>CM041781.1:200306831-200906831 GCA_023374045.1 Limonium bicolor | reverse complement strand
TGAAACCAAAATGATATGCAAATGAATCATTTTTTGCTATAAGTATTGTTTGTACATTAAAAAATGAATTCAATGAAATTCAGTTTCTAAATGAAGAGTATACAAAATGAATAGTAAGCATACAAGTGATTCTTATGTTTACAAATTGTGAATTAGTTGTGATCTTTGAGTGAATTAAACGCTGCTATAAATATTGTTTGATATTACTCCTCTAGTATGATCGTTCATCCTTCGTATAAAAAGGGAAAAGTGAATCCGTAGGTACTATTGGCTAAATGACCTGCATTTACTACACACACATGCACACGCACACACGCACGCATGCACACACGGACGAACGCACGCATGGACGCATGAACTCACGCACGCATGCACACACGGACGAACGCACGCATGGACGCATGAACTCACGCACGCGCGCACACACGCACGGACGCACGCACGGATGCACGGACGGACGCACGGACTCACGGACGCACGGACTCACGGACGCACGCACAGGCGCATGGTCACACACACACACACACACACACACACACACACACACACACACCACCACACACCCACACACACAACACACACACACACACACACACACACACACACACACCACACACACCACACACACAACACACACACACACACACACACACACACACACACACACCACACACACACACACACACACACACACACCCACACACACACACACACACACACACACCCACACACACACACACACCACACACACACACACAACCACACACACACAACACACACACACACACACACACACACACACACACACACACACACACACACATGCACACACGCACACGCGCACAATCCGTGGCCCACGAGAAACCCGCATTTGCTCAGTTGCAGAAGCAAACATAAGTGGGAGCCAACTAGGGGTATCAAATCAGGTTTCAGGTTGGGTTGAGCTCAACTCGAACCCGACCTGAAAAATAGTTTAGATCAATCCAAACCCAATCTAAACCTAGAGCGGGCTATATTTCTTCAACACAAACCTTGAGTTAGTTGCCCCGAATCCAACCTGTTTTTTAATTTTTATTGAATTTATTAAATTTTGGATTATTTAATAAATGATATAATACTTCAATATAAATTTGATTAATATTGTATTACATTTAATCATAATTTACTCATTAAGTGTTTACTTTAGTCATAAATTAATCACTAAACATGTATGTTAAATCACTAAATGTAACATATTTCTATATTTAAGTTTTTTTAAATTTTAAGTTATGGGTTGACGGGTTCAACCCGAACTCGATGCGGTTTTCAATGACCCACCCGAACCCGAAGTGGGGTTCATTGACCCAACCCGAACAGAAAATCTTTTTGGGTAAAAAATATCAACCTGAAACCCGACATTTTTCGGGTCAGGTTTCGGGTTCGGGTCAAGACTGACATCCCTAAGCACAACAAACTGTTGAAGTTCATCACACTTTATTTATTGCCCCAATGCCCCCAATCAAAGTAAAATGACAATCTGGAAAACACGAAGCATAAAATTAGGGTTTAGAGAAAGGAGAAGGAAGACAAGAAGAGATAGACGAGTAGAATGCACATAGTTGAGAAGGATGCATGAAGTCGAACACGGGAGATGATTATCATGCAAGAGCAACAAAGGTAATCTATAATGATTATGATAGAGGAGTACGCGACTATAGCACAGAGTCACGGTCAGATATTGAAAGAAAGAAAAATCAAAAAATTTAAAATACAATTATACCACTTATATTAAAAAGACAAACATACCCATCACCATAGAAGTAGTTGGCACGAGAGCTGCCTTCTAAATCAAAAGGTGATGAAAACCAGTTGCATTTGTGGCTATTAATTGTACTAATTTAGGCTCTATTCAACATGTCTGTTTTGCAAGTGTTTTGGTCTGACTGTTTTATACTCCCTTCGCCCACCTTTGACTGTCCGGCCGTCTCAATTTTTTTGTCTGGGAATGATGTCTTGTTTGCATATTAAAAAATTAAATAACTCTATTTTCCGGTAATACCTTTCCCCTCCCTGTGACCTCTTTTTCTTCACCGAATGAGACAAACAACAGCCAAAACTAGGGTTTATTCACTCCCCCTTTCTTCCTAACCTTCTCGAAAATTTTCAGGATCTCATCTTGATCGAACACGCCGCCTCTCTTTTTCATTGACATCTTTCCTCGCCATCTCTAATTACCACAAAATAGAGCTCATACTCTTTTCTCTCTGTTCATCTCTTACAATTTAACCTTGTAACTATCTGTGGCTTTTCGCCACCGGCCGTAGCTTGATTAAGTTCTAATCGTTTCCTAGACAGGTGATTATCTGTTATAATACGTGGTTAGTCGTTTGACGCGGTTGCTCTAGTGTTATGGATTTATGTTCCTTCCTCTTTTGCATGCTTGGATTGACTCGACTTTGAGATTTTATACACTTAACTTAGGGTATTTGACCTGCATGGGCAAACGACACGAATACATTGTGGGATTGAAGATGATATTAGGCCATTTAGGGGTTTACTTCTTCGATTCAACTTTGTTACCACAGGAACTTCAATTGGAGCCGAGGTAATTGTTACCCGCCTCTTCTCACTCTCTCGCTTTACAAACACTGGGCTCTGCTCAGGTCTCTCCCCCTTTCCCTCCCAGTATTTTGAGGGAATTTATTTGTTCAATTGACCTAATGCATTCCTCTTATTCATTGCTTATATCGTCGGATGAATTCCCTTTTCTAACATCGACTAGTAGAACCCTTTCTGTAAAAGTTATTGACAGTAATGGTAGTAGGAAAACAAGAAAAAAAGGTTAAGCTATGCCATCAAATTAAATTCTTATTGCACTCCTGAATGTAAGGATGATAAAGATTATTTGCACGGATCCTAGTCTTCTTGTCTGAACTTTGTGAGGACTATCCATTGTAGGAAATGAATATGGCTAGTGCGGGGAAGAACCTAAGAGGAAAGAGGACACTGATAGATTTGTGAGAAGAGATATTACTACTCGGCAGCGTTGTGCGCCTAAGCTTTCAGTTTACCAGGTAATGTTTGTCACCCCAATCGAAGCCGTCGTGGCACAACAAACAGAATCACACAACGATTTTCATCGATAACATTGATAGACAAACAACAGAGTACCAATTAGGAAAAGTGGTGAAGCGATTTGCGGATTGGCATAGACTATATATTAGTCGGAAAACAAGATCGAAGACACGAAGTGTGTGCGCCTTTGTTTATGTGGCCCAAATTGACGATGCGACAAAGGTTATCCAAGGAATAAGAGGCTGGAATATTAATGGAAGGAAGCTTTGGGCTCGAATGAAATTTCCAAGGATAAAAGAAAAGAGATGGGATTACAACTATGGGACACACTCAATGCGGCCAATCAGGGTGGATATGCCATTGAAATAGTCCAAACCTACCACAAAATGGGTACCAAAAGTGAGAGATCATGCATATGCCACTACTAGGCTGTCGATCAATTTGCAATCCGACCGCAATATGAAATCATGCTTGAGGAGATGTATCGTTACATCTATGCAGAAGGATAGATCTCCAAAAGAGGCATTGGAATTCTTACGCGACAGATGGCCTTCTCACGAAAAAAATTCCTTATGGTGTTTAACTCTACCAATGAGGTAGATGAAATAATCAACCAGAGGGTGAAGCTGGAGATGGAACAAGAAAAATTACAAGTCCGGCGATGGGACACTGGAGACCAGATTGAAAAAAGGAGAACATGGGTCGTCGTGAGGGGTATTCCCCTTCATGCATGGAATAAAACGAATGTCCGTAGAATAGCTCAAACAGTCGGCGATGTTATAAGAATAGAAGAGGAAGACAGTCACTTTATGGAAAATGCCGAAATCCGACTCCAGATTGAAATATCTAGCCTCCAATTGATTAACTTAAAAATAGTGGTCAACGTGGAGAAACAAAGGTTTCCTGTGAGTATTGTTGAAGTCTATGACCAGATAGCTATGTCCACAGAAAAAGATCCCTCTGACAGTATAGTACAAACGCCAGATATGTTGGCATATAAATAAGTGGATAAAAGAAGGAGATAAGAATACTGGTTATTTTCATGCTAGGGCCTCTTCTATAAAAAGATCCAAAGAGATCTTCGGTCTCTTGGACTCAGGAAACACTATGCAGTATTCTTGGCAGAGGATCGAAGATATTGCTAGAGAGTACTTCCAAGATCTTTTTACTTCTACTCATCCCCAGACAGATAGAGACTTCCTGGGTGCAGTGGAGGGTCGGCTGAATGCTAGCTTTGCTTCTGAGCTCAGTAGGCCGTATACCAGAGAGGAAATCATTTCCGCTGTGAAACATTTAGGATCAAATAAAGCTCCTGGTCCTGATGGCTTTAACGGTAAATTCTATATCACCTTTTGGCATATCATTGGGAATCAGATTATTGATGCGGTCATGCCCATTCTTAGAGGTCATCCTCTCCCAGGCTCATTGAATGACTATTTCATTACACTTATCCCAAAGATGGTGGGTGTGACAGACATTGATAAGTTCAGACCGATTGCTCTCTGTAATTTTGTGTATAAGATTGCTTCCAAGACTTTGGCGAATAGAGTTCAGCACATTCTACCCCACCTCATATCTCACAACCAATCAGGGTTTGTGAAAGGAAGACTAATAACAGATAATATCATTCTAGCAGGCGAGCTCCAACACTTTTTAGAGAAAAATCAAGCTGTCAAGAATGGTTTCTTTGCTCTCAAGTTGGACTTCAGCAAGGCTTACGACTGATTAGAGTGGTCGTTTCTCCAAGACGTTCTCTTTTCCATGGGCTTCCCTTCGAATTGGATTAATCCAGTCATGAATTGCGTTCGTTCTGTCAGATGCTCTATCCTCATCAATGGCAAGCCAGGTAATTCTTTCAGTCAGTCTAGAGGTATTAGACAAGGAGATCCCCTTTCTCCTTTCTTATTTATTTTGGCCCAGGAAGCTCTGTCTAGTTTCCTTAATAAGTCTGATATTATTGGAGATTACCATGGGATTAAGCTTTCCCCTCATTGCCCGTCCATTTCCCATCTAGCCTTTGCGGACGACCTCCTCCTTTTTGGTAAAGCCAATCCCTCAAATATCTCTCGCCTGAACCAAATTCTCACAAAATTTCTCCTAGCTTCCGGACACAAAATTAACCATCTCAAATCTGAACTTGTGTTTAGCAAAAGATTATCTTCCTCCATCAAAGATAATCTCTCCAGGTTACTGAATGTCCAAGCGGTTCCTTGCTTCTCCAAATATCTGGGTCTCCCTCTTAAGATAGGAAGGAGAAAATATGATCTTTTTACTTATCTTCTTGATTCTGTCCACAAAAGGGTGTCTAGCTGGACTAAACCTATGGCTCAAGCTGCTAGATCCATCTTGGTGTCTAGTGTTCTGCAGACTATTCCCAACTATACCATGTCCCTTTTTGCTCTCCCCAAGGGTATCATTGTGAAACTCAATTCAGCTTTCTCCTCTTTCTGGTGGAGTGGTAAAGTTGATAAAAAAGCTCTCCACTGGACTAAATGGTCCAAAGTCTGTGAGAATGTGGTTCAGGGTGGACTTGGCTTCAGAGAAGTGGAGAACTTTAACAAAGCTCTTTTGGTGAAACAGCTTTGGAGATTACTTACTAATCTGGAGTCTCTTGTAGCTCAAGTTATGAAACAGCTTTATTATCCTCAGAATAATATTAGAGAGTGCAATCCTTCGAATAAAGGTAGCACTATCTGGAAGTCCATCTCTTCAGTATTGGAATTGCTTAGAGAAGGTTCTCGGCTCCCGCCTTTCATGGGGGATGTGAGTATGCCTCCTTCGACTCAAGACATGGCCAGTTCTAATCAGTGGATCTGGGCTTTCTCTAATGATAAAAAGTTCTCAGTCAAATCGGCTTATAATTTTCTAGTGAAGGATACAGGTGGGGAGAGTTCTTCCAATCCTTCTCATTTTATTGGGAGGGTCGGAAAGAAGATTAATACCTCTATTTGTTGCCCTAGAGTCAAGCTTAACCTCTGGAAGTTTCTGGGTAATATTATTCCTTGTCAGGACAATCTGGCTAGACGGATTGGAGGAGATTCGAATTGCTTCTTCTGTGGGGACAATGATAATTTGGCCCATTGTTTCTTCCATTGTTGTGCAGTTAGCGATCTATGGAGGGGTTTGGTCGATGTCAATGGGGTCCCAAGGAGTGTGGATGGTATGTTAGACTGGTTCCTTCGGAAGACCGAGGTGTGGAGCGCTAGGAAGCTATCTCTTATTGCTAATAAGCTCTGGGTCATTTACGCCTCGAGAAATAAAGTCAAGCATAATCCTGAGCTATCGTGGTGGAAAGAAGTTGAGGTTAGTAACTCTTTTACCGAAGCTTATATTTCGGTGATGAAGGTCTCTTCTCCTCTTTTTTCTCAGAGGATGTGGCAGCCCCCGCCCATGGGCTACCTTAACATTTGCACGGGCATGCTTTCTGGTCGGAATGGGGACCGGGTCATAGCCGGACTTATCCGGGATGATCTCGGTTTGCCCATTGCAGCTTTCAATCGAAGAATTTCCAGCACTAGTAATGTGCAGTATGCTGATATCAAAGCAAAAAGAATTGCTATGGAGCTTGCTATTTCGGTGGGTAGCCATAGCATTTGCATTGAGTCAGTTGAAAAGTATTTTGAGGACGTAATCAATTTGGGAGTTATCAGAAGTGATAATGCTAGTTGGGAAGATATTTTGATGGTGAGAGGTTTACTTTCTAACTTCTCCAGTATTGTTAGGAGTAATTCCAAAATGTATGATAACTATCTGATTAAGCTCATTTGTAATATGTGGAACCCCCTTTTTGATAGTAATCGGGTCTGGTTGGGGGAGCATGTTCCCCCTAGTATTATTATGGCTTGTAAACTAGACATGGACCTAGCATGACAAGAGGACTTTTACCTCTTGGATTGTGCTAGTTGGTTTATTGTTATATGATATGGTCATCTCAATTTTCATCAAAAAAAAAAAACAAGTGAGTCAACCAGAATTACACCTAGACCAATTACGTGGAGCTGATGAAGAGAACATATGCAACGAAATTGGGCCTAGGGAGGAAGCTAGCTCCGCATGGCAACCTCCACCAGAGAATAATCATTACCAATATAATAAAGGAAAGCAACAGACGGTGGGAAGTGGAATGCAAATAAATTGTCCGGGTAATGATAATGAGATAAGTCTGGTTCAAGTCCCAATGACACAAAGGCAAGACATTACAGGAAGGATGGAATATGAGTCTGGTGCCTATTCTAGAAAAATAGCCGGTTGTACTCACTCAAGCACATAAAAAATAAATATTTCAGCAACAGAGAATGAGACTCAGTGCAATACATGGGTAAATATGAGAGCAGTGCTCACTGAAATGTGTCAGCAACAACCCACCCAGAGAACAGATATTCCAATCAATTACTCTCCGGATATTCATGCCGCACAAATATGAGGTGTTGGGAGCTGTGCTGATTCAGCGAATCCGCTAAACAATCAAATAAACAACGGTCAATCAGAACAATTAGGAGAATCTCAACAGAATAATGGAGAAAGAAACAATCTGGCCAGAAACGAGATGGGGAAAGTTATTAATGCAGAATTGGAAGCAGACGACTGTCTTGAACTACTCTCGCAACTAGGCTGCCATATGCCACACCCTAGTTAGACTAAAGCTAACATTATCAAACAGCTCCAGGCTCAGATGAATAATTAAAATACAATGGTGACAATAGCCTTGCAGAACATAAGAGGTACGGGATCCAGAGACAAACAGAGAAAGGTAAGGGAGGAGGTCCGAAAAGCAAACATATCAATCCTAGGACTGGTCGAAACACAACACAGCAGCTCAACAAATAAAAATATCCCATGCTTTTGGGGAAAAAAGAAATGTAGCCTAGCATGGGCTGAAATTCCGAGCCAAGGCAGATCCGGGGGAATTATTGTTTTGTGGGATGAAGAACAGATAGAGGTCTACAAGGTGAAAAAGGGAGCCAGATGGATGATGGTTGAAATAAAAGAAAGATCAACAGGTATAAAAAGTGCTATAATATTTTTTTATGCTCCATGTGATCCGAGGTAGAGAAAACTTTTATTTGATGAACTACTTCAAACCAAAGAATCATGGCAACCGGAACTTCTGATTGTTGGTGACTTCAATGAAATCCTGCACCCGACGGAGAGGAGCCCTGTCAATCAAAACGGGCAATCGAGAGGTATGAAAGACTTTCAGGCATAGGTTAATAATATGCCAGTGCTAGAAATTCCTTTACAAGATGCCAGATTCACATGGAGGGGCTGCGGGTCTTTTAGCAAGATTGACCGAATATTCGCAACCCACGACTGGTTGTTCCAATATATGGAAGTACACTTAAGGTCGAGTTCGTGGATAATTTCAGATCATCGTCTCTTAATATTAAACACAGACAAGACTAACTAGGGACTGACACCGTTTCGAGCCCTTGATACTTGGTTGGAACACTTGGAATTTGAAATGTTTGTTCGAAATGAATGGGGCAGAATGGTAGCGGGGTCTATGATGAATAAGTTGAAACGACTGAAAGGGGCGTTGAAGAGGTGGAATAAATTTACATTTGGAAATATTGAACAACGTATCCTTGCACACAAAGAGGAGCTTAGACAAATCGAGAAAAGGATAGAAGACGGTGACCGGTCTCATCTTGCAGAAAATGAAAGAATCCAGGCCATTCAGAGGCTAACCACGGCTGAAAACCATAAAGAGGTGTATTGGAGACAACTTTCGAGAGATAAATGGGTCCGACAGGCAGATAATAACACTAGGTATTTTCACTGGAGGGCTACTATTAATCACCGTCGGAAGATGATGACTTGCCTGAATATTGATGGTATGATCATCGATAATCCACGTCTCATCCGTGACCATGCATGCGCCTTCTATTACCGATTGTTCTCTGCGCTTCCGTCCTCCGAAGTCAACCCACCAGAGACTCCACACCCAACTCTGTCCGCTGACCAAGCTAGTAGGCTGGAAGTTATTCCTACGCTGCTAGAAAGCCGGCAGACTGTGCTAGAATGTGATGGGTTGAAGGCCCCAGGGTGTGATGGATATAACATGGCCTTTATTAAGAAAATGTGGCATGTGCTGGGTGCAAAGTTTTGTAATGATGTGAGAAACATTTTTTGCACATCCAAGCTTGAACGGGGTACAAACATCACGTGGATTACACTGATCCCAAAGAAACCAGATGCTGTTAAACTTGAGGATTACAGACCGATCAGTATGGTAGGATGTATGTACAATGTAATAGCGAAAGTATTAAGCAACCGGCTTAGTCGAGTCTTGCCTGATATTATTGGTGAAACCTAATCCGGATTTGTGAAAGGGACAAACATTCTTGAGGGGCCGCTGATTGCTAATGAAGTGATATCATGGTTAAAGAAAAGCAAAAGAAAAAGGGTATTATTGAAGATTGATTTGAAGAAAGCATATGATTCTGTTTCTTGGAATTTTCTTGATAAAATGCTTAACCGCATGAGGTTTGGGCTCACATGGAGGAATTGGATAAAAGAGTGTATAACGTCTTCTAGGATATCTCTCCTAATTAATGGATCGCCTATAAAACCTTTTACCCCCTCTTGGGGCCTAGGCAAGGTGATCCATTATCACCATCGTTGTTCATCATAATGGTGGAATTGTTGAACTGGCTAATCAAGGGAGCGGTGGATAGACAGTTGTTCACGGGCTTGTCGGTAGGTGCTGGGCGAGTGACTGTTACACACTTGCAATTTACGGACGATGTTATGCTGTTTTCCAAAATTCACAAAGAGGAACTTATCCACCTTCATAAGATCCTCCTCTTATTCACGGAAATAAGTGGTTTGCAAATCAATGTGGAGAAATCAAAAGCTTTTTGTATCAATGCAAGTTTGGAGGAGACTCAAATGATTCAGGGTATATTTGGCTACAGCTTAGGTGAGCTCCCATCCACATATTTGGGGTGCCCACTGGGAGCTAATCCCAGGAAAGTTGCGACGTGGGATCCGGTAGTTCAAAAGGTGAAGAACAAACTAGCTGCGTGGAAAGCCACGAGTCTCTCCAAAGCAGGTAGAGCTGTCCTTATCCGCTCGGTTCTAGAAGCTATTCCGCTATACTACGCTAGCCTGTTTGTCATTCCGGTGAAGAAGCGAAAACAGTTAATCTTGTTACAAAGGCAGTTTTTCTGGGGGAAGAATTCTAGTAAGTTCTTCACCCCCGTCTCCTGGAGTACTATGGCACGTCAGAAAGCAGACGAGGGCCTAGGCTTTTCAGATCTGCAGTTGAAAAACCTTACATTCTTAACTAAGTGGCGATTTAATTTTGCTAAGAAGCGCTCCTTCCTCTGGAGGAGAGTTGTGCAGTCTATATACTGTATGCGACATGGGATACATACGGGTGAATTAGCTGAGGGCCGAGCTGTATGTAAAGGAATCTGGTACTCGCTTCATAAGGCCACAATGCAGTATAGCCCACTCAAACTTTTAATTGATTCGAAAATTAACATCACATTGGGAAGTGGGCATGACGTGCTCTTCTGGTATGATATGTGGACGTAGACTGGTATTCTCAAGAGCTCCTTTCCCTGGTTGTTCCAGCTGAGCGAGCAGCAGGATTGCTCGGTGGCGCAGACTGGTATTCTGGCAGTGGCATTTGGTGTGGCGCCGCATTTTGTTCCAGTATGAGCAGGTCTTGGTAGACCAGTTATATGATTCCTTATCGATGGCACTAGCTTGTCAGCAGGGTCCTGATTCGGTGTCATGGGCATATAGTGGTAAGAAATCCATGTCGAGTGATATTACTTCTCAATTATCATCCTTGCATCGTGAGGAACAAGGCCCTGCAGTGGAGGTTGACCTGCAACTGATATGGAAGGGGTTATGTGAGCCGTGGGTGGAGGTAACTTTATGGTTTGCTATTATAAGGAAGCTGTTGACCAGAGATATTCTGTTTGAGCGAGATCTCATTCCTCTTGGGAGTAGCTTATGCCCTTGGTGTAAAAGGGTAATGGAGGAAGTTGAGCATGTGTTGTTCAGGTGCTCAGAGATAGCTATGATTTGGGTGCTTATATTTCAGTGGTGGAATGTGTCATTTGCTTTTCGGGAAAGTATTGTTGATATTTACAAGGACTGGTTCTCCTTCCCTCTTGCGGCTAAGGCTCGTCGAGTTTGGAAATCTACTTTCTGTTATGGGGTGTACTACATTTGGTTGCAGCGTAATAATGTTATCTTTCGTGGGGAAGGGTGCAAGGTTGAGCAAGTTGCTGCTCGCATTAAGCTTGGAGTTTGGCGCTGGACAAGGACTTGGTGGAGAGATCTTCCTCTTTCTTGTAATTCTTTCATTGGTCTCTCCTCGTTGAAGGATTTCTTGTGAGACCTCTTCATAGTTGCTTTTTCTTGTTACGTTGCTTGTACTCTCGTTCTAGTTTGTTCTTTAGGTTTGTATCCGGATGTGGCGGGTACTCTTTTTCCCTTCTAAGTTTTTTTCCCACTGAGATTTGCTTAGAAGGGTTTTAATGAGGCCCATGTTTGTCCCATCCCCTGGTTCGCCAGGCACTTTTTATGTTCAATGGCAATTAGCATTAATTATCAAAAAAAATTGAACTCCTAATTTTTACAACATATGAAGACAACCAACTAGGTCACGATCTCATTATTTCATTTTCTTTGTGTTTTGGTACATTCACAACCAGTTTTGAAGCTGCTATAGCTTATGATGAAGCTGCTCGTGTATGTGCAGAGATTATGCTATCTTGAACTTCCCGGTTAAGAAGCATAGAAACCAAAAACAGAATCAATCTTCTCCTGATTTTGTTGCCAATTGAGAGCCCAGTAATGAAACGGCGAGAGAGGACGGGTTTGAACAATGAGCTGGAGATCACAATTGATCAAAGAGGAGGAATTCATCACTGAACTTGACCATATGGGTAATAGTGACCATCAATGGTCAACGGATTAAGCATCTTCTTTGACTTGGGAAAGGTGAGACTACTATTACTTCGTTGCTAGTTGGAGTCAATAAGGCACATAGAATCAGTGGGTGTTTTTTTTTGCTAAAAGATTATGGGTGTTTGTTAAAACAAGTTTGTGGTTCATAATTATGTTTCTTTTCTAATGCACAAGCCAAAATTTTATGTTTCTTCATTCTGTTTTCTAGTTCCCTTAGTATAGTTTATTTCTTGTGTAGCAATACAACTACAAATAAAAATGGTCTGAATGTCACTGGTGCATCCATGATGAGTTATGAGGATTGTATAATGCATATGGTGATTGTGAGACTTTCAGGGAAGTTTGGGAAGGATTACAATTAATAAGGGTGGGAGTTCAGTGGATTTTTCCAAAAAAAAAAAAAAATGAATTACAAGTTTGACAGTTTGGTGGGAGCGGCATTCAAATGAGAATCAAAATAGTGTGATCTCTTGCTGTAAATTACGTTCGTTTGTTTAACCTACAGATGTAGTAAATATGGTGGAGAAGAATTGTATTTTGAATTCTTGTCAGTGTACCTTTGCTCTTTTCTCAGTTCATTTTATAAATAAAAGAAACAAAATTAATTATATTGCTGAAAAAAAGTTAATTGAGTTGTCTTTGTTTCATGCAGCTAATTCTAAGTAATCTTTGACAAAACGATTGCAATAAAAAATTGATACAAGTGCGTATTAC
Source organism: Limonium bicolor (assembly GCA_023374045.1). Taxonomy (NCBI): domain Eukaryota; kingdom Viridiplantae; phylum Streptophyta; class Magnoliopsida; order Caryophyllales; family Plumbaginaceae; genus Limonium; species Limonium bicolor. Next base: position 200,894,132 of record CM041781.1, on the reverse strand, counting down.
CTTTCAGTTTTTGTTATATTTTTGTGCCAAAGAACACCACAAAAAACATTTCTTCTTTTTTATTTTTCTATTTGAATATGCTCTTTGGTGTATATTGTTATCTATGTGAAGTCAATGAAATCGACATTTCTTTATGCGTCTTTTGATTTTTTTTTTAATATATCTTCAAGATCTCTTAACTTATTTGCGGGTATACTTTGATGAACTTAACTGGAAAATTGGTTTCCAGAAGGATGTCACTTAACTTGCTAATATCATTAGTGCTAGTTTATTCATGTATTTTCAATTATATAGAGATGTTTCTATTATTTTGAAAAGGCACTAAAAGTATGCATGCAACAGATAAATTTCTGGATGCAATAACCATGTTTAGGCTATCACGATTCATGATTGTTGCTTACTAATATCATCATATTGTTTCAGTAGTTTTGATCTTTTTTTTTTATTAAAGCTGGGATACATTCATTCATAAAACTTAACAAAGAGTTTTCCACACCTTACATAAGCCTCCCAGGATTAGTAGACAGAGGACCAGCTCCTTCCTCAAACTACTACACCATACTAACATATGGACAACTCTATTACTACTACTACCAGTAGTTACAGAGACAAAAGCTAGGCTCTTAATCAGCCTGAAGATACAATCAATCCTAACATTGCCAGCTAGTTTGGGTTTCACCACTACTCTAAACCAAAAGGAAGCATCCTTACTAGACTTAGACTTGCTTCGAATTTTCTTACAAACTAAACAGACCTGAGAAGCCATATTGATCCAGCGCATTCTTCTGCGATAGACACAACTCTTAACCTCCCATATTAGACAAAAGTTGATAACTGAAGACTTTAATTCCTTCCAAGCTCTCCACTTAATCGATCTGTCCATTAGATTAAAACACAAGCTAAGGCTACCCATCAGATTGACAAGCTCCAGAGCTATTTGGCGTGTTAAAAATCTAACCATTTGCACATTCAATGTGCTTGAGATCTTTCTTGCAGGGATCTGAATATTGAACTTAACTCTTAGCAGATAAAACTTCCTCTGATTTTTGTCAAACCTCTTCTTTTCTTTTCTGACCTTCCGTCTCCTCTTCGGATTCCCTTTGTAAATTAACATCCCGAAGTACCATCTAAAGAAGATCTTCCTAATCAACTGAGAAACCACTCCATTGCCCAGCTTTACCACTTTTCATCTACACCTAAACCTGAGAATCCTAGAACACTTCTGTCCATCATTCTCGTTACAGTTGGTTCCCATACTGGAATTTAGCATACCTTCTCTCAAATCGCAACCACCTTCTTCAACACCTTATTACCTACTCTCTGATTCAAACCCTACCGCTATCTTTAGCACTAGCCTTTGTCAAACTGAAATCTCCTAGCACCAAGTCGTAAAACACTCAACAAACAAAATCAACAGATTGAAACTACTTACTAAAACGTAGCTTACACTTCCACCTACTACACCAAGCAGAGAAGATACAGACTCAAATCTGATTTCCTAGAAACTCAAGACAGAACCGGACTACACTTACCTCTACGACAGCTGAACCAGAAGATCAACACAGCGCGAGCAAAACTGGCAGACTCAAGCGCAATCTGGAACAGATGCCGACGGCGAGAAAAAACTTCACGGGAAGAGCAGCAGAGCAAATACAGTGAAGACCCTTTCGAAATCCAGGCAACACCGAAAGGAAACGAACACTAAGATAGAAAATACAAGCAGGCGACCTCCAAACTCCCGGAGAAGAGAAGGTAGATCGAGAGCCAATCTCGCTGTGGAACAGACGAGAACCAGAAGAGAACGAAAATGATTTCGCCTCTTGGAATCGCTTCGGAGAGCGAATAGTACGGAAAACGCTTCTTTATTATTTTCGCCTCAACCCTTCTTGTTTCAGTAGTTTTGATCTGCTTGCGAATGAAATGATTGATATACTGAAGCTAATAAAGGTATTGTTCATATTCTTACTACCATAATTATATTGTCTGTAATATTTGGGTCATAGATTTGGTCTCTTGCATATCTAATGGTCTATGATATTATATTCTTTGGTTATTCAGGTTTATGGTTGGGGTAGAGAAGAGCACGAAAGGCTAGGATTTGGTGATGAAAAAAGTAGTAAGATGGTCACACAGAATGTGCAACTTCCCGAGGGCGAGGTTATAGTCTAAGTAAGTAAATTTTGGTTTTCATCTCCTTTAACATGCCAAAAACTATGATTGTAATTCTGCTATAAGAAATATTGATCCAAACGCTTGATTTCTTAGATGACATGTGGTGACACTCATTCAGTTGCGAACACGCAATGGGCACATCTTTTTTGTAAGTTTACTTTGCACTCTCATTTATGGTCAAATAACCCCGAAGTTCACAACTGAAATTCTTTCTTTTTTTGTTGCTCTTATAACTTGCTTCTATGGAATTATAAAAGACTAAAAAAATGCTACTATATAAATTAGGAAAAATTCTCGGTGTACCCTTGTGGTTAAGATTAATTTTCAATATACCCTTTGCTTGAATTATGAGAAGTTTTGACTCTTGGTATGGCAATAATAACAGACGGCTTTCCTATGCATGATTATTTTCCTCAAAATGACTTGAGTTTACTCTTTTCTCTCTATAATTTTTCAAGCGCCAGCTTAGACTTTTTTAGGACAAGTAATATGTGACTGAAGTTGTTTTGTGCAATATTAGGATAGGTAGAAGTTAGGATGACAAATTGATGGTGCAAAACTGAAACAGAAATATCCATTAGATGATAGCTAACCTACATATTGATAGTTGTACACAACTAAAAATAGAGTTAACTAACAAACTAATTGCTTGTGTGCTAAAGCAAAATAGTTTGTTAACAAAAATAGTTAACTATTTAACTCTTCATCTGAAGTTAGAGCTGAGGAAGCCAAATCCTTTGAAAGTCTCTAGCAAAAAGGTTCATTCGTTCTTCTTCTAGCAACTCTCCTTCATCATCTGGTAGGTCATTCAAGTCAATGTCTAATCTAGCCTTTTTCACTTTTGGGGATTAGCTTCAGCTCATCATTAGGATTTCCTTGTTCATCTTTTGTAAATATTCAAAATGAGAATAAAAATATCAGCATGTCAGATACAAAATGAAGTGTAAATCTACATAACCATAGTAAACTTATCATATTGAGTTCAAGACATCATTGACAATTTCATGAGGGCAGCTTAATTGTAGAGGTAGTTCCCTCAGTTCTCCAATCTTTGTTTGCCCATATGAGGAAGCTTGTACATATTGTCACCATGAGCCTTCAATGTTTCTATCATACACATTTGCCAACTTAGAAAGTAGTGATTAAGCCTTTCCTCACTAAATCCCTCAAAGGCTGTGTAACACTCCTACCGCTAATCCTATACTTACCGTCCGGTCGTCCCAATAATCCTAACTACTCGCAGCGGAAATACTACTACTACTACTACGGCGGGTGATACAATGCCGCTAACCGCCCATACAGCTAGCTAGGCTATTACTACTTACAGTGACGGTCTGATGTCTAAATATACCGAGCTACTATATTGCATACTAAATACCGAATATCAAATACTTATAGAAGTGGATTACCGAGTAGCAAGTATAGTTAATTACATTCCCTTTTCAATTTCCCAAATATTGAGTTTCTACCAACTACTCATCTACACCATCTCACAATCCTTCATTATCCAAAAGGGGTGTACCCCATGGTACACCGGATAACAAAAACCTACAGCCGTATACAACTTAGTACACCATCCACAATTCATTAATTACAAACAAAAGGGAAATCAAACTTAAACTCTTCATAGTCTTCACCCGTCTCGAGGACCTGCATTATATTAAAAACATCGCCCCAAGGGCTCAGCAAAAGCTGCACATAAACTTTCGCATATACCGCGTGCTAACAAGGGCACACCAACTATTTAAGGTCGACTGAACATGCGGTAACCTTATTAAACATACATCATGCTTTTACATTCATCATACAGTCTTACACAATACATGCACAAGCTAAAACAACAATACAATAGCATACACATTACTTCCTTCACAAGTGTTGCCAAAATGTTAACGCATCCGGGTTAATCGGATGCTTATTACTCTTTTACTTACTCATTACACAATTCTTACTCTTACTTTACTTACTTACTTTTCCACACTTATTTATTTCATTCTTACTTACTTACTTTTACTCATGTTAAGTCGTATGACCTCCGGGCAGGGACTACAATACAAACACCGTCCCACCACCGGGTTTTACTTGGCTCACCATCCAGGATGCTACCCATTTAAGGGGTTTGGGCCGTGGACCAGTTTAAGAGCCAGGAATTTGGATCCAACCTCTTGTGTCTCCGCATCCTCACGCGTGGCCGAAACTATATCGCACTTCGCTCATTCCAATTTAATTACCATTTTTATTAAGTTAGATTGGTTAGCTGTTGAATTAGTTAGAAGTCCAATCACAATAACATTCGGTCCAACAATATGAATCAGCCACACACATTCATTCTCATCCTACATTTCAACTAATTATACAAACCATGATTTAAAAAGGATAGTCCACCAAGGACAATCTCATGATAATCACAAGTAAACTATATATCCGATTCGTGCGTTTTATCTTATTTTGGTGATCAATTAGCACACAACACACAAATCAGAGTAACCAAGGTTAGCATCGGACATGAAAAGTTCATACCGTTCACCGCTGTACTGTATCCCAACTTTCCTCCGGTGTTCACAATCCAAGGTCCTTATGACATACATACAATCGAGTGATTAATCTAACTATCATAACAACCCGATTACTCTTATGTTTCCTAACCCATACTTACTATATCTTTACAATTCTTATACTTACATATGGTTTACTTACTCTTTATTTTTTTCAAACTTGTTTATACTCTTATGACCTTTAAAATCCTTAGTTAGGTCCTAATTATCTTATACTATCATTACATTCACTTCCTTACCTTAAAACCCATTCAATGAACCTAATTTTACAATTTTTGTTTGGTCCGGACCTTGTCCGGTCTTAAGTCCCGGACCAACACATGGTCACAACTCTCGGCAGATTTTCAATTATGGTCCGGGACCTTATACTTAAGGTAAGTCCCCGGACCCAGGCTTTGAAAACTCTCGGTGGATTTCTTAAGATGGTCTGGGTCCTCTTACTAGGGTAAGTCCCGGACCTGGAAGTTACTGAACTCACGCTTGGTTAATAGGGGTGGTCCGGGTCCTTGCACTGGACTTAAGTCCCGGACCACTCCTTGCTCTAACTCTCGGATACAAAATTCAGCATGGTCCGGTCTTTGTCCGGGGACTAAGTCCCCGGACCAGCCGCTGCACTTAGCAGATCTTCACATTTTCTTTATCTGTTACGAACCAAACTTTGCCTAATTATTCCCCATTGTTCCTACACTTAATACCACATATTTTAGCACTTAATTAGCCTCCTAAACATGTTTAAATCCATCACTAACCTATTACTCCTTTTATGCTAATTCACTCACTTATTTTTCTTAGTTATCATTTCAGCACTTACACTATTTTTCTAAGTTGCATTTTGCTACAAAATTTTAACTCTCATTTCCTCAATCTATAGCTCCCTCTTCTAATGTCATTTCTAAAGCTTACAATGCATTAACTATCTCTCCTAACCTACCCACTAACTAGCTCAAATCAAAATCTGTTACAAAGGTATATTTTTACCTAGTTTCCTAGTTTTAAGTGTTCTAGTTCTAGGTAAATTTTGACATAACCTCCCCTAAATTCTTACAACTCTCACCACACATCATTTATTCACACATTGCTACTCAATTCACCTGTTTTCAATAACATCAATATACATAGCTCTCATACACAAATACCAAACACTAAACACTCCTAAAAATTCCTGCACACTACATCCATTTCCCATCTAGGTTTTGACAGTTTTTAATGTCTTTCAAGCTTCAAGATTGTTTGGTTCTTCTTACACACTACACTACTACTCATTACCATTTTACAATACACATTCTAACTTTTAAAATCTGTTACATAAGTATTTACAAAGCTACACAAGTGAGAATAATTTACCTTATGCCTCTTAGTTTTCTTTTCTTCTTCTTCTTCTTCCTTCTCCTTTCTTTTCCTCTTTTTCCCAACAGATATGAAGAATTCAAAGCTCTACACTACACCCATTACACACCACCATTCAATTTAACTAGCCCTTAAACTTTATTAAAGCTTTTAAGGTAAATTTCTAGGGTTTAAGAATTTATTACCTTGCAAAGGAGTAGATAAAGCTTAGAACAGCACAAGAGTAATATTTTTACTCCTCCAACAATGCCAAAATCGGCTGGAACAAAAGGGATAGGAGCTCACAACTTAGAAATTTCTATCTTGAAATAAGAGCCAAAAAAGGTAGGGCTTTCGGATTTCTTTTTAACCTTAACCCAAAGAGGTGAAGAAGGGGCTTCTAATGGTGGTCTTCAAGCTCCAAATCAAGAACACCCTGGAGATGAAAATGCTTTTTTTCTAATTTTGAAGGGGAATATGTTCTCCTTGATGAGAGGATTCCAATGGTATAATTTTTTGTAATTTTTGGTGGAGGTTTAAGGGTTACAAGAGAGAGATATGGGGCTGCTTTGGCTTCTTGAAATCGCCATGGCTGGTATGGGAAGAGAGAAGAAAATAGAGAAAGAGAGGGAGTGAGTACGGTGGGGTGTGAGGGAGTTAGGAGAGAGAATAAAAAGTGAGTCTTCTTTTGCTTTTAATTGTTTTGTCCTTTGCACATAAGAAGAGAGTTAAGGGAGTGAGTGAGGGGCGTAAATTGGCTGACACACAGCCCACTTGGGTTTTTAAAATTTTATTTACAATAGTGGACACACTAGTTTGAGTTATTTATGATTTACCCCCACAACTTCCCGTTTTTGACAGTTTTTACTATTTTCTCTCGTTTTGATTGATTTTATTGGTTCTAGACCTTTACTAATATTTATTAATGCTATTTAGTTGACCAAAATTGTTACGAGCCTGTTTGACCCCGCTTAAAGTCACGTTTTTTTGGTTTCCTCGAAAAACAGCTTTAAGGTTCGTTTGTGTTTTTAATCCGTTTAAGGATCCGTTTTCTTCGGGATTTGTTCCCTCATGATTATTTAGACATAATTAAGCTTCTAAATTACTTATTAGCCTAATTAATCACTATTTTTAATTACGGGGTATTTCAATCTACCCCCCTTAAGGAACTTTGCCCTCAAAGTTGCTCAAGGTTAATAGTTTAATAATTCTACTCATTAGGCAAACCAATTGCCATAATGTGTCTTACTACCCCTATGAGGTGTTTACTTTCTCCTCATTACAAGCACACACAATTCAAGCTCCATACACAATTCACATACACAATCCACATTTCCATACCCATCATATCCACATTACACAATACACCACTGCAATTCACAATACACATTACACCAATACACCATACATTGTACATACACATCCATACACACACATTACACATACATACACACACATACCAAATACTACCAAATACACTCCGCACTACATGTGCCATCGAAATACTACAACACACACACTATGCAATGCTCACCCAAGCACAATGCAAAAGCAAAAAGGCTCTACCCCCTACCACCCAATACCCCCCTACTAAAACCACCCCCCCTTAAAAGGGGTACGCCCCGTACCCGTATCTACTAAACTAGACTATCTAGTCTATGAATAACTATGGAAACTTCGCCTTCATGGCGTCTTCTAACTCCCATGTCGCTTCTTCGACATCATGGTTTGACCATAGGACCTTCACCATTCGTATGGACTTGTGGCGAGTGTCTCTAGTCTTCCTATCAAGGATTCTAACGGGAGTTTCAACATATCTCATGGTCGGCTCAATGAATAGTCTCTCGGGCTCTAGGACATGAGAAGGATCAGTAATAACTTCTTGAGTTGTGACAATGAAAGACATCATAGACACACCCCAAGTCCTCAGGTAAAGCTAACCTATAGGCTACGGATCCAACTCTCTCAGTGATAGTGTACGGCCCTACAAACTTTGGGCTCAGCTTGCCCTTCTGACCAAAACGGAATACGCCCTTCATAGGTGAAACTCGCAAGAACACTTGGTCGCCCACGGCGAACTCAAGGTCACGTCGTCTCACATCCGTATAGGATTTCTGTCTATCTTGGGCTGCCTTCATATTGGCTCTGATTTGTTGCTCTTCCGCTTGGACTTGTTCTAAATACTCCGGTCCGATGATGACCGCTTCGCTTGACTCATCCCAACACAAAGGTGTACGGCAAGGTCTACCGTATAGGGCTTGGAAAGGCGACATCTTAATCGAAGCGTGATAGCTATTATTATACGAAAACTCGATAAGATGAAGCTTATCTAACCAACTCCCCTGAAAGTCTAAGGCACATGCTCTAAGCATGTCCTCCAGTGTCTGGATGGTCCTTTCTGTCTGACCGTCGGTCTGAGGATGGAAAGCGGTACTCAACTTCAATTCTGTACCCAATGCTTCCCGTGTAGCTCTCCAGTATCTCGAAAGAAATCTGGTGTCGCGGTCAGTTACTATGGTCTTCGGGACTCCGTGGTGTCTGATAATCTCCTTGTCGAATAGCTCTGCGAGCTTCACTACCTTCCAGGTGTCCTTCATCGGTATGAATCTGGCAACCTTGGTGAGGCGATCGACTACAACCCAGATCATGTTGAGTCCTCCCTTAGCAGGTGGGAGTCCTACAACAAAATCCATGGAGATATCGTGAAACTTCCACTCCGGAACTGGCATCGATTGTACCATTCCGCCCGGTCTACGATGTTCAAACTTTACTTTCTGGCATGTTAAGCGTCTCAATACATACTCTGTCACATCTGATTTCATTCCAGACCACCAGAAGTACCTCTTCATGTCTTTGTACATCTTGGAGGCTCCTGGATGGACTGACAATGTAGAACTGTGTGACTCTCGCAGGATGCGATCCCTAGCTCAGCATTGCTTCGGGGGACGCATAGCCTGCCATTCAATCGAATCAGACCATCTTCATGCAACTTAAAATCATATTTCTTCTTCTCAAATGTACCATCGGTGATCTTCGGTCTGATTTCGGTTAGGTAAGGGTCGCTAAACTGAGCGTCTCGCACCTCGTCAACCAAGCTAGAAGAAGCGAGTAGCGAATGGAGCGAATGTGCTCGACGGCTCAGGGCGTCGGCTACCACGTTTGCCTTCCCTTCCTTATACTGCATGTTGATGTTGTAGTCTGAGAGAAACTCCATCCACCTTCTCTGTCTCAAGTTCAATTATTTCCGTGTATATACATACTGTAAGCTCTTGTGGTCGGAGTAGATGGTGATGCTTACCCCATAGACATAGTGTCGCCATATCTTCAAGGCGAAGACAATGGCTCCTAGCTCTAAGTCGTGAGTCGGGTAATTCTCCTCATGCTTTTTCAGCTGGCGGGAGGCATAAGCTACAACCTTGCCATGCTGCATGAGTACGCATCCCATTCCCTTTCCTGATACATCACAATACACCTCAAATCCCTCTGTGCCCTCTGGAAGAGTAAGAATCGGTGCTGAGGTCAATAAGTCTTTTAGGCTCTAAAATGATACTTCGCACTCGTTTGTCCATACAAACGGTGCATCTTTCTTCATCAGTGTAGTCATGGGCTTAGAGACTTTCGAGAAGTCCTTAACAAATCTCTGGTAGTAACCGGCTAGACCAAGAAATCTTCTAATGTTGGTAACAGTCTTGGGTCTAGGCCATGATCGTACAGCTTCAATCTTAGAAGGGTCAACTGAGATACCTACGCTCGAGATGACATGACCGAGGAATGATACCTAATCTAGCCAGAACTCGCATTTGGAGAACTTCGCATACAGCTGGTTCTCGCGCAGTGTCTCAAGTACTTTCCTCAAATGGATTTCATGCTCTTCTGCTGATTTGGAGTACACAAGGATGTCATCGATAAATACAACAACTGAGGTGTCTAACTGCTCACTGAAAAGTCAGTTCATGAGATCCATGAATTTTGCTGGTGCATTTGACAAACCGAATGGCATGACAGTGAATTTGTAGTGGCCATATCTGGTGCGGAATGCCGTTTTCTCTATGTCTTGCTCTCTGATAGCAATCTGATGATACCCAGAATGGAGGTCGATCTTGGAGAAGACTGAGGCTCCTTTCAGCTGGTTGAATAGGTCGTCGATGCGCGGCAATGGGTATTTATTCTTGACTGTAACCGCATTCAGCTCGCGGTAGTCAATACAAAGTCGGAGGTTACCGTCCTTCTTCTTCACGAAGAGGACCGGTGCTCCCCAGGGTGATACGCTCGGGCGTATGAACCCTTTGTCGAGAAGGTCGCGCAACTGCTCTTTCAGCTTTGTCATTTTTGTAGGTGCCATACGGTACAGTGCCCTAGCAATGGGACCGGTACCTAGCAAAAGGTCAATCTCAAATTCTACTACTCTTCAAGGTGGCATACCAGACAGCTCCTTAGGGAATACGTCAGGGAATTCAGATACAATGGGTACTTCGGGGTTGAACTCTGGATCTCTCTCCAGGTCTTGTACATAACACAAATACACTTCCTTGCCCTTTCTGAGCTCCCGGTACATAGCCATGGCGGAGATGACTGTGGTCGAAGGCTCTCTCGGTCTCTGGTGGTAAGATACGGTAACCCCAGAAGGACTCTTGAGCAGCAATCGATGCTCGGCGCAGAGGATTCTAACCTTGTGCCGCTCCAACCAATTCATTCCGACTATTACATCGAATCCAACCCATTAAACTCGACGAAGGAGATGGGAAACGCTTCGCCTTTGATTTCGATCGTGGCTGACTTGTAGTATTTGGTACATCGTATTCGCTCCTTCGATGGGAGAGTAACTAGGAAATCCAGTAGCTCATCCGCATCTAGCCCCAACCTCTTCACGAAAGATGGTGATACGAAGGTGTGAGAGGCGCCAGAGTTGAATAACACATTGGCTTCAATGCCGTTCACTGGGAAGGTTCCCGTTAAGATGGTGCCGCTTTTACCGGCTTGTGCTTTAGTGAGGATACTCAGGTTACCTTCGGTACCGAGTCCACAACCTATTAAAGTCACAAGTTCATAAGTAATGATGGTGGACACAAGTGGAATTAAATCAACGCTGCTCTTTATTGATAAACCAACCATCATACATACCATGTCTCTAATACACGTTACTAATACATTACATGATACTATGAATTTAATACTTCCTAAAGGTAAGGTTCAGACGTCCTGGTTTCATGTGTGTGGCATTGATTATTGCCGGCGGTGCCGTATTCAACTTGATCTTGTTGATCCCGTGATATAGCATCCTAGATTTTCCACCCATGATTAGGACATCTCCTGATCTCAATACCAGTTTCTGTGCGAGTTCCACACGCTTCTGCTCGCTATACATAAATACGGCGTCATCACCAATGGACCAAGACACTACGGGCACTCCTTGTTCAAGAGATTCCGCTGTCTCGTCCTTGTCTTGGTGTAACCCAAGTCGTCCTTCTTTTTCATAGAAGTTGACGATACAAAGGTCCGCTTCGATTGCGGGGATTGGATCATATTCACATTATTGTGCAAGTTCTACTTCTTGTGTAACAAGTGTAAGAAACTCTGGAGGTATTGTGTTGGGTCGCTCCGTCTTGTATTCGCGTCTCCTGGTATGTCTTGGTATAAGGGTTCCAGTCCTTTCCCAAGCACATCATCTTCAGCTTCATCTTCGCTCCGCCGGGGAATTCGGATGTGTAAAATCCTCCTGGACCCGTCCCTAGTTCATTGCATCGTCGGATGATTGAAATTTGTGCTTCGGGTGTCAGGTATCCCTTTAATAAAATCATACCTGGTCGGATGACCTGACACTGCTCACTGAAGTAGTGGTATGTGGTGATGTCGGTCTCTTCTTGATTTGGTTTTGAAGGTATCGGATAGCAGATACTAAAGCTTCCTATGGTTGTAAATTTCATCTACGGTGAGTACTAGTCTCAACTACTTCATTTCATGCTCAATACATACTTCAATTCATTCACTCATGCATTCATTCAACAGTTACTCCAATACTTAGACATGCTTCACAGGATTCAAGTTTAGATTATTACCTGGGCCGACTTAGAACCGGACCCGTCTCGTCAATAACGTGCAAGACAAAGCTGCCTCTGGGGGTGCGCTCCTCTGAGACCTCGGGATCCCTGTCCCTGTGGCCTGCTGGCTGGTGCATCGCCAGGTGCAACCTCCTTGCCTTCCCTTTGCTTGTAGCTCTAGAAGTTCCCTCTGGGCTTGGCATTCTCCGGGCACATATTTGCTCTATGTCCCGGTTTCTGACAGTTGTAGCACTTGATTTCTCTCCCATAGCAATCTAGGCCGGGATGGTCTTGGTTGCACTTTCTGCACACTAGGTGCGGCGTCGGAGTAGTTTCTTAGTGAAACCTGAGCCAGAACCTAAGGCTTAGAGAGTTAGCACATGTGTGCGGAAATACTAGCTATGATACTTATACATGAATTTAATTTAGAAGTTTACCCTTAGGTGGGTGTGATCTTAGTGGCTTCCAGCACACCGGTGCAAAGAAGAACCAGTTAAGAAGCTCAACTGGTTTGCCCTTCTCCTGGGCACTGCTCTCACTTGGGAAGTTCTTTTGGGTTTGCTGAAAGAATTTCCCCTTCTTCTTTTTCCAGCTTTTACCCTGGTTCTGCTCTCCTCAGCACTGTGTTTTTGTTGTTGGCCTTGCGCTTAAGCGCAGTTTCTTCATCCCTCAATTGGCAAGTGATCTCAACGCGAGATGCCGCGTGATAACACTCCTGAAGGAGGTAATCTGGTGTAGCCCATGCCGTACGAAGGCGATGGCTCAGACCGCCATAGAAGCGATCGACCAACACCTGGCCGGTGTACCCAAGGTCGTGTAAAGACGGAGGATAGAAGTGAAGGTGCGGTAATACTCATCTACTGACATCTTGTCAGTCATCCTTAGAGCGTCAAGTTCCAGTCGCTTCTTGGTTTTGACATTCCGATAGTATTTGGATCGGAGGATAGCGGTGAAGACTCCCAATCGAAGGTGGGGTCATCGACATACTCATGCTTTACCAGTTTCCACCAATCCATAGCTGCATCTTTGAGGTAGTAGGCGGCTATTCTCACTCGAACTCCAGCAGGACATTCGAGGGTCTCAAACGCAGTCTTCATTTCAGAGATGTAGCTTCTATTAGCAGGGTCGCTCTCGCCTCTAAAGCACGGAGGTCAGATGCGATAGCTTTTTACCCAGTTTACTTCTCTGGGTGAGGGGGCGGGATTGGTCCCGTTTGAGTTTGTTGGTTTGTTGCATTACTGATTCTTGTGGTAGCATCTGCGCTACCGTGGCGGCGACGATCTCAGCTATCGCGCGCCTGGTCCCTCAGAGGCTTCGCCTCTAGCTTGGCCTCGTCCTCGTCCTGACATCTGAACATTTAGCATTACATTAGGCTTGCAACATATGACATTGCACCATTGGTCATGAATTTAAGCAAGGTATCGTTCATAAGAACGTCAAGGGTATCCGTTGTTAACAACAGTAATTCCTATTAGGTTGCTAATATCCGTCTTAAGACGGTTGAAATCCTAACTCGGTAATCCCTATGCGCTCATAATTCTAGGACATCAGAGCACACTTCGATCTGATACCACTTTTTGTAACACCTACCGCTAATCCTATACTTACCGTCCGGTCGTCCCAATAATCCTAATTACTTGCAGAGGAAATACTACTACTATGGCGGGTGATACAATGCCGCTAACCCCCATACGGCTACTAAGCTATTACTACTTACATGACGGTCTGATGTCTAAATACACCGAGCTACTATATGCATACTAAACCGAATATCAAACTTATAGAAGTGGATTACCGAGTATCAGTATAGTTAATTACATTCCCTTTTCAATTTCCCAAAATATTGAGTTTCTACCAACTACTCATCTACACCATCTCACAATCCTTCATTATCCAAAAGGGGTGTACCCATGGTACACAGGCTAACAAAAACCTACAGCCCTGTACAACTTAGTACACCATCCACAATTCATTAATTACAAACAAAAGGGAAATCAAACTTAAACTCTTCATAGTCTTCACCCGTCTCGAGGACCTACATTAAGTTAAAAACATCGCCCCAAGGGGCTCAGCAAAAGTTGCGCATAAACTTCGCATATACCGCGTGCTAACAAGGCACGCCGACTATTAAGGTCGACTGAACATGCGGTTCATTATAACATACATACATGCTTTACATTCATCATACAGTCCTACACAATACATGCACAAGCTGAAACAACAATACAATAGCATACACATTACTTACCTTCACAAGTGTTAGCCAAATTACACATCCAGGTTAATCAGATGCTTATTACTCTTTACTCATTACACAATTCTTACTCTTACTTTACTTACACTTTTCCACACTATTCTCACTTACTAATTACTTTTACTCATGTTAAGTCGGTATGACCTCCGGGCAGGGACTACACCATCCCACCACCGGGTTTTACTTGGCTCACCAATCCAGGATGCTACCCATTTAAGGGGTTTGGGCCGTGGACCAGTTTAAGAGCCAGGAATTGGATCCAACCTCTTATGTCTCCGCATCCTCACGCTTGGCCGAAACTATATCGGACTTCTACTCATTCCAATTTAATTTCCAATTTATTAAGTTAGATTGGTTAGCTTGTTAGGAATCAGTTAGAAGTCCAATCACAATAACATTCAGTCACAACAATATGAATCAACACACACACATTCATTCTCATCCATACATTTCAGGAATTATACAAACCATGATTTAAAGAGGATATCCAACCAAGGAACAATCTCATGATAATCACAAGTAAACATAATATATCCGATTCGTGCGTTTTCTTATTTTGGTGATCAATTAGCACACACCACAAATCAGAGAAACCAAGGTAGCATACGGGGCATGAGAAGTTCATACCATTCACCGTTGTACTTGTATCCCAACTTTCCTCAAGTGTTCACAATCCAAGTCCTATGACATACATACAATCGAGTGATTAATCTAACTATCATTAACTAAACCCGATTACTCTTATGTTTCCTAACTCATACTTACTATATCTTTACAATTCTTATACTTACATATGGTTTACTTACTCTTTATTATTTTTCAAACTGTTTATACTCTTAATGACCTTTAAACATCCTTAGTTAGGTCCTAATATCTTATACTATCATTATCATTCACTTCCTTACCTTAAAACCAATTCAATGAACCTAATTTTATAATTTTTGGTTGGTCCGAGACCTTGTCCGGGTCTTAAGTCCCGGACCAACACATGGTCACAACTCTCGGAAAATTTTCAATTATGGTCCGGGACCTTATACTTAAGGTAAGTCCCGACCCAAGGCTTTGAAAACTCTCGGTTGGATTTCTTAAGATGGTCCGGGTCCTCTTACTAGGGGTAAGTCCCGGACCTGGAAGTTACTGAACTCACGGCACGGTTAATAGGGGTGGTCCGGGTCCTTGCACTGGACTTAAGTCCCGGACCACTCCTTGCTCTAACTCTCGGATACAAAATTCAGCATGGTCTGGTCTTTGTCCGGGGACTAAGTCCCCGACCAGCCACTGCACTTAGCAGATCTTGACATTTTCTTTATCTGTTACGAACCAAACTTTGCCTAATTAATTCCCCATTGTTCCTACACTTAATCCCACATATTTTAGCACCTAATTAGCCTCCTAAACATGTTTAAATCCATCACTAACCTATTACTCCTTTTTGCTAATTCACTCACTTATTTTCTTAGTTCTCATTTCAGCACTTACACTATTTTTCTAAGTTGCATTTTGCTACAGATTTTAACTCTCATTTCCTCCATCTATAGCTCCCTCTTATAATGTCATTTCTAAATCTTACAATGCATTAACTATCTCTCATAACCTACCCACTAACTAGCTCAAATCAAAATCTGTTACAAAGGTATATTTTTACCTAGTTTCCTAGTTTTTAAGTGTTCTAGTTCTAGGTAAATTTTGACATAACCTCCCCTAAATTCTTACACTCTCACCACATCATTTATTCACACATTGCTACTCAATTCACCTGTTTTCAATAACATCAATATACATAGCTCTCATACACAAATACCAAACACTAAACACTCCTAAAAATTCCTGCACACTACATCCATTTCCCATCTAGGTTTTGACAGTTTTTAAATGTCTTTCAAGCTTCAAGATTGTTTGGTTCTTCTTACACACTACACTACTACTCATTACCATTTTACAATACACATTCTAAACTTTTAAAATCTGTTACATAAGTATTTACAAAGCTACACAAGTGAGCATAATTTACCTTGTTCCTCTTCTAGTTTTCTTTTCTTCTTCTTTCTTCTTCCTTCTTCCTTTCTTTTCCTCTTTTCCCAACAGCTATGAAGATTCAAAGCTCTACACTACAACCCATTACACACCACCATTCAATTTAACTAGCCCTCAAACTTTATTAAAGCTTTTAAGGTAAATTTCTAGGGTTTAAGAATTTATTACCTTGCAAAGGAGTAGATGAAGCTTAGAACAACACAAGAGCAATATTTTTACTCCTCCAACAATGCCAAAATTGGCTGGAACAAAAGGGATAGGAGCTCACAACTTAGAAATTTCTATTTTGAGAATAAGAGCAAGAAAAGGTAGTGCTTTAGGATTTCTTTTTACCTTAACCCAAGAGGTGAAGAAGGGGCTTCTAATGGTGGTCTTCAAGCTCCAAAGCAAGAACACCCATGGAGATGAAAATGCTTGTTTTCGAATTTTGAAAGGGGGAATATGTTCTCCTTGATAAGAGGATTCCAATGGTATAATTTTTGTAATTTTTGGTGGAGGTTTAAGGGGTTAACAAGAGGAGAGAATATGGGGGCTGCTTTGGCTTCTTGAAATCGCCATGGCTGGTATGGGAAGAAGAGAAAGAAAACATAGAAGAGAGGGAGTGAGTATGGTGGGGTGTGAGGGAGTTAGGAGAGAGAATAAAAAGTGAGTCTTCTTTTTGCTTTTTAATTGTTTTGTCCTTTGCACATAAGAAGAGAGTTAAGGGAGTGTGAGTGAGGGGCATAAATCGGCTGACACACAGCCCACATGGGTTTTTAAAATTTTATTTACAATAGTGGACACACTAGTTTGAGTTATTTATGCTTTTACCCCACAACTTTCTGTTTTTGACAGTTTTTACTATTTTCTCGTTTTATTGATTTTATTGGTTCTAGACCTTACTAATATTTATTAATGACTATTTAGTTGACCAAAATTGTTACGAGTCTATTTGACCCGCTTAAAGTCACGTTTTCCCGGTTTCCTCGAAAAAACGCGCTTTAAGGTTCGTTTGTGTTTTTAATCCGTTTTAAGGATCCGTTTTCTTCAGGATTTGTTCCCTCATGATTATTTAGACATAATTAAGCTTCTAAATTACTTATTAGCCTAATTAATCACTATTTTTAATTACGGGGTATTTCAGGCTGTTTCGACTGCAACCACTAGCTCATCAATGGTGCTACAAGTTTTTTGCTGTTGCAAAGACTGAATTGCTCTAAAAAACCCAAGGCTAGCACATTTATATCTGGGCTGTTAGGGGGTTGACAGATTAATTTGATGTCAAACCCATCTTTTGATGCAGCCTCATTAAACTCTTGGTCATTTGGATGAATGTGTGGCTTGGCATTGTCTTGCTGGATATAAATTGTTTTTGAACCATAGGTTGGCCACTTTGAGAGAATTGTTGGCAAGACTTTTGCAATCAGCCATGTTCTAGTGATTTCTCTAGTAACAAGAATGGATTTAGTTTCCATAGATCCCGCTGCACGGTTTTTACTACTTCATTTGGCAGGTACTTGATGTGTAAATGGAAAAATACCAATCTTTCTAGAAAATACTACACCTGTTATAGGATCACATCTAGGACGAGCAACCACGCCTAGGAACATTATCTTAGGAATAAATCTTTTACTTTGACAGCGTCGTACAGGATCAACCTCTTCTAGGAGTAAATAGTATCTTTCGATAGTTTTTGTCAAATAGAACTACTTTTCATCAATGTGGATAATGTCGAACATGTGATGAAATAAAGGGTCCTGAGGAAATCTGTTCAAAATCTGGAGTTCTATCTATATGTAACATTGATAAATAGAACAACATCCTGGTTTTTCTATTCTCAGCATGTAGATATGGTTTGATTGCACTTGTATGACCCCTAAGTTTTCCTTCCTTTACTCTACTATGCACTGTTGATTTTGACATTCCTAATGCAGATGCTAGTGAGCGAATAGTGGTGCATTTTCGTAAAGGAAGTTGGGCAAGCTTACGTAAATCCATATGAACTCGCTTCCGGCCAACTGTACCATGTGTCTTTGGTGATGAATCAGTCACTTCTCCAGCAACAATTGAAGTCTTGAGATCCTTCCAGTAGCGGCCAATAGTTCTGGTGCTTATTGAGAACTCTATAAAAATGGAGGTTAAAAGTCCTTGGTGCATTTTTCCATCTTCACTGCTTGCAAGAAGAGCTTCAATCAAACATTGTCTATCTTCTGTGGAAAGTTTTCTTGCTGTTGAATGATCTCCTTCCATAATTCTTTTATTTCTTGTACGTGAGTTTTGTGAGATGTTTGTTGTGCTGAGTTTAAATGTGATTCTTATTTATAGTGTATATTCAGTAACTAGGATTTAAGTTTTGGTGAGAAGTTTTAAGTTTCATTGTAAAAAGAATGGAGGGAAGTGAAATTTAGCTACTCTATGTGACTGTTTTTTTGCTGTAGAGATTATTTGTACACATTTGATGTTACACAATGCTGTTGTTTTTTTTGCTCAAAAAGTATTTATACAGATTTGATGTTAAAAGGCAGGTGATTAGTAGCATGACAATGATTTCTGTAATGTGTACGATATAAAATGTAGAGTGAAGGGTATTGTGGTAAAACAAACTCTAACACAGTATAAAATTTAATTTTCTTAAAAGCTGTGCATATCAACGACCGGATAGTCAAAGGCGGACGAAGGGAGTATGTGACAAAATGTTGTTGGAGGGGAACACAAGACCCACGTGGGGATCATCTATTTCTGTTGCATTTATACCATCAAATATACCATGTTTATGCCAAGATAATTTCATGTATAATTATTTTTGGAATTGAATATTTTTTCTCAAGATAATTAGCTAACAACCTAACACCCATTCTAAAAAGAATGAATTAACTAAACTGGAAACTGAGTATGTTGTCAACAACGACTGCGAAAGGCCGGTATGTACAAAGAGAAAAGGAAATGAATAAGCGGAGACAGCTGATTCCTTGCCCCCGTTCGTCTCAAAGGGAGGGACACTCTCTCGCGGCTCTCTTTCTCCTTCTAGAGTTTGAAGAACGAAAACCCTCCGGTCAGTCTGAACGGAAAGTGAGCTCAACGGCGCCATCGTCATGGCTGCCTGATTGAGGCGTAATTAAGCGGCTTTGGGAGGGTTTGGCGCAGACGCTGCCAGAGAGTGCAGCTCCCGCCTCTAGCTTCTTTTCTTCGAGGTCTGGACTTCTTCCCTTTTTTTTTCTTGTCATAGGTTCTCCGTGGAAAAACCTCTCTCTTGTTGTAGTGATCAAATGTTTAATTCCAGGCGCCATTTAGTGGTTTATATTACATATTGCTCACTCGAGTCGGAATGTGATTGAGATGAAATTATGCCACCGTTAGCAACCGACGACACAGTTTGTCGGCTTCTTCGTTCTGGTTTTCTTGTTCCAAAATTTTTTATTCTTCTCAACTTGGAGAGAGTGATGAGTAAAACGAATGTCTGGAATTAAGGAAACTACCTCTCTTTTTAGCTTCACCACTTGGCTTTAGTATGCTTCCATAATGCCATTTATATCATTTTTGCCTGGTTCCAAGAGTTTTGAGAGCTTAATCATTTCTGTATAGAGGAGAGTACTATGTGCGTCTAATGTATACTTTGGCTCAACTGTGCCGAAGTACTGAGGATGAAAGTCATCAATTAGAGTTGGATAAGCTGTCTGTTGCACAAACCATAACACAAAGTTACATGTCTTTGACGAAGGTCTAAATTTTATGACATCTCTTGTATGACAGTCAATTCTGCAGTAGCATCCACTGTTTAGTTGTATATTCATGCATTTTAAGTACTGTTATGTAGGTTTTTAAGTTGTTCTCGGGTGAACCTATGCCATAAAAATGAGGCCACAAAAGAACATTGGAGCTAGATCTCAAAAGGCTTCAAGAAATCTCGAAGGAGATGGACCGAATTGGGTGCTGATTGTGGGTGGTGCTTTGCTGAGCACGTTATCTATCCGTATTGGCTACAAGTTGAAGCAGAAGCTTGGATCATCTCTGGAAATAGATAAGACTGTTCCGAAAAGTATGTATGTGGCGAAGGTCGAATAATTGAATTGTTGAGGATTGTTTGTTTTCTGTCATGAAATGTTGATTTTCCAGGTGGTGGGAAATCTAGTGAGAGGAGGGTGGAGACTCGCCATTCAAATTCAAACCCTTACGCTTTTGGACCAGATGATGACAATTGCTTCAATTGTACTTCAGGTATTAAGCTTCTATTTGCTTAACAAGCCAATGCTATCCACTTTGTTTAGTGGATGCAGATTATATTAACACCAGGCCTGACTCTCTGATTTTGCTTTTTAGCATGTTCTGTCATGAGCTTCATCATGTGATACATCAGAATCTTTTGATGCATAACAGTTTCCTTAATGAAACTGAAGTTATAACAAGAAGCAATATTAACCTAAGATTCAAGCTTTGAAAAAACTGCACTATGGTTGTCTTGCAGAAACAGAAGGGATAGTTGAAATGAAGAACCCAAGAAGTGGTCCAATATTGACTGAACATGAGGCCCAACTCTCTCTTGTAACGGTCCCTGTGCCGGAATACCCTAACAGGGAAAATGGCATGGTTTGGGTCTCATCTCCTGATCGAACTGAGCTTCCCCAAAAACCTCTACACTTCTACTCAAACTGCTCAGACTCACCATGTGCCTCGGATTCTGGGTCCGATGTCTTTACCAAACGAGAAGTGATCCAGAAGCTGAGACAACAGTTGAAAAGAAGGGATGAGATGATACTTGAAATGCAAGATCAAATAGCTGAGTTGCAGAATGCAGTTAGTACCCAGATGGGACATGCTAGTCTTTTGCAGTCTCAGCTTGATGCTGCCAACAAAGAACTATTTGAGTCAGAGAGAGAAATCCAGAGGCTGAGGAAGGCAATCGCTGATCACTGTTGGGGACATGTTGCTGCAGGAGGATACCATGAGATGAGTAAAGTGAAAGGTACGAATGGACAGAATGGGCACATGAACAGGCATGTTGTTGATGGTGAAAGTGAATTTGATACGGTTTTAATTAATAACAAAGGAAAAGGGGATGGTGAGAAAGTTGACATGCTGAAGAAGGAGATAGAGGATTTAAAAGAAGTAATTCACGGAAAAGAATTCCTGTTGCAAAGCTACAAGGAGCAGAAATCAGAGCTCTCTATCAAGATCAGAGAGCTGCAATACAAATTGGATTCTCAGCTTCCAAATATATTGTAGTGAATGCTCCTTTGGTTTCCTCATTCTTGCTCCTCTTTTTCCGCATCTTTTTTTAGCTGCGGTCATGTGTAAAGCCGACCTTTTGTTTTCTTTGTTTTGTCATCATTGCCTGCCAAAGGTTCAATGCCCGCTTCACTTAGAATAGGATTGGTACAGTACATATCTGAACTCATCAGTAACTTCTGCCTAGTGCTAGCAGTGAAATTAACCGCAATGATGTGAAAAAGCTGATGAGCTCAAATTTTCGTTCTTGCTCCATGGTTATAATCTATGCTTTCCAACAGCTAGTGCGCTCTCCGTCTAACTTTAATTGAAATGTGAATACGAAGTGAGCTTCGATTTCATTCTTGAATCTGTGTATAGCATAAAATCCCTGAGAAGATGTTATATCTTAGATTAGCTTTCTGAGCAACCAAGCCCCTTTTAACATATGAATTCATTTTGATTAAGCTTCTATCCTATTAATCTGCAAGTCTTTCAGATACAAAGAAGAGACTCAGTTCCAGAGCCCAAGATCATAGTTCTTGCGCAACTTAAAAGATTTTGGAGCATTCTCAGGGTTAGGTAGTGTTCATCCAATGATCATAGTACCAAGTACTTCCTCACCAGCTGTAATTTATAAGTATCTTTGCAAAACATATGAGCCTTTCTTTCACACCCGCTGTCCCCCTTTCTTAGCCTGTCCGCAAAGAGACACTTAGATACATATATAGTCCTGAGCAAAGACACTCTTCAGCTGTGACAATATATCATTTCTTCGACTTGGATTTAAATATGTTCTCCTTATAGTACTGGAGTTCCATAATGCTTTCTCTAATATCATCCATAACACGGAAATGCTTCTCCTTTTGAGGTCTGTCTCTGCGAACTGCATCCACAGATCATATGGTTAAGTAGTAGCATTGCTGTTGCTAACAATCAAAATAAGAAGGAAAACAAATAAAGCACGCCATGCTACATAAAAGAAGCCATACAAAGTCGTGCCAAAATTGTAACTCTAGAGACACTTCTCTCAACAAGAACCATATCTATGCAGAATTCCATTCCACCAAAAATACTTCCCAGTTCCCACACAGTATATAAGCGACGAACAATGATATGCCTTTCTTTTTACAAAATGCAAAGGGATTCTTCCAAGTTATATATAAAATGAGAGATAATTGCTACCTTGAGGATACCAGCACCGACTCAGGGCCTTCACACTACCGACATCCACGAGAACATGTGGGAACATACTCGCCAGTTTGGGCATGTATTTCTGCAAGAAAACTTGGTTAGCACTTGACTGTGTACAAAAACTAGTTCGTAACAGGAGAGAATGTCGAAGAATCAGGTGAAAATGCAGCATCAATCCACAGTTAAAGACGGAATAAAATAGATGCTAAAATGCTTGAAAAAACCGTAATCCAACTAATGGCTTAATTTCTAATAAATACAGAAAGCACCAGACCTGACCGTAAACATCTGATTCTTAACAGTAAGCATCTGAATCACAGAGTCAGACATCTATTAGACCATGCAAACATCAAATTACCTTTTTATTTTTGTTATTTATCTAAGACACAATTCTACATTCCTAAGGAATATTCTATCTCTTCCTGTTCTCCAGAACTCTCTTATATATATAGTGTAGAACAATTCTCAATTCAAATTCCTAACTACAATATCAAAGTAATTACAAGCATGTTTAACTTTTCACGCTCATGTAACAACCTGATGTTTCATGAAGATAAACATGACGTCTATACAGAAGTATCAGGCGTGCAAGATTACCTTTAGGAACATATAGTCATTGTAAATTGTATTTCCAGTGAGAAGAGGTGTATAAGTACCAACATGTTCTTTTATAAACTCAATTACCTGCATAAGGTTAAAAACAACATTAAGGCATACAATACAAGGACCGGATGTGTACTTGATGAATTTGCTTAATATTAGTCTCCACATCATCAAGCAATAGCTAGAAGCAGTTTTTCTAAATGATTTCTCGTTTCCCCAGATGCTTACCAATAAAAAACAAATTCTTGGAGAACAGAATCTTAAGTAAATTCAAGTCCCCACCAAAACCAGGAGCACTATTAAAGATGAGGTGAAGCATGATGTAAACAAAGAAATCATGACATGAAGAAAACTTTGAGGCAAAGTATCATCATACAAACCTGCATCTCAGCTTCATGTTCAATAATGGTACTTTGGATAACTTTCGTAGTCAGACCTGAATTCAACACTCAAATGTCAGAGCGACTATTAATATGAGAGGTTCCTTTCTTTTGGAGAAAATATGCAATAATTATTCACAAGCAGCAGAGCATCCCAAAGTATCTTTTGGCTTCAAGCTTACCATTAGCAGTATGATAAGTTTGACACCATTCACCCATCCTGTCTAAGCATTCCAGAGTTTGGTGGATGACTATATCTGGGCCCTATATAGTATCATGAGAAGGGATTAAAAGTCGAGAAATGCAGGGAAACACGTGAAGCGGCAGCACCAACATGGAACAGAGCATATTACCTCCACTGAATTATTTAAGCTTCCATCTGTGATTATACATGCGATTTCTAAGATTCGATCAACACTAACATCCAAACCTGCATCCAGACAGAAGTACCTCAGGAAACATGTATTTATCAAGAAACTTCAGGAAACAAGTTTGTTTACACCAACAAAGTTAGGTATTTCATTTGATAAAAATAAAGGCAGACATCATCAAATTTCTGACAGCATTAGCCACAGTATTTAAATTAAATTTGTCTTCTAAGTGGTTTATAGATTTATATTTGACCATGTTTGCGTATTAAGACAAACATTGACAATCACGAAGTATAACATTGATCAAAAACATAAAAACGAAGTATATAATTTGGGCATGTGTTAACAGTGGTATATCAACAAACTTCCGGGTAAAGAGTAACAGGGGCTAAAGATTGGAGCAATGAAAACCTTTTTAATATCCACACACAACCAGTCTATACTAAAACCACTAACTCTCAAGTGCATGACACAGACTGGCATGGATTTATAAACTTGACATTCAAAATGTGCTTCTGTATGACGCAGTTTCCCTTTTTGGGTGAACAAAAAACTTACCAGTCATTACAAGGTCAATCCAAACAAGGGGAAGCTTGTAGCCATTTGAACTTGAAGTCAACGTTTCCTTGTTCTGTGTTTGATTTCTCCTCTTCCCATCATTTATGCGGTTATCATCCTTCAAAGTCGTCTTGCCTGAATTGAAAGGAGATTTAGACCAATCTAGAGTCTTAAATAGACTTCTTCATAAGTGATTGGTTCATATAAGCTAAACAAGCCTACACTCATTTCTTTAAATCATGCCCTACAACTAGACCTGGCAATTTTGACCCAACCCGAAACCCAACCCGAACCCAACCCATACTTTTAGGGGTTAGGGTCTTGATTATTGACCCATCAATTTTTTGGGTTGGGTTAGGGTAATAAGCAAATTTTGTGGGTTAGGTTAGGGTATAGATCTAAACCCATGACCCAACCCGAAAATATATTTGTTAATAATAAAAAAAATATTAATTCACATATATATAATTTTCAGATCAAACTATACCTAAGCCTTAAGCCCAAGTGTAGTTGGACTATCCAACCTTTAATAATATCACATAATCTTAACTAAACATACGGCTCAACAAGCTGCTAACAAATAAAGGGCCCAACCAGACCTTAACATAATGTTGAAAACCCTAATGCTCTCATCTTGCAGACTCACTTCCATCATTCTTCTCTACACCGTTGTTCATGTCTATGTCGTTCTACATCTCTGCCCAAGGTTTGTTTTCTTATTCTCACTGCCATTACGCTCTTGAGAACATAGATATGTTTAGATTATCTTGAAGGGTGAACAAAAGTAGGAGATATATATTTTTTTTGTAAGTAGGAAATTGTAGAACTCTTAATGAATTATGAAGCCAGCAATACAGATAGCGTGTTGCATAAACATCCATCAATTGTTGATAACGATTAAGTTATTGTGATTGTACTTTTCCCAAGCATGAGCACTCGGTTTAAGCAGCTG
This sequence comes from Limonium bicolor, assembly GCA_023374045.1. Taxonomy (NCBI): domain Eukaryota; kingdom Viridiplantae; phylum Streptophyta; class Magnoliopsida; order Caryophyllales; family Plumbaginaceae; genus Limonium; species Limonium bicolor. The sequence continues at coordinate 200,868,514 of CM041781.1, read as the reverse complement.
TAGTTATTTTAAAACTATCAGTCATAGTTCGATCAGTCATAGTTTGAGGCTTTGAGCTCTAAATTTATAAATTATTTGTAACTTTAGAAGATTTGTCTTTAGTATATTTCTCTTATGCATAATGGAGATTTTCATTTTTGTTCCCCTTTTTACAAAGGGCACTAGGATCATGTGCATATTTAGATAGGATTCCTCCCAGTAGTGGTAGAGCTTTAGGCTCAGATTGATAAAAATACGAGTTATTCTATTCATTGGAAATTGGTGCAGTACTTTAGATTCTCTCATAACTTGGATTTCGTTTAAAGTTGGGTCGATCAAGCAAGATTACTTCTCTTCCTCTTGTTTCATCATAATTAGTGTGTTAGCTAGCACTGGATTTTTTTGAATTTTTTTATTAATTTGACTCCTATTCCATCTAAATTATTGTATGCTTAAAAATGGGTTGGGTTAGGGTTAAACGATTTTAAACTGGTTGGGTTAGGGTTATGATTTTCTAACCCATTCATTTTTGGGTTGGGTTGGGTTGATGATATTTTAAATGGGTTGGGTTAGGGTTGATATCAACCCGACCCATCGACCCAAATTGCCAGGTCTACCTACAACTCAGATAAACTATATAAAACAGAAAACCCAGACAGAAAACCCTATAATAGCAGGATTCCAAATTGAACAACAAAAAGAAAAAATGTTAGCCTCTCTTAATTTAAGGAGTCATGATGGATGCCTTGAAAATCTGAAAGGGTAACGCATCTAAACCTACTCAAGGGAAATGGATTTTCCTTTTTTCTGTTTTTGATCTAGGTAAAGAGCATTTATAGCATATGAGTATGGTAAAGGTAGCTTTACAGACATAGTTCTTAACCCTAGGAGATAACCACTGGTCTCGCCCTGCCCATGACGTTAATCTCCCTAATGTACAATTTTCCCTTTTTACCACCTGTTAAAGATTTGATTTCCAACTGCCTTCTAAATTTAGCGCCTAGCCCAAATTATATCATTTTGATTTCTATACAAAATAACTAGGACAACCAGGACCCATACTGGGACCTCCTAACTTCTGCATGATCGCCCTCAACAAATAGTTCCAAGTAACCATCAAAGAAAACTTGCGTTATCTTCATTTCTTATTAGGATAGAGCTCCAAGCCAGAGCGCAGTATGCATTCCATTGTCCAATTTGTTACCCTACAACTTGATTATAATCAGTACTAAAAAACACTTAAACAAGTTTGAATCTTTTTCAATAAATATCAATCTTGGCAACATCATACCCGGAGGAATGGATCCACCTCAACCTATATCGTGTTTTATCTGAAAAGAATCCACTACACTACTTCTGTTCATCCTTACTGTAATTACTAACCCTAGTATTGTTTAAAAAATATCACTCCGAAGGAGTAGCTAGTAAGCGAGCAATTGCTAATATAGTTTGTTCAGATGTTAGAAATTCATCTAGTTACCAGTACTGGTGGAGGCATACTGCCTCCGGGCTTGATCGTCGTCTTCGGCGTCGAGCTCCAGTAAGGAGAAAGCGTTGAAAAGCACGTCCATCTTACTAGATTCTTCAAGTCGTTCGCAGAATGTCACCGGTTGTTTGGCGTTTCTAAAATCTGTCTTGTAGTCTGTAGAGTGTAGACACTTTTTTTTTTAAAAAAAAAATTCACCAAATACCATTAAGTTTTTATTTAATTCACGATATACCACTGTGTTTTTAAAATTACACAGGATAACATTGAGTTTTTATTTATTTCACCAGATAACACTCTGTCCCATATTGTGTTAACTTCTTTGTTATTTTTCCTGGAAAATGACAAAATACTTATGTTATTAATTGCCTCACAATGAACTGTCATATTGATAAATAACATACCACCTTAATTTACTAGTAATAGGGTAGTTTAGTCATTTTCTTCTAGGGATATAACGGAAAAGTAACGAAATATGACAGAGTGCTATCTAGTGAAGTAAAACTAGGTGTTATCCTGTGTAATTTTAGAACACGGTGGTATATCATGAATTAAGCAAAAACTCAGTGATATTTGGTGAAATTTCCTTTCTTTTTTTTTGATATTGAGTGTAGACACTTTCCGAGTCCGTTTTTAAGATTTAACTTCAAATTGCACATTTAACTTGTTAAACAAAAGAAAGCGGCTAATTTGTTGATGTAGTTATAGATGGCTATATATATATACATTTATTGTATAAATATATTTTTGTTAGTTATAAAAACTGTACATATGTATATATAAATAAATATATATTGAATTATGATATTACTAAAATTGTACAAGTTGTACTGATTTCTTAAATTGTTTGGTAAACTTATAAAATTTGTAGTTTTATTGTATACAAATCGTACCTCTATAAATGTAACCAAAAATAGCTACATATACTACTAGCTTAGCGAGATTGTAAAAAAGAAGGAGGTATTAACAAGGGGGACAACTATTCTAGTAAGAAAACAAGGGGGACAACTAGAGTAAATGAGAATTAACTATATTAGCTAACACAGGTTTTCAAAAAACTATTAGCCAACACACTTATCAAAAGAGTGATGAAGAGTGAAGAGTTTAAACGCTACCCATCATTACTAAGAATACTATTAACACATGAAGAATCATCAAATATAGAGGATATGATAATCGTCCAAGGTATTTAAAGTGATGCAAAGGCTACTCACATTGAGTGCACATTACTAGTGTTGATCAATTTCTTGGTGAACACCAACATTGAGATGCTTTGGGAGTCTTGAAGAACTTGAGTTGGGTCACAGCAATAGATTTTTGATGTACCCAGGTAGGGGAGCTCACCAGGTTAAGGGATTTATATTGTATTGATGTTTGAACACATAGATAAATAATAAATCTTAATAAAGGTCTTATTTTCTTCAACTAGAGATCATTAGGACCGATCAAAATTATGCCTGACTTTCTTCCTGTCAGCATATATCATCCATAAGAGATTAGCAATATGGAACAAGATGGCACATTAGTGAGTAGGATGTGATGTCATGCGGCCATCTAGTGACAATATTTATACCCTCTCTAATTCTTGTTTTCCAATCTTTATTCCTGGTTGTCTGATAAGTGAACAAATGAGCATGCTAAGGGTGTATTCATATGCTTTATCAACACTTATCGTGCTCATTTATTCACTTTAGCTAGATTTCCTCTAGTCTTGTGTGTTATTGGTACTCTTACACATTTATTGCTTAAAAGTGAGTAAAACCTAGCTAGGAGCAAAGTAGACGCAACGAGTAACACGTGGGCGCAAATGGTGTGGAGTTTGATTTTTTATTTTTTGGTATGGGGAAGGGGGTATAAATACGGTTCTTGACTGAAAAAACCTAGATCCTAGAAATTTCTATTCCGTGGAGGATGAAAACCTGTTATCATGACATCCCTCAAGTACCTATTTTATCATTCCGTTTCCCCCAAATAGCTTTTTAGGGAGTTCCAGTGAGCACTATCCCGCTCTCAATGGGCTCTACGTGGATTTATACCCTAAGGGTGGAATTGACTAGAGTAGGAAGTGAAGAGGAAGGGTTCTAAGAACCTGGAATTGACTATGCGATTTGTTTCCCATGGATAGACTTATCTGATCATACTAGAGATTATGTGTTGGATTCACACTGGGTTACACCCTTTAGAAGTGGCAACGGCCATGACTTTGGATGGTGTATGAGGAAACCTCGGTATCCAATTATCGGGATTGCCTCCTTTCAAAACCTTTTTATAAAGATTCAATTTAATAAGGCACAAGGATAAGATAGGATAGGAGTAGAGTATAGATGTTTGGCGAGGCAAGCTTTTTTTGCCAAGCTAGCATCGAAAGAAGGATTGATGGGTTGGGAGAGTTGAACGGGACTTGAAGTTAGAAGGTTTAAGGGCTTATGGGAGCCAGAAGATATTTGAGTGTTTTGAAAGGTATGGGTACCGCCTTAGAGCTAGGAAGGGGTTTTGATAGAAAGAGGGGGTTGCCACCTAGAGGGGTGCCTACATATTCAACTCTTTTTTGAGATCATACCTTACGTAGTTCATGGTCTTTGGAATTTTGGAAGTTTTGGGGTTTATAGAAAATTGGATTTTTTGACATTTTTGGTCTTTGAAGGGTTAAAGAGGTATTTTGGTCATTTTGAGGTGTTGGAGAAGTTCTAGATCAATTGGGTGTGCTTTGCAGGATTATCTATTGAGTTATCAAAGGGTTCAGGGCTCTTGAGTTTGAGATTCTAAAGGGTTGATTTTTCAAAGAGTTTTGTGTTTTTTAGAAGTTTTGAAGATTTTTGGGGTTTAAGAGAGTCTCTTGATTCCTGCTGAGGTGCTTGAGTATTTGGATGAGTATGAATCCATTGAATCTAACAAGTCTACTGCAACATCTAAGTCTGTTGATACGTTTGAGTTTGTTGACATGTTTGAGTCTGTTGAGGTAATCAAATCTGCGAGACATTCGAGTCTGTGAGACATTGAGGGTTTGAGATGCTTGTGATTTGGGAGGATTTCAAAGTTTCAAGAAATTTAGGGTTTCAAATAGTTCTGGATTTTAAGGAATTTCGAGATTCATGGAGTTTTGAATGGTTTAGGATAATCATGATTTGGAATTCGAGACTTGTGAAAGTTGGGATCTTGTGAAGCCTGAAGGTGTTTGGGGTATTAAAAGTCTTTATAAGATATTTGAGTTCTTCTGAGGTGCCCAAGGTTTGAGACGATGAGATGTTTGAGATTTTTGTTTTAGAAACTTATTCTAATTTCAAAGGGAATGATCCTATTGACAAATTATGAATGGGTTGAATTTCTTTTTGGCCTTTGAATGTGTGATTTGAGTATAGGGTGTCACCTTCACCAAGAAGGACGCATGACCCGCTAAGCTTGAAGAGATACCCACTATCCTAGGGATTTTCTAAAATGACCCGAAATATAAAGCATAAAAGTATCACAAGAAATATTCAATGGTGTTAATCATATGTTAAAGAATTCGGGATAACATGCTTATAGTAACTATGATGGCTAATGAAGATATAAGAGTTAACTTATGCAAAGATTCCGGTTTCACCTATGTTCATAACCCTTATAGAAGTTCTAACGTTTTTACTAGCAAAGAAATGTTGTAAGGCATGATATGAAATCATAAAAACGAATTAATCCTAAAACTACAACATATAACATGTCCCTTCGGGGACATCTGATAAAAAACTACAACATATAACATGAACAATAAATGATATACAAATGCCAAATTTTTTTTTAAAAAAAGATGAGCTACTATGGGGGGTTGCATCGACATCACCTCACAAGAGCTGATAAAGATCTTAGACGCACCAACTATTACTTGTGTTTGAAGTGAAGACTTTGGTAATCCTAGCCAAAATCCCGATTCCTAGTCCTATAGCGGTTTTCCGTTCCTGAAGCATTATGTACATGTAGTAAAACACAAAAGAGAAAGGAAGATACATCAGTTAAGTAAATAAAATGCAAGAAGGTTGGATGTGTGTAGTGGGATCATACGTCCCCTCTCAAGGGAGGAAAAGGGGAAATTAATCTAATCATCTCCCACACCCAACCTTGAACATAGAAAATAGTTTCAAGCTGCCAACGAGTGCTATCAATTGTAAGATAATTCAAGCAAAGCGGTTGAAACTCATATTAATTCATCATCCTAAATTATAACTCAAACCAAAATGTAGTTTCAAAAGAATGGATTGTGATTCATTTGGGACCATAATGTGGAAGCAATTTTATATCATTTTCCTCTATAATGATAGAATTAATAAGGACCCCACCGATGAATGATTATCTTGGCCATTATAACATTCGGGTAACTATCACCCCCATGAATGTTCTTATCCAAGGGCAAAGGGACAAGTTATGTGCTAGTTTGAAATCAATTTCTAACCCATTTCAAAGCGTAAGGAGCAATTATCTATCAAAGGCGTTTGAGTTATAGTAAAGAAAGACTGCACATTTGAATTTCCAAACCTATGGTAAGCTGCTGTGAAGCTCAGAGTCCAACAGTATGGTCAATTTTTTGGAGTTAAAGACAATTCCAAGCCAAGTAGAGGCAAGCCCAACCCAAGTCTCATAGTACGCCCAAACACCAAGTTAGATGGTCAGAAGCAAATCAAATTTAGCAAACGGTGAAAAGGACATTATTGAATGGAAGCAACATAATTTCTAAGCCAAACATTGTTAGGAGGTTTAGCGGACAGGTTTATCATAGACGGTAGTTTAGCAGTTACATATTATAATAGACTTAAGTAGTAGTAAGGCTGTTACCCCGTTAGTAGGAAGTTAGTTAGGTCTAGGATTATTATATAAGGGGAACCTCTGTAAGGGGGGGGGGGATTATGTTACATAATTAGGGTTTAATAAGGGGGGTTACCTATCATTGGTATCAAAGCCGCTCTTGGCTGTGGATGGGGCTTGGATGGTGTCGACAAGGGGTGAGCCGAAACAATGGAAAAGGAACAAGCTTCCATTAAGACGCAGTTATCAATCTCACCGGCAAACTTGACGAGCTTACCACTACGGTGGGGAACTTGGCTCAGATTGTTTAAGCTATGCAACAGAAAGGAGACAACCACCAAGAGACTGAAGGGGACAATTCGGTGAAGAATCACCGTTTAGTAGGTGCTGAGGAAGGGGGCGATAGGAAGGAGATAAAAATTTGGAAGATTGAATTACCTATTTTTATTGGAGAGGATCCGCAAGGGTGGATACATAAGGCTGAGCACTATTTTGCATTGAGCAACATCATGGAGTCTGACAACGTGTGTTCTACTAGTTTATGTATGGAAGGTGCTGCCTTGTACTGGTTTGAGTGGTTGAAGAATCATATTGGACTTCCTTCTTGGAAGGATTTTACGGTCTTGTTGATTAAGTGGTTTGGTCCCTCGATTATGGGAAATCACTTGGACTTGCCGTGTGCCTTGCGCCAAGACTCTACGGTGGAGGAGTATCGTACTCAGTTTGAGTTCTATTCAGCGTATTTGAAGGGCGTCTCAGATGAAGTTTACCAGAGTATCTTTCGAACCGGTTTGAAGGAATCCATCAAGGCTGAATTAGCTCTGTACAAACCCAGAGATTTGGGTGAATTGATGAAGTTGGCTAGGAAAATTGAACAGTGCAACGCTCTCTTACTTGGGGAGTAAAAAACCCTAGTTTGCCTTATTTTCGTGACCACCCACCCAATTTGGGGGTTTCCCGTTCCATGGATGTCTCCAACAGTGAAGCAAACGCGGGAACTGAAGGAGGCAAGGCGACCACCAATAGAAGCTCCTCGACTTCCTCTGTGTACAGGGCAACATCGGTGTCGTCCAAGTCACCCGTCTCCTCCAGCATGCCGCAGGGCTCTTTCTCTGGTTATGGTCGGCCATCTACTTTTCGCAAGAGTCCTAAATCGGAGATGCAGCGCCGCCGTTCTCTTGGCCTCTGTTATCGCTGTGGTGAGAGATGGAGCCAGGCGCACCGTTGTAAGACTGCCGGACTGCAGCTGTTACTCATCAACGACAGCTCTGGTGGGGAAGAGGCGTTCGCTATTGTGCCTCTGGTGGAGGATTCATCTGATTGTCCAAACACTGAACTTTGTAGGGCCGAGCTTTCTCAACTCTCTCTTCTGGGAATTCCGTCGCGACGGACTATGAAGCTTACAGGCCTATTAGAGGGGGAGACAGTTTTGATTTTAATAGACAGTGGGGCCACACATTCCTTTATTCAGGAAGACCTGGTCAACCATTTAAAATTACCGGTGGATGACACTGTTCACTTTAGTGTTACTATCAGTAATGGAGATAACATTCAATGCCAGGGAATCTGTAGAAATTTGAAACTCCATCTGTAACAGGCGATTTTTACTCTTGATCTTCTCCCTTTCAGTATTACAGGAGTGGACATGATTCTTGGTTTGGATTGGCTGGAATTACTGGGAGATACCCATATCAACTAGGGCAAACGAACAATTCGTTTCTGGTGGAATGATGCGATGATTCATCTCTAAGGGGACCCAAATTTTGCAGTGGTTGAAGCAAACTGTCTCTCGCAGTATTACTAGTGCTGACCAAAATTGGCTGTTGTTCACTCTTAAAGCTCTAGCTCCAGAAATTATAGAGCAGGCTCCTGAGATTACAGAGCAGCAAGAGGTCTCTCCTCTGGACAGTAACGTCCAGTCTTTACTAGATGAATACAATGAGGTATTCGAATCTCTTACCGCTCTTCCACCTTCCCGTTTTCATGACCACCGCATACCCCTGAAACTCGACGCTTCACCACCAAACATTAGGCCTTACCAATATCCTTATTATCAAAAGAATGAGATTGAACGGATAGTACAAGAGCTGCATCAGTCCGAGTTCATCAGACCAAGCACGAGTCCTTACTCTAGCCCAGTCCTATTAGTGGAAAAGAAAAGTGGGGAATGGCGTTTCTGTGTTGACTATAGAGCGCTTAATGAGATTACTGTTCCGGATAAGTTTCCTTTACTCACCATCGATGAGCTTCTGGATGAACTGCATGGAGCGCAAGTTTTTTCCAAGTTAGATTTAACCGCAAGGTATCATCAGATCCAAATCTGCACGGAAGACATCCTCAAGACAACCTTTCGAACTCATGAGGGGCATTACGAATTTCTTGTCATGCCATTTGGTTTACGAAATGCCCCAACAACTTTTCAATCTCTTATGAACCATATCTTCAAGCCTTATCTGCGTAAGTTCATATTGGTGTTCTTTGATGATATACTGATTTATAGCGCATCCATGGCGGAACATTTACATCATTTGCGGACTGTTCTAGAAGTCCTTCACATGAAGCTGAGAATCAAGCTGAAAAAGTGCAGTTTTGGACAGAGGAAGTTGGAATATTTGGGACATGTCGTTTCTGCAGCCGGAGTCGAAGCTGACCCCTCCAAAATTCATGCTATGTCTCTTGGCCTGTACCGAAGATCGTTAAAGAGCCGCGTTCTTTCCTTGGTCTCACCGGTTATTACTGCCATTTTGTCAATAACTTTGGGGCTATAGCCTGCCCACTAACTTCGTTATTAAAGAAAGATCCATTTGAGTGGACGACAGTAGCTCAGCAGGCCTTCAATGATCTAAAACTCGCATTGTCCTCTGTACCAGTCTTGGCTGTTCTTGATTTCTCGTAGCCTTTTGAGCTAGAAACTGATGCTTCGGGTAAAGGTCTGGGTGCAGTCTTGATGCAGAATGGATGACCCCTATCTTTTCTCAGCCAACCACTTTCAGATCGTGCCCTGGTGAAGTTCGTTTATGAGAAGGAATTGATGGCTTTAGTTTTTGCGGTACAAAAATGGCGCTATTATTTGATGGGAAGACATTTCGTCATCCACACTGATCATAAAAGTCTTAAATATCTATGGGAACATCGCTTAATGACAGAGGATCAGTACAAGTGGGTTTTGAAACTGCTCGGCTTTGGTTTTGAGATCAAATATAGACCGGGGTAGGAAAATAAAGCTGCTGATGCTCTCTCACACGTTGAAGGTATTCCTCAGCTTACCTCCCTTTCAATGGTTGTGTTCGATGGCTGGAAAGAACTGGATGGAGAGTTGGAGGCTGATGTCAGATTGCGAAGGCTGGTACAAGAATTGTTGGTAGATCCTACTTCACATTCTGATTATGAGTTACGCGGGGGTCGGCTGTTCTATAAGGGCAGGTTAGTGATCTCTGCGCAGTCCAAATTGATTCTAACCTTACTTACCGAGTATCATTGCTCTCCCTTAGGTGGCCATTCTGGTTACCTTAAAACTTACAAACGCTTATCGGGCATGATCTTTTGGCATGGAATGCGAAAGCAGATCAAAGAGTTTGTGGTATCTTGTGATACTTGTTTGCGGGTCAAGTATAGCACGTTGTCTCCTACAGGTTTACTACAACCCCTGCCCATTCCAGAACGTGTGTGGGAAGATATTAGTATGGATTTCATATTCGGTCTACCAAAAATTCAAGAGTAGAGACAGTAATGGTGTAGTCGATCGATTGACCAAATTTGTGCATTTTCTTCCCCTCAAACATCCTTATACAGCTAAGGATGTGGCACTACTATTTGCTCGGGAAGTGGTTCGCCTCCATGGGTTTCCCCGCTCGATCGTTTCAGACCGTAACCCCATTTTTGTCAGCCACTTTTGGAGAGAGTTATTTAAGATGGCGGGGACCAACCTGTGTTTGAGTTCCTCTTACCATCCACAAACGGATGGTCAAACTAAAGTTCTTAACTGCTGTCTTGAAGATTACTTGCGTTGTATAACTTTCCAGTAGCCTAAGCATTGGCTCAAAATGCTCAGCTGGGCAGAATACTGGTTCATTACTTCCTTCCATCAGAGCCTTGGTTCTACTCCTTTCAAGGCTTTATATGGTAGGGATCCACCGATTCTACTGTCTTACAGCCCCTTAGGCTCCATGGTTGAAGAGGTTGATGTGAAGCTGACGGAAAGAGATGCTTTCCTGAATGAGCTTAAGCACAATCTGCTGCTCGCTCAGCAGAATGAATGAAGTGATAAGCGCAGAAGACAAGTCACTTTTCAGGTGGGAGAATGGGTCTACCTACGGATCCATCCATATAAATTTCGCTCTCTAACTACTAAGCGAAATGCTAAGCTGAGCCCATGGTTTTATGGCCCCTTTTAAATCTTGGAATGCATTGGCACGATCACGTACAAGATACAACTTCCTCCCGATACTAAGATTCACGACACAGTCCATGTTTCACAGCTGAGAAGAGCTCCACCTACCGGGCAAGTTTTTCCACATTTACCTACTGGTTTAGCTGCAAATCTCGAGCTGGTAGTTTATACTGCAGCTGCTATCGACTATAGGCACCACCACGGCCACGAACCTGAAGTTCTTATTCGATGGGCTGACTGCCCTGACTTTGACTCTTCTTGGGAGCAGATTTCAGTTATCAGAGACCAATTTCCCGACTTCCACCTTGAGGACAAGGTGGATTTTCAAGAGGGAGGTGTTGTTAGGAGGTTTAGCGGACAGGTTTATCATAGGCGGTAATTTAGCAGTTACATATTATAATAGACTTAAGTAGTAGTAGGGCTGTTACCCCGTTAGTAGGAAGTTAGTTAGGTCTAGGATTATTATATAAGGGGAACCTCTGTAGGGGGATTATGTTATGTAATTAGGGTTTAATAAGGGGGATTACCTATCAAACATCAATGCACAAGGATAAGCACTAATGCTGGAATCAACATAACTTCCAAGCCAAATCCGAGGTGCAAGGGACAAAGTAATAATACTGTAAACAATATCATTTCCAAACCAATGAAATGCGCTTGGGGCAAATAAATTGATGAAGATATAGTCAAAAAAGTTGACCGATTGCATTCCAAACCCATGGGAGTGGTACATATGAAAATTAACAGGCCCGACCTGCTAATGATCCAAGATCCACTTCAAGCCCAAATTAATTAGCGCTGATTCAGCAGGTATCTCAACCAAAAACATGATCCCGAGGAGAGAAAGTGGATATTAAGTCAAACCAAACATCTCGCTATATAATAGTACTTCCTCCCTCCAACAATACAATATCTGTCATTTTAGAAATTTGTACACTTATTAAAAAAAAGTAGAAAAATGACGCATGTACCCCTACTTTTTACTTTTCTATCTAAATAATAATTATTTTTCTGTTGAATAGTAGGGTTAAAAGTAGAAAAAAGTGTGTCAAAAAACTAGAATGACATATATTGTTGAACAAGAATCACACCCTAAAACGATAGTTATTAATTAATGGAGGGAGTATAATTGTTCAAAGTCTCGAATCTATATGCATCAGATGAACACGAAACAATAGGTCATATCAACAACAAAATGAGTAACACTCCATATCAGTGCAATAGTCACTGGCTGAGAAGAAAAGTCAAAGCAAAGCTAATCAAATGAGCAAGCCCCAACATCAGAGAGGAGTTGAATGATGGACCCAATTTATACATTGAACAAAATCAATAGAGGGTTATAAATTGAGAAGTTTTATTGACACGGTTAAACAAAATTTTGATGAGTAGAAATACAACAAGATAATCTTGACCAAACAGGCCCCAATTAAACTGGCCATGAATAGAATGACCATCGGTGTAAAGAGTAAAGAACCCACCTCAGTGTATAAATAGCTTTGAGAAATCATGAAACGACAAAAAGCCTCAAGTTAAACATCCCACCACGATTTAGAGTCAATATTATCAACATTTTAGTTGAATAAACCAACCCATAGAAACGAGAAACAGTAAACAGAGCATATATCTGAACTAAAGCTAAGGCAAAGATGTATTGTCAAAAGTGTGCTCATTTAGAGAACGTGCAAACCCACAAATAGAAGATGAATTTATTGGAAGTTATTCCATATGGTAACGAAGATAACAAAACTAGACATGATGTTTAAATCATAGTCATAATAATATAGCTCCCTCCCAACTACGGTGGCCCCTGTCTCGCCGAGCCCAACCGTTAATCACCCTTTAGCCACCCATTGCTCCACCCATTAGCCACCATTCCAGCCAGCTCTCCACCACAGCACCACAAACCAATCCAGCCAGTTTCTTCTTCACAACACTATCTCTCTCAAAACATACTCGCTCCTACACCATCCAATTTCCACCAGTCATGAATATTGAGCACATTCACATCGCTCGCAAACCAACCCCAGGAGCAACGGTGTTTATTGACAATATAAACCCAACCTCCAGGTCGGGAACGATTTGGAAGCTTTTCGATGCTTATGGCCAGATTGTTGGCATTCGCCTCCCAAAATCTCCAAGGTTGCGAACCAAAACTAGATACGGGTTTGTAGAATATATTCACAAAGCAGATGCGGAGCGTGCTATATCTGAGACAAATGGCATAATGGTCGATGGATATAAACTTCAAACCCAAACGGCGATTGACCGTCGCTTCACCCCGGGAGCGCCTGCACAGCGCTGGGCACCACGAATGCAACATTCTCCTGAAGGGTCGACATCGCGAAGGCCCCCATCTCCTCAACGTCCCAGGTCCCCCAGATCTTCTCATCCCATGCGAGATTTGCAGTCGAAGGGGTTCATCGATCTAGAAGTTTGTCCACAGATGAAAGAAAAACTGGAACGTGGAGTTGTCATAACTGTATCCCACCACTCTACGTTGAAAGGAGTTGAAGAAATGTTAGCCGACTGGAAGCAAGACATAGAAACAGTGACATATATCTCCCCATCCAAATACGTAGCTATCTTCACAACTCATGCAGATGCCGAATATTTCATTTTCTCAACCTTGGGGGACGACCAAGGATGGCACAAGCAAAGATGGAGATCGGAAGAGCAATGTCCAAGTCGGATCACAAACATAGCGATCCGTGGCCTCCCACTCCAAGCTTGGTCGAGTCATGCTATTCGAATGGTAACAAAACATCTTGGAGACATCGCAAATATCTCCAGTGACATGTCTCAACTCCCCAAATATATGGAGGCCCATGCGATACTAGTAACCACAAGGATGACGGTCATCAATGAAGAGATAACAGTGGAGGTTGATGGTGTCACCTATAATATCGGAGTCATCGAATATGGGCCAGGCAGGGGCGGACCCAAGAGGGGTCGTGGGGTCACGTGACCCCATGACTTTTGTAAAAAAAAATTAATATAGTAAGTTTTAATGTAGTTTTTTATAAAATAGTAGATATTTTATGTCTTAGCGACCCCACAAATGTCATAAAAAATTAACTAATAGTAAGTTTTAATGTAGTTTTTTTATAAAATAGTAGATATTTTATGTCTTAGTGACCCCATAAATGTCATAAAAATTTAACTATAGAAATTTTTATTTGTCAATGACCCCATAATTTTTAATCTCTGGGTCCGCCCCTGGGGCCAGGAGAATTATATCCAAAATCCTATGAAAACGGCGGGGATCATTCATTTTCTCCGGCAAGCCGATCGGAAGAAGGTCCGTCCTTCAAAACCGGTTCCCCAGCGTTGGATGAAGCCACGTCGCTAGTTTCCAAAAGGCAATCGCACTATCTCTCTGAAATGATGCGCACTGAGATTAATCACCTGTCGTTTTCCACTGGAAACACGCTACCAACTAAAGGAGGACAAATTTTAATATTATCAAAACTACGGAGTCTCAGGAACCGCCAAGTAAGTGCCACCACACTGTACTCAAATTCCATCTTTATTGCCAGTTATGGTACCCGAAAACAAGGAATATTCATCTGGCCCCAGAGACATGCCTTACATATCCCCATTCCCGATATCATTCCTCCGCACTTTAGTCTGCTGTTTGATAAAAAAATTCTGCAAACCCATGCTACATGTAATATATTATTGGAGCAGACCCATAATCTATCTGCAACTTCGGTGGCACTACTTTCGAAACCAAAAAATCGACTTGCTGCCGTCTCAGATTATTCACCGCACAAAAACTCCTATAGTCAGTCGCTGCATGAATTACATGGGAAACACAATCAAGGCTCTCAGCTCCTTCTCGAAAACCACCAGGAAGACTGCATGCCACTATCTCAAATTAGCCCGCGTCAAGCTGTATTCGCACAACTCGTCAGAGCCCTGCCTTTCTCCATGCACTCCACTATCACAGCAGACCATCATTCCAGAAACCCAAGAAAACTCACAAACCAATTCTCCAACCCGTATTTTTATCCCACCCAATTCCCTCCCCTGTCATTCACCGGGTACCCCCCCTCTTCCCTTCCCTTTTCCGCATCGCAAATCCCGGGTATTAATTTAGAAGTTTTTCTTTCTCCTGACAGCTCTCCAACTTCCGGCCCATCTCTTGCTAATACCTCTTCTCCTCCCTCCAGTCCTTCTCTGGTTGAAGCACAAGCTTGTCTCGATTTTGGCCGTAAACTGGGCTGTCATTACCCGAAGCCTGAGGCCTCCTTGCAAAACTTCAGGCAGATCATTAAGCGTAATAATCAAAACCGAGATAAGCCAGCTCCTAAACAGTTCTCGAGACCCTCTCCTCTAGCTAAGGGCGGCATCTGTAAACTCTCCAGGTCGATGGCCAAAGCTAGAGTGAATCTTTCGCACCCCCGTCATCAACATATTCGGAATACCCGGCATTAGCTTGCTTTAACGTTCCCTAAAAACACTTTTCTCGCATGTGCTTCGATTGAGCCAGATCTTAGTCTCCTCAACAGGGACGTCGGGAATGAAGAAAAGTCTTTTTATTTTGTCTCATCCATCAGAGACAAGATTAGATCTCAAATGGCAGAAGACATGATCGTCTCGCTATCAAACAAGTTATCAACCGTCTTAAAAGCCTGTTTATACTCATTCCTCTCTGTCGGTCCAATCCCAAATCACATCACCTTCATCTTAGATGGAAATCGTCGATATGCCAAGAAATACAACTTACCAGTTGGAATGGGTCATGCATTTGGGTACAGTACTCTTCTCAACATGTTCAAATACTGCATCGAGCTAGGCGTCAAATACATCACCGCCTATGCATTCAGCATTGACAACTTCAAGAGACCACCATCAGAGGGTTCATATCGCTGGAGATTTAACCCTATTAAGTGAACCCGTTAGACAGAAAGCGGAGAGAATCATGAAACAGACACGTGGGAATTCAAATGGTGTTTTCACAATCTGTATAGCCTATACCTCTACTAATGAGATCTTGCGAGCCGTTCAAAGCTCATGTCAAGATAAACTTGATGAGAACAAAGCGTCGGGTAGAATTGATAACATTGAACTGATATTGAATGATCAAGATTTCTCGAAAAGAATGATAAATATTGGGGATGTTGAGAAGCATATGGATATGGCGGTTGCCCCTGATCCTGATATTGTTATCCGCATGTGCTTAGAATGAGTCAGATCTTAGTCTCCTCAACCGGGACGTCGGGAATGGAGAAAAGTCTTTTATTGTTGTCTCATCCATCAGAAACAAGGTGGAGCGCTCAAAGCCGTCCTAACCTGCGTAGAGAAGGTTGCTACGTGCAGCCGAACTTTGCCATGCATTTTTGGGCAAAGCCTTGACATTCTCAAAGCTCACCCAGCAGAGTTTCCTCAACTATGACTCCAGTTAATTATCAAGCAGGAGACATGCTCGAAGAGATCTTGAAGCTTTTTTGTTGTTTCTTATTTACTGTTATAATTAGTATAACTTTTCTTTTTGCTCTTCACTAGGCGGGAAAGGCTTTTAAGCCATAGTACTGCTTTGTAACTGGTTTTCACCAGCAAATTATCAAAAAAAAAAAAATATAGCATGAATGACACTCATAAAATCATGTTACCAATAAGGGAAAGATTGAGGGATGAATTATTTGATTTTGTTTAATTACGCCATCAAAGAGTAAGAGCTTGTGCATCATTGACCGAGAGCATTGCAATAGAAAAAGAGGGGAGTTCAGAGGTTGACACAAGTGCCGATCACCAGTGAAGAGGAGAAACACTGGTCTTGTGATTGAAGGGGGGTCATTGATGGAGTATAGATGTCGTTGCTACTTCTTCGCTCTTGATCTCATGCTGGTGGGTAAAGCGTGACGGGATCAGTGGTTCAAAAGAACAAGATCAATGGGTTTGAGGAGAAGATGACATGGGAGGAAGAAGAATCGAGGATGACAGTGGGATGAGGGTGTGGAAGAGAGAACAAGGGAGACGACGGAGAAGGGGTTTTGAATCAAACGCCATGGGAAAAGATACCTAGAGCAGCTTTGGTTGGTCTTGTTTTTTGGAAGAAAAATTGAAATAGGAGGTCAAAATATTGATTAATCAATAGAGATATTGCTATAACCCAAAGTTTGTTTCAGAATTTCACATTTTATTTCGTGGCAAAAGGTGACTTAAGTGGATTGTTTAATTATTCACTAGTAGAAAAAAGAGTTTATAACACGGTTATTTTACCTTATATAACACGGTTATGTGGGGTGTTATATATTGCAGTCGTATAAAGTGTTGGTTTTTATAACACGGTTTTAAACCGTGTTATAAAACCATTTTATAACACGGTTGGTTCAATTATAACCGTGTTATAAAATGGATTACCACCGAGCTAATTTTGGAGCGAAACAAGTTTTATAACACGGTTGTCCATAAGAACCGTGTTATAAAATGTTGTGCCCGCCACATTCTGTCTATTTTATAACACGGTTCCTATCTACAACCGTGTATAAAACCATCAATCCACCAATATGTTAACTCTTTTATAACACGCTTACCTTAATCAACCGTGTTATAAAACTCATTAAAAAAAATTCTATTTCCTCCGTACGTAGTAGCAACTCAATCCCTGCCTATTACACAACATACATCAAATGTGCAGTCACACCAACTTCGAAAGAGTTTCCAAATTCATTGTCATATATACTTTGTTATGTTGCATAAAATTCAACAACAATCCCACAATTCCTTACGCACATGTAAGCCTTTACAAAAAGAGAAACCACTATTTAATTACATGACTAAGAGCAATCCAAAAGTATCATACAAGCACAAGAATTGTGAATGAAATACTGTGTCAATTCTTCTCTTGCAAGGTCGACTTCCTTCATGGTGTAGCTATCTGCAAAAAAGAAAGGAATTCATACACCTAATATTTAAAACCAATAGAAATATAAGAATAACGCACCATATCCTTTTCCATACCTTTAACAACTGCAATCCCTATTTCTTGCTAAAAAATTGAACAACGCACCATATCTATACAAGAAGATGTTCTGCATATTTACAGATGCCAATGTCAGAATTTAAAAAGATAGCATTGTTTAACAGTCCTCCAAACGCAGCAACATGTAACAGAAATATTTGCTTGAAAAACATACTTGTAGATATATACTTGTATGTAGCTCTTTAAAGCATACTCATTAAATACTGACGCCATGGACGTTATTGTTACCTGCAAATAAATTTACATATCAACTTCCACATAATCAAATATTTACCTTTCAACCAAAACTACTATAAGACTATGTTTCAACTCCCCCCCCCCCCCCCCCCCCACCCCCCCCCCCCCAAAAAAAACCAAGTGCTTCTATATAGGATGCACATATAAATCACTTACAAATATCACCGTACATACGTATGCTCCAGTAGCAATAGGAACTACCATAGCAGTTGTACCCTCAGGTAGAGAGCGCATTTGATTGATACTAATCCCTATAAGTAAGAGATCAGAGTTCACAGGCAGATTAGTAAAATATTACGCAGTAAAGTTTCAAGTCAGCTTGATAAAACTTACTTGAATGATGAGAAGCGACGCTTCATAATTATCTTCAAACAGAACAGCAATCACCAAGACCTGCATTTTCAAGCTCATAAACATTCAATTTTCCAAAGAAGGGGAATTTTTTCCTATCATACTGTTTTCAATGATAATTCATGCAAGCAAAAATCTTTTTCAGCAATATAACAGCTCAAGTTTTCATAGTTAAATAGTAGTATCAATTAATTACCCGGTTTGTTATAACAAGATATTGCACAATATAGATTTGTTTGGCAGCTTTTTCAGTTTGTTTGTAGGTGAAATAAGTAATTTTTTTCTGCATTCTAGAACATAAAGCAACATGAAAAATTGGATGGTATATCGTCTAGCATTATTAGGTATGATTCAATCTCACCAGGGCATCTTGATATCACTTTTCTAACAGAATTAGTAATCATAGTGTTCTAAAAAGACAGGAAACCCTAACCACCAAGCAGAATGCAATATAGATAAAGCAAAGGGTAGAACATTTATAATTTAGAAGCCGGAATCATGTAAAGTCTCAAATAGCCTATAAGTTTCCTCATACACAATCTAAACCTTCACGATAAAGCCTTATAGCGAACGTTTAGGAGAAGCATATCCGACATAACATGGTAAAATTGTACAAAGTGTGAGTTTTATGTATGTCTTAAGGCAAAATATATAAAACCTAATGCATAAAAGGATTGACAATTAAGAAAGAATAGAATTTTATCCCAGAAATTACCTTTAAGTTGCTCAGCATCTTAACAGTTGCGGGATTGAAATAGAGCTGAAAATGCAGTAAACAAATAATGTAAAAAACACATTTGTGTTCTCCTTCATGTTGTAATTTAGAGAACACAGTTCTACTGCCAAGGAACTTGAGAAATCCAGTATCATAGATCAGATAATTGTGGTCAAGACATACTAAGTTCCTAACCTGCATGGTGAACTTTAGATAGTTATTTATGGCATATAGCAGGGCAGGAACCGCAAGAAGCACATTATTGCGTGCAGCCTGAAAATATAAAAATCATGTAAGTAAGACCACTAAGATCCATGAACCAATAAGTAGGGTACACATTAAAAAAATGGCATTACCTGGAAAAATGTGGATACAGAGAGAAGTGGTTTTTCTCCAACCTTCTGACGTCTAGCCTGCAAAACGGAAAAATACATAACATCTTGGTTCCAGAATTTATTTCCTTCTATGTGGTAAGTATAGAGGTGGAAGTTTGACTATGAATTCAATAAAATAAAGGACAGGAGTTTCATATTAACAACAATGACAAAAAATTATTCATTTGAACAATATAACTTTATTCTAAACTGCAAACTCTGAGTGTTTTTTTCTCAGTGAAAATGAGCAAAATTAGTTCATTGGCACTCCTTACTTTTTCCGTAACAGCATAATCTCCTAAACAAAAGAAAACTGCCTGCTACAAAAACAGCAACATGATATGAAAAGTGCTGAGACAATTTAATTTTACCTGGAAGAAAAGCATCAAAATGGCTAATATGACCTTTGTAGCACACTAACAGGGCTGAAGTTAAACTTTCCATAGAACAGGCTGAAGAGAATAAGAAATCACTTTAGACCATACAAATTAAAAGGTCAAGCATCACAGATTCATAATGGACCTTGAGAAGTTCGATACGATTAGGCGATCAGATATAACAAGGAGATGATCCAACTAGCATGCATACGTTTGAATTACTCAAGAACTAGATACAACAAGACAAATTGGGTAACGACAAGAAAAGAAGAACATACATGCTATGCGCCTTCACTCACGGTAATTATACAACCCTAAAACGAGTAGTAGGCTACTACAATGGAGTAGCTTACTAACCTGTAACAGGTGAACAATCTGTTGGCTACTGGTCTACATTCTCCTCAGGCCTGAATGAAGAAAAGCAGCGAAGACACATAGTGAAAACATAGCCAAAGTGCTCAAAACAGAGCTAAACAAGGCTTAACCAAGCCAAGCAAAATCAGATTCACTCACATCCTATTAAGACATAAACATGGGCAAAAACTGAAGTAGTTATTGCATCACTCTTAATTGGAAAAACTGCTGAGAAACGCCTATTAACAGCAGTGAAAATCAGGGAATAAAAAGCATTATTTTGTAGGTTTAATCACCACATTAGCTAGGAATAAAAGCCAAGCTGGAATCTAGATCAAACTTGTTCATACAACAGCCACAACAGTGGTAAAATTCTACGAAAAACCCGGTTCAATTACCACTGGTGCGTTCTCCATAATTAGACACATGTAGTAAATTGACAACGATCATGTAAGAACAGAAGAAAAATGAGGCTCAGATCATGCTGTGTAACAGGCCAATAATTGCAGATTTATGATGCTTCAAAGTGGGGCGTAAGACACCAGCACAAGTAGGTAGATTATGACCACAATTTGATAGTTAACAAACTGCTAAAAGTGCTTGTAAACAACAGCAGTATCAGCAACAATTTAAAACATGTTATGTGCCATTCTTATCAGCATGAATCAGGCATAATCAAGGTTCAAAATAACCAAATGAATAAATCTTTAAACACACCATAATGTGCCTATAAAATGGAGACTGAATTGAGGCAAAATTGATAGAATATATGACACTATGACTAGATCAAACTATGCCATAGACATGGAACACATTCATCTGGATCCAAGAGTGACATTCCCAATGTAGATAGAGCTTATGCTTAATACATTCCTGGCATACGTTGATAGAATATATGACACTATGACTAGATCAAACTATGCCATAGACATGGAAGACAGTTATATATTGTAAACCAGATAATCTAATGTCCAGAAATTCAATGCGAATAGTGCAAGTGTTAGACGTGAATTGTTTTGCCAAAGCGCAGCTGCTTTGGGGCTGTTATCCGTGAAACATCATTTGGATTCCTAGTGTTACTAGGAAGTAAGAAAATAACAGAAGTGTTCATGAACGAGGATACTCACGTTGGATGAACAGGGATGGCAATTTCTTCCTGACCAAAAAATAGCTTTTGGAATCCGTCTTCACCCGGGTTTATATTTCCAGCACCCGATGGTGTCTCCCTTCCTGATAGCACAAAAGCAAACCCATAAATGATACGAACAAAACTTTAAACGCACACTTTGTATTTTTTTTCAATAGTTTCAAGCCCTATCATTTTACGAATCGAATATTATTTTGTTTATAAACCCGAACTTCACAGGGAATCAAATAAGATAAAATAACATCATAGACAGACCACAAAGAAAATCAAAGTCGAGCATCCGCTGGATGGGAAGCTGTTTGTAGTTATACAACAGCGCCTGTGTTGTGTCGTGAACTGGGCAGCGGAGGAGATGGTGGAGCTCGAACTGAGAAATAAAGATGAAGCTGACGGACGGGAATGGAGGAGTTCAAACAGAGAGGCAGAGAAGCGAGGAGACGGTAGAGGGGGAAAGAAAATATTTCACGGAGTTTGAACTGAAGCGAGGAGACGGTCGGGGGGGGGGGGGGGGGGGAAGAATGTATTTGTGAAAAATTAAAGAGGATTATAACACGGTTGTTATAAGAAACCGTGTTATAAAAGGTGTTCTACAGTTTTTAACTCGGTTCCAATATTCAAACATGTTATAAAAGCCGATTTATAACACAGTTCTAAATAACCGTGTTATATACTAATAACTTATAACACGGGTTAGGTACAACCGTGTTAAAAAATCTATTTTTCAGCAATACATTATTTCTTTCACATAATTTAACACGGTTATGTTACACAACCGAGTTGTAAAAAATTTTATAACACCATTATGTTATAACCGTGTTATAAAATGCGTGTTATATAATATTTTTTCTACTAGTGATTCAGGACATGGGAGTCCTTTTAATCAAAGGCGAGGACGAGTTGGTCATTTTTCATATTTCCCCTTCTAATTACTGGTAAGTAATTAAATCAGTAATTTTATCCCTTAACCCCCCACTCTCAATCACGTTCTAACCCTTGTTCAATTTGAAAACTGTCAGACGCTTCTCTCTCCCCTCTCTCTCTCTCTCTGTCTCTCTCTTTTCTTTGTGCGTTCTTCTTCTCAATCTGTCCGGTTCTACTGTGATCGAATTCGAGTTTCTGTGGTGGTTCTTCTCCTCCTTTGTGGTATTTTTCTACGCCGAATTCAAGTTTCCATTCCGGTTTTTGCTGTCTTCGATTTCTGCATCTTGGGAACCACTCCTCTGCGTTTTCTGATTTTGATTTCCTATGCAATCAGATTGGAAATTGGTGACAGAATTATTACTCCGTCAATCTCTTCTTGCCGTCTACGCTCCGTCGATTTAGGTTTGGATTTTAATGGACTGCATCGTCTACAATTTCAGATTTGGGATTTTTGCCTCTTGTTGATTAGGAATTGTCTCTACAATTGTATTTGTTTAGAGTTCTGGAATTGCATTTTGGGCTGCACCATTGGCTGTTTTGCTGTCTCAGATTTGGAAGTTTTCTACTGTAAACGAGGTAGGTGATTGATGGATTCGGTGGGGGTGTTCACCTATGGCGAGTTTCTAGTTTATAAATCTGATTGTGTTGTGTTTCGTTGATTGAATTCATCCTGGAATTTGCATTGTTTTGACACAGTAAAACCTTAATAGTTCTGGTTTACCATCTATGCATTCATATTGTGTTTTGGGTGCAAGTTTAACATATTGATTCGTGTTGTTTGCGCTTCTGATTCTTCTGTAAATTGTAGTGTCCGGACGTTTGTCCGGACTTGTATGTCTGGACAGGCCATCTATTACGAATTATTTTTTGAAGTTTTACGAGACGGCACGCAAGGACAAAATCTGGGTTTACGCTTCGGACTATGTGCGGACTTGCAAGCCCGGACGCAAGTCCGTACACCTCACAGGGTTTTGGCATTTTTCCTCTTGGCATGTGTCCGAACTTGTTTGTTCGGACACATGTCCGGACGCCACCACATAAGTTTTCCGAAAAACCTATCCGGACTTGCAAGGTTGGACGCAAGTCCAGACGTGAGACATTCCCTCTGCTTTCTATTTTGACCTCCATCTGGACTTGCAAGGTCGGATGCAAGTCCGGACGTGTCTAAAGCTTTGTCAATTTCTCTCGGCAAGTGTCCGGACTTGATTGTTCGGACACATGTTCGGACTTTCTGAAATCTGTTCCGTCTAGACTTGCAAGGTTAGACGCAAGTCCGGATGTGTGTATTTACACTTCTGTTTTTCTGACTTCGACTGGTGTCTGGACTTGGAAGGTTGGACGCAAGTCCGGACACGACATCCATTTTTGCCTAAAATGTTTGTTTGAACTCCGTTTCAACTTTTGTTTGTGGGGTTGTATTCCCCTAATGGTAAATAAGCTATTTAACCTCTGTTTGGTGCATATAGCACACTATGCTTATTGTTTATTAAACTTCTGTTTTGGGATCTAGTTATCTATGTATCTGAGCCTTGGATAGCTAGGTCTAGCTATCCCGTAGCGCATGGCGTAGGACATCCTTCTGTTATTTGCCACAGGTGTCTCCCCCGTTCTGTTCACGAGCGATGTTTCCTCGTTCTGTTCACGGATTTATCCGTTCTATTATGTGCTTTGATCTCTAGTGCCGCACTCTGTTTTGTGAATTTGTTTGCTCCGTCTAAACTGTTTGAAACATTTGAATTCTATTTTGTTGGAAAGGCACCCTGTTCCTTCTGTTTGACTTTTAACTTCTGTTTATTTCTCACAAATGTTTTGACCATCTTCATTGATGAAGTTGGTCACCTACTGAGCATAGTTGTGTGTTTACTTCCCTACTTCTACTAACATTGCAGATTGATAGACAAGGATCGTCCATGCTTTTGGAGCTTAACTTGTAGCTCATTCTACTTATTTTGATACTTTGACATTTGTAGCCTATGGGCCATAGTAGAATTTGACTCTTCCGCTTTTGATCTCTGATTTGACAATTACAATTGTATTATAATTTGAAGATATTTCTATTATTCTTTGATTATACTTTATATTCAAGTAATGTTTTGGGCCTTCTTTGCGAACATTAGATTAGTAGCCTTGCGTATTAGATAGTAATACGTGACGTGTAACATCCCTAACTCCTAGGCCAGTGTTGGGGTCGTTACAGATATCATCAAAAGTATCATCGTTGCCATTCCTGATTTGAGCTTCAAGTTTTTTTTTTGAGGAGGCTCTTGTTTTTTGGTGTTTTTTTAAGATCAAGAAAAGAGAAGGTGACAGACTAAATTTATTTTAGAGGTTCTTGGAAGATGAACCAGGATGAATCCAATTGAGAGAGGAATAAGTCGATTTGTCCTCCTCATTTTCAAGGGTTTCACTAGGGATTCAAAAGAAAGTTCTTGGGTTTATGTCTGCGAACTAATGTGAGTGTCGACGACAAAGGACACCTCTATGAAATATCCCTAATATTTAAACTGTAATTAAACCATAATTGCACACTAAAATTAATAAATAAAGAAAAAACTTATTAATTTAAAGCGGAGCTTGTTATGCCATAATTAAAGAATTATATATAATTGTGATTTAAAAAGAGCTTATAAAGCCTTAACCATATAAGTGTGTAAATATTTACATAACTTAAGAACTTGTGGAACCTTGATAGTAATTATATAAATAATATAAGGTTACGAGGCAATACATGGAATTTCGAAAATGGAGGATATAACTAAAGAGTGAAATTAAAGGGAAAATTACATCGCCCACCCATGACATTTGGAGAAATTACACAACCCACCCATGAGGTTTCAAAAATTACTTTGCCCACCCATGTGGTTGTTGGAGAAATATGTGACTACTTCTACCACATAGGCAGTGTACCTAATCGTTTTGCGGGATAGTGGATTCGTGGGGTTGTCGTACTCTTGGGGACCTCGCTGTGGATAACTGATAGTGGATTAAATTTACTGAGACTTCTAATAAATCGATTTTATCATTTTTTAAGGAGAAGAAATAATTACAAACTTAACTTAAACAAAATATAATAAAAACAATTAAAATGAAAAAAAAATAAAAATAGAAATTATTAATCTTTTTTGTCTTTTTAAGAAAACATCCCAGGTTGTTTTGCTCACCTATTTTATCAATTATATTAATGTAAACTTTACCACTTAAGTAATAAACTCAGAAACTATAAATAATTCGTTGACGACTAAATCTAACGAACCCTAACCAGTTGCTAGAACTAGCAGCAGACTAATGCTCTAATCCGGACACAACCGATCGCATAAAGAACAACTTCTATTTGAGACTAATTAACCTATAGGCCGGATCAGGCTTCTAGCTGTTAATCAGGTTTATCTTCCCACGTCTTGTTATCTATCTCAGCTCTCGCATGTTGATTAGAAAACTACAAATATTGCTTTAATAATTGATCAGAGAATTAAAGCAGATGAAGAACTGGAATTAAACTACTACTTTAGATAAAATCATAGTGGAAAGCTTAACATAACATAATTATATAAAATAGGCTCGCATCCCAAACCTGGGAGGGCTTAAGTTTATTAATTAAACATAACTATATATAAACAGCATTTTAACAAAATAAGAGAAAGGGTAGAGAAAACTCCAGCTAGCAAGTTGACTCTGAATCCTAGCTCCGCCTCTGTATCCACGTTGTCCGTAATAATAATACTAATTAATGGCAGAGATGCGGTGTGGTGGTAAAACAAATAAAAATGGAAAAAACGGGGAGAAGAGAAATGGATGTGGTCGTATGGTAGTGAACTGGCGTGGTGAGCTTTGAATTTGGTGAAGCGTATGTGAACTTAGGATTTTAAGAAGGGATACCAAATACTGAAGAAAACGTAGCTTATTTATAGGAAAGGTGGAGAAGTGTGAATGGAATAAGATGGCGGTAGAGTCGGTAAGCAGATCCGTGAAGATCGCAGACAGAGAATTGATTGCAGACAGACAGAGCCGGCGTCACGCGTGAGTGATTTAAGGTGGGCGCCGTCTGCAATTAATGAAGGAGCAGTTCGAGTGCGGCGCCGCGAAGGAAGAAGAAAGAAGAAAATTCGCGTCGAAATCTGGATCCGGCGCAATTTTTGGTGCGCTGATCCTCCTGTCCGCGCGCGCGTCCGCCCAGGCGTCCGCCTGGAATCAATGCGGACGTCTCTGATTATCCTTGTGTCCGCCCGGCCACTACCCTGTCCGCATGTCCGTCCGCGCAAGAACCAAGCGGACGTGTGTGTCTGCGCCTGTCTTCTTGTCCGCGCGAGTTCCAGGCGGTTGTCATAGGCGGACAAGTATGCGGTATTATATATATATACCGATGTACTGCAATCTTCAACCGGCTCCCGATTCTTCGTTATAAGTCCGTTTTACTCGCCGTTTGTTGCGTTGGAAAGCTCATGAGATTATCTATCCATTTACATGGCTTTTTCCTACATTTAACACATAAAATATATCAATTCATATCAAAACATAAATCTAGGAAAATCATATGATAAGTGAGAAATACGACACAAATTGCTATGAAAATAGGAAGAATTAAAGTCCTAAAAGTAGATGTATTTCTCGCTTATCAGTGGTTTCCACAATTTTACATCCAACAACTTTTCTAATATTTGATCAACTTAAAAGATGGTTAAATGATATCCAAATTTGATAAAACTTTACATGGACGATGCTAAGGTGTTATATTTTTGTTCAATGCCAAATCCAAAGTTTTTTAAGGTATATATGACCTGTGGGACCCAATGAAACATGAGACACGTTCATCGGGTCCCACGGATCATATATGAGCTTAAAAAACATTCGATTTCATGTTTTACCAAAATATAACACTTTAATATTGTCCATGTAAAGTTTCATCAAATTTGGATATCATTTAACCATCTTTTAAGTTGATCAAATATTAGAAAAGTTGCTGGATGTAAAATTGTGGAAACCACATGGGTGGGCAAAGTAATTTTTGAAATCTCGTGGGGGCTGTGTAATTTCGCCAAACGTCATGGGTGGGCGATGTAATTTTCCCGAAATTAAATAATGGAGTGGTGTAATATGTAATATACATTATTACCCGTAACAATAAAACAAGTTAATAAGAGGTAGCTTGAGAGTTTATTTAGCAAGCTAACCTAATTTGTAAGCATTTAAATGACCCAAAGAAACTAAAAAAAACGGCTTAGGGCCGCGTTAATTTTGTTATCATTTAATAATCGGTAAAGCCCAACTTGGACCCATATTCTAAGAACTCAAACTGACGGGCGGACATACATGCCATCGCCTCTGTTTCATTCTCTTCATTAAGCCCATCTTCGTAAACCTTAACTGAGGACTTGGAACTTACATGACCGGCACTTCTCCATCCTTCTCTTCTCTTCTTCATCCTCGCAACCCTAGCTGCCAACTTCAATCTCTTAACCCTTGATTGGTAAACAAGCAACAAAGAACTTGACACCTTGTTCATTCTCTTCTTGTTCTTAACTGGAAACCATAAGCAAATACTCTCCACTCTCCTCACTCCCACCCCATGTCTACTATGAACAAGGAACTTAGCCCCACATTTCTGTATATCCTCTCTGTTTCCACCTTGTGTCTTGTGGAAAACGAGGAACAAACACCTCTCTTCATTCATTTCTTTAATCCACACCCTGTAGTGTAAATCGCTGGAACTGCACACATCCAGATTGAAATCGAATCCCTTATAATCAGTACAACTCAGTGAGCTGCTGTAACTTGTACACTAGATTGGAATTGGTGAAATCTATTCAAATCCCTTCCTGCTGAACTAGAGCATCCCACACACCAGAACAAAGATGAAAATGAAGACAATCCTTTTCTGGAATCGGTAATATGCTATGATCTTTTCTCCCCTACAATCGTAACAATAAGAGTTATAAATTATTCTTCTGTTGTACCCTATGAAACGAATCGCACACCAGATTGATGAGGGAATGAGAATATTCCACTTCTAGAGCTGATAATAATGCCTATCTTGTTCTCCTATGGCAATTGTGGCAGTTCTATTGCACCTAGTGGAGCAAAACTTCTCACACACCAGATTGTTTTCTCAAATAAGTAACACACTGAGGCTTTCCTCTACTGCTCATCGTTCCTCACCCTATTTCACTTCCTTCCGATATTTGCATCTCTGAAGCGATGATTAATGGGGACTGCTGCATCTTGCATGCCAAATTGAAGCAGGGGCAGAAAACAATTCATTCTTGAACCAGTGGGGCTTGTAGCTGTTGAATGAAAAGTGGAGGTAAAGGAAATAAGTTCTTCTACATCTGCTCTTTATTTTCCTTCTTGAATCTACAATAATAAAAAAATATTTCCAGACCTGGAGCTAGTGCTAACTACGTTTCTGTTTCAGACAAAGTCACAAAAAAAGGGGAAAATTCGTAAGATACCCCTGTTTTCTTTCGTAATTCACAATATACCCCTGTGGTTTAAGTAATTTAACTTTAAACATGCTTAAATGTTGTCCAAAATTGATGAAACTTTACACGGACGATGCTAAAGTGTTATATTTTGGTCCAATATCAAATTTGAAGTTTTTTAAGCTCACATGTGACCTGTGGGAATCAATGAACATGTGACTGTTCATTAGGTCCCATAGGTCACATGTGAGCTTAAAAACTTCAAATTTGATATTGGACCAAAATATAACACTTTAGCATCGTCCATGTAAAGTTTCATCAATTTTGGACAACATTTAAGCATGTTTAAAGTTGAATTACGAAAATCATAGGGGTATGTTGTGAATTACGAAAGAAAACAGGGGTATATCGTGAATTTTCCCCCAAAAAAAATTGAGGGGGGTTCCAGATTGTAGCTCATTCGAACATCTGTATATGATGTTGATGTGGTTCTTTTATTTCTGTTTGGTAGAAGAATCGTATTGGAAGAACGGTTATAAGAAAATAGAGCTGAAAGTGGTCAAGTACTAACCATGGGTGTGACTTACAGGAGTTGTAATCAAATGCAAAAACAAATCAACGTTTTTTTGGTGGTCTGATTGTGTTCCGAATGTGAACTATATGTGAGCTGGGGTATGGATGTGAATCTAGCATAGCTTAGCTGAAATCATGCTAGGTGTAAGATAGGGGAGTTGTTCAGTGGGTTGTGTGTTTGATGATTTTAACAATAGAAGTCCTGGAATTATTCTGTCGCATTGGGAAGAAAACGATGAGCATTAAACAGGTGCCAAGTTGAGTTCTTTGTGTTTGTAACACCCCATCCAAAGCCAATCGTGGTTATCGCAAAACTGAACACTTAATCGAATTCGTCGCAGCGGAAATAATAAACACCTGGACCTTGCCACGGTCTGATCGTTAGAATATACCGGCCTTATCAATTACAACACTTATCCAAAATAAATGACCAACCCAAAACATCACCAACCAAAATACCACAACCAACCGAGTACAAGTAGCTAAGTCATAATCACAACCTTACATCAGTTTAAATATAAACGGACGGGTGCACAAGTGCAACCCGCACTCAAAATAAACATTCAATCCTAAGTCTAACCGCTCCTACTCTCGTGGTGCGTCCTCATGGGCCTCTTACCTGCAAGTGTAAAAACAGCCCCCAAAGTGGGTCAGCACGAATGCTGGTACTCCCTCTCATGGCCCCCAAGCTAACGGGGCTACGACGACTAATTGTCGATAGCATGGAAATTGATTACATACACAGGCATGATAAGAAGTGCAATAACAATAATCCACAAATGAACATGCATAGTTCACAAGCAATGAACGACTCAAGCGTTCCCTTATCAAGTGGATTAGTAACCCCCTCCCCAGTCCTGATTTCCTTAATCTCAGTTCCTTACCTTACCTTAGTCTTAATCTCAACTTATTCTCAGTATACAAACCGTTCCTGGAAGGGATTGGTTGTAGCTTAATTTCAAACCTGGGATTTAGGTGATCCCACCGCACCATCTTAATGCCACCTACCCTGGACGGGAGTCCAGCGTAGCTGAGCCGGCAACCGGCCCTAGGCTACAAGTCCGAAGACAAGTCCTTAAGCGGAGGGCGGATCTGATTCAGATACCGTCCCCCTTTCCTTAGCATGCATGACCGGAGTCAGTCCCGGGTTTCCTCACTCAAGTTCCAGTTAGAAGAAGTCTTAAAGACCATGTGCTAGTTAAGCCTTAACGGGCATTAACCAACAACCACCAAAACTTAACTCTTATTCTTAACTCAGTAAGTACTAACTTGGTTAGTAACAGTCTCAAGTCTCGTGGGTTAGTGCAAAGAAAACACATACACAACGAGAACAAATATAACCGGTTGCATGCTTTATCTTGTCTTAGTCATAGCAATTAAACAGATAGCACACAAGCCGAGGGACACCTCGTTAGCAAGCAGGTCATGCGAAAGATTGTACCGTTCACCGTCGATCGTCGTTTGTTTAACCTTCTCCGGGGGTCCCAATTCACAAACATAAAACATTGATTCGTTTTTAGGCCATTAGTTATTTGCACCTTACTTAACTCACTTAGTCCCTAAAGATTCCCATTAAATATCCTCTTAAGTCCTTACCACTTATCCTTATAAACTTAACTTTAAACATTAAGGTTCTTACTTATCTTAACTTAATCCCTTAAGTTCTTAGGGTCCTAATCATTACCACCCTACCAAAGGTATACCTTATTACCAATTATCATCCTTAGAATTCAAAATTTTTTTTTTTTTAAATGTTAAGGGCCGTCCGACCCACTGTCCGACCCACCCTCTGGGTCGGACCCTTCCAGTAACTTTCGGGTTTTGAAAAACTCTACATGTCCGACCCACGTCCGACCCAACCAACTGGGTCGGACCATTCCAGAAATTTTCCGTCTTCTAAACCTCCTATGTCCGACCCAACCTTCTGGGTCGGACCATTCCAGAAACTTAACCGCCCTCAAAAATGCAGTCCGACCCATGTCCGACCCAAGTCCTCTGGGTCGGACCATTCCAGAACCTTTCCCTGGCGTTAAACAGAGGCCGTCCGACCCAAACTTGGGTCGGACCCCTGGGTCGGACGCCACCGAAACATGCCCAAACTTTGCCAAATCTTCACTAAACTTTTCCTCAAGCCATCCAATGTGTTCTAACATCATTTAGACCCTTAAACTCATCTTAAACCATCCTCCAAACTCATTCCCATCCTTTACACAATTCTTACAACAACTACTAACACTTAACACTTATTTCTTTCCTACATTTCAACATCCCTTTCACCTAGCACTTCTACTAGCCAAAAGTTCCCTCCTTATGAACTTGACCACACCATATACACCACTTGCATCTATCTTACACTTTCCAAGGTTTTCCTTAAATCCTAAACTCTAGTTTCTATCTAAATCATCTCAAAGTTTCACACTCAATCACATCAAACTTACCAAGGTTTCCTAGCTTCTTTTATCAACATTTGCCTAAGTCCTAAATACCCAAATACACTCTTTTGATTCCTAAATCCTTCATAGTGATGTCTAAGCCATTATAAGTCATTAAAATACCTTAATCTCACCCTTTTTCATCAAGACAACCTCTAGAACTTCCTAGTACTTCCTTAGTCATTAAATCTCCTTAGAACATCTTAAACACTTAAGTTCTCCTTTAAATTTTGCCATGGGTTCTCTAGTATATAGTACATCCTAACACTTGGTTTTTCTCCATCAAACAACCAATATCACTCAATTTCTCATCACAACACCTTAACACACAATTTACACCAAAACTACACCACATCATCTTATAGTGCATAAACTTAAATGCTTGGCACTTAGGCCCTTAAATGACAATAATCTTAACCACTGAATTTCCACATATATTTGCCTTTAACCTGCGAATACACACAACAAGGCTCCCATTGAAATAAGATGCTTCTTGTAATTCACCTTGATATTCTTAAACTATCTCTTTTTCCTCATTTTCTCCTTAGTCACAAGTTCACAATCATGATCATTGTTTCTCCTAGGTCATATATAGCCCTTTTCTAATGTAAACTCTACACTAAACTCATCACATACCTAAATCCCATTCCCTTAAACAATAAAACACCTTAAGGTAAGTAATTTACCTTGTTCTTTTACAAGCTTTAAAAACTTTCTTCCTTAGGTTTTTCCTTGCTCAATCTCGGTCACCAATATATATCTCCTTGCCAATGTTCTAACCAATATCCAATGACTCCAATGAGTACTAGACCATACATTATCCCTAAGGAACAAACCGTAGGTTAAAAAAATGTGCTTTAAGGTATTAAGGTGATTGTTTTACCTTGGTTTCTCAAGACAAGCTTGGATATGAAGCAAGAAGGACCTCCTCAATCCTTTGAAGAGTAGAAAACAAGCTAGAACAAGGCATTAAAATGAAGCCTCATGAGCGTACATTTTCGGTCAAGAAGAAAAGTGATGGAAACCTAGATTTTCTTACACTTTCTTTACCTTAAGAGAATGGAGAAGCCAATGGAGTCTCCAAACTTGAATTTCCTCATCTAATGGTGGTTTGGCTTGGCACCAAATCAAAGCTCTTGAAGTTTTGAAAAGATAGAAAGAGAGAGCTCGAGCTAACTAAGAGGAATATGTAATTTGTTTTGGTTTTGGAGCTAAAATGAGTAAGTAGTGTACAAAGGAAGGTGGAGCTAGCATGGGGTTGTGCTTCACGTTAATGGAGAAGGGAGAGAGCAGCTCAAAACCGTGGGAACAAGAGAGAATGAAGAGGTGAGGAGAGAGGTGAGTAAAATGAGATATTTAAGTATAAAGTAAATAGTAGTTTCTACTTTATCCTTTAATTTCCTTTCTTATTTGCTCATGTGGTGATTCATCACCTTAAAAACCCACCACCCCCTTTTAATTAGGCTAGTCATGGTCTTGTTTGACCAACTAAATAAACTAAATTGACTTATGTTCTAAACTAGCTTAATTAAATTACTATTACAAAACAAGGCACATTGTTGTGAAATTTTGATTTCCCATTGATATAGACTTCCAAATGTGATACTAATAGTAAATGTTAATTAAAGAGTAATGATGGACATTTAGCCATTCAAAACTCATTTACAAGACAATTTTTCAAAAATGTGCTTTAAGACTCCTTAAAGCACATTTTGTGTTTTAACTTGTTTTCAAGCTTGGTTTTCTTTGGTAATTGATTTAAAATGACCATTAGGATATAACTAATGTCTTAGAACAATGTTTGGGTAGTCTCCCAAGTCTCTCCAAGCTTAGAGCACGTTTTTGCTTAAACTGCTCTTTTGGTGTTTCCTTATGTTTTCTTTGATTAGAAATGTTTCTTAATGTTTCTAAGGCATCATTTAGCCTCCTTATAATTTAGTTTATCATTTAAACACCATATCTAAGTTTGGGGCATTTCAATCTACCCCCCTTAATAGAACTTTGTCCCCAAAGTTCACATATATGCTTAACCATTCACGGTACTCAATTCCCTTAATCTTAACACCACATCTTATATTCACATTCACACATCTCAAGACTCAAAGGTCAATCTCAAATACAATACATAAGTATTATACATAACTCAAACTTACACCAAAGTGTAGCAACTTACACACAAATTCACATCTTAAACAACCAAACAAACGACCACAAGTTTGTTTCTTAACTCAAAAGCGAGGAAGCTCTACCCCCCCTTAAAAGGGGGTACGCCCCGTACCCTATACAGACGATCTAGTAAGTAAACAAAGAAGGGTACTTCGCCCTCATCTTATCCTCTAATTCCCATGTGGCTTCTTCGACATCCTGGTTAGACCAGAGAACCTTCACCAGTCGCACTGACTTGTGGCGAGTGTCCCTAGTCTTACTGTCCAAGATTCTCTGAGGAGTCTCCACGGATCTCATATTCGGTTCTAAAGTCAACATCTCCGGTTCTAACACATGGGAGGGGTGGTGCATGTATTTCTTTAGCTGTGAAACATGAAAAACATCATGCACTTTACCCAGCTCAGCAGGTAAATTCAACCTGTAAGCAACCAGGCCCACCCGCTCTGTAATCTCATAAGGACCAACAAATTTCGGGCTTAATTTGCCCTTCTGCCCAAACCTGAATACACCCTTCATCGGTGAAACTCGCAGAAATACCTGGTCGCCCACTACGAACTCCAGGTCCCGTCGTCGAACATCAGCATACGACTTCTGCCTATCTTGAGCAGCTTTCATGTTCTCCGTGATTTGCTGAACTTCAGCCTTAACTTGCTCTAAGTACTCTGGTCCTATAATGACCGTCTCACTCGACTCATCCCAGCAGAGCGGTGTACGACATGGTCTACCGTACAACGCTTGAAAAGGTGCCATCTTGATCGAAGTGTGATAGCTGTTGTTGTATGAAAACTCGATCAGATGTAGTCTGTCAATCCAACTGCCCTAGAAGTCTAAGGCACATGCCCTCAGCATGTCCTTGAGTGTCTGAATCGTACGCTCAGTCTAACCATCTGTCTAAGGATGGAACGCGGTACTCTGCTTGAGTTCTGTACCCAACGCTTCTCTGGTAGCTCTCCAGTACCTCAAAGGAATCTGGTATCTCTATCTGACACTATGGTCTTCGGTATCCCGTGATGTCTCATGATTTCTTTCTCAAACAACTCAGCTAATTTAGTCACCTTCCAAGTATCCTTCATCGGTATGAATCGGGCTACTTTGGTAAGGCGATCCACCACCACCCATATCATGTTGACACCTCCCCTAGCAGGTGGAAGCCCAACTACAAAGTCCATGGAGATATCATGGAACTTCCACTCCGGAACTGGCATCGACTGTACCATTCCGCCCGGTCGTCGGTGCTCGAATTTCACCTTCTGGCATGTGAGACACCTCAAGATGAACTCGGTAACATCTGTCTTCATCCCCGACCACCAGAAGTATCTCTTCATGTCTTTATACATTTTAGAGGCTCCCGGATGGATGGAAACTGAAGAACAGTGTGATTCTCTAAGTATACGGTCTTTCAGATCCGTGTTGCCCCGTGGTATGCATAACCGGCCCTTAAGTCTGATCAGATCATCATCATGAAGTCTAAAGTCGTATTTCTGACTCTCAAAAGTACCATCTGTCAGCTTCTGTCTGACCTCTCTCATGTACTCATCTGTCCTCTGAGCCTCTCGCACCTCATCAACCAAGCTGGAGAAAGAACTAGCGAATGGAGTGAGTGTGCTCGACGGCTCAGGGCATCTGCTACAACATTGGCC
This sequence comes from Limonium bicolor, assembly GCA_023374045.1. Classification (NCBI taxonomy): domain Eukaryota; kingdom Viridiplantae; phylum Streptophyta; class Magnoliopsida; order Caryophyllales; family Plumbaginaceae; genus Limonium; species Limonium bicolor. Next base: position 200,833,195 of record CM041781.1, on the reverse strand, counting down.
TTCCCCTCTTTGTATTGGAGGTCAATGTCATAGTCTTTCAGAAACTCTAACCATCTCCTCTGTCGAAGATTCAACTCCTTCTGAGTAAATATGTATCTCAAACTCTTATGATCGGTGTAGATCGTCACACTAACCCCGTATAAGTAGTGGCGCCATATCTTCAAAGCGAAGACTACAGCTCCCAGCTCCAAATCATGTGTGGGGTAGTTCTCCTCATGTTTCTTCAACTGGCGTGAGGCATATGCCACCACCTTGCCATGTTGCATAAGCACGCAACCCAGCCCTCTGCTGGATGCATCAAAGTAAACCTCAAAGCCCTCTGTATCGTCTGGAATGGTCAGAACCGGTGCAGTGGTCAGTGAGTCCTTCAAGCTCTGAAATGATCTCTCACAGTCAACCGTCCATACGAACGGTGCATCTTTCTTCATCAGACTGGTCATCAGTTTGGCGACCTTGCTGAAATCCCTAACAAACCTCCTGTAGTAACCTGCCAGACCGAGAAAGCTCCTGATGTCGCTAACAGTCTTCGGTCTTGGCCAAGTACGTACGGCATCAATCTTTGCTGGATCCACTGAGATCCCAACATCTGAGATGACATGACCTAGGAAAGAGACCTGGTCAAGCCAAAACTCACATTTGGAGAACTTAGCATATAGCTGGTTCTCCCTCAATATGTCCAATACTCTCCTCAGATGTTCCTCATGTTCAACCTTAGATTTCGAGTATATCAAAATGTCATCAATAAACACCACAACCGACTTGTCCAGCTGCTCCCGGAACAAGCGGTTCATCAGATCCATAAATTTCGCTGGTGCGTTCGACAATCAGAAAGGGCATCACTGTAAACTCATAGTGGCCGTATCGTGTCCGGAATGCCGTCTTCTCAATGTCTCCCTCCTTGATGGCTATCTGATGATACCCCGATCTGAGATCAATCTTGGAGAACATAGACGCTCCCTTCAACTGATCGAACAGATCGTCAATGCGGGGTAGTGGGTACTTATTCTTCACTGTCACTGCATTCAGCTCTCTGTAGTCGATGCAGAGGCGGAGACTACCATCCTTCTTCTTCACGAAGAGGACTGGTGCTCCCCATGGTGACACACTTGGTCTTATAAATCCCTTATCCAACAAATCTTTCAACTGTTCTTTTAATTCAGTCATTTCCGCCGGAGCCATACGACATGGTGCCTTGGCTATCGGTCCGGTACCAGGTAGCAGCTCGATGGTGAACTCTACCTCCCGAGTGGGTGGCATGCCAGGCAGTTCCCGTGGAAATAAGTCGGGGAACTCCGACACTACCGGTAAGTCGGGGTCGAACTCAGGGTCTCTCTCTGTGTCCTGTACATAGCAGAGGTACACTTCTTCCTTTCTCCTCATTTCCTTATACATTGCCATGGCGGTGATGATCTTAGTCGAAGGCTCTCTGGGCCTCTGGCGGTATGATATTGTCACCCCAGACGGACTCTTGAGCAGCAATCTATGCTCGGCGCAGAGGATACGTCCCTTGTGCCGCTCCAACCAGTTCATCCCGAAGATAACATCAAATCCTAGCTCACTGAACTCAATAAAACTGACTGGAAAGTCTTCTCCCTTAATTCTGACATTGGCTCCTCGGTAGTAACGAGTGCAACGAACCTTCTCCTTAGACGGGAGCGTAACCGTGAAGTCGGGTAGCTCATCAGCGTCTAGCCCCAACCTGCTCGCGAATGATGCCGAGACAAAGGTATGCGAGGCCCCTGAGTCGAAGAGAACTGATGCCTCAATCCCATTAATCGGAAAGGTGCCGGTGAGGATAGTACCACTAGCGTCGGCCTGTGCCTCTGTAAGTATACTTAGCGCACCTTCCGTACCGAGTCCATAACCTAATTGTGTTCACAAGCTTCATGAGTATTGATGGTATAACAAGAGTCGTAACAATTTATATGAACAACACTGTTATTTTATTCATAACCATCGTGTTTACAACATGTGCTTTAATCTTACATCTCATTCCTCATCTCATTCTAACATTACATGGCTAATATTGTCTAAAGGTTAGGTTTAATCTCCCAGGTCTCATATGCGTCGCATTGATTACTGCCGACGGTGCTGTATTCAACTTGATTCTCTTAATCCCATGGTATAACATCCTTGATTCTCCTCCCATAATTAACACATCTCCTGACTTAAGTACTAACTTATTCACACGGTTCGCACGCTTCTGCTCGCCGTATAAAAACTCTGCATCATCCCCAATGGACCAAGACACTACGAGTATCCCTCTTTCGAGAGACTCCGCTGTCTTGTCCTTATCCTGGTGTAGTCCAAGTCGCCCATCCTTCTCGTAGAAGTTCACAATGCAAATGTCTGCTTGTATGTCTAGAATCGGTTCAGCTTCCAACTGCTGAGCGATCTCCACGACTTGTGTAATAATTGGATGGAACTCTTCGGGTATTCCCGGTGGTGAGACTCCATCTTGCATCCTCGTGGTTTGGTAATTCTTGGCATACGGATTCCAATACTTGCCCAAGCTCATCATTTTTAATTTCATTCTTGCTCCCCCTGGGTACTCCGGTGTGTAAAAACCTCCCGGTCCCATTCCTAGTTGACTGCATTTCCTGATGATGGCTATTTGCGCTTCGGGTGTCAGGTATCCCCTTAACAAGATCATACCTGGGCGGATAACCTGACATTGTTCGGTTGGAAAGTCTATGGTTCCGATGTCGGTGTGCTCCGGGTTAGGTGTAAATGGTATTGGATAGCAGATGTTGAAGCTTCCTAAAGTGGTAGTAGGTTACATCTTACTTAAGTTCTAATCTCATCTTATTCTTACTTAACTTAATTATTCACCAAACATGTATGATAATGCGGTAAGCAGGTAGTTTTATTACTAAATGGTTATAGTGGTACCTGGCCTCGATGAGGGTTCAGGCTCATCGTCCTGGTCCACCATGTGCAGTGTGGGTCCCGACTTCTGGGTCACCCTTGGGTTCTTGTCTGCAGCTTGCTGCACCTTCCTCTGACCGTCAGATCCAGCTCCTTGATCGGTCTTGCCCTTACCCCTAGTATCGGGCCTATAGGCTCTGCTAGCAGGGTTCCGGTAGCACTCATATGCTCAGTGTCCGTACACCCCACAAAAGTTGCACTCCACCTTATTCCCCTTACAATCGAGCCCGGGGTGGTCCTTGTGACACCACCTACAGATGTAGCGTCGCTGGTAGCCACCACCGGCTCCCTTCTCAGTCTCAGATCCTGATCATTTATAATGTCAATACTCATATCTCAAATGATTACTAATTTATTTCTTAACTCATTCAATACCAATCCCTTACCCTTTGGCGCCCTAGAGCGCAGGGGTGTAGCTGCGTAAGCATACGTCAACTTCAATGGCTCCTCCGGAGCCTTCTCCTTTTCCTCATTCCCTTTTGGGTTCTGACTCTTCTGGGCCTGAGGCTGGTACTTTTATTTCTTGTACCCTCCTTGCCCTTGACTCTCCGAGCTCTTACCAGCATTCTTCCTCTTAGCATTCTCCTCGTCCCTCAGCTGGACGGTTATCTCAACCTTAGCAGCGTGATAACACTCCTGCTTTTCCACAATATTAGTCACTCTTATTTTTCCATAATCTAAATCTTACTCATTCACTTACTCAAATCTCAATCATTCTTATTACCTGCAAGGTAGTGTAACTTGTCGGCCCCATGCCGTAGCGGAGTCGATGGCTAAGCCCGCCATAGAAGTGGTCCACCAGGATCTGGTCTGAATACCCAAGACCTGGCAGAAGACGGAGCAAGGCGATGAACTCTGAGTAATACTCGTCCACCGTCATCTTGTTGTCTGCTTAAGCGCATCCAACTGCAAGCGCTTCTTCGTCTGGACATGGGCGGGGTAGTACTTTGCTCGTAGCAAGGCGGTGTACTGCTCCCAACCGAACTCTGGTTTGGCCACATGCTCGGCCCTCACCAGCTTCCACCAATCGCCTGCCGCCCCCTTCAGGTAGAAAGCAGCCAGACGCACCTTGATCCCAGCAGGGACATCAAGGGTCTTGAAGGCGGTCTCCAGCTCGAAGATGTACGCCTCAAGCTTGGCGGGATCGGTCTCCCCCTTAAAGTGTGCGGGTCGAAGATCTACAAGACTCTTCACCCAATTTGGTTCCCTGGGTTGTGGCGGTGGAGGTGGTGCACCCACACCAGGATGATAGCCCATATGCCCTAAGGCGGCAACTACGATCTCTGCGATCGTCTGCCCCTCTGGTATCTCAGTCTCGTCGCCTCAACCACAACCTCGGCTTCTCCTTCCTGACATCTGAACAAGCATAACTCACATTATATTCGTATCCACCACTGTTTCGGTTAACGAATTTATAACGTCCGTAGACGGTAAAGACGATCCACACTTATTAGTGGTCATCTAACTCTACTCACTCTAACTTCTCACACCCTTAACCCATCACTTATTCCTTAACTTATTTCCTAACTCGGTGGTTACTCATGTCCGGTATTTCTTGATCAGAGCGTAACTACGCTCTGATACCACTTTTTGTAACACCCCATCCAAAGCCAATCGTAGTTATCGTAAAACTGAACACTTAATCGAATTCGTCGCAGCGGAAATAATAAACACCTGGACCTTGCCACGGTCTGATCGTTAGAATATACCGGCCTTATCAATTACAACACTTAACCAAAATAAATGACTAACCCAAAACATCACCAACCAAAATACCACAACCAACCGAGTACAAGTAGCTAAGTCATAATCACAACCTTACATCAGTTTAAATATAAACGGACGGGTGCACAAGCGCAACCCGCACTCAAAATAAACATTCCATCCTAAGTCTAACCGCTCCTACTCTCGTGGTGCGTCCTCATGGGCCTCTTACCTGCAAGTGTAAAAACAGCCCCCAAAGGGGGTCAGCACGAATGCTGGTACTCCCTCTCATGGCCCCAAGCTAACGGGGCTACGACGACTAATTGTCGATAGCATGGAAATTGATTACATACACAGGCATGATAAGAAGTGCAATAACAATAATCCACAAATGAACATGCATAGTTCACAAGCAATGAACGACTCAAGCGTTCCCTTATCAAGTGGGTTAGTAACCCCCTCCTCAGTCCTGATTTCCTTAATCTCAGTTCCTTACCTTACCTTAGTCTTAATCTCAACTTATTCTCAGTATACAAACCGTTCCTGGAAGGGATTGGTTGTAGCTTAATTTCAAACCTGGGATTTAGGTGATCCCACCGCACCATCTTAATGCCACCTACCCTGGACGGGAGTCCAGCGTAGCTGAGCCGGCAACTGGCCCTAGGCTACAAGTCCGAAGACAAGTCCTTAAGCGGAGGGCGGATCTGATTCAGATACCGTCCCCCTTTCCTTAGCATGACCGGAGTCAGTCCGGGTTTCCTCACTCAAGTTCCAGTTAGAAGAAGTCTTAAAGACCATGTGCTAGTTAAGCCTTAACGGGCATTAACCAACAACCACCAAAACTTAACTCTTATTCTTAACTCAGTAAGTACTAACTTGGTTAGTAACAGTCTCAAGTCTCGTGGGTTAGTGCAAAGAAAACACATACACAACGAGAACAAATATAACCGGTTGCATGTTTTATCTTGTCTTAGTCATAGCAATTAAACAGATAGCACACAAGCCGAGGGACACCTCGTTAGCAAGCAGGTCACGAAAGATTGTACCGTTCACCGTCGATCGTCGTTTGTTTAACCTTCTCCGGGGGTCCCAATTCACAAACTAAAACATTGATTCGTTTTTAGGCCATTAGTTATTTGCACCTTACTTAACTCACTTAGTCCTAAAGATTCCCATTAAATATCCCCTTAAGTCCTTACCACTTGGCCTTATAAACTTAACTTTAAACATTAAGGTTCTTACTTATCTTAATCTAATCCCTTAAGTTCTTAGGGTCCTAATCATTACCACCCTACCAAAGGTATACCTTATTACCAATTATCATCCTTAGAATTCAAAATTTCTTTTTTTTTTAAATGTTAAGGGCCGTCCGACCCACCGTCCGACCCACCCTCTAGGTCGGACCCTTCCAGTAACTTTCGGTTTTGAAAAACTCTACATGTCCGACCCACGTCCGACCCAACCAACTGGGTCGGACCATTCCAGAAATTTTCCGTCTTCTAAACCTCCTATGTCCGACCCATGTCCGACCCAACCTTCTGGGTCGGACCATTCCAGAAACTTAACCGCCCTCAAAAATGCACCGTCCGACCCATGTCCGACCCAAGTCCTCTGGGTCGGACCATTCCAGAACCTTTCCCTGGCGTTAAACAGAGGCCGTCCGACCCAAACTTGGGTCGGACCCCTGGGTCGGACGCCACCAAAACATGCCCAAACTTTGCCAAATCTTCACTAAACTTTTCCTCAAGCCATCCAATGTGTTCTAACATCATTTAGACCCTTAAAATCATCTTAAACCATCCTCCAAACTCATTCCCATCCTTTACACAATTCTTACAACAACTACTAACACTTAACACTTATTTCTTTCCTACATTTCAACATCCCTTTCACCTAGCACTTCTACCACACCATATACACCACTTGCATCTATCTTACACTTTCCAAGGTTTTCCTTAAATCCTAAACTCTAGTTTCTATCTAAATCATCTCAAAGTTTCACACTCAATCACATCAAACTTACCAAGGTTTCCTAGCTTCTTTTATCAACATTTGCCTAAGTCCTAAATACCCAAATACACTCTTTTGATTCCTAAATCCTTCATAGTGATGTCTAAGCCATTATAAGTCATTAAAATACCTTAATCTCACCCTTTTTCATCAAGACAACCTCTAGAACTTCCTAGTACTTCCTTAGTCATTAAATCTCCTTAGAACATCTTAAACACTTAAGTTCTCCTTTAAATTTTGCCATGGGTTCTCTAGTATATAGTACATCCTAACACTTGGTTTTTCTCCATCAAACAACCAATATCACTCAATTTCTCATCACAACACCTTAACACACAATTTACACCAAAACTACACCACATCATCTTATAGTGCATAAACTTAAATGCTTGGCACTTAGGCCCTTAAATGACAATAATCTTAACCACTGAATTTCCACATATATTTGCCTTTAACCTGCGAATACACACAACAAGGCTCCCATTGAAATAAGATGCTTCTTGTAATTCACCTTGATATTCTTAAACTATCTCTTTTTCCTCATTTGCTCCTTAGTCACAAGTTCACAATCATGATCATTGTTCCTCCTAGGTCATATATAGCCCTTTTCTAATGTAAACTCTACACTAAACTCATCACATACCTAAATCCCATTCCCTTAAACAATAAAACACCTTAAGGTAAGTAATTTACCTTGTTCTTTTACAAGCTTTAAAAACTTTCTTCCTTAGGTTTTTTCTTGCTCAATCTCGGTCACTAATATATATCTCCTTGCCAATGTTCTAACCAATATCCAATGACTTCAATGAGTACTAGACCATACATTATCCCTAAGGAACAAACCCTAGGTTAAAAAAATGTGCTTTAAGGTATTAAGGTGATTGTTTTACCTTGGTTTCTCAAGACAAGCTTGGATATGAAGCAAGAAGGACCTCCTCAATCCTTTGAAGAGTAGAAAACAAGCTAGAACAAGGCATTAAAATGAAGCCTCATGAGCATACATTTTCGGTCAAGAAGAAAGTGATGGAAACCTAGATTTTCTTACACTTTCTTTACCTTAAGAGAATGGAGAAGCCAATGGAGTCTCCAAACTTGAATTTCCTCCTCTAATGGTGGTTTGGCTTGGCACTAAATCAAAGCTCTTGAAGTTTTGAAAAGATAGAAAGAGAGAGCTTGAGCTAACTAAGAGGAATATGTAATTTGTTTTGGTTTTGGAGCTAAAATGAGTAAGTAGTGTACAAAGGAAGGTGGAGCTAGCATGGGGTTGTGCTTCACGTTAATGGAGAAGGGAGAGAGCAGCTCAAAACCGTGGGAACAGAGAGAATGAAGAGGTGAGGAGAGGTGAGTAAAATGAGATATTTAAGTATAATAAATAAAAGTAGTTTCTACTTTATCCTTTAATTTCCTTTCTTATTTGCTCATGTGGTGATTCATCACCTTAAAAACCGGCCACCCCTTTTAATTAGGCTAGTCATGGTCTTGTTTGACCAACTAAATAAACTAAATTGACTTATGTTATAAACTAGCTTAATTAAATTACTATTCACAAAACAAGGCACATTGTTGTGAAATTTTTGATTTCCCATTGATATAGACTTCCAAATGTGATACTATATAGTACACATGTTAATTATAGAGTGATGATGGACATTTAGCCATTCAAAACTCATTTACAAGACAATTTTTCAAAAATGTGCTTTAAGACTCCTTAAAGCACATTTTGTGTTTTAACTTGTTTTCAAGCTTGGTTTTCTTTGGTAATTGATTTAAAATGACCACTAGGATATTACTAAGGTCTTAGAACAATGTTTGAGTACTCTCCCAAGTCTCTCCAAGCTTAGAGCACGTTTTTACTTAAACTGCTCTTTTGGTGTTTCCTTATGTTTTCTTTTATTAGAAATGTTTCTTAATGTTTCTAAGGCATCATTTAGCCTCCTTATAACTTAGTTTATTATTTAAACACCATATCTAAGTTTGGGGTATTTCAGTGTTAAATTGGAAGTAATACTAATCAGGAAATTGGTGCTGGATTAATAAGATTTATGGTTGAGGTTTAATTAGTTATATGATAACATGGGATTAGTTGAATTTGAACATGATAAAGTTTTTTAAATTATAAGTTTGTGGAACTTTCATTTAAGATGCAAGTTTCCGCTATTTAGGCGAGTATTGAACCTAAATATTCTTTTTGGTCGATTAAATGTAAGTTAGGAGGTTGGGTAATCTGTTAGAGAAACATAAATAAAAGTACCTAATAATGTTTTAGTAATTGGGCTTAAATGATAATATGTTTTTAAATTTAATGGTTAAGTTGGTGTTTTAGAATATCGGTGAACTGGTGTTGCTTTACTAATTTTGATAATTTTGGTACTGGCGACTTATGGGTTGAATCGATAAATAAATGTTAATTGAAGATCAAATAGGCTTAGGAATGAGCTTAAGTTCTAATTATAAGGGTTGAGGTTTTAATCTAAGTACATATATATGATGGTTAACTTACTAAATCAATGGTATTATTTGGTTAAATGGACATACAAGTCTAATTTATTAGTATAAAAGAGTTACAGATGTTAGACTAAAAAAGTCGTATAATGAGTATGTCAAATTATAGTAAAATGACTATCATTTAAAAGAATGGATAAACAATTTACTATCTTGTGTTAATTGGTGACAAATGGTTGTGCTGGGATGATGCATAGTAATAAAGAAACTTTAGTTAAACCGGTAGTAATAAAAAAATGCCATATTTATAAATATTGAGGGGAAAGATAGCGAGACAACTTGTAAATAAAATGAGTTGATAGTATAATTAATAATAATTTAAGAAGAAAATGACACATAAATATAGTTCTATTATAGCGTAATATTAACGATAATATTGAAACTAATAGGAGCATACACATTCTTTTCATTTTCTTCACGGTAAATATCCAAGTATATACATATGTACAACATCTCCTTCACGATAGTTTTGAAATCGAATATATATATCCCCTTCACGGTAGTTTTGAAACCGAATATATATATATATATATATTTGTGTCATTGTCACACTCCTGTTTATTTCTTTTAAACCAGTGGGATGCAAATCAGATTTCATAAAAACAAATGAAACATATATCGGCTACTATTTAATTATACATATATACAGATATATTCACTAAACTAAATGCGTACATATACGCATATGTATGTGGGCATGTTATGTTAAATATATATATATATATACACACACATATGTATGTTTGTATAGTTTGTAAACAAAAAAAAGTAAGAGGAGTGCTATAAAAAGGATAAATGTTATATACTATCATAAATAAGAAATTAACTCATTAAACTATATGGGAAATGTAAGGCCTAAGGCCATTAATACTTAAGGTTGATTAAACTAACATCATATAATAAGTGGAATCTATATGAGTGTATATACGTAGATATATACATATGATTAAAGGGGAGGATTGATAAGTGTGTAACATGTATAAGTTATACAATAAGTTAGTTACTAATAATGTTAGAAGATAAACTAGCAAATTTCAGATCCATATACTTCAAGTAAAAACCCGACTGATAACGAGTGACAAACATCGGGGTTAATTATAAGGGGCTAGTCATTTCAAGAGATACCGAAACTGGTTAATGGTTTATAGAGTATTAATACTTAGCATCGTATTCCAACGCTATGAGACAAGAGCTACGAGAGTAAAGGGCAAGCGTGATACTTCACACTAGCATTTACGACGGTGAACGGTATGAGGACGGTGTGGTCTGAATTGTCCTGAGGGCTTCCTCGGGTTTAGACGTTATTTTTATGTGTAACGATGTTATGTGTGTGTGCTTATATGCATGTATGTGTAAATTGAAATGTCTACCTGACTGTTTAAATTGTATTATTATTATTGCACGCGAACGTCCCTTCAGACTAATATTACATCGACTATAGATCGGCTTATATAAACATACATATGCGAGTAATGTGATGAAGTTGTTGTTACTTAATATAATACGCTTAGTATTATAATTATATACATATTAACCTAAGTAAATCACTTACGTATGAGACACGACTGTGTCGGTCTCTAGAGTTTGGATCTCAAACATGAACATGTGATCTATATTTCTTCTAGGTATGCGTAAGACCCTTAGGGCAGCTATATAATGAATGGATATTCCATAACCTAAAATTGTACTTTAGGTAATTGATTAACATTTAATCATATATGTAACACCCCTACCGCTAATCCAGTAATTACCTCCTAATCCATCTCAATTACCAATACCAAAGCAGCGGAAATTCACTACAACCATGGGTATTACAACGCCGTTAGTCATTCACGAGACTAACAAGGCCAAATCCAATACAACAATTCAAATACAATATCGGTCTGATGGATTATTATACCGAGTACTCTATACAAATGATACATTCCATTCCTTAATCAAATCTCAAACCAAATACAAACTTCAATTCCATATTATACAAATACAACCTCAATTCTGTTCTATACCGAGTATCTACAATTCTCAAGTCTGCCTATGACATTTCGGTCTTACAATTCCACAATCAAATAAATACAACCTTAATTAATCGACTACCCAAGCTTATATAGCAACCCCGTCTTACACTCTCGAGCGGCAATCGGCTCCAATGTACCTGTAGAAAAAAAATAGTGCCCCTAGGGGCTCAGCAAATCGCTGCATATGAAATTCGCATACCCCGCTTGCTAACGGGGGTACGCTGACTATTTGGTCGAGAACATGCGATTCATTTTTATTTCAATGTACATGCTCATATATAGAAGTATTCAAACAAGGAATACATTAGCTACTAACACAACAAGTTTGTAAATTAGTGTTAACTTACTCTAGGCCTTGAGGGTTTCTACCTCACTATGCCTTAGTTACTTATTCATTACTTTACCCGTTCTCTTGGGCTACTCTTACTCATGCTCCCTTAGTTTCATAGATACTACAAGTCTCCATTCTCACTCCTCCACTCTCGATACTTAATTCATAATTCTCAATTTCAATACTTAATTCTCGAATTCATACTCAGTTCTCAATCCTCAACTCCATACTCAACTGGGTATCTTTTAAGTCATTACCCATGACCTCCGAGCAGAGTCATAGACGAGACTCACCACCGGGCTTACAATTACTAGTCTTACTTCTCCGGTTTCGACCCTACTTTGGGTCTAGCATAGTGGGAAGGTTTGACCATTAAATGGAACTATACACCTAGTTCCTCAAATAAACAAACGTTCAGTTCTCTACCGAGCTACTCAATTCCCAAATACTCATCTCTCGGAGTTACATTACAATCTCAAGGATTAGCCTTGAGGTATCACTCTCGATAACATCTAATAGCTTAGGGAATTATTTCAATTTCTAGTATTCTCAGATTTAAGGGTTTCCCCAACGTTTCGAATACTTTTATGTTCGGGACATTTTCTCATACTGGGTTGAACCCTCATATTCTGGGTCGACTATTTTTCTAAGGGAGTTCGATGGTCCCTCATTATTCTTTTACTTCTCTTAAAAGTTCACATCTTCGAACTATACCAATCTCTTAATAGAGGTTTCATCCATTCTTTCCACTATTGATTATTTGGTGGATTGTTCATTTCAGTTCTCTAACCGTTATCGGGAATTTACTAATCCTGTACAACTCTCTCATTATCTAGTGAGTTTCTAAGTTTGCGTTATCGTTTCTTGGTTCGATAGTTTTTGCGTATTTCCACGTTTTCATTATTTGAGAAACGACTTTTTCTACGAGTCACTAACCAACCGTTACTCCACTATGAGTCGGTCTATAATGCTAGGTTAGACCTCACAATCATACAAGGTGGTTAGCACACACATCATGCATCAAGATATACAAACAAGAAATAGAACATATTTCATGCTTTTATCTTGATTTAGCCGGCACACAAGCATACAAATCAACGTAGCACGGTTAGCATACAGGGCATGAGAAAATCATACCTTTCACCATGGATTAGCTTTACCATGTCACCTTACACTGTTCGGGTTGCTCTTGAACCACTGCTAACATTTCAAGTGGTTCTATTAATATCTAGAAATTAAGGTATGTAAATATTTACTACTCCCGTACTTACCCTGTTATCCCGTTAACTTAGGTTTACTCAAGTGTACTTTAGTTTACAACTTCTTCATTTCTCTCTCAATGATTTACTACTAATGCCCCCATTTGTATATACATATATATATATACACACACATATATATACATACATTTATATTTCATTTCTTTTTTTTTAGGCCCGACCGACCCACTTCTTTGACCCAACTGACCCAACCCCCTGGGTCAATCGAAGTCAGTAGGTGGCGGGCTTGTATGTCTTACTCGATTGACCCACAACCGACCCAACTCCCCTGGGTCGGTCTAAGTCAGTAAACATCCGTTTCTAAAATTTCAGCTCAACTGACCCAACGCCTAGTCCCGACCGACCCAACCCCTCTGGGTCGGTCAAAGTCAGTAAGCAATCGGGTCTGGAATTTTAACTAGAGCGACCCAGACATGGGTCGGTCCTAGCCAGTTTACTCCTTTTTACTTCATTTCCACTCCATTCTTCTACCCATTTCATCCCTAATCTTTTCCCATGTTTACTAACATGTTTACCCACCTTAAATACTCTTAATTATGCTCTAAACCTCCTTAAACCATTGTTCCAATCCATACCCCAATCCTAGCTTAATTTCTACAAGTTTCCTCTCTCATATTTTACACTTGCACACTTGTGCATTTCCCAACCTTCCCCTAGATGGTTTACCACATTCTAAACTCATCTTACCATTCCAAATCCTTCCTAGACATTTGCATTAGCTATACCCAAGTCCATCCTCCATTTCCAAGGTCATGCTCACTAACTTCTTCCTAGAATTTCTACACACTAAAATACTGTTTTGCTACAGACTTTCATTCTACCATTTCCAAGCCCTCAACCACCATCTATGGGTGTCTACTTCCACCAAATCAATCCTTAGATACACCTCGTGAACCCTAGGTCATTTCTCACCCACAGCAACACCTAAAACATTTTATTTCTACCAAAATTTTGCCATAACTCACCTACAATCCTCACATTGCCCAAATGCACAATTCTACATTTCCTAGTTCATTCTCTAGCCATATCCACATGGGATCCTACCAGCACATAATTCACATTTAAATATCATTAAACAACAATATACCTTCTGTGAGCCTCGATTTTGAACCCTATCCTATGTTGATTAAAGTTGATTAGGATCTAATCGGGTTTTAGGTCCACTTATAACCTAAGATTAGTAACTATGTCATATAACAATAATTGTTAAATCCTAGGCTAGCTCACTGGAACCTATTATGAGTCGCCACCTAATTTTAACCTAGATCAAATTAGGAAAGGAGAGTTCGGGTTCGGGGGCTTGATATTCGACTTAATTAGGGTTCAATTACTTTCATTACCCCTCCTAGGTCGTTTTTCCTCTACTTAGTTTAATTACGGCTTATTACGAGTCGTTTTAACCTAAGTGCGCAAGCTTCTGTTTTTTTGTGTTTTTAGCATTTTTTGACAGAAAATTAAAGTGAAAAGTGAAATTACCTAAACTAGGGTTTCGGAGGCAGAATTAGGTCAAATTTCATTTCCGTCCGTAGCCACGGACCTAATGTCCGAAACCACGGACCCCAGTTAACCTAAATATACAGAAAAGTCGAAATTAAAGGAAAACAAAATTTGCAAAGTCCGGGGCCACGGACAGGATGTCCGTGGGCCCGGACATTATTAGAAAAACCTAAATTTTGAATTTTTAAAATCCCGCCGCCCGTCCGTGGGTGTCCGAGCTTACGGACAGGGAGTCCGGGACCCCGGACACGACGTCCGTGGGTGCGGACAGCCCTCGGACGGCGGCTTTGAGGCTGTTCCCGAAGGTGTTTTCGGCTCAAATTTTATGGGTGCGTAGCCTGAAAGATGTACAATACGTTAGTGGTCGAAAGTTCTCAATTTGAATTCGAATTATGCACGAAACTTGGTAAACAAGTTATTGGACAGAAGCTTGAATAAACAGCAATACAGAAGCGTACGAAGGTTAGTTTGAGCCCAAATTTTGAGGCAAGACAGATAATACCGTGGTGAATCAGGGAAGTGGAGTTTCTACCTGTTTTACCTTCGGATTCACAACGTTTCTTCACACCGGGATTCGTCGAGTGCTCCGTTGATGGCAGACCCGAGAGGATTTCGACCCAAGCTTCTGGTTGTTGGTTGTTCTTGCTGTTCTTCACGCTTTAGAGGTGTTTTTGTGAGGTTTTGATGATTATTGGTGCTTTGGGGATTGGAAAACGTGTTTAGATGGTGATTTCGGGAGATTTTCAGTATGATTTGGGTGGCCGGGTGTTGGAAAACGTGAGAGAGAGAGAGGAGGCCGTGTTCTCTGACTCTCTAGGGTTCTTCAGTATGAGGTTCTGATTTTATCCAAAAACCTATCCCCTTATATAGACTTCCTTAAAGATAAAGAGAATCTAGTAAAAGTAAGATTTTTCGATATTTTAACTAAGTAATTCCCAAAGGAATTTTGCTATGAAATTTTAACCACATGTCAAGAATGGATATTATGAATTTTCTGAGGTGGAAACGAATTTTTTAAATGCTGGAGCATTTTTAAATTGAATTTCTCGTCAGATTCAGTCAAAATTGCTAGAAAATTATTGGAAATTCGAAAAATCAAAATTCCAACGCCATTATGCTTAAAATGTCATCCTCTATCATGGGTTAAAATATCAAAGCATTCCGAGCTGATTTGGGCACCCTCTGGAGGAGAGAGAAAGCCTATAGGAGAACTCAGAAGCCTTAAAAATTACGAAAACGCCCCTGACAATGACGAAACTGCTCCTCAGGCCCTGGAACACACCGATCGAGCCGGAATCCCTCATTACCCGATCAAATATCCCTCACGACACCAAAACCTTGCAGACCCTAACCAGGGGGGGCAAAATTTTGGGTATAACACCTTCAAAATCTCAACAAACCATAATATGAACACAAACTCAAATCACTTGTCTCCAAGGCCCTCAATTCAAACAACAATTCCTAAATCTATCATCTAACTAATCCAAGCACATTTCTATCCAACTTTTGGTTCATTCAATTAATTAACCCATCCCAAATTCTATAACATTTAGAATTAGCATTGAGGTAGGTTTTCTTACCTTGAATACTCAAATCCTTTTTTAAATTCTCCTCTTCCTCTTCTCCACTTCTCTTGCCTCAAAATCGGCCAAGGCAATCCAAATTCCCACTACACTAAATGACCCTTCAAAAGAACAATGGGACTAAGTACAAGCACTTAGGCACATTAAACTAACCCTAGGGTTCAAGAGAGGCTCAAAGCATGAAGCTAGGGTTTACCTTCGGGAGTTCTTGAGGAGGTTTCAAACCTTGAATAGAAATGAGGTTCCACCACCATTGAAGACAAGATTCACAGCTCTAAAACAAGAAGAAAATAAGGTATTATAAAGGGGTGGAAAATCGGTCAAGAAGGAAGATGGAGGAAAGTGAGTTTTCTTGGAACTTTTTACCTTAGAAGAAAGAAGGGACTCCAAGCTTCAAGAATCTCTAGCTTTCTCTTAAAAGGCCAAAACCCATGGAGATGAACTTCATCATTTTGAAATTCTAAAAAGAGGGAATGATAGCCCTTGGTGAGGGGAGTTCAAATATGTAACTTATTTTTCATTTGGAGCTCTAATGTGGCTTGAGCATGGAGATGAAAAGGGGAAGCCATTGGAGGCTGCAAAAATCACCAGCCAAGGTGAGGGGAGGAGTGCTTCCGGCTGGAAGAGGAAGAAATGGAAAGAGAAAGAGGGAAAAGAGAAATGAGGGAGGAGAGAGAGGGGGCTACCTTTTTACTTTTTCCCATTTTCTTGCTTTTTGACTTATTTTAATAGCTAGCTAGTCAAGAGAGAAAGGGCTGATTTATTCAGTCAAAACCAGTCCCCCATGTACACATAAGCCGGAGCGTTTTTCGTCTTTTACAGAAAACGCTCGTTAATTTACCCGGTTTGGTACTATTCACTAACAGGGTCCGTTTTCCAATTTTTTTCTCGTTTCTTGAATTTTAATGGCTCTTAAGCTTCCATTAATGTTTAATTATAGTTATTTGATTGACCATAATTTTTACGGGTTCATTTGACCACTCAAAGTCACGTTTTTGGGTTTTCTCGAAAAACATGCACTAAAGCTTTATTAGCGTTTTTAATTCAATTTATGGATCCGTTTTCTTTGAGAATTGTTCCCGTATATTAATTAGGCATCATTAAGCCTTGGAAATCCATCTAAGACCCTTGTCAAGGTCGTATTCCTCCTATGGTCACTTAATGCTCCTTTTTGCGTTTTATGCCTTTTTAAGCGTTTTCTCTTTTCTTTTGGCTTTATTTTCTTCACCAATATTCTTTTATGCTCTATTAGGCCCTTAAATACCATATTAGAATTATTTAGTCACCTTATTTACGTTCAGGGTATTTCAATATAATGGAATCTTATTATACAATTGGAAATCCAGTAATCTTCGACTACTGGTTGCGCATAGTGATCACTGAGTGTTTTACCCGGATTGGGTTCCACTCTATTTAAGTCCAAGCGAGCCTACATAGATCGTTGGCCCGAGGGTATCGCTGTTGGTACATGGATTTTGCCACAAAGTAAATGATGCCTTCAAGGCAAAGAGGAAGTCCAGAGATCTTATATCTTTGGCCAGAGGGCATTACTGTTGGTGCAACAGGATGACTGTCCATTAATGAATACAATTACGGGTTGTCCTAACTTAAAACCCAACATACGATGAGGATTACAATATGATGAGGTCCTGAGAGGTCGGTTATATATAATAAATACGAGATTGTTTTACTAAACGACTACGCGTTTTATCGCTTTACCTCGTTTACTGTGTTATATATATGGTGTTGCTTGTGAAATGTAGTGACTGCATTGGTTGTATTTAATTGCTTTTCATCCATGTGTTTACAGTTTTTATTATATCTATAAACCGGTACAATGTGTAACGAATCTAATGCTAAGATGGTTAAAACGACTTGAGTGACCGATAAGGTCCAATAGCATACCTAGTGTAACACCCCCAACCCTGGCCTAGGAGTTAGGGACGTTACACGCTGCATAGTACTATTTAATACGCAAGGCTCTAAGCTAATATTCACAAATGCAATAAAGGCCCAAACGAAATACTTGTATAAATAAAGTATAAACGACATCCCGAAGGTGTCCAAAATATCCGTACAACATCCTCAACGTATATCAAAACGGAAATGCAAACTCAAGGCCCGAAGGCTTCCTAATCATAAGCGAAATAGTCTAAGAACAACAGAACAAGCTAGCTAGCTAAACTCCAGAAGCTAAAGCGATCCTCGCTGATCAATCTGCAATGTTAGTAAGAGTAGGGGAGTGAGCATCCAACCATGCCCAGTAGATGACTAACTTCATCAGCCAGCATGCTCAAAACATTTATAGAATGTTATCAAATCAGAAGTAGACAGAAGGAAAGCCACATACCATATCAAAACACAAAAGCAGAAGTCCAATCATAATAGGACCAAACAGAGTTCGAAAGAGTTGGAATCAGAAACAGAGTGGGACACTAGTTGATCACATCATACAGACAGAATAGATGTAATCCGTGAACAAAACGAGGAAACATCACTCGTGAGCAGAACAGGTGGAACACCTGTGAACAGAACGGGAACACACCCGTGAAAGCAGAAGGACGTCCTATATAGCGCGCTACGAGATAGCTAAACCAGCCATCCACGGTTCAGATACAGAGATAACTAGGTCCCAAAATAGAAGTTTAAATACAAATAAGCATATGTGCACCAATGGCACCATAAAGCATACAGAAAGCTTGGTTATCTGTAGGGGAATCCAACCCCGCAACCTGAAGTCAAAACGGAGCTTAAACGAGCAAGATAAGGCTAAAACAGTGCCATGTCCGAACATGTATCCGAACGACGACGTTTGGACACAAGTTCGGGGACACAAGTCAAACTGAAATCAGAGGGAGAGATAGAGGAGTGTCTGAACATCAAAGCTCGGACTAATGTTCAGACGTTTTTCAGAAATCAAGTACATGGTAAGGTCTGAACATGTGTCCGAACATCGAAGTTCGAACGCATGTCGAACCAAAATCAGAGGAAAGAAACAAGGGTGTCCGAGCTTCTGTTCGGACTTAAAAGTTCAGACAACATTCGAGACTTGTAAGCCGGATTCGTCCTCGCACCCCGTCCGAATGTCGAAGTTTGGACGGAAGTTCGGACATAGTTAAAAACGTAGAAAAATCAAAAGAGTAACAGGGTTTGTCCGAACTTCAAAGTTCAGATAGACATTCGGACAAGTCGAACACTCAATTTCCAGAATCGTTTTGCACACAAATTAGAAGCTCAATTAGCACCAAATCAACAACAATTTGCAGAAAACAACCTTGGGGGTTTTAGCCATCACATGAGTTAAACAGACAGAATTCAACATCAACACAAAGGTATTTCTCATTCTAAATCCTAAAACTAAATACCTCAAGGCTGAACACACAAGCCGAATCCGAGAGCCAGCTACCTCAATTAGTAGCAGACGAATTCCCAGACTGAAACAACAGATTCTTCCAATGCAGTCACCGCAATGTAGATCGAAACGCAGCCCAAAACATTGCACAAAACACAATTGCAGAGACAGTCCCAATTCAGAAACACCGAACTCCTACATTCAGAAACTGCCATTGACAACGAAATCACAACCCATACCTGTTTCTGACAATGGATTCGCAAAGCACGCCAACAGTAGAAGAGAACGATAGGGAATGCGGAACAGTTACTGATTCAAAAATCAGGTTGTAGAGGAAGAATTAGAACAAGGGGAAAATCTCAAAACTGCTGAACTGATCGAAAGCCGATTGCTATACATTAACCCGATCCGGAATTCACAATGAGGGAGCAATCCACAGCAGGGACTCAATTTCCAAACCAGCACAACAACACTTCACAATTGAGATGAGAAAGAGAAACACAGAGAGAGATGAGAGAGATGAGCGTCGTCAGTTTTGGAAGCAGTACGGGAATGAGGTTGAAGACTGAAAACGTGATTAGAATCACGATTAAGAGAAGTTTTTAAATAACTCCTAATAATTGAATAATCCCTTACCAAAATATTAAATAGCAAAAGACCTCCTCGCCCCTGACTTTAGTCCAAAGGACATCCATGTCCTGAATTCAAAATAAACCAACTTAATATAATTTTGTGACGAAATAAATTTTGCAACAAAACTTTGGGTTATAACACCTAGAATACTCAGCGTTTTTTGCTGAGCCTTCACGGCGTTTGTCAGGTTAATGATCGAGCTATGAAGCCAGAGTGCAGGACTTCTGGGTAGTTGACGACGCCTTCTATTAATTGCACTTTTAGAATTAATTCATAACCAGTACGTTGTAAGCAATGGTCATACTCTAGATGCTGACTTGTCATATGTAACGTTCTAAACTTAGGATGATGTAGTAGATATCTCGTTCGTCATTGCGGTTTATTATTATAGTGGTTTTATTATTATTTCCATTCTGCTTCTTTACTCGCATGGGCGAGTAATGACATGTGACACCCAAATAAGGATTATCGTTGTTTAACTTCCGCTATGAGATGTCTTTAATTATGCTACGAGAGTGATTAGTATGAGTTTAACGTGAGGGGCATTACAAAAGTGGTATCAGAGTGGAGTACTACTCTGATGACGAGGTATTAGGACTAAGACAGTGAGCTTAGGTTATGGGAAACACGGGAAACGTTTGTGAGGTACGAAACATTTTATCTTAGCAAATCTACGTCTTAGCAAGGACTTAATGCATGCAGGCATTAGCCTTAATGACACATCAATATTATTGTTGCAATACGGTAAATTACCGGTTAACAATATGACAAACTGTATAACAGTTGTCGACTAGAGGTAGAGGCCACAAGCGAGGCATGTTGGGGGATAATGGAGGTCCTGCAGTCCCGAATAACTTTGAGAGGACAATAGCCGCTCTAGCTTGTTGGGAGAACATTCTAGGAAAACAGTAGTGGTGCCCCCCGCCGCTGCCCACACCTCGAATATCGCCTATAAGAGGCAATGTAGTGAAAAACGCCAAGGAGACAGAAAGTTCCTCTTATTCAAGAAGACCTGATAATGGTTCCCATAATTGTTGTGACATCAAAATGGAGAAATGAACTGATGATTAAGTAGATCAATAAGGACCAGGGGTCCCGATAGTTACATACTATCTAGAGGCGTGCTTATACGAAGCGACGAGTGAACATTAACCATTACCTTGAAGAGGAATAGAAATCCATAGGACAAATTGGGTCGGCTCATAATTAGACACCAACACACTGTCTGGTTATCCAAAGGAAAACACCGATGAGTGCACGTGATGAGTGAAGGATTGAAAGACGAGTCTTACACGACTATTAAGAATTTACAACATGCAGAACCAATGACTGCTTAGAAGTCTCTCCCAGAAAGGGATAATTTTAACCCGATACAACCTAGAAGGTTCAATAAAACCTGACCTGCAGTCGCAATAATCATATGAGCTTATGGAGCAAAATTAACCTGAATTGCTACAACACAACATCCAAGACCGGGATGCCATACCAAGGACAATTAGAGTACTCCATCTGTTAGACCCAAAGCACCACGAGGTAGCTACGCGAGGCAGACCCCAGCTGGTACGAAAAAATAGAAGGGGAAAGGAGTCATCCAGGGGCGGAGCACCCCAAACTTTGGGGGAACCTTAGGCGCTGGTTATAGTACGCAATGCGGTCTAGGTAACCGCACATCCTTAACTTAATAGATTGACTGCATGAACATATGCGTCAAAAGCCTCATTTTACCATGATGAAGTTTAAAACAAAACTCAGAAAGAGTCTAACTCAGAGAACCTAGGAATAGCATTACCTGAGAGAACTTACCATACCTAAATGAATCGTAATAACTTCACTACTACCCTTTCCAAGATAAATCATCTAGACCATACGCAAACGATCAAAGCGTCAACAAGACCAACAATTAAAAACCAATAACTCAACCTGCATGGTGCACTTGCTACTGTAAGCGCTATGAAAATCAATATATTAATAATTCCGCCTACCTTGCGCACTTGCCACCGTAAGTGCTACACCTATGATCGAATTCTATAAGACCGTGTAGACCAGAGGGTATGATACCATGGCCATCAGTAATCATCAAATATTCGTACAACTTCCATACAAATTTCGTAAATACAACTTGTCACAAAGTAGGGTTACAAAACCCTTAAGGGATGCGGCCTACAAACCTTGGAAGGACCCTATAAGTCCGATCACTACAACCAAAGGGCATACACTAGCTCGTAACAAGCTACACTAGTTAAATATTAATGAACCGTTGACATCATCTTATGCACCAAACACCATAAACATGTACTGGCACTGAATGCCGATCGCTATTAGCGATAAGTGTTGAGTCCTTAGGGCAACACAACCTTATATGTGAAACTTCATAACACTCTCTATAAGCATCACCATCCTTATAGATGGTAAGAAATCAAAGAATCATAACACCAGCTGCTAAACAACTAGAATACATCCACTTTAACGGATGAGGTACCTGGAACGAGTACTCGACGTAACAACTCATTTCCAACTTTACAAAAAAAAATTGTAGATGAGATATGACCATAATGATCAGGGCCAATGTTATGCCCATAATGGCACACACCAATATACAATAAATACTTGGAAAAGAAAAAAAAACATGTTGATCCTCAAAAGGATCGGGATAGAAATCTACAAATTGAAACTAGCAAGTGCTTCCTGATGCGTCCCCGACGTGTCGTGGATGTATCGTGGACTTCTAATAAACCTTGATAGTTTAGGAAGGGATGCGAGATAAACTTAAACTGGAAAACACATTTCGATTGAGAATTTACACACACGAAATTCACTCAACCTCCCTTGCCCCACACACGGACTCTCGGGACAGTTTTTGACTTTACCCCTAAAGTCGTTAACCCTCTCCTGACTATCGGCATACGGTTCACCGAAAGTTCCCCGACCTGTCGTCCTATCAAATACCCAATGTATTGATACTCTAACCCAATCCTCTCTAGCTCACCAGCTCTCTAGCACTTACACACACTCCTAAGTCTGATCCACACTTGCCCAGATTATCTCTATCTTTTCTTTCGTACAGGCTTGTCTTACAAGGAACATTAATGCACGTATATATACAAGTTAGTTGAGATGTCAACTAACAACCTATGAGTTGTAGACTATAAGAGTTGAGTACTCATTCTTCTACGAATATGATAGCTGCACCCTATAGCAGATTTTCTTCCAACTTGATCTGGAGCCAACAGCACACGCGTTGCCTTGTGAATGAGCAAGTTGGCGGCGCGTCTCCCAAGTGGTCGGCCACCACTTGCACACTTCAACTTGTCTGACCTTGTCTAGCTCATTAATGCTCATAAATGCTCTCTTCTGAATTTATTACGGCAATGTAATGATGTTCATTAATAGCCTTTGTTTATCTTGTTATCTTGTACATGATAAGTGTAAAATATATCTATTCTTAGGACTTTAATTCTTCCTATTTTTATAACTATGCATGTCATATTTTACACTTATCATATGCTTTTCCTATAATTTGTATTTAGATGAGAGCTAACATATTTGATATGTCAAATGTAGGAAAAATGCATTAGAATTAAATACTTTCTCTCATGATTAATTCATGATTATTTATTCATGATTAATCATCATTTTCGTTTACTAACCACCAATTTACACACATGGTTTTAACATTCACTAACGTAAAATACATGCAATTTCACCACATCATTGGATAATCATTGGACCAACATCATTATTACTCCATTATTATTCAATCATTACTTAATTATTTGTTATCACTATTTACGATGGGCTACTGATGTCTGTCGGTTGTAGGATATTATTTACATCAGAGTATTGACTTGTTGCAGTTCATTGAAGGCCATGTGACAAAGCAGAGGAGGATGCCCATCATCCACTGTCGACATTCTGATCGATCGCACTCCCTTCCGCAATATAACTCCACAATCAGTACTACACCAGGGGATTCACGCCATCTTCACCGACGTCTCACCCGCACCGCACCACATCCTCACGCCATCGCCACCATTCACCACCTTCACCACGTCACTCTTCATCCATCCTCATTCCACTCGCATCACCGGTCGACATCCTCACTTCGCCATCCACACATCATCGACCACCGTCATCCCTTTCCATTCACTTTCGCCACCACATCACCGCCTACACTACCATCTTCATTCACGCCCACACCACTGTACCGACTATCACCATCATCCTCATTCCATTTCGCATCACCACCTTCACAACCATTCATCACTTTCGCCATTACCATCGACCACACTATCATCTCACCCGCACCACATCAATCCCACTGTGTCGATCTTCACCAACCTTCATCCTCCATCTGCTCTTCTTTATTTTCCATTCACGACCACACGCCATCTTCATCGACGCCACACCTTCACCACACGACAATCTTCATCCATCACCGCATCGTCACCATTGTCTCATTCACTTCACCGCACTGCACCATCACCGTATCCCCATCACGACAACACCACCATCGGTCTTCTTCATCGCCATCACCCTCACACAACACCACCGTCATCTGCCATCTCCACCGCCGTCTCCACCGATTCACCACCCATCATCCTCATCCCATCACGACATCACCACCGTTTCTTCGTCTTCATTCCATCATCCCGTTCACGCCGCAACTCACACATTCACCACCGCCTACCCCGACAGCCATTCACGCGAGAGGAGACTCTCATCTCACCAGGCCACCTTCACCAACCTTCATCCTCCATCTGCTCTTCTTCGTTTTCCATTCACAACTACAACGCCGACATCTCACGCCCTCACCATCGCCTTCATCGTCCGGCCCACCATGACACACTCTGCAACAAATTGACATCCATCTTCGACACGCCTTCACCATATTCGGTCCATCTCCATTCACAACCGACAGACCACCGCACTGGTCTTCACCATCATCTCGGCGTTGTTTTTCGTCGTCGAAGGTACGAAGAGAGGAGGCGAGAGCGAGAGTCTTTTATCGGTGCAAGAGAGGCAGGGGAATAGCAGCGGCGGTATGTCGGCGTGAAGAAGAACAGGGCGAAGGGTGAACTGACTTGGGGGTGAACCGGACCGGGCAAAATAAAAGGGTTCCACTAAACTCACTTTATTATATTTATGTTGGTTACATGTTATTTACTTCTTGTTACATTCTTAGTTATTCCATAACATTTGATATTTGTTTTAATGTTTATTTGTGTTTTTGAAACAATGTGTGAGTAGTTTATTTCTAGCTTCCCGAGTTGGGAAGTAACCCTAATTCTTGACTATTATGTTTTATTAATTCTCCGTACAACTTTACTATTATAATTAGTTTGATTCCTGTTCTTAATATGTTTTAGTTATCTGGCCAATAATTAGAACAATTCTTGTGGTTTTCTAATCAACATGCGAGAGCTGAGATAATTAACTAGACATAGGAAGTCGAACCTGATTAATGACTAGAAGCGTGATCCCGTCTATAGGTTAATCGGACTCCAATAGAAGCTGTACTTTATTCGATTATTTGTGTCCAAATTAGAGCATTAGTCTGCTGCTAGTTCTAGCAATTAATTAGGGTTCGTTAGACTTAGCTGTTGACGAATTAATTAAAGTTTCTGAGTTAATTATAAAAAGTTAGGGGAAGAATTGATAGTAAAATCTGAAGAATTAGGTGAGCAGAACAACTCGGGGAGCGTCTTTTAATTATTATATTTTCAACCCGTTATTTGTTTTATTTTGCTTGTTTGTTTTATTTATTCTTTTAATTCCTTTATTTATTTAATTTATTTTATTTGCTTTATTATTTTATGTTAGTTTGTTGAGTCATTTATTTTTATTAAATTAATTAAAACTTTTAAAAGTGACGTTTCCTGTTTTTTCTTAGTTTAGTTTTTCAGTTAGTAAATAAATTGTCAGTTAATTGAACGGGGTCTCTAAGATCGACAACCCAGTTATTCACTATACCCGCAAAACGATAGGTACACTGCCTATGTAGAAGTAGTCACATATTTCTGCAACAAGTTTTTGCCGCCGTTGCCGGGGGCCTCCGGCACGGTTAATTGACATATTTATTTAATTTAATTGAGATTTTATTCAGTTTTATTTTTGTTTAGTCCGTTTGATTGTTTAGTTTTTAATCTCATTAGTTGTATTTTAGTTTTTCTTTATTCTTAGTTTATTTTTTTAGTTAAATATTTATTCTTTTATTTGTTTATTTAAGTAGAATTTTAGTTTAGTTTTTCTTTTAGTTACGTGTTTGATTTTTCTTTTCCTATTTCATTTTGCTTTACGCTTTCAAATTCAATCAGTTATTTCTTTTTTTACGTATTTGATTTTATTTATTTGCTTTCCCTATTACTTAATTAGTATTTGATTTTGTTTTCTATCATTTAATTAGTTGATTTTCTTCTGATTAATTAGGATTTTATTTATTTTTGTTTATCTTCTTGGTTTTGATTTTTATTTTCATTTACCTTATTTGTAATTCATTTAAGCAATTTTCTTTTTATTTATATTTTATTTCTTTTTGTTATTTACTTTGGTTAATTTTGGTTATCTTCTTTTAGTTTAAGGTAGATTTGTTTCACTTCCAGAATCTAGGTTAGTTACGTTGATATATTTATCTTCTTATTCACTTTTCTTTTTCATCTCTGATTTTCATTTTCAGACTATTTTGGTTGATTTCTATTTTTTTAGAATTTGCCGTACAATTTCAATTTTCTTGCCTACAGTACCTAAGTTTCATCATCCACGTTTTGTTGATTTTTCTTTGTGATTTCTCTTCTATTTATTATTCTTAGTTGGTTATGTTTGTCAATATTTTATATTTTGATTTTCCATTTATCCTTTTGTTTGGATTATATTTTAGTTGGGTGAACTATTTTATATTTATTTTTTTGTTTTATTTTGTTTAGTTTACATTTGATTTAGCTAAATTACTTTATTTACGATTTAGTTTAGTTCTAATTTGTTTACGATTTGCTGTTATTACGTTCAACTAGTTTTTGTTAGGTTTATTTCAACTAGGATTTGTTTCTTTAACTTTGATTTAGAGTTTGGTTTGATTATTTTAGTTTCAATTTTCGGTGGTCTAATTTTATTTACTTATTTTCAGTTAATTCTATTATTTTATTTTCGTTTATATTTTTCGTTTCTATTTTATTTTTGTTTATTAATTTGTTATTTATTTTAGCAATTTTCTTTTATTTACATTTTGTTCATTACTATATAGTTAGTTTTGTTTTTGTTTCTTTTCTAGTTCTATTTTACTTGTTCTTTTTCGTTTTGTTTTACTAGGCTGATTAGTGATGATGGAAAGCGGTAAAGATGAGGTGAGAAGATTGTTGATTGAATTGGAATGGACGCGTATGCAGGAGGAGATATCCTCCTACCAAAGAATGGTCAAGGATTATCAACCACCTCAACAATCCAATCGAGAGCTATATTGGTGGGAAGTTGAGCAGGCTAATACACAGTACAAAGGAGAACAGTTGGGATATTACTGTTTCAATCAGAACAAACAACAATATACACAGGGGCCAGACGAATTTCTCCCGAGTCAGGCCGAGCCGCTAGAAGAGATTCCAGTGGTGAATCCAAGGAGTGAAGATCAATTCGTACCAGATACTTTTGAGGCTATGGGTTCTGTTGAAGGGATGGAGGAACTTATCAGGAGTGTATTATCTGAAGAAGAGGTGGAGCAAATATTTAACAATTTGTGTTCCCATCCCTCTCCATCCCCAACACAAGATGAGCAACTAGAGTTTGAAGATATGTTGTCTGCACTTACCTGCGAGCCGGTAGAGGCACCAGTTACGATCGAGTTCATTGAAGATGAAGAAATTACAGCTTCTACCGCAATTGTCTGCCAAAATGAAGTTCCCATGCAGCCTCACCAACAGGAAGAGGATATCTATATTCTTGAATCTAAGGAGAAAACACCGCTACCACCAAGTCATCAGCAACTCCCACCTTGCCTTCAAAAGCCTCAACAAAAGGAGGAGGAGGTTTATGTCCTTGAATTTGAGGAAGCAGAGCCATTCACACCTGGTCTTCTGATTGGACAACGTTACCGGCAATATCTCCTTAAACATCAGGTTTTGTGGAGTACTTACTTTCCTATTCTATTTGCCAACGTAACGCTTTGTTTTGATCCAGGTGGTTTGTTTTTAATTACTGTCTATTTCATTTTCCTTGCAAAACTGTTGTCTACTTTTATTTTTGATCCTGGATAACGAAGCAGGAGTCTAGCCAAAGACTATAAAGACGGGCAGCTTACTGGGAGGCAACCCAGTGGTAACATTTATGTTTTATTTGTGTTTTTGTTTTCTGGTTTTATTTTTGTTTTTCTTTCACTTAGAAGTGACAATGGTGTCTATGTTTTTAATGCAACGCTTTTAGCATTTTTGTGGTAGTTGTGAGTGTGTGCAGGTGAAACTTTTCATGGTGTTTGATGTACCCCCAAGGCTGGACACTTGCATGAACACAAGTGTGAGGAAGGCTACTACCCCATGCACGAGCTTAAGTGTGAGGAAGGGAACCTTCCTCATTCTACGATATCAGGGGAGTTTCCATTTCCTTTATTTTTAATGTGTTCAGCCTACGATGATCTATCATGCTTAATGCTTATTTTTATATCAGTCCATTGTTGTCCTGAATGAAATCCTTGATGAGTTTGCAATATTTAGAAAGTCCTCTTCTTGGTTAAATTTATGAAGAATGAGGACATTACTCCTCTTAAGTGTGAGGAAGTAGAGGTACTTTCTAAATATTGACAACTGCACTTAATGCCACATTTGTTTTTGTCTGTCCTCTTATTTTGAAAGAATTATCTCTTTTAAGTGGCCAAAAAAAAAATAAAAAAATTAAAAAAAATAATAAAAAAAATAAAATATTTGAAAGTTTTGAAAACGAGCCTGGTGACCACCTCAAGAATATTTCTGCTTTAGGTTGTTGGTATATATAATTTTATTAAAATTAATCTGTTTTCACTGAAATTTGATGGATTAGTTGATTGTGGAAACTGAATTAGTTTAACTTGGGATTTTGGAAATGATGTGAAAGTTTGGAATGAAAGGATAAGGCAAGGTACTCCGCTGATCAGAAATTTTTCCTAACAAAAGCAGGCCTCGTCTATCTGGTTATTAAGTCCTAGGGGTGCCTTAACACCTATCTACCTAAGGTCTTGGGATCTGGGATAGTTGGCCCAACACCGTTACAAGGATAGAGAGAAAAGTCTGGGTTACGGAATAACTCTGCAATTCACAATTATTCGTTTGTTTTGTATATATTTCTTGGAAAAAGAATGTTTTTGCATGCGAAAAAAAAACATTGCAGTTTAATTTTTGTTTTTGATCATGAGTACATGGTGTTGAAAGGTATCACGGAATAAGGTGTTACTTCACACCCCTTGTCATCCAAAGGTTAGAGGAAAAGAATGGTGGAAGATCCCAAGATAATCTATATTCAGATTTTGTAATCTAACTTCTCCATGCTTTTAAAATCATTCTTTTTCACTGGTTGTGAAAACCTACAACCTGGAGCAGAACTATTCTTTTGATTGTCACTTTGCTTGCTTCCTGTTTGCATCTGTTTGATCCTGAAGTTCGATACTACGGCCTTAGAGATAGTTTTATTCTCTATTTGCTTGAGGACAAGCAAAAGCTAAGTGTGAGGAAGTTTGATAAGTGTAAAATATATCTATTCTTAGGACTTTAATTCTTCCTATTTTTATAACAATGCATGTCATATTTTACACTTATCATATGCTTTTCCTATAATTTGTATTTAGATGAGAGCTAACATATTTTATATGTCAAATGTAGGAAAAATGCATTAGAATTAAATACTTTCTCTCATGATTAATTCATGATTAATCATCATTTTCGTTTACTAACCACCGATTTACACATGGTTTTAACATTCACTCACGTAAAATACATGCACTTTCACCACATCATTGGATAATCATTGGACCAACATCATTATTACTCCATTATTATTCTATCATTACTTAATTATTTGTTATCACTATTTACGATGGGCTACTGATGTCTGTCGGTTGTAGGATTTTATTTACATCAGAGTATTGACTTGTTGCAGTTCATTGAAGGCCATGTGACAAAGCAGAGGAGGATGCCCATCATCCACTGTCGACATTCCGATCGATCGCACTCCCTTCTACAATATAACTCCACAATCAGTACTGCACCAGGGGATTCACGCCATCTTCACCGACGTCTCACCCATACCACACCACATCCTCATGCCATCGCCACCATTCACCACCTTCACCATGTCACTCTTCATCCATCCTCATTCCACTCGCATCACCGGTCGGCATTCTCACTTCGCCATCCACACATCATCGACCACCGTCATCCCTTTCCATTCACTTTCGCCACCACATCACCGCCTACACTACCATCTTCATTCACGCCCACACCATTGTACCGACTATCACCATCATCCTCATTCCATTTCGCATCACCACCTTCACAACCATTCATCACTTTCGCCATTACCATCGACCACGCTATCATCTCACCCGCACCACATCAAACCCACTGTGTCGATCTTCACCAACCTTCATCCTCCATCTGCTCTTCTTCGTTTTCCATTCACGACCACACGCCATCTTCATCGACGCCACACCTTCACCACACGACAATCTTCATCCATCACCGCATCATCACCATTGTCTCATTCACTTCACCGCACTGCACCATCACTGTATCCCCATCACGACAACACCACCATCGGTCTTCTTCATCGCCATCACCCTCACACAACACCACCGTCATCCGCCATCTCCACCGCCGTCTCCACCGATTCACCACCCATCATCCTCATCCCATCACGACATCACCACCGTTTCTTCGTCTTCATTCCATCATCCCGTTCACGCCACAACTCACATATTCACCACCGCCTACCCCGACAACCATTCACGCGAGAGGAGACTCTCATCTCACCAGGCCACCTTCACCAACCTTCATCCTCCATCTGCTCTTCTTCGTTTTCCATTCACTACCATAACGCCGACATCTCACGCCCTCACCATCGCCTTCATCGTCCGGCCCGCCACGACACACTCTACAACATATTGACATCCATCTTCGACACGCCTTCACCATATTCGGTCCATCTCCATTCACAACCGACAGACCACCGCACCGGTCTTCACTATCATCTCGGTGTTGTTTTTCGTCGTCGAAGGTACGAAGAGAGGAGGCGAGAGCGAGAGTCTTTTATCGGTGCGAGAGAGGCAGGGGAATAGCAGCGGCGGTATGTCGGTGTGAAGAAGAACAGGGCGAAGGGTGAACCGACCTGGGGGTGAACCGGCAATTTGTGAACCAGACCGGGCAAAATAAAAGGGTTCCACTAAACACACTTTATTATATTTATGTTTGTTACATGTTATTTACTTCTTGTTACATTCTTAGTTATTCCATAACATTTGATATTTGTTTTAATGTTTATTTGTGTTTTAGAAACAATGTGTGAGTAGTTTATTTCTAGCTTCCCGAGTTGGGAAGTAACCCTAATTCTTGACTATTATGTTTTATTAATTCTTCGTATAACTTTATTATAATAATTTGTTTGATTCAT
Source organism: Limonium bicolor (assembly GCA_023374045.1). Lineage (NCBI taxonomy): Eukaryota > Viridiplantae > Streptophyta > Magnoliopsida > Caryophyllales > Plumbaginaceae > Limonium > Limonium bicolor. The sequence continues at coordinate 200,801,744 of CM041781.1, read as the reverse complement.
GTTCTTAATATGTTTTAGTTATCTAGCCTATAATTAGAACAATTCTTGTAGTTTTATAATCAACATGCGGGAGCTGAGATAGTTAACTAGACATAGGAAGTCAAACCTGATTAATGACTAGAAGCGTGATCCCGCCTATAGGTTAATCGGACTCCAATAGAAGCTGTACTTTATGTGATTATTTGTGTCCGAATTAGAGCATTAGTCTGCTGCTAGTTCTAGCAATTAATTAGGGTTCGTTAGACTTAGCCGTTGACGAATTAATTAAAGTTTCTAAGTTAATTATAAAAAGTTAGGGGAAGAATTAATAGTAAAATCTGAAGAATTAGGTGAGCAGAACAACTCGGGGAGTGTCTTTTAATTATTATATTTTCAACCCGTTATTTGTTTTATTTTGCTTGTTTGTTTTATTTATTCTTTTAATTCCTTTATTTATTTAATTTATTTTATTTGCTTTATTATTTTATGTTAGTTTGTTGAGTCATTTATTTTTCTTAAATTAATTAAGACTTTAAAAAGTGACGTTTCCTGTTTTTTCTTAGTTTAGTTTCTCAGTTAGTAAATAAATTGTCAGTTAATTGAACGAGGTCCCTGAGATCGACAACCCACTTATTCACTATACCCGCAAAATGATAGGTACACTGCCTAGGTAGAAGTAGTCACATATTTCTGCAACAGTACATTAATGAGATACACCTTTTATCGTGAGTTTGTCATGAGCAAGTTGGTTGTGTGGTTGTGAATCATCTGGGTGAGTTTGTCGATGTTGCTAACTCCTTTTGGTCCTTGTTTAATGTCTGATGTAAGAGATATATGATGGTGTAGTTTTTGACTGCCTATGTCTTGCTAGAAGTTCTATGGAGCTCTCGCCGACAGGTGCTCGACTGGTAGAGCACATGTCGTGGATTGAGCGCGCTTGTAACCGTGCGTGCTAAGCCACTTATTCACCCGTCTATCTGAAATCATGAATCTTGACAAGCACATTAGATAGACAATACAAGGTTTGCTATCATCAAAACTAAAGGATCTTGTCTTAACAATTTCCCTCTTTTTGATGATGACAACCTATACACTTATATGTACTTGGCAATTCAAAAATTGAGAGATTCCCCCTAAGAAGGATTCCCCCTGAGTTTATTAAGGGTTTTTAAGAATGATTTTTTTAACGAATGATAGCAATAAGTGACAGCTTTTATGTTATACCATAGATAAAGTTTCATTCTGTAACACCCCATCCAAGGCCTATCGTGGTTATCGCAAACTGAACACTTAATCGAATACGTCGCAGCGGAAATAAATAACACCTGGACCTTGCCACGGTCTGATCGTTAGAATATACCGGCCTTAACGTTTACAATACTTATCCAAAATACTTATCCAACTCAAAACATCACCATTCACAATACCACAACCAACTGAGTACAAGTATCTTAAACATAATCTCAAACTTACATCAGTTTAATTTAAACAGTCCAGTGCACAGGCGCAACCCGAACTCAAAATAAACATCCCACCCTAAGTCTAACCGCTCCTACTCTCGTAGTGCGTCCTCATGGGTCTCTTACCTGCAAGTGTAAAAATAGCCCCCGAGCGGGTCAGCACGAATGCTGGTACACCCTCTCATGGCCCCCAAGCTAACGGGGCTACGACGACTAATTGTCGATAGCATGGAAATTGATTACATACACAAGCATAATATGAAGTGCAATAACAATAACCACAGATGAACATATATAGTTCACAACCAATGAATGACTCAAGCGTTCCCTTAACAAGTGGGTTAGTAGCCCCCTCCTTAGTCCTCATTTCCTTAATCTCAGTTCCTTACCTTATCTCAATCTTAATCTTAATCTTAATCTCAGTATACAAACCTTTCCTGGAAGGGATTGGTTGTAGCTTAATTCGAACCTGGGATTTAGGTGATCCCACCGCACCATCTTAATGCCACCTACTCTGGACGGGAGTCCAGCGTAGCTGAGCTGGCAACCGGCCCTAGGCTACAAGTCCGAAGACAAGTCCTTAAGCGGAGGGCGGATCTGATTCAGATACCGTCCCCCTTTTTTCCTTAGCATGCATGACCGGAGATCGGTCCCGGTTTTCCTCACTCAAGTTCCAGTTAGTAGAAATCTTAATCCTCATGTGCTAGCTAAGCCTTAACGGGCATTAACCAACAACCATCAAACTTAACTCTTATTCTTAACTCAGTAAGTACTAAACTTGGTTAGTAGCAATTTCAAGTCTCGCGGGTTAGTGTAAAGACAACACAAACACAACGAGAACAATATAACCGGTTGCATGCTTTATCTTGTTTTAGTCATAGCAATTAAACAGATAGCACACAAGCCGAGGGACACCTCGTTAGCAAGCAGGTCACAAGAAGGATTGTACCGTTCACCGTCGATCGTTGTTTGATTATCCTTCTTCAGGGTCCCAATTCACAAACCTAAATCATTCATTCATTTTTAGGTCATTAGTTATTTGCACCTTACTTAACTCACTTAGTCTCTAAAGATTCCCATTCAATAACCTCTCAAGTCTTTGCCACTTAGCTTACAAGCTTAACTTTAAACATTAAAACTTACACTTAACTTAACTTAGTTCCTTAAGTTTTTAGGGTCCCAATCATTGCCACCCTACCAAAGGTATACCTTATTACCTATTACCATCCTTAGAATTCAAAATTTCTTTTTTTTTAAGTGTTAAGGGCCGTCCGACCCACCGTCCGACCCACCCTCTGGGTCGGACCATTCCAGTAACTTTCGGGTTTGGAAAACCCTACATGTCCGACCCACGTCCGACCCAACCAACTGGGTCGGACCATTCCAGAAACTTCCCGTCTTCTAAAACCTCCCATGTCCGACCCACGTCCGACCCAACCTTCTGGGTCGGACCATTCCAGAAACTTATTTGCCCTTTAAAAATCACCCGTCCGACCCATGTCCGACCCAAGACCTCTGGGTCGGACCATTCCAGAACCTTTCCCTGGCGTTAAACAGAGGCCGTCCGACCCAAACTTGGGTCGGACCCCTGGGTCGGACGCCACTAAATCATGCCCAAACTTTGCCAAATCTTCACTAAACCTTTCCTCAAGCCATCCAATGTGTTCTAACATCATTTATACCCTTAAACCCACCTTAGAGCATCCTCCAAACACATTAAATCATTCACCAAGTTTCACCTTAATCATTATACATTTTCCCTTGTAATTATGCTAACACTTGTAATGCTTTCCTCTAGGTTTCTAGGTGGTGGTTCATACCTAATGTAACCACTATGCCAAATGTTTTCCTCACCACTATAACATCATCTCCTAAGCATCTTTCACTATCTAAAACTCTCTTATGCATTTACTTAATGTTCCTTCACAACTTAAACTTCCATTGAAATACCCCAAATCTAATAAATGCCTTAAAACTATTAAATAATGAAGAATCGATCTAGAAACAGATCATTTTAGTTAAGCATGATAATTTATACATGCAAACGTTACGTAAATTAATATTACTACGCGTGCGCATGCAAACTCACGCAAGCAAACGTCACGTAAACATAGTCGTCTTACCATAAACGCTAACTGGCGTAATTTTACTAAACGTATTCGTACAAACGTTCATGTACGATTATTAGCAAGGACTAAACTTCTTGCATAACTAGCTCGATAGGGAGAGCGTCAACAAGGAAAGAACAATACCAACGGGTATACAAACGAGCAACGTAAATATTTTACGAATGCCTAAGCATTATAAATGCTAAAATAAATTGATATACAAATTTGAACAATGTAACAACTTATGTTACATAATTTTAATACCAAATATATATAACATAAATACCTAAGAAATGTTATAACATTACATATAACGTAAAGTATACAAGTTAAAAACTGGTACCGTATAAACCGGTTTATATACCAATTTTTGGGACTTGTTTTATACACCTTTACTTAGTAAAATAATTAACTACCTAATGTACCTATATTATACATAAGTATACGATAATATAACAAGATTAAAACTACCCAATCTCCCCATACAAACCGGTACTACATAAGTACAAATATATATATATAAAAAAAAAAGAAACAACGGCAATTCATGCCATAGTTTAACGCATGACTCATGCATATCATCAAGCTTGTGAAAGCTGTAACACATATACCTTAATCGGTAATTCCATGCCCTTGGTTAATCATAAGAAAAATCTGTAGATTATACCTCATAAATACCATTATGAATTCATGCCTAAACATACCAACCACGGCACATGCGTACAGATCTGAAACAACTTACTCATGCAAATCAAACAAGTAATGTTAACCGCAATATATATACATACATATTCAATTAAAAATCTGTAGCAATGACTATAGATTAACGGATGGGTGTGTACTAATAATCAAACAGAAAAAAATCTGAAGCACAATGTCAGGACCACATATACTCACCATCAGGTATAAGAACGAACAAAAAAAAACGGTACATGAGTACCACTCCAGTCGGTTATAAGATGCACTCAAATGACATGATTAAATTAGCCAAAATGTCATGAATCTTTTTAGAATGTCTACCTAATTATAATACTACAATAGTACAAAGCAAATTCCATCCAAATCAGCCTTCCATTACCGAACCAACAAAAAATTCTGCAACTTGGATCATTGCAGCCGGTAACATGTATAGGTGGGTGACATCTTGTTTTATTATTATACATCAATAACACAATGATAATACTAGATTAATATCCCATCTATCCAGCTAGACATGCCCGTAAAACCTGCACAAAAAGTAGACAAGATTAGCTTGTAAAAGTCATGAAATAAATAACATAAAGCTAGATCTAGGACTAAAGTGCATGCTAGTTGTAAATGATAAATTGAAAGGCAAGTTAATTAGCCCTTATTTCAAGCCACTACCGTGTGTACTCATGACCAAAGAACCATGATCAACATTTGAAAAATTCTAAAGCAATCTATCCTTACCTAATACCACTTGACTATACATGTTCAATCCCACCATTTCCTCCTCCTGTCCTGGCCGAATTATCCAGCTGTTTGGGAGACTTTTGAGCTCCAAAATCTGAAACAAATCGTGAGTCAAAGACCCACCTAACATGCCTAACCAAGTGACAAATAAACAAACAAAATCTGAGTGCTAATTCCCTTTCTCTTAGACACTCACGGCACCACTCTTCATTTCCCATCCCCTTGGCCGAAAATGGTGAGCTCTCCCTCCTCTCTCCTTTCTTCTCTTCATCTTCTTCCTTGAGCTCTTAATCTCCATTAATGGAGTTCTAGCTTCTAACTCCATTCCCATGTCATTTTCCTAGCTAATTCTACAAAGCAAGAATCAAGTAGCAGATCTGTCCAAGAGGTCTGAGTTCGGGAGAGATTCTGGAATTTTCAGTACGTTATCTCGAAATTTTCCCAACATCAAACTTGTTCCTCTTCGAATTAGCTTTCCATACATATAAAGAACATAAATTTTCATGGTGTATTCAGTTCTGGGTGAACAAAAGAAGGCGAAGTGGTTCACAGCAGAAATCTGTTCAATAGGTCTCAGTTCGGGAGATATTATGAATTTTCCGTAAGTTTTCTCAAAATCTTCTCAACACCAAAGTTGTTCCTCTTTGAATTAGATTTCCAGGCATATAAGGATCATTAAATTCGTGGTCATTTCAGCTCTGGGTGACAAAAAACCGCAGAGAGTGCACAATCTGGAAATTTCGGTAAGATGAGGTGATCCTTATCTCCCTCCATATGGTGTCTATAATTAGTGACGAATTCTTGAGCTTCTAAACCTATATTCTCTTCATCATTTCATGAAGGAAATCTAGATCTACAACCATCCCAAGGTTTACCAAAAATTCCTTGAAAAATTCCTAAGGTAAACTCTTGTAAAATCACTACAAACATTATTTATAAATTCTTGTTAGAAGTCTAACAAATAGATCTCCAACATATGTATAAGGTGGCCGAAAATACCTTCATCAAAATAGCATTTGGAGAGCTTGGAATTCAAGGAGAAATCAAGTACAAGAATTGTCTTGAATTAAGAAGTAAGTAATATAATTAAGGTTATTAAGTTTAAGTTTGATTTAAGCTTCAAACTTTGATATAAAAATTTAGGTAACCTTTAAATAAATTAAGGCCGAAAATATATGGACTATAATGTCAAAAAATAAATTATAACATATAAGGTAAGATTATTACCTTAGGTATAAATATGTGTTACAAAAATTAATTAGGATACATATATGCAAACCGAAATATTAAGTATTAATTGCTCTATTTTGAGTTTATAATCAATCTAAGTCATTAGCATAATTTTTGGAAGTGTTAAATGGCTTATATACAATTATATGAATTTATTATAAGGTTTAAATCAAGTTTAAAAATCATATGGTAAATATGTGATTAAGGCCGAACATAAAATGTTTAAATTGGTGATTTTCGAAATATATAAGCATATTAACTTAGATTATAAATTTTGGGAATATTAGAATAGCTACAAGTATTTATATGGCTAGCTTAATAAGTTATGTGGTTAAAATGTAAATTTTAAAAGGTTTGGTGTAAAACCGAGAAACAAATAAGTTTATGGGTATATTAATGTATTAAGTGTGAAATTAGACTATGGTCAAAATATTGACCGAAAACTTTAAGTTAAAATGATTTATGACATGAAATATTTAGTTTATAAAAGTTATGGGGTGAATATAAAATTTATAAGAGTTTAAATATAAAACAAGATTTTATATGGGGCGAGTTCACAATTTATGGAAATATAAGTGTCCACTTGGTTGTTAAGGAAATTAAATATTATAACTATAGTTTATAAGTGAATATATAAATTATGTAAAGTTTTGGGGTTAAAGTGTAATTATAAGAAATTCTAAGACAAAGCCGAAAATTAATGAGGCTAGTTGGTGATTTATGAAAGTTAAAGTGTTCAAATAATAATTACTAAATTTATGGTGGTGGTTTAGTGAATTAATTATTTAAGGAAACAAAAACTATGTAACATAATGTATTTTGGAGTTTAATGTAAAGTTTAAGAAATAAAAGAGGTTATAATATATTAACCGAAAAGTATGTTGTAATTATGAGATTAAAAGTATTTGTAGGTCCTGTATGGATATTTAAGGAATTTAGCAAAGAAAATTATGATTTAAGGATTTATGAAATTTAAACTATATGATATACGAGTACAAGTAATTTACTTGTAAAAGAAATAATATTATTTAGGGTTAGTTAGTAATTAATAAAAGATATGTTAATAACATGTCCATGTATGACATGTAAATATAAATTGAGATTTATTAAGAGGTTATGTCATTTAGACAATTATATATAAATAACATAAATAATACATGTGTGTGAAATATATATTTTTAGATTTTCAAGTAAATCAAAGGGAATGAGAATAAGTGATTAAGGGATTAAAACTATGGTTATATAGTTATAAGAAATTTAATTGTAACCAATAAATATTATTTATGGTTAAAAGGAGAATAACAAAGAATTATAAGGATATAATGTCCAAGTGTGACATATAAATATAGCTAAGAAATTATAAAGTTGTTATGTCACTTAGACAATTAAAATAGATAACAAATATAGTGCATGAATAAATATGTATATATATTTATACATTAAGAGATTTAGAAATACCACAAGGAGTGACAAATAAGTTATACATCCAATCATAAGGTAATTAAAAGAAATTACCACACAATATAAGTCTTATAAGTTAGGACTACATGTTTTGGAAAATATAAGTACCTTAATTAATTATAAGGGAAAGAGGTTAAAAGAACTACCTAAATATAAAGGAATAAACCTCACATGAAATAACGAATATGAATCGTTTCATGAAACAATAAAATTATTATACGAGAGTTACATAAATTAACACTCACAGATTAATCCTATTTCTAGGACATTGTTGACCAGACGTTGACCGGGAACTAAACAAGTACAGTCTACGGTGAACGGTATGGAATTATTGCAGTCTGCTTTCTACCGGATTACACCGGGTTGTGTGCTATCTGTTGTTGAGTTAACGACCAAGATAATTAATGTAAAATGTTGTTTACTCTTGTGCGCTGTTGTATTATTTTATGTGCGTGAATGATGCTGACTACTACGTGTATGTCCCACGCATACAAACACTACTAACCAGTGGATAAATACCTGCGCTTAAGTATACGAGGACTTGTACTCAAGTCTCACACTAACTTCACTTATAACAAACGTCATTATCCTAAATGTGATAATTGACAATACACATTGTGTTCTTGTTTAACGTCTTAATATGACACTTAACAACTCTATACTACGAGAACGAGGAGCCCAGTTGGATCTGGCCATGCATGCTACAGGAGTTGTACCTGTCTCAGGTCGTCTCCTATCTACGTCGCGACAGAACTTTCAGTTGGGAGGAAGACTCTATTCCTCCCGGGTTTCTAATGCCCTTCAGTTTGAGGAAGACTTAATTCCTCTAATGGGATTCTATTTCCCACGCCTCTCAGTTCAGGGTTTAACTACGTTATCTCCTGGGATTTTTATACCCAACCTTTCAATCTTAACGAGGTCACTATACCTCCACTAATTAAGATATTCAGTTATACCTGTCAGTCCAATTGTGTGGACCGACTATCATTTAAGGATTTCAGTTCAGCTAACTTGACCTTCTGAAGTCTTGTTCAATGTGACATTTTTGTCCTTGTGTGGATACTTGATATTATCATGCTATGCTTATTTACAGCTTTATAAATGAACTGCATGTATTTGACAATTAGTTGGTGTGGCCCAGTAGCTTGTGGGCTGCACGATTTCATACCGGCAAATTATTTTGCTGAGCCGTTTCATGGCTAAATAATTCCAGGTACCTGAAGAATGAAGAGATTGCCCGACCGAGTGTAGGTGGGGTAGAATTAAGACATGGGTTATTACCACCGGTGTAATCTTACAGTATCGTACTTTTATTATTATCTTCTGTTGTTTTAAGAGGTTTGTATTCAGTACTCAGACCGCATCATTTGTAAATTAAGTTGGAGTAGCCTTGTTAGTCACATGGGTGACTAGCGGCGTTGTAGCACCACCCGTTGTTATGTATATATTTCCGCTGTATTTCTAGCTATTTTTGGGAGCTACCTCGTTCAGGTTATTGGATTTCGGGTTGGGGTGTTACATCCATCCATCAACACATTATTTCCTTCCTAGTTGTTTACCAACATTTGCCTAAGTCCTAAATACTCAAATACATTCTCTTGATTCCTAAATCCACCATGGTGATACCTAAGTCATTATAAGTCATTAGAACACCTTAACTTCACCCTTTTTCATCAAGACAACCTATAGAACATCCTGGTACTTCCTTAGTCATTAAATTCCCTTAGAATATCTTAAACACTTAAGCTCTCCTTTAAATTTTGCCATGGGTTCTCTAGTATATAGTACCTCCTAACACATGGTTTTTCTCCATCAAACAACCAATACCACACAAATTCTCATCACAACACCTTAACACACAATTTACACTAAAACTTCACCACATCATCATATATTGCTTAAACTCAAAATGCTTGGCACTTAGGCCCTTAAATGACAATAATCTTAACCACTGAATTTCCACATATATTTGCCTTCAACCTGCGAATACACTCAACAAGGCTCCCATTGAAATAAAATGCTTCTTGTAATTCATCTCCACATTGTTTTAACTATATCTTCTTCTCATTTGCTCTTTAGTCAAAAGTTCACAAGTATAGTCATTGTTTCTTCTAGGTTTTATAACACCTTCCCAATATAAACTCTACACTAAACTCATCATATACCTAAATCCCATTCCCTTAAACAACAAGACATCTTAAGGTAAGTAATTTACCTTGTTCTTTTACAAGCTTAAAAAGCTTTCTTCCTTAGGTTTTTCTTTGTTCAATCTCGGTCACCAATGTGTATCTCCTTGCCAATGTTCTAACCAATATCCAATGACTCCAATGAGTACTAGATAACACATTAACCCTAAGGAACAAACCCTAGGTTAAAAATATGCTTTAAGGTATTAATGTGATTGTTTTACCTTGGTTTCTCAAGACAAACTTGGATATGAAGCAAGAAGGACCTCCTCTCTCCTTTGAAGAGTAGAAACAAGCTAGAACAAGGCATAAACATGGAGTCCATGAGCACTAATTTTCGGACATGTGAAGAAAATGGTGGAAACCTAGATTTTCTTACACTTTCTTTACCTTAAGAGAATGGAGATGCCAATGGAGTCTCCAAACTTGAATTTCCTCCTCTAATGGTGGTTTGACTTGGCACCAAAATGAAGCTCTTGAAGTTTTGAAAAGATAGAAAGAAGGAGCTTGAGCTAACTAAGAAGAATATGTATTTTGTTTTGGATTTGGAGCTAAAATGAGCAAGATGTGACCAAGGAAGGATGGAGCTTTCATGGAGGTTGAGTTTTACGTGAATGGAGAAGGGAGAGAGCAGCTCAAACCGTGGGAAAACAAAGGAGAATGAAGAAGTGAGGAGAGAGAACTAATAAAGTGTGATATTTATGTAAAAGGTGAATAGTGCTTTTACTTTATAACTCTCATTTGCTTTCTTATTTGCTTAATGACTCATGAAGGTGGTGACTCACCTCCTAAGAAACCGGCCCCCTTTTAATAATGAGGGTACTTAAGTCTTTGTTGACCAAATGTCTCACTTATATAGACTTATGTTATAAACTAGCTTAATTAATTCACTATTCACCAAAACAAGGCACATTGTTGTGAAATTTTTGATTTCCCATTGATATAGACTTCCAAATGTGATACTATATAGTACACATGTTAATTAAAGAGTAATGATGGACATTTAGCCATTCAAAACTCATTTACAAGACAATTTTTCAAAAACGTGCTTTAAGACTCCTTAAAGCACATTTTGTGTTTTAACTTGTTTTCAAGCTTGGTTTTCTTTGGTAATTGATTTAAAATGACCATTAGGATATTACTAAGGTCTTAGAACAATATTTGGGTACTCTCCCAAGTCTCTCCAAGCTTAGAGCATTTTTTGTTAAAACTGCTCTTTTGGTGTTTCCTTATATTTTCTTTGATTAGAAATGTTTCTTAATGTTTCTAAGGCATTATTTAGCCTCCTTATATCCTAGTTTATCATTTAAAACCATATCTAAGTTTGGGGTATTTCAATCTACCCCCCTTAAAAGAACTTTGTCCTCAAAGTTCACACATGTGCTTAACCATTCACGGTACACAATTCTCTTAATCTTAATACCACATCTTATATTCACATTCACACATCTCAAGACTCAAAGGTCAATCTCAAATACAATACATAAGTATTATACATAACTCAAACTTACACCGAAGTGTAGCAACTTACACATATTCACATCTCAAATAACCAAACAAACGACAAACATGATCGTTTCCTAACTCAAAAGCGAGGAAGCTCTACCCCCCTTAAAAGGGGTACGCCCCGTACCCTATACAGACGATCTAGTCAGTAAATAAAGAAGGGTACTTCGCCCTCATCTTATCCTCTAATTCCCACGTGGCCTCTTCGACATCCTGGTTAGACCAGAGAACCTTCACCAGTCGCACTGACTTGTGGCGAGTGTCCCTAGTCTTACTGTCCAAGATTCTCTGAGGAGTCTCCACGGATCTCATATTCGGTTCTAAAGTCAACCTCTCAGGTTCTAACACATGGGAGGGGTGGTGCATGTATTTCTTTAGCTGTGAAACATGAAAAACATCATGCACTTTACCCAGCTCAGCAGGTAAATTCAACCTGTAAGCAACCGGGCCCACCCGCTCCGTAATCTCATAAGGACCAACAAATTTCGGGCTTAATTTGCCCTTCTGCCCAAACCTGAATACACCCTTCATCGGTGATACTCGCAGAAATACCTGGTCGCCCACTGCGAACTCCAGGTCCCGTCGTCGAACATCAGCATACGACTTCTGCCTATCTTGAGCAGCTTTCATGTTCTCCCTGATTTGCTGAACTTCAGCCTTAACTTGTTCTAAGTACTCTGGTCCTATAATGACCGTCTCACTCGACTCATCCCAGCAGAGCGGTGTACGACATGGTCTACCGTACAACGCTTGAAAAGGTGCCATCTTGATCGAAGCGTGATAGCTGTTGTTGTATGAAAACTCGATCAGATGCAATCTGTCAATCCAACTGCCCTGGAAGTCTAAGGCACATGCTCTCAGCATGTCCTCGAGTGTCTGAATAGTACGCTCAGTCTGACCATCTGTCTGAGGATGGAACGCGGTACTCAGCTTGAGTTCTGTACCCAACGCTTCTCTGGTAGCTCTCCAGTACCTCGAAAGGAATCTGGTATCTCTATCTGACACTATGGTCTTTGGTATACCGTGGTGTCTCATGATTTCTTTCTCAAATAACTCAGCTAATTTGGTCACCTTCCAAGTATCCTTCATCGGTATGAATCGGGCTACTTTGGTAAGGCGATCCACCACCACCCATATCATGTTGAGACCTCCCCTAGCAGGTGGAAGCCCAACTACGAAGTCCATGGAGATATCATGGAACTTCCACTCCGGAACTGGCATCGACTGTACCATTCCGCCCGGTCGTCGGTGCTCGAATTTCACCTTCTGGCATGTGAGACACCTCAAGACGAACTCGGTAACATCTGTCTTCATCCCCGACCACCAGAAGTATCTCTTCATGTCTTTATACATTTTAGAGGCTCCCGGATGGATGGAAACTGAAGAACAGTGTGATTCTCTAAGTATACGGTCTTTCAGATCCGTGTTGCCCCGTGGTATGCATAACCGGCCCTTAAGTCTGATCAGATCATCATCATGAAGTCTGAAGTCGTATTTGACTCTCAAAGGTACCATCTGTCAGCTTCTGTCTGACCTCTCTCATGTACTCATCTGTCCTCTGAGCCTCTCGCACCTCATCAACCAAGCTGGAGAAAGAAACTAGCGAATGGAGTGAGTGTGCTCGACGGCTCAGGGCATCTGCTACAACATTGGCCTTCCCCTCTTTGTATTGGAGGTCAATGTCATAGTCTTTCAGAAACTCTAACCATCTCCTCTGTCGAAGATTTAACTCCTTCTGAGTGAATATGTATTTCAAACTTTGTGATCGGTGTAGATCGTGACACTAACCCCATATAAGTAGTGGCGCCATATCTTCAACGCGAAGACTACAGCTCCCAGCTCTAAATCATGTGTGGGGTAGTTCTCCTCATGTCTCTTCAACTGGCGTGAGGCATATGCCACCACCTTGCCATGTTGCATGAGCACGCAACCCAGCCCTCTGCCGGATGCATCACAATAAACCTCAAAGCCCTCTGTACCGTCTGGAATGGTCAGAACCGGTGCAGTGGTCAGTGAGTCCTTCAAGCGCTGAAATGATCTCTCACAGTCAACTGTCCACAAGAATGGTGCGTCCTTCTTCATTAGACTGGTCATCGGTTTCGCGACCTTGCTGAAATCTCTAACAAACCTCCTGTAGTAACCTGCCAGACCGAGAAAGCTCCGGATGTCGGTAACAGTCTTCGGCCTTGGCCAAGTACGTACGGCATCAATCTTTGCTGGATCCACTGCGATCCCAGCATCTGAGATGACATGACCTAGGAAAGAGACCTGGTCAAGCCAAAACTCACACTTGGAGAACTTAGCATATAGCTGGTTCTCCCTTAATATTTCCAATACCCTCCTCAAATGTTCCTCATGCTCAACCTTAGACTTCGAATATATCAAAATGTCATCAATAAAAACCACAACCGACTTGTCCAGCTGCTCCCGGAACAAGCGGTTCATCAGATCCATAAACTTCGCCGGTGCGTTCGACAAACCGAACGGCATCACTGTAAACTCATAGTGGCCGTATCGTGTCCGGAATGCCGTCTTCTCAATGTCTCCCTCCTTAATGGCTATCTGATGATACCCCGATCTGAGATCAATCTTGGAAAACACAGATGCTCCCTTCAACTGATCGAACAGATCGTCAATGCGGGGTAGTGGATACTTATTCTTCACTGTCACTGCATTCAGCTCTCTGTAGTCGATGCAGAGGCGGAGACTACCGTCCTTCTTCTTCACGAAGAGGACTGGCGCTCCCCATGGTGACACACTTGGTCTAATGAATCCCTTATCCAACAAATCTTTCAATTGTTCCTTTAACTCAGTCATTTCTGCCGGAGCCATACGGTATGGTGCTTTGGCTATCGGTCCGGTACCAGGTAGCAGCTCAATGGTGAACTCTACCTCCCGAGTGGGTGGCATGCCGGGCAGTTCCCGTGGAAATAAGTCGGGGAACTCCGACACTACCGGTAAGTCGGGGTCGAACTCAGGGTCTCTCTCTATGTCCTGTACATAGCAGAGGTATACTTCTTCCTTCCTCCTTAATTCTCTATGCATTGCCATGGCGGTGATGATCTTAGTCGAAGGCTCTCTGGGCCTCTGCGGTATGATATCGTTACCCCAGACGGACTCCTGAGCAGCAATCTATGCTCGGCGCAGAGGATACGTCCCTTGTGCCGCTCCAACCAGTTCATCCCGAAGATAACATCAAATCCTAGCTTACTGAACTCAATGAAACTGACTGGAAAGTCTTCCCCCTTAATTCTGATGGTGGCTCCTCGGTAGTAACGAGTGCAACGAACCTTCTCCTTAGACGGGAGCGTAACCGTGAAGTCGGGTAGCTCATCAGCGTCTAGCCCCAACCTGCTCGCGAATGATGCCGAGACAAAGGTATGCGAGGCCCCTGAGTCGAAGAGAACAGATGCCTCAATCCCATTAATCGGAAAGGTGCCGGTGAGGATAGTACCTAGCGTCGGCCTGTGCCTCTGTAAGTATGCTTAACGCACCTTCCGTACCGAGTCCATAACCTAATTGTGTTCACAAGCTTCATGAGTATTGATGGTATAACAAGAGTCGTAACAATTTATATGAACAACACTGTTATTTTATTCATGACCATCCTGTTTACAACATGTGCTTCAATCTTACATCTCATTTCTCATCTCATTCTAATATTACATAGCTAATATTGTCTAAAGGTTAGGTTTAATCTTCCTGGTCTCATATGCGTCGCATTGATTACTGCTGACGGTGCTGTATTCAGCTTGATTCTCTTAATCCCATGGTATAACATCCTTGATTCTCCTCCCAAAATTAATACATCACCTGACTTAAGTACTATCTTATCTGCACGGTCCGCACGCTTCTGCTCGCCGTATAAAAATTCTGCATCATCCCCAATGGACCAAGACACTACGGGTATCCCTCTTTCGAGAGACTCCGTTGTCTCGTCCTTATCCTGGTGTAGTCCCAGTTTCCCATCCTTCTCGTAGAAGTTTACAATGCAAATGTCTGCCTGGATGTCTGGAATCGGTTCAGCTTCCAACTGCTGAGCGATTTCCACGACTTGTGTATTAACTGGATGGAACTCTTCGGGTATTCCCGGTGGTGAGACTCCATCTTGCTCCCTCATGGTTTGGTAATTCTTGGCATACGGATTCCAATCCTTGCCTAAGCTCATCATTTTTAATCTCATCCTTGCTCCCCCTGGGTACTCCGGTGTGTAAAAACCTCCCGGTCCCATTCCTAGTTGATTGCATCTCCTGATGATGGCTATTTGTGCTTCGGGTGTCAGGTATCCCCTTAATAAAATCATACCTGGGCGGATAACCTGACATTGTTCGGTTGGAAAGTCTGTGGTTTCGATGTCGGTGTGCTCCGGGTTAGATGTAGATGGTATTGGGTAGCAGATGTTGAATCTTCCTAAAGTGGTAGTAGGTTATATCTTACTTAAGTTCTAATCTCATCTTATTCTTACTTAACTCATTTATTCACCAAGCATGCATGATAATGCGGTAAGCAGGTAGTTTTTATTACTAAATGGTTATAGTGGTACCTGGCCTCGATGAGGGTTCAGGCTCATCGTCCCGGTCCACCATGTGTAAAGTGGGTCCCGACTTCTGGGTCACCCGTGGGTTCTTGTCCGCCGGCTGCTGCACCTTCCTCTGACCGTCAGATCCAGCTCCCTGATCGGTCTTGCCCTTGCCCCTGGTGTCGGGCCTATAGGCTCTGCTAGCAGGGTTCCGGTAACACTCATATGCTCGATGCCCGTAGACTCCACAAAAGTTGCACTCCACCTTATTCCCCTTACAGTCGAGCCCGGGGTGGTCCTTGTGACACCATCTACAGATGAAGCGTCGCTGGTAGCCACCACCGGCTCCCTTCTCAGTCTCAGATCCTGATGATTCATATTGTCAATTCTCATATCTCAAACGGTTACTAATTTATTTCTTAACTCATTCAATATCAATTTCCTTACCCTTTGGCGCCTTAGAGCGCAGTGGTGTAGCTGCAATAGCATATGTCAGCTTCAATGGCTCTTCCGAAGCCTTCTCCTTTTCCTCTCTCCCCTTTGGGTTCTGATTTTTCTTGGCCTGAGGCTGGTACTTTTGTTTCTTGTACCCTCCTTGCCCTTGACTTTCTGAGCTTTTACCAGCGCTCTTCCTCTTTGCATTCTCCTCGTCCCTCAGCTGGACGGTAATCTCAACCTTAGCAGCGGCATGATAGCACTCCTGCTTTTCCATAGTATTAGTCACACTTATTTCTCATAATCTAAAGCTTACTCATTACTTACTCAAATCTCAATCATTCTTATTACCTGCAAGGTAGTGTAACTCGTCGGCCCCATGCCGTAGCGGAGTCGATGGCTAAGCCCGCCATAGAAGCGGTCCACCAGGATCTGGTCAGAATATCCAAGACCTGGCAGAAGACGAAGCAAGGCAGTGAACTCTGAGTAATACTCGTCCACTGTCATCTTGTCCGTTTGCCTAAGCGCATCCAACTGCAAGCGCTTCTTCGTCTGGACATGGGCAGGGTAGTACTTTGCTCGTAGCAAGGCGGTGTACTGCTCCCAGCCGAACTCTGGATTGGCCACATGCTCGGCCCTCACCAGCTTCACCAATCGCCTGCCGCCCCCTTCAGATAGAAAGCAGCTAAGCGCACCTTGATCCCAGCAGGGACATCAAGGGTCTCGAAGGCGGTCTCCAGCTCGGAGATGTACGCCTCAAGCTTGGCGGGATCGGTCTCCCCCTTAAAATGCGCGGGTCGAAGATCTGCTAGACTCTTCACCCAGTTTGGTTCCCTAGGTTGTGGCGGTGGAGGTGGTGCACCCACACCAGGCTGGTAGCCCATATGCCCTAATGCGGCAGCTACGATCTCTGTGATCGTCTGCCCTCCAGGTATTCCTGAAGTATCCTCACCCCGGCCGCGTCCTCGGCTTCCCCTAGGACGTCCTGCCATCTGAACAAGCATATCTCATATTAGTTTGTATTCACCACTGTCTCCGTTAGCAAATTTATAACGTCCGTAGACGATCCACACTTATTAGTGGTCATCTGACTCTACTCACTCTAACTTCTCACACCCTTAACCCATCACTTATTCCTTAACTTATATCATAACTCGGTGGTTACTCATGTCCGGTATTTCTTGATCAGAGCGTAACTACGCTTTGATACCACTTTTTGTAACACCCCATCCAAAGCCTATCGTGGTTATCGCAAACTGAACACTTAATCGAATACGTCACAGCAGAAATAAATAACACCTGGACCTTGCCACGGTCTAATCGTTAGAATATACCGGCCTTAACGTTTACAATACTTATCCAAAATACTTATCCAACTCAAAACATCACCATTCACAATACCACAACCAACCGAGTACAAGTATCTTAAACATAATCTCAAACTTACATCAGTTTAATTTAAACAGTCGGGTGCACAGGCGCAACCCGAACTCAAAATAAACATCCCACCCTAAGTCTAACCGCTCCTACTCTCGTAGTGCGTCCTCATGGGTCTCTTACCTGCAAGTGTAAAAATAGCCCCCGAGGGGGTCAGCACGAATGCTGGTACACCCTCTCATGGCCCCCAAGCTAACGGGGCTACGACGACTAATTGTCGATAGCATGGAAATTGATTACATACACAAGCATAATATGAAGTGCAATAACAATAACCACAGATGAACATATATAGTTCACAACCAATGAACGACTCAAGCGTTCCCTTAACAAGTGGGTTAGTAGCCCCTCCTTAGTCCTCATTTCCTAATCTCAGTTCCTTACCTTATCTCAATCTTAATCTTAATCTTAATCTCAGTATACAAACCTTTCCTGGAAGGGATTGGTTGTAGCTTAATTCGAACCTGGGATTTAGGTGATCCCACCGCACCATCTTAATGCCACTACTCTGGACGGGAGTCCAGCGTAGCTGAGCCGGCAACCGGCCCTAGGCTACAAGTCCGAAGACAAGTCCTTAAGCGGAGGGCGGATCTGATTCAGATACCGTCCCCCTTTTTCCTTAGCATGCATGACCAGAGATCGGTCCCGGGTTTCCTCACTCAAGTTCCAGTTAGTAGAAATCTTAATCCTCATGTGCTAGCTAAGCCTTAACGGGCATTAACCAACAACCATCAAACTTAACTCTAATTCTTAACTCAGTAAGTACTAAACTTGGTTAGTAGCAATTTCAAGTCTCGCGGGTTAGTGTAAAGACAACACAAACACAACGAGAACAATATAACCGGTTGCATGCTTTTTCTTGTTTTAGTCATAGCAATTAAACAGATAGCACACAAGCCGAGGGACACCTCGTTAGCAAGCAGGTCACAAGAAGGATTGTACCGTTCACCGTCGATCGTTGTTTGATTATCCTTCTTCGGGGTCCCAATTCACAAACCTAAATCATTCATTCATTTTTAGGTCATTAGTTATTTGCACCTTACTTAACTCACTTAGTCTCTAAAGATTCCCATTCAATAACCTCTCAAGTCTTTGCCACTTAGCTTACAAGCTTAACTTTAAACATTAAAACTTACACTTAACTTAACTTAGTTCCTTAAGTTCTTAGGGTCCCAATCATTACCACCCTACCAAAGGTATACCTTATTACCTATTACCATCCTTAGAATTCAAAATTTCTTTTTTTTTTAAGTGTTAAGGGCCGTCCGACCCACCGTCCGACCCACCCTCTGGGTCGGACCATTCCAGTAACTTTCGGGTTTGGAAAACCCTACATGTCCGACCCACGTCCGACCCAACCAACTGGGTCGGACCATTCCAGAAACTTCCCGTCTTCTAAAACCTCCCATGTCCGACCCACGTCCGACCCAACCTTCTGGGTCGGACCATTCCAGAAACTTATTTGCCCTTTAAAAATCCCGTCCGACCCATGTCCGACCCAAGACCTCTGGGTCGGACCATTCCAGAACCTTTCCCTGGCGTTAAACAGAGGCCGTCCGACCAAACTTGGGTCGGACCCCTGGGTCGGACGCCACTAAATCATGCCCAAACTTTGCCAAATCTTCACTAAACCTTTCCTCAAGCCATCCAATGTGTTCTAACATCATTTAGACCCTTAAACCCACCTTAGAGCATCCTCCAAACACATTAAATCATTCACCAAGTTTCACCTTAATCATTATACATTTTCCCTTGTAATTATGCTAACACTTGTAATGCTTTCCTCTAGGTTTCTAGGTGGTGGTTCATACCTAATGTAACCACTATGCCAAATGTTTTCCTCACCACTATAACATCAACTCCCAAGCATCTTTCACTATCTAAAACTCTCTTATGCATTTACTTAATGTTCCTTCACAACTTAAACTTCCATCCATCAACACATTATTTCCTTCCTAGTTGTTTACCAACATTTGCCTAAGTCCTAAATACTCAAATACATTCTCTTGATTCCTAAATCCACCATGGTGATACCTAAGTCATTATAAGTCATTATAACACCTTAACTTCACCCTTTTTCATCAAGACAACCTATAGAACATCCTGGTACTTCCTTAGTCATTAAATTCCCTTAGAATATCTTAAACACTTAAGCTCTCCTTTAAACTTTGCCATGGGTTCTCTAGTATATAGTACCTCCTAACACATGGTTTTTCTCCATCAAACAACCAATACCACACAAATTCTCATCACAACACCTTAACACACAATTTACACTAAAACTTCACCACATCATCATATATTGCTTAAACTCAAAATGCTTGGCACTTAGGCCCTTAAATGACAATAATCTTAACCACTGAATTTCCACATATATTTGCCTTCAACCTGCGAATACACTCAACAAGGCTCCCATTGAAATAAAATGCTTCTTGTAATTCATCTCCACATTGTTTTAACTATCTCTTCTTCTCATTTGCTCTTTAGTCAAAAGTTCACAAGTATAGTCATTGTTTCTTCTAGGTTTTATAACACCCTCCCAATATAAACTCTACACTAAACTCATCATATACCTAAATCCCATTCCCTTAAACAACAAGACATTAAGGTAAGTAATTTACCTTGTTCTTTTACAAGCTTAAAAAGCTTCTTCCTTAGGTTTTTCTTTGTTCAATCTCGGTCACCAATGTGTATCTCCTTGCCAATGTTCTAACCAATATCCAATGACTCCAATGAGTACTAGATAACACATTAACCCTAAGGAACAAACCCTAGGTTAAAAATATGCTTTAAGGTATTAATGTGATTGTTTTACCTTGGTTTCTCAAGACAAACTTGGATATGAAGCAAGAAGGACCTCCTCTCTCCTTTGAAGAGAAAAACAAGCTAGAACAAGGCATAAACATGGAGTCCCATGAGCACTAATTTTCGGACATGTGAAGAAAATGGTGGAAACCTAGATTTTCTTACACTTTCTTTACCTTAAGAGAATGGAGATGCCAATGGAGTCTCCAAACTTGAATTTCCTCATCTAATGGTGGTTTGACTTGGCACCAAAATGAAGCTCTTGAAGTTTTGAAAAGATAGAAAGAAGGAGCTTGAGCTAACTAAGAAGAATATGTATTTTGTTTTGGATTTGGAGTTAAAATGAGCAAGATGTGACCAAGGAAGGATGGAGCTTTCATGGAGGTTGAGTTTTACGTGAATGGAGAAGGGAGAGAGCAGCTCAAACCGTGGGAAAACAAAGGAGAATGAAGAAGTGAGGAGAGAGAACTAATAAAGTGTGATATTTATGTAAAAGGTGAATAGTGCTTTTACTTTATAACTCTCATTTGCTTTCTTATTTGCTTAATGACTCATGAAGGTGGTGACTCACCTCCTAAGAAACCGGCCCCCTTTTAATAATGAGGGTACTTAAGTCTTTGTTGACCAAATGTCTCACTTATATAGACTTATGTTATAAACTAGCTTAATTAATTCACTATTCACCAAAACAAGGCACATTGTTGTGAAATTTTGATTTCCCATTGATATAGACTTCCAAATGTGATACTATATAGTACACATGTTAATTAAAGAGTAATGATGGACATTTAGCCATTCAAAACTCATTTACAAGACAATTTTTCAAAAACGTGCTTTAAGACTCCTTAAAGCACATTTTGTGTTTTAACTTGTTTTCAAGCTGGTTTTCTTTGGTAATTGATTTAAAATGACCATTAGGATATTACTAAGGTCTTAGAACAATATTTGGGTACTCTCCCAAGTCTCTCCAAGCTTAGAGCACGTTTTTGTTAAAACTGCTCTTTTGGTGTTTCCTTATATTTTCTTTGATTAGAAATGTTTCTTAATGTTTCTAAGGCATTATTTAGCTTCCTTATATCCTAGTTTATCATTTAAACACCATATCTAAGTTTGGGGCATTTCACATTCAGATGATACATAATAAAAGGACGATAGACATAGTCTCACAGGTACTCTCACAAGTACATATACTTTTCTTTCCCCCTTTGCCTACAACAAAATAGGGAGCAACTACACAATGTAAGATGTTGTAAAGGCCATGACATTCCATAGATTACAAGCTATAAAATATGATCAAGATAATCTAGATGAAGTGACGTAGTTGGGTATCCCATTCATAATCCTTTGAGCCAAAAGGCTCTTGCTCCAAAAAATCGGCTTTGATCCAAGAAGGTTTGGCTTTGGTTGGATTGATCAAAGGTGATTCAGTTGTGGTAGAAAGGTTGGACTCATCAGACTCTATGGTGAAGTCCATGCAGTGTGGAGAACGTGAGTGTGATAGAGTGACACTTGATGTGATAAACCAAGCTGTAAGCGAGTCAGAGTCTGGTTGCACATAGCTTTGGGCGACGTATTTCTTTGGGTGTTTGGTGGTCATAAACTTGCGAATGGTGGAGAAAATGGTTTGCTCATTCGAGCTGGATGAGCTTTATGGGTATTGAGCCATTTCGTGAGATGATTGTGAGTGGTAAAAGGAGTAAGCAAGTTTTATTGACACTTTGGATATGCTCAACGACTGATCGGTGAGTGGCATTTAATGAGGTGCTACGTCTTGTGGGCTATGTTTATAGGCTTTTTAGGTGTCAAGGTCTGAGATTGGATTAGTGAAATGGATAGGACTAAATATCTCAGATCATTTTACAATTTTTAATCATGGAAGAAGCAGCCAAGACAATAAATTATTTCATACCCATCATAAGCATTCAAGTATCCAAAAAAACCCAGTTACATTTTCATTGATAAAAGATACTTTGAAACAGATAGTCAACGACAAATAAAACATTTGATGGAAAAGAAAAATCTAATCCTAAATCTAACTCTCACAGTTTCACTCGAGTCTCTAGGAGACAAAGAATGCTCAGGCTATATGGGAGTCTATAAAATCTATTGCTCCTTGAACCATGTGATGAACACTTGGTTCGGTGGAGACAGCTTGCATAGCGATAAAAGTGACTCTTACTCGCTGAAGAGCGCCCCAAGTTGAAGTATCCAGACTGGTCCCCAACCTGTCATGGACTAGTGAGAGACTTCTCCTCCTTTTGATTCCTGAAGCTCTTGCAGTTGGTCTAGGTTTTGACCTTGCATCTTCGCTCTTTGTGGGCTTCTAGACAGCCACGAGCTTATATCCCTTAGTCTTTATTCCCATTTTGGATAGCATCTCAGAGCAGATGCAGTCCTGAGCGATATGCACGCACTCGTGGAACCTATCGGTGTCCACTCTACTTTCTAGGAGTGCTGTGGTGACTACTCCTCCATGCATCAGACCTTGGTTTACTTGACAACTCTCATCTAGGGTGAGGAGAATCATGACTGGTAGATCGATTTTCTCCTTGGTCTTGAGTGCGAAAATCAGCCTCATATCTCGAGCATTGACAATGTGGGTGCGCTGGTTCCTCAGGGTGATGTTGTGGGTGACTATGCAGAAGAGGACTCTGCTTGTGATGGACATGTCTACCGCATTGAAGTTCTTCATTGTTGCTCCTTTGTTGAGCAAGTTGTCCATCTTCCCTCCTCGGTGTCCTAGATCATTCCAAGTTGTTTCCTTGGCAATAACCAGACCTTCTGGCTCTAGGTTTAAAGTCTTGCAGATCCAAGACTTGGAGATGGTGATTTGAGTCGTTTGGACTGTCGAGAGAAGGTGGTCGTCATCTTCATCACTCTGGAGTGTTCCAAGATGTCTCATATGCTCCTTGAGCAGCTCGGTGTAGACAGGGATAGACTCTTGAAAGAAGTCTACCCATCCTTGGAACTCCAGCAGCTCGATGACCTCACCCAGACCCATCTTCCTCATCCATTTTATATCCATTGTCTAGGGTAAGACGGGACCAGAGCGGTCGTTAACGTTCTTGTCTT
Source organism: Limonium bicolor (assembly GCA_023374045.1). Classification (NCBI taxonomy): domain Eukaryota; kingdom Viridiplantae; phylum Streptophyta; class Magnoliopsida; order Caryophyllales; family Plumbaginaceae; genus Limonium; species Limonium bicolor. Next base: position 200,778,112 of record CM041781.1, on the reverse strand, counting down.
TGATCAATGGAGCCTCCAGCTCTTTAAGTCTTTTCAGTTACTTCAAGGACTGTGGAGGTTAGGACTTAGCAACTGATTTTTCGACGTGAGCAAGCTCCTCGGCCTCCTTGGTGCTTGAAGAAGCATCTATCTTTCTTTTTCCCTTCGCCTTCTCCAAGTGAGCACGCTCCTTGAGCGTGAGAATAACAGGTGATGATGATTCTGTGTCGCTATCACCGTTTTTATGTTGTCGCTGAGGTGTTCGAGACCTGTCAACGGCTGGTTCTCTGAAAGCGGCTATAAGGTTTGCCTCTTCTTCGGAGTCAGGTGCATTTACACCTTTCTTCAGGCCTTTCTCTTCCACTGAGGCTTCATTTTGTGATGATTCGTCACTTTGAACCTCCTCTTCCTCTAGTGATTGAACCACTTCTTTAACGACAGCTGAAGAAGAGGCTTCTTTTTCCTCGGTGAAGTGTAATCGACGTGTTATTCTTTCTGGTGTTGAATGGGATTTTTGTGGAGCTGTTTGTTTTTGGGCATGCCTAAATGCGCAAGTTACACGACTAGTTGTGGCAGTTGATTGGTCCTTGGATTTTGGTTGTTTGGCTTTGGATTGCTTTGTGGAGATTTTGGAGGCTTTAGGTGAGGGGGCAGGAGAAGACATTTTTGGTTCTAGTGTGGGAGTAGGATCAGGAATAATAGTGGGTTTGAAAGTGCGGGATTCGATGAGGGAGTAGGTTTTGGGAATGTGGGACTTAATATACTCTACCTCACTGGCGAGAAGGTTCCCTTCCTGTATTACTTTAACCGTAAGCTCATTTTCCTCCTCTTTTGTCAGTCGAGTTGGAGATTCTGTCTGCTGGATGTCGGCCACTTGTTGCGTGGAAACTTCTTTAGCTTTTGATCGTAGAGTAGTCTTGGGTGCCATTTTTAATGTAGAGGATTTTATACTGGAATTTATAACTTTTTGCTCGGGTGTTCTAAAACGGCTGTGAGGCAAGGGATTTTTGCTCTAAATCTCGTAGGAAGTTTTGTGAGAGAGAAGAGAAGATGCTTTGAGTGCTTAGAGAGATTAGAGAGAGTGAGGGCAATAGTGTGACAAGAGTAAAACTCTCATCGCCCTTTTATAGATATCGAGTAATGGTCCGTGACCTCTCCTCGTCCGCTCGCTGACATATCCTAATGGTACTATTCATAACGGGCAACAGTTGTGACGGTTGTCAGCCATCCATTGAGACGTTTTCCCGTTTCCATCTGTTGGACTATCTCTAATCTAATCTTACTTTGTGGAAAATGACATATCTGCTTCAATTAGTCGTTTGACTTGATTTCTATGCATTAAACTGGTCATTGACTACTGAACGACAACATATCGGGTGTTGCTCACATGTGGTTGACCGATCGTGGGAAATAAAAAGTAGTTTAACTGTGATTAATGAATATCATTCTAAGATCATGAACAATCTTAGTAAACCTTTCTTTAATTAATGGCTTAGTAAAGATGTCAGCTAGTTGGTCCTCAGTAGAAATATACTTTAAACCAACTAATTCTGTTTCACAACAATCTCTAAGAAAGTAATGTCTAATGTCAATATGTTTGGTATGAGAATGATGCACAGGATTTTTGGAAATAGAGATGGCACTTGTATTATCACACATAATTGGTAAAGTACCTGTTTTGACGCCATAATCACCAATTTGTTGTTTAAGCCATAGGAGTTGAGCACAGCAGCTTGCCGCAGCAATGTATTCAGATTCAGCTGTTGAGATTACAACACTTTGTTGTTTCTTAGATCCCCATGCAATCAGACATGACCCAATAAAGAATGCTATCCCTGAAGTACTTTTTCTATCGGTGATAGATCCTCTATAGTCTGCCTCTGAAAATCCTACAATGTTACAGTTATTGAACTTAGGATAAAAGAGACCAAGATTCATGGTTCCTTTTAAGTAACGTAGGATTCTTTTTACAGCTGTGAGGTGACTTTCTCTTGGATATGCTTGAAACCTGGCACATAAGCAAACACTATACATGATGTCAGGTCTACTAGCAGTTAAATATAATAGAGAACCAATCATCTCTCTATAACATCAGTAGAACCTATTATCTCTCCAATTATCATTGACGTGTGGGCTTCTCATGTCTCTGATCCTTTCATCAGCATAGATGCTATAGAAGTTTTGGAGGTAACCGTGATTACCCTCCCACCCAGCCTATTGTTTCCTCTTTTCATGTTGTATATGTATTCTATGTATGTACATCGTGATGGGGTTAAGAGGATAAGAAATGTTACTTCCAACATGCGAACCCATTCTTGATTTTTGCAATATCATCAAAGTGGTTTGATACTCACGTCTGTATAAATAAAAATTGTTCAGTCAGATTCCTTGTAGGTAATTTCATGTGAACGGAAAATAAAGAAATCATGCATTTGTTCAGTTAGATTATCAACACTAGTTCTGATCGTGAGACACAATTTTCATGTTTTATTTGTTTACGATTTAGATAAAGTATTTGCAAAACCTTTATACCTTTGTAAAAGATCCACTCTCCATGTTTTCTCCTGATGAATTGCATCTTGCAGCTAACCTGATAAGTTTCCGACTCTTGCTTGCCAAGTACAACTTATTTCATTCACCTATTGTTTTAATGGTTCTATCTTGGTTATATTGGAAGCAAAGTTAGTTCTTGTTTTAGTTGAATATAGCAGAATGAATCCGCTACAGGAGGTTATTGTTTCTTGATTTTGAAGTTGTTTTTTGTCTAATTTGTAGTTTTATCTTCTATTGAAGTAGTGTTTTCTTTTGTAGATTTGAAGTAGCTAAATTCATGGGACACGAAGCTCTCAAGTGAAGAATATGTGTTTTCTATGATGCAAATGTGAAAATGATTGTCATAGTAAACTTGAATTCTATGAACTTTCGGTAGGATATGGATGTTGCAGTATTCAAATTCTTATGAGAAACATTTTATAGTTTCCTTATTATGGAAACATTTGCTAGCTATTTATGAAGAATATTTTGGGAATGTTGTGACTATGGATAATAACTACTTTATGTAGCACATTGTAAAATGTCACTGGTGTTTTAAGCTATGAATAAAATAGTTATTCAGATTATATGTGTCTCTTTTGTGAGAATTATTAGGTACAAAACATTGTAGGTGATATAAATTATGGGATGAAAGATTTTGTAGGTAATAAGATTATCTGAGATGGAATTTTTCGTAGGTGATAAGTAATTCTGAGGTGAAACATTTCGTAGGTAATAATATGTGAAGCTTTAAAATTTCGTTGGTGATAACTTTAACTGAGACAAAATTTCCATAGGTGATAATCACTTTCTGAGACGGAAAATTCCGTAGGTGATAACTATTTTTGAGACGAAAAATTCCGTTTGTAAAAGTTGGAAATATCACCGACGAAGTTTGTTTTCACAGATGGAAAAGTATTACTCACCCATTTATTATAGACGGAATTTTCCTACGGAATTTTCCAGTCTGTGATTGTCATTACATACGGAAGTTCAGCTTTTACATACAGAATATTCCGTCTGTGATACTGTTGTTTTCTTGTAGTGAAAGGGCGGGATAAAAGCTGTCCTAAATGAAAAAGGAGAGTTAATCCCTCGAATAAAAACAATGGGGTGGCGAATGTGCATAGATTATAGAAAGTTAAACTCAGCCACCAGAAAGGATCACTTTCCCTTACCTTTTATCGATCAAATGTTAGAAAGGCTAGAAGGACAAGAATTTTATTGTTTTCTCGATGGTTACTCGGGATATTTTAAATCCCAATTGCGCTCGAGGATTAGGAGAAGACTACCTTCACCTGTCGTTATGGCACTTTTGCTTATACTTGAATGCCATTTGGACTTTGTAATGCCCTTGCTACTTTTCAACGTTGCATGCAAGAAATTTTTACTGATTTTATTGAGAAAAGTATTGAAGTATTTATGGATGATTTCAGTGTTTATGGTTCTAGTCTTGACAAGTGTTTGCAGCAACTAGATTTGATCTTAGCCAGGTGTGAAGATACGAATTTGGTACTGAATTGGGAGAAATGCCACTTCATGGTAAAGGAGGGCATTGTGTTGGGACATCGCGTATCCAAAACCGGTATTGAAGTTGACCAGGCCAAGATTGAGATCATTAAGAAACTTCCTCCCCCTACCACAGTCAAAGAAGTGCGAGCATTTTTGGGTCACGTTAGTTTCTATCATAGCTTTATTGCTAATTTCTCCAAGATAGCAAAACCTCTAAGTGATTTGTTGGCAAAAGATAGGAGGTTTGAGTTCATGGACCAATGTTTAGAGGCCTTCGAAATCATCAAAAAGAAGCTTATCTCAGCCCCTGTAGTTGTAGCCCCTGATTGGTCTCTTCCTTTTGAGATCATGTGCGACACAAGTGACTACATTGTGGGGGCTACTCTTTGTCAAAAGAAGGACACGGTATTGTGGATTATCACGTACGCGAGCAAAACTCTTGTGGATGCTCAAAAGAATTATACAACCACGGAGAAAGAGCTTTTCACTGTTGTCTTCGCCCTCGACAAGTTCCGCTCTTATTAATGAGGAAGCGAGATGATAGTACATACTGACCACTCCGCCCTGAAATACCTTTTCATAAAAGCAGACACCAAGCCGAGGTTGTTGCGTTGGATTTTGTTACTACAAGAATTTGATGTATTGGTAGTGGACAAGAAGGGATGCCACAACGGTGTAGTTGAACATCTCTCTCGTATCAAGTGGCCTTATGATGGAATTCCTATTCGAGAATATTTTCCAGACGAGACAGTGTTTAGCATCCAGTAGATTTTAGATATGCTAGACAAGGAAAATTTTGCAGATTGGGTTTCATTGTGTGATGCTTTACAGGTAAGCTCTGAAGAACCATAGTATGCCGACATAGCAAATTACCTGGCCTCCGAAATACTGCCTCATGGTGTCTCTTCTCAGTAAAAGAAGAGATTTCTCTCTCAAATCAAACACTTCTTCTGGAACAACCCTTATATTTTTAAGGTATGTGCTGACAGGGTCATCCGGAGGTGTATTCCTGAAGATGAGGCCACCTCTGTTCTACACTTTTGCCATTCTAAAGAGGCTGGTGGTCATCAAGGATCAACCCGAACTGCTGCTAAGGTTCTTGAATCAGGTTGAATAAATATCTAAGTAGTGACTCCGACAAATCCAATTCAGCCTACCTTTGTTTCCATGATGATTCCTAGATCTCTTCTACATCAAAGGAGTTAATGAAACAACAAACTGCATGGTGTTGCTACATAGCCAAAGGCCAAGTGTAGGGCCCTCTCAATTTGGTCCTCTTCATCCCAAGGGAGTCTTTTAATTCATGTTCCTTTTCTTTTTTATATTCTTTATAAATTTAATTCTTTTTTCCTTGAACACTGGGACAGTGTTCCTACCAAGTGTAGGGCAGGGGAACCCCATTCATTAAAAAAAAGAAGAAAAGTTAGTATATATAAATAATATTTAATAAGTTGAAATCTTATTAATGTTTTACTAAGCTTTTTGCATGTTCCTTGAAAAGTAAGAATACGGAAGGAAAAGTGATTGTTCTCTCAAGAGGAAAGCTTTCTAATGACTTTTAGATTTCTATTTTAACTTCATGACTCTCTTTATTAATCAACATATGAGTATATGACCTTATTCCTATTTTAATCTCTGATTTACTTCTGGGTAATGTTTTATCCTCCCTTCTCTTTCAAAATAGTGAAAATTCTTTTGGGTGAAAATCTTAAATAGGGTTTGTTAGAAAAAAGAGAAAGAGAAAAATAATGAAGCATTATATTCTATGAGGTTCCAAAAATTGCCTCAAAATAAAGAAACACTTGAGAGTTTTTCCTTTTGTTTTATTCTTAAATTCCCTATTCTTAAATAAAATCATGACTAGGTTCAGAAACCATTGAAAAATAGGGCTGAATCATGGAAACCATCAATGAGTGTCTTGGCCATATTCAGAAACCCTTGAAAAAAAAGGTTGAATTATGGAAACCGGAAGAATGAGAGACTACAATCCCTTATATAAAATAGTCCAAAAGTTTTTGATTGGTTTTTAAATTCTAAATTTGTTTGTTATATACCATTTAGCATGTCTTTGATGAAACAATAGGGGATTAAGTGATGCTTGTGAATTGGAGTCAGGTAGTTGAAAAAGACTTATCTACTTGTCATTATTAAGAGTATCTGTTGTGTGCACAAGGAGTTATTCTTTTCTGATTAAGTTTTGCTCGAGGATGAGCAAACGATAAGTGTAGGGCGTTGATAGGCCTCAAACTTATCATATTTGAGAGGTTAGAATTATAGGAATATTAGTTAAAATAAGGATAAAATAGCTAGTATTTATATTATCTTGCTTACAAAGTTCATTATATAAATCCATACTTATGTTTGGTATGTTTTCGTGTTAGGAACAAATCTCTAATAAAAGGATGAAATTTTGCTAGGCACGATGCCGGATTCACAATTCACGGCATCAGTTTGGAGTAGTGCAGAAGATATGCCGGATACTGTGTCAGGCATCCCTAGTTGGCACCAGTAGAAAGTCATCTCTGTTCACCAAAAGTTAACAGCTAATTACGTTAACAAAGTAACTGATGCCGGGTGTGGTTCCGGACATCCATGTCTGGAACAAGCATCTTTTCACGTGGATTTGGTGGCTTCATTGATAGTTAAAAATCACGTGGTGCCGGGTATTCCTTATCCGGCATGACTCCTGGCACACATGGAAATTGGAGTTTATAAATAGGCCGAAGGTCTGCAAACTTGAGGACAATTTCCACATTCCATATTTTCCACTCTCTCCATCCGTATCCATTCGAAGAGTTGGTGTCATCTTCCACCAAGGAGTTTTGCACATCCTTTCACGAGGAGAAGAAGATTTCTATCGGGTTAAGGCTATGTCAATTTCCTTTCCATTTTGTATTCTTCTTGTCAATTGTATGGACGGTTGAGTAGGATTTCTTGTTACCCTTGGTTAGGGATGAATCTTCCTTGTAACGAATATGATCATTCAATATAATTACAAGCATTCATTGAGATTTGGTTCTTTAGGCAAGTGAATGATGTTGGCCACTTATTATCTTCTTTTAAAGTTCTACTTAAGGATGATCAGCCAAGAGTAGAATGGGTTTGGAAATTTTAATGGTCTTTACCGTTATCTTCTATGATTTAGGAGATAGCATTCAAGATTAGGAATTAATCCATGTGTTCACCACTATCTTATTTGTTTTGCGGTATGATATATGATGGATTCGATAATGGATAGTGAGTTCCTTGTTATCAGACCCGAAACTGGAAATAATATTGACATCTTGGTCTTGCCGGATGCACTGCCGGGTGTCTGGCGTTCGGCGCATTCAATGTCTTTGAATGTGCCGTGAGTTCGTATCCGGCATGGCATCCGGCACATCCATATGTTTGGTTAATTCGAGCCTTGTCAAATAAATTTGGTGATCATATTCACAATTAGATTGATTATAATCCCGTACCTAGGATAAGTCATTGTAAATAGCCCATTTAGTTAGATAATTAGTTAGTTTCTCTAAATTGAAATTAATGTTCATTTTCCCCCTTTGTTAGATTTAGGCAATTACTAAGGATTAGGGCTGATTTTCTAGTAAGTCTCTTAGGTTCGATACTTTTGGTCATAACTTACTTACACTTTGCTTCGAACGGGATTTTTGCTACCCAAATTAGAGTTAGTAGGATTCTTTTATTTGTTTTTGTATATAATTTCCCCTACTAAAATCTCTGTTAGCAGAAGTGAATTTACAGACCAGTGAAAGACAGTTCACCGATGTGTCGTGAACGGGTACTAAATAAGTTTCAGTCATTTTTACAGTCTAGGCTATAGGATTTGGTGTCAAGTGAGGAATATGGATTAGTGGAAGGGTGGGGTTATGTCTCTTATCAAATTGCAATTCTTTAATCAAGAAAGAAACAACCAAATCAATAAAGTCATTCGAAAATAAAGTTTGTATTTGGATGAGTAAATGTAACAATTTACATTTTGTTGGTATCAAAAGATTACGGTTGAAACAGATAGCCAAAAACAGGAGAACAAAAAATAACAAAAATCTAACTAAGTATTAAGACAGCTCATGGGTGCACTCAAGCCTTTAAGAGGCGCTAAACTCTCAGGATATGTGTTTATCTATGTATTATATGGCTCCTTGAACCATGGATTGGACGCTTGGTTCATCGAAGACAGCCTGGACAACTGTAAGAGTAAGTCTTACACAGTGAAGAACATCTCGAGCTAGAGTATCCAAACTCGTCCTCGACCTATCTAGGACCGGTGACTGCGCTTCCTCTTGAAGGCTGAAGACTTGGCAAACGGGCGAGGTTCTGATTGTGAGTCCTCACTCCTTGTAGGCTTCTGAAGGACTGTGAGCTTCTCCCCTTGGGTTTTGATCCCCATCTTTGACAGCATCTCGGAGCAGATGCGGTCCTGAGCGGTCCCCGAGCACTCGTTGAAGCGGTCGGTGTCCACTTCGATGTCCTATAGAGCCGCGGTGACCACTCCTTCGTGCACTAACCCTTGGTTCGCGTGCCTGCTTTCGTCGAGCGTGAGAAGAATCATTGCTTGAAGATCTATCTTCTCCTTCGTCCTAGGCGCATACATAATCCGCACATCTTTTGCATTGATGATGTGGGTGCGTTGATTTCTTGGAGTGATTGTGGGTGAGGATGATGTGGAGAACTCTGTCTGGGATGAACATTTATACTGTTTGGAAAATTTTCATGGTTGCTTTGTTGAAGAGGTTGACCATTTTTCCCCCTTGATGTCCTAGGTCGTTCCATGTAGTATCCTTGGGAACGACTAGTCCTTCGGGCTCCAGGTTGAATGTCTTGCATATCCAAGACTTGGTGTAACACCCCAACTCATAAAACCGGGATTATCGCATAACCTTCAAGTACTTATATTAACAATGCAGCGGAATTCTCTACAAAAAGTTGGTGTTACCGTCGTTAGTCACCCACACTAACTACGCCTACTAAATTCTCCAAGATCTAACTATGGTCTGATGGACCCAAATATACTAAACATAATTTTATAGAGAGCCTTGACTAAAATACATACATCGAGTACAAGCATCTCGCACCTTTAATACAATTCACTACAATAGTCTACAATACGAGTGTACATGCACACCTTGTATGTCAGAAATAAACCCAAGTACAACTACCCCCTTCCTACTCTCAGCCTTGGTCGTCTTCTGCCTCTAACTTGAAAAATATAATATGGATGCCCCGAGGGGCTCAGCACCTTTTCTGGTACGATTAACGTGTATCCCACAAGCTAACGGGGCTACACACGACTATTTTGTCATATACATGCGATTGATTGATCATACATATTAATAAAAGTACGATAACACACAACACATTCATATGAAGTAATCACAGCTCAAACAGATCGGACGACGTAATGGTCGTACATTAAGTAAACGAGTTAGCCTTTTAACTCCTTAAGTTTGAGAAACATTTAATTCTCATATTTCCTCTTATCTCAAATACGGCAACCGTTCTTTAATTAGAGCCAATGAGCTATTAACTCCAGCCAATGAGCTATTAACTTCATTGGTTAAATAAGCAGATAATTAGTTTGGGGATGTAGGCTGGATCCCCCCACGCCATCTTAATAATGCCTCCCACCTTGAACAGAAATCGAGGTGACCGAGTCTATTTATCAACTCTAGGCGACAAGTCTCAATGGAAGCCGGCGCTAATAAAAGGTAACCGACCTCCCCTACAAACATGCAAGACCGGACAGTTCCGGATTCCCCACTCCCCAAGTTCTAGTTAGTAGAAGTCTCGAAGACAATGTTTGTTAGTTAAACCTCTTTCAGTTATTAACCAACTAAGATTAGGGAGTGTTCCATGTTTTCATACAATTGTTTATTAAGCGTAGTTAGCAAGTAAGCTCAAAGATAAGTCGTGTTAATATAACACAAACACGTAATCAAATATGGTAAACCGGTTTCATGCTTTATCTTGTTTAGTCTTAACACATAAAACACAACACACAAACGAGGGACATCTCGTTAGCAAGCAAGCTACAAGAAAACCATACCGTTCACCATTGTCGTCGGTTGTCTACTCTCCTCCGGAGTCCAATTACTCAAACCCTATAACATTAATTGAATCGGATGGTAATTTCTTTTAATTAACTTTGCTTATTTCATCACTAATGATCTCCGACTATTAACTACTAAGTCACTGTAGTTTAAACTTAATCACATAAGTTAACAATTTCTCATTAATTCTCATACTTTTTTACACTCATAATGACCATTATATGTCACCAAACAAGTCCTAAAAATCATCTAATACACATACCATTAAATCCCCTTCTTTCCAATTCATTTACACACTCACGGCTCAAATTCGGTGATGGTTCGGGTCTTGGTCCAGACCTATAGTCCCGGATCAAGCCATTTCAGTATTCTTCGGGTGTTTTTTCACTATGGTCCGGGACGTCATACAGGGACAAGGTCCCGGACCAATGTACAAACTGATTTTCGGAAACATTTAGTGCTGGTCCGGGACTTATTACAAGACCTAGGTCCCGGACCAACCTAAACATTGATTTTCAGCAGTTTTTCTTGTGTTGTCTGGGACTTTATCCTAGGACTAAGTCCCGGACCATACATTAATCTGTAACATTTTACAGTTGTAACTCTCATTCTAAACTTGTTTCTTTGCCCATTTCTTTTCTAATCTTTACACATGTATCCTAACATGTTCTAACACCATTTAAACACTTTAAACCTCCTCATCATAAGGTTACAACTCCACAACACATTTACCCACTTATGGTAACTTGTTTACACTTACAACCATAAACATACTTACATTATTCCCTTGTAACTCATTCCTAACCTCATCTCAAGTGGTACTTCATACCAATTCCTTTCACAACTCTTCTTAGAGTGTGCTAACTTCATTTCTTCAAATCTAACTTCATAACTCATTGTTTACCAACCTAGTTATACTAGACTTAGTCTATTGCATCTCCTTGCACAATTCTCCTTTCCTTTACACTTTCTACTCATCATTTCAAAGCTTGCACACACCTATGCATTTCTAGCCATCCTCTTAACAACTTACACCTTACTCTCAATCTTCTTGACCATACTAAATCATCCTTAGACATTTTTATCCCCTTACTCAATCCACTCAAGGTTATACCTTCTAGCTCATACCTAAACCATCTCAAGCAATCTAAGACACCCTTACATCATTTTTCCTACAGATTTTTGCACAATACAACTCACTTCTCATACCTTAATTTTGGTGTGTTTGATCCACCCATTCAACCTTTAATTCCTCTTAATCAACTCTAAGTCATTCTAACTCCCAAAAACACCTTGGGGTTAACTCATTTCTACCTTACTAACCTTAAATGACTCATAGTAAGTCTTAGGTCATATTAATTCACCTAACACCTAAAACGCTTGGTTTCTACACCAATTTTGCCATAGCTCCTCTACTATGTTGTTATGCCCAAATGCACAGTCTTTCCCATTCAATCAACTCACACTAAAAAAAATCCTTATCTCATTGCATTTCTCATCTAATTCAAGATATCCATAATAACACAATTGGTGCAATAATCTTAAATTGCACTAAGGGTTTTAAATGACTTGGCTCTTAGGCCCTTAAATGACATGGCTCTTAGGCCCTTAAATGACATGGCTCTTAGGCCCTTAAATGACATGAATTTAAACACTGAATTTCACATATCCACCTGCACACTACAATAATCCCATGGCAATTCATAAAAGCTCTTATAATTCACTTTATGTTTTGTTCTTCTAACTCATAAGTCATTAGCTCCTTAGTCACAAGTTTATAAGCTTATTTATATTATTCCTAAGTTAATATAACCCATAATATAATGTAAGCTCTCGGCATTTAAAAGATCTATACATTTAATGCCTTAAAACCTTATACTATTTCATAAGTAAGAGCATTAACCTTACAAGATCAATGTGATGATTTCCTTTTCTTTAGCACTTGAAGTTTGAAACCAAAACAAAGCTTGGAAGGCTCTAATTTCGGACATAATCAGAAGAGAACATAAATCAAAATGTTGCTCTCAAGGATCAAGGAAATGAACTTGTGTTAAGCTTGAAAGATTAATTACCTTAAGTACTTGTAAGTACTTACTGCCCATGAATTTCATCAGCTGAAAGAGGGGATTTGGAGCTTGAAATTCACTTAAAAAATATGAAGAAAAAAAGTTGCATAAATCTCCAAATTCGGTTATTGACAGGTTTGAGCCATTTGGGTAGCCTTACTTAAGAGGTGGTTATGTACATCCCTTGAACTCCCACGGGTTTTCCCTTCATTGTGGTTGTTATTGACAGGTTTGAGCCATTTGGATAGCTAGGAAGCAAGGCCTTGGCACAAGAAAGACAAGGAAAGTGTTTAATGTGAATTTGAAGTGAGATTGACTAAGTTATTACACTTTTAGTTCAAGAACACTCAATAACAGCTGAAGAACATTATAGAGTAGGGAGAAATCATGGGCATTGGGAGGAGCCAGCAAAGAGAGAAATGAAAAGTGATAAAGAAGTAAAAGGTGATAAGATTTTAAAAAAACACTTATACTATTGCTTTTAGGATATTCTTGGCTGAATAAAGGGGTGAGTCACAGCTTAGAAAACCGGACCCATTAGATATTTAGGGATGGTCATTTGACCATTGACTAATCAAAGAAGACTTAATGCTTAATTTAGCACTATTTGGGTACTATTCACAATTAGTGCCAATTTGTGATTTTTTTTGTAACTTCTTTGAATTAGGCTTCCTAATATGATACTAAGTAGTAAAAATGTTGATTAAGGTGTATAATTGGTCATTTAGCCACTCAAAACTCATTTCTATGATAATTTTTCAAAAAATAGCCTTAAGGAGTCTTAAAGCACAATTTATGTTTTAACTTGTTTTTGAGCTTGGTTTTATTTGGTAATTGTTTTAAAATGTTATTTATCATGTTAATAAGGTCTAGAAATTCTTTTTGGGTCCTAACCAGGGTAACACAAGGTCTAGAGCAAGTATTTGAATAAATTACCTTTATGGTGTATTCTTGTGTTTTCTATGGTTTAACTTTTCTACCAATGTTTCTAAGGCATGTTTTAGCCTTATTACATCATAAATTTATGTTTAATTACCACAGATAGGTTCAGGGTATTTCACTTGGTGATATTGATGAGAGTTCCCTGAACTTCTGAGATGATGTAGTCCTTATCATCTTCGCTCCAGAGTGGGCCAAGATGTCGCATGTGCTCCTTGAGTAGCTCGGTGTAGCAGACGATAGGTTCTTGGAAGTAGTCGACCCATCCTTGGAACTCGAGTAGCTCCATGATCTTTTTAAGACCCATCTAATCCATCCATTCGATGTCCAATGTCTTTGGTAAGACGGGACATGAATTGTTGTCGATGTTTACTGCTTTGATGATGAAGGGCTGCAGTTGTCTCAACTGTTCAGACACTTGAGTGACTGCTTGGGTTTGGACTTGGCGACATCCCACTTGGTCTGAAAGAGCTCCTCTAGGTCTTGGGTGTGAGGCAAGAGAGCCATGATATGCTTTCCCTTGGCCTTCCTCAATTGACTACGCTCCTCTAGGGTCGGGATGACTGGACAAAGCAATTCTATATCACTTCCTCCTCTCCTGACTAGATTGGAGAGGTGTCGGGGATAGTGCAGCTTGAGTGGGAGGTGTTTCCTTGTCATCGGAGTCGGGTGCTTCCAGACCCTCCTCTGGAACAGGTGCTTCCTCTTGTTGTGACTTCTCGTCACTTTGAACTTCATCCTCCTCGACCTCATGGGCAATCTGTTCGATGACGTTGAGAGGGGTTACTTTATCTTCACTGGTGAAGTGAAGTTTACGAGATACAGGTTCAGGTGTGGAGTGGGTTTACTCGGGTTCCTTTTGTTTTTCTCGGAGGTGCTTTGATGTGTGGGTAGTATGGAGGCTTGTGTGAAGCTTTTGCCTTTTGGAATATTGGGTTTTTTTGCTTTGGATTGTTTTGTGGCAATTTTTGTGGTTTTTTTTAGGACGGAGCAAAGGAAGTCATGGCTGCTGTTTCCGTGGGAGTTGAGATAAGAAGAATTGTGGGTTTAAGATGCCCAGCTTGAATGAGATTTTATAGGCGGGGAAAATAGAAGCTTAAATAGGTTACCTCTTCATATTTTAGTTCCCCTTCTTCTGAGACCAGACACTTTAAGGCATTTCTTCATCGAATGACATCTTGTTGACACTTGCAGCTTTTGGATCGGTTGCAGGTGTGGTCGGTTGGCTGTCGGTGATCGTTTCTAGACTTGGTTCTCTGATGAGAGCCTTGGTGTTCTTTGAACAAAGAGCAGATTTGGGTGCCATTTCAAGGTGCGAGTTTTGCTGGAGTTTAGTACTCTTTGACTGAGACTTCTTTAATGATGCTTTTGTGGAGTTTTGAGATTTTCATACTAAGCTCACCGGAGTGTTTGTAAGAGAGAAAAGAAGCTGATTTTATGCTCAAAGAGATTAGAGAGATTGTAGGCAATATGTGACTGGAGTAAAACTCTCGTTGCCCTTTTATAGAGTATCGGGTAACGATCAGGTACCCCCTCGCTGACAGGTCATAATGGTACTATTCATAACGGACATCGGTCATGACCGTTCGATCATCGATCCATTATGGTTTCTAGGATTCTATCCGTTACACCTCCTATTATAGCCTTACTTTTGTGAAGTAGCTGACGTCTCTATTTCAAGTAGTCATTTGATATAACGTTCATGCATTAAACTGTACAAAGACTGTTGAATGACGTACTTGAGGTGTTGCTAATCAGTCAGTGACTGGTCGTAAGAGTTGAAAGATAGCCTAATCGTGATTAATGAATATCATTCCAAGATCATGAATAATCTTGTTGAATATTTCTCTACCTAATGGCTTGGTAAAGATGTATTCTAGTTCTTTTTCAGTTGAAATGTATTTTAACCCAACTAGTTCTTTTTCACAACAATCTCTCAGAAAATGATGCCTAATATCAATGTGTTTAATACGAGAATGATGTACTAGATTTTTGAGATATATATTGCACTAGTATCACACATGATAGGTAGCGTATTCTGATTCAGTAGTATTATCACACATGATCACCAATTTTCTGTTTGAGCCACAAAAGTTAAGCACAACAGCTTGCCGTAACTATGTATTCTGATTCAGTAGTTGAAATTGCCTTACTTTGTTGTTTCTTTGATCCACATGCTCTTTCGATTGGTTATTGATCCACCATAGTCTGCATCTGAATATCCTACAATATCACAGTTAGTAAATTGTAGATAAAAAAGTCCAAGATTCATGGATCCTTTGAGATAACATAGGATTCTTTTCACAGCTATGAGGTGACGTTCACTTGGATCTGCTTGGAACCTGGCACATAGAAAAACTATACATAATGTCAGGTCTATTGACAGTTAAATATAGCATGGATCCAATCATTTCTTTGTACGATCGTTGGTCGACTGGTTGGTTACCAATCATGATACCCATCTTTGTGCCAACTGCCATTGGTGTGTCAAAAGGCTTACATGTCTCCATTCCAAACCTTTTCAGTAAATCCTTTATACTTTGTTGGGATATGATTGTCCCTTCATCATCCTGCTTGACTTAAAGTCCTAGAAAGGACTTCATTGCCCCTAGATCGCTCATTTCAAATTCTCTTTTCATCAATGCGTCAAACTTCTTGCAATACTTTTTATCAAAAGCTCCAAAGATTATGTTATCAACATACACATGCACTATCAGGAAATCCCTTTTATTGTTTACAAATAAGGTCTTGTCAACTTTACCTCTTTTGAAACCATTTTCCAATAGATAGGAGGATAGCCAGTCATACCATGATCTTGGAGCTTGTTTGAGCCCATAGAGAACTTTGTCAAGCTTGAGTACCATGTCTTTGCCTTCCTTTATTTCAAAACCTGGAGGTTGTTCTACATATACTTCCTCTTTGCATACCCATTGAGAAAGACACTTTTGATGTCAAGTTGAAAGAGCTTGATTCCTTTATGTGCAGCAAATGCTATGAGTACTCGAATAGATTCCATCCTTGCCATGGGGGTAAATGTTTCTTGGAAATCTATCCCTTCTGGTTGACGATATCCTTGGGCCACCAAACGAGCTTTGTTTATTAGGACTTCTCCCATTTCATCTAGTTGGTTCCTCAAGACCCACTTTGTACCAAGTACTCCTTGATGTGTAGGACGAGGTACAAGATGCTAGACTTTGCATCTTTCAAACTAGTTTAATTATCTCATTGCTTTAATCCAGTTTGAGTCTTGTAGGGCTTTTTTGATGTTCTTGGGTTCGATAGGTGAAACTGTCATGGAGAAGGCTAAAAGATCATGAATTTGTTCTCTTGTTTGAATCGTTTTAGAGATAATATTCTCTAGTGGATGATTCTTATACAAGATTCAATATTGATGGATAGTTGATGGTGTTAGAGGATCTTCAATATTATTGTTTCCTTCGACGTCATGTTGTTGACCTATCAGTGACCTGTCGGGCATGTGTTCTTCCGTCGGTGACTCATCTTTGTTGTTTTCTTTGTGATCTTGCCTAGCTAGATCAAATCCAAAGACTTCATCCTCTTCAAATTCTTTGATCTCACGAGTTTCCGTTTCATCAAATACCAAATGTTCACTTTCTTCTACTCTCAGAGTTCTTTTGTTGTAGATTTTGTACGCCCTACTTCTTTCTGAGTACCCAAGGAATATTGCCAAATTGCTCCTAGAATCAAATTTTCCTAGGGAATTCTTTCCATTATTATGGACATAACACTTACAACCAAATATTCTGACGTGGCTTATGCTTGGTTTTCTACCCTTGAGGAGCTCATAGGGTGTTTTGTTGAGGATTGGTCGAATGAGCGTTCTATTAGTGATGTAACAAGCAGTTGACATAACTTCTCCCCAAAAGACTTGAGGAAGCCTGCTCCCCAATAGCATGGCTTTAGCCACTTCTTGTAACGTTCTGTTCCTGCGCTCAACCACCCCATTTTGTTGTGGTGTTCTAGGTGCTAAAAATGTGTGATTGATTCCATGTTTGTCACACATTTTCAGGAATTGTTGATTTTCAAACTCTAACCCATGACCAGACCGTAGGGCCTTGATTTTGAGGTGGAGTTGTATCTGGATTTGTCATGCAAATGCTTGGAATTTCTCAAAGACCTCGCCTTTGGAAGCAATAAAGATTGTTCATACAAATCGTGAGTAATCATCAACAATAACCAGCACAAACCAATTTCCTCCAACACATAAGTCCATATGAAGTAATTCAAGTGGTAGTGATGTACTCACTATGTTCTTTGATTTGAATAAAGTTTTTATTTGTTTACTTCTCACATAGGCATCACAAAGATTGGTCTCAGATTTCTTAATCTCAGGGATACCTTTAACCAACTGATTTTTGACTAGTTTTCTTAGTAATATGCTGACATGCCCTAGTCTCTTGTGCGATAATGTGAGTCATCTATTGAGGCATTCAAGCATGAAAGGTTTAGACTGTCAATATCCTCCACACTGGTTACATACACATTTTTCCATCTTCTACCTCTTAACAACTTTTTTCCATCACTCAGACTTACTATGCTACAATGTGTAGAATAGAAGTAATGAAATACCCCGACCTCAAATATGGCGATTAAATTATCCTAATAGGTATTTGAGAGCCTAATAATGATTGAGAAATATTGGTAAGGGAAATAAATTCAAAAGAAATAAAGAAACGCTTGAAAAGCGAAAAACGCCAAATAAGCGTTAAATAACCATAGGGGGTATGAGACCTAGGTTAGCGTATTATATGGATCCTAAAGGGTTAATAAGACCTAAATAATATATGGGAACAACTCCCGAAGAAAACGGATCCAAATAATGTATTAAAACGCTAATAGAGCTTTAACGCACGTTTTTCGAGAAAACTCGAAAACGTGATTTTAAGTGGTCAAACGAACCCATAAAATTATAAGTCATTAAATAAATATTATTAAGCATTTATGGCAGCTTAATAACCAATAAAAATAAAGAAACGAGAAAATCCCGGAAGACGGGTCCGGTTAGTGAATAGCATCAAAACCGGGTAAAATAACGAGCATTTTCTGTAAAAGACGAAAAATGCTCCAACTAGTATAACTGTAGGGGACCGATTTCTAATAGTCAAGTAACTCCCTCACACACACATGTAACTAGCTAATTAAATAAGAGAGCCAAAAGCAAAAGTAGTAAAGTAAAAACTACTTTACCCCTTCTCTCTCTCCTCACCTCACTCATTTCCCTACTCTCTCACCTCTCTCCTTCCTCATCCCCACCGATTTCTTTCCTCCTCTCTCCTCTGGTGTGGGCGATTTTTGGAGCTCCAAGAGAAGCTTCAATGGCTTCTCACCTTTCCATCCATGCTCCACCTTCATTTGAACTCCAAAGGTAAAAATAACAACATATTTGAACTCCCCTCACCCTCCTCTACACTTCTCTCTTTTCAAAATCCAAAAATGAGGAAGTTCATTTTCGTGGGTATACCCCATTCAAAGAGAAAATGGCACCAATGGGTAGCTTGGAGTCTCCTCTCTCCATTAAGGTAAAAATCTACATGAAAAACTCAAGTTTTCCTCACCTTCCTTCATAACCGATTTTGCCCCATTTGTAATGCTCTGTTTTCTCTCTCTTTGGAGCATAATATCAACTTGCAATGGTGGTGGATTCACCTTCTTGAACCAAGGGCTAAAACCCCTTCTAAAACACTCCAAAGGTAAACCCTAGAAATCTTGCTCTAAACATTTCATTGAACTAGCATTAATTTAAGGGTTAGTATATTAATTGTAATTTTTTTGTGTTCATTGGGTGATGGGAATGGAGTTTGGCAACTCCATTCCCCACAATAACCGATTTTGAGGCAAGAAAGGAAGAAGGGAAAAATGAGAAGAAAGAAGGAAGTATAAGCTCAAGGTAAGAGCTCCTTCCTAATGTTAAATTCTATTGCATTAGAGTAATGGGAATGGGGTAAAATATTTAAAGAACCCAAAACCTTGTACTAGTATTGAGGATTGTGAAGTTTGAGTATTTAAGAGCAAGTATTTGAATTGTAGGCTTTGGAGCCAAATGTGACGTGTATGTGTATTGGAATTGTGGATTGAGAAAGTATTGAGGAGTTTAATATTGTATTGATTGCTGGTAGGACCCTTGTATGGGTGTGGCTAGATTAGGAATGAATTTGATGAAAGGTGTGTATGTGGAGAAGTAAGAAAAGTAGGTAAGCTATGGAAAAATTTTGGTGGGAATATGTACATTATGGGTGACTTGTTGAATGGGAGAACCAAGGTGTGTATTGGAGATAGTAGAGATGTTTAATGACCATGGAATGGTGGTAGTGGTATGTAATAGGAGAGTATAAAATCTTAGCAAGAAGTATTGGATTTCATTGGAGGAACTAGGAAAAAAATTAGAGTACAAAATTAATGAAATGAATGTTGGACTTGGGTATAGGTATTGTATTTGCTTGGAAATGTAGTTGGGATGCTAGGAGTGACATTGGTAGAGGAAGTATTGAATGATAGAAGTTGGGTTAAAAATCTGTAGCATAAGTAAAACAAAAAACTGTTACATTTGTGGGAAAAGAAGTGAGGAAATGTTGTGTAGTTGATTGATGGATTTAGTAATGGGATTGGTGGATGGATTGAGGTATATTAGGAAGCCTAGATGGCACTAAAACATGTGGGATTACATGTAGGAAGATTGAGGAAGTAATGGGTAAGAAGAGGGGCTGAAAACAGAAATAAAATGCAAATACTGGGCCGGACCGACCTTGGGACCGGACTTGCAAGGTCGGTCGAGCCCAGATTTACAAAGGACGGAAACCTTCTGGAATGGACCGACCTTGGGACCGGACATGCAAGGTCGGTCGGCCAGAAGAATTTCCCGTAATGTAACCTACTGGAATGGACCGACCTTGCGACCGGACTTGCAAGGTCGGTCGACTCAAAATTTTTCCGTCGTAACTCACTGGAATGGACCGACCTTGGGACCGGACTTGCAAGGTCGGTCGGCCCTGGAATTTTCCCAGCGTATTGTCCTACTGACTTCGACCGACTTGGGACCGGACTTGTAAGGTCGGTCGAGTCATACAAAAAAAAATGTAAATTAAATTACAGGATAATTATATATATATATATGTGTATATGTATACCCACATATATAAATCTACATATATCAATGTACCAATGTTAAATGAGGAAATAAACTTAAAGTAAAGAAGAATAAGTAAGTAATGCGTAAGTATAAGAACTCAAAGACTTAGTGAGTATGAGTTAGGAACGTAAGGGTAATCGAGTTAAGTTAATGATAGTTAGATTAATCACTCGATTGTATGTATATCATAGGATTCGAATTGTGAACACCGGAGGAACGTCGGATACAAGTAACGGTGAACGGTATGATTTCTTCATGCCCTGTATCCTAATCTGGTTACCCCGATTTGTGTGCTTATTTGATCACCTAATAAGATAAATGCATGAATCGGACTATATTGCACTTACTTGTGCTTGTTTACATTGTTCTTGATATTTGTCTTGAACAATAGTTTGTATAATTCATGAAATATATGAATGATGATGAACTGTATTCGAATCTTGTATTGTATTTTAGTATTGTATTGTATTTCGTATGAATGTGTATTGAGCAATGTATTTGTGTATGTGGCTTGAGTGTATGACTTCTACTAATTCCTAACCACCTAACTCCTAACAAAAGTACTAAGTAAATTGGAATGATAGAAGTCCGATATAGCTTTGGCCACGCGTGAGGATGAGGAGACACAAGAGGTTGGATCCGATTCCTAGTTCTTAAACTGGTCCACGGCCCAAATCCCTTAAATGGGTAGCATCCTGGATTAGTGAACCAAGTAAATCCCGGTGGTAGGACTGAGTAGTTCCCCGGGCCGGAGGTCCGACGACTTGACTTGAGTAAGTAACTATGTATGAGTATGAGTATGTATACGTAAGTACTATGGAACGAGTAAAAGAGTAATCTCCACCCGATTAACCCGGGTGGACCAATGAAGCTAACAAGCATGGATTATTGTGTATGTATTGCGTAAGTACTATGTATGTATCGTGTATGTGTAGCCCGGAAGAAGGTAAGTAGGAATTTGGTGCTCTTGTATTGTCTTCCTTGTGTGTATGGTACTGTGTGTATGTATGTATGTCTTGTAAAATATGTAATATGTGTATAAGAGCATGTATGTATGTATGTTGAATGAAATCAATCGCATGTATTCGACCAAGTGGTCGGCGTACCCTCACTATTACGCGGGGTATGCGGTTATCATGCTCAGCGAAAGCTGACCCCTCGGGGGAACGTTTTTACTGTGCAGGTACCCGAAGAGGATATGGTCAAGGCACGAGACCGGTGACTACATTTGGATAGCTAGTAGTAGAATGTAGAGGTGTACTAAGTAGCACACCCCTACACCTAGGGAGCAAAGTAGTTTGGAGGAATGGGTAGTAGTTAGACTCTTAATGAGCATGTATAGAATTGAAAGAGGTATTCTATTTGTATAAGGATCTTAGTAAACTCGGTATATTAACATGTATTGAACTTATGGAGTATTGTATTGAATGGGAAGTTGTAATACCTATTTGGTAATTGTAGTGAAGCTTGTATTTGGGTAGCACTCGGATATTCCGGTCCATCAGACCGATGCTGTATGTAGAAGTAGTAGCCTTGTTAGTCACGTGGGTGACTAACGGCATTGTATCACCCACTGTATGTAAGTAAGTATCCGCTGCGTGACTCGGAAGCACGAGGAGATTGGACAGTAATGATTGTATTAATGGTAGGGGTGTTACAAAAAGTAGTATCAGAATGCCGAGTTTAGGAAATACCGAGTTAGGAATTAGAAACTTAGGGCTAAGGGTTGAGTGTTAGCATTAGAGATATGCTAGTTAGGAACTACCGGTGAGTACCGGATACCTACAATACCAGACCCGCTGCAGACGTTATAAAGTGAGTGGTTAAACTGGTGTGAAATTGAAAGAAAGAAATTAAACTCAAAATAAACGTCGGGCTGCAAACAAATCCCGGTCGTAGTAGTATAGTGAAAATGTAAGCGACCGGATGTCGAACCGTGGGACTAATGTACATATAATAGTACCTAAGCGTGTCACAGGAGGGGGGATTAATTGACTTGTAAATAAAAAGGAAAAATTAAATAAACTAACTTAACAAATAATTAAAACGGGACTCTGGTTCAGGTTATTATAGTCTGTTTAATTATGCTATCTCTACTGGTTTAATTATAATTGTTGGGCAAAATTCCTCTTATTATCTTAAGGACTAAGTCATAGCCTCAGAAGAACTCGTTTACCTGAAAATGCAAGGTTCTAATCAAGGTTCAAGCACAATACGTGTAAACGGACGGTTTAGATATGAGGAATTATTTATGCATCTGAAAATACTAACTTATTAAATCATAATAAGCTTTCTCCAAATTTACGGCTTAATTAACCTATCTATTTATCACCTGGTCTGATCAAAATAGACTTAGCAAGCAATTTAATAAACTCATGACATTTATTAAAAAGGCGAGAGATAAGCTTTAATACGTAACAAACTGTATTTAAATAAACCAGTAAAAATATTGCATAATTAATACAAACACATAATAACCGTTCCCAGAGCGTACGTAAACTAGCCTAACATATTAAATAGAAAAACAGAGACAAGAGTAATAGAAATCATCTGTAATCACTCCGGCTCGCTCTGCTATTTTGTATACGTAAGGTTAGAGGTGAATGTGGTGGAATGTAGAAATAAATAAAATGGAGAAGGCGGAAGAAGAGAAATGAGATGGCGTGAGGTGAAGTGGATGTTGGGTCGTGGATGGATTGATAGATATTTTCGAGCAGAAGCTCGTGGGTTTTTATAGAGGAAAAGAGAAGGCAGCAGATAAGGAACAACGCGTGAGGAATTGATTGAGGCGGTGGAAGAATTGCGCTTGATTGCAGCTCATTGATTGCTCATTTATTGCTTGCTTCATTGATTGCAGGGGACAAGCGTGTGCAGAGTAGATGGATAGCAGACAGTGGACGAGTGGACGAGTTGCAGTTCGAAGGCAAGTTGCAGACGACGACGGGTGAAGAAGGCGAAGAAGAAATCTGTCGCATTTTATTATAGTCACGTCCGCGTCAATCCCATGTGGTAGATGCATTCACGTCCGACTGGTATATAGGCGGTTGCAACCTGTGTGGTGTCCTCGCTTGTGTCCGCCTAAAAATGGGGCGGAAAGAGTGTTCTAGCCTTGTCCGCATGTGTGAACTCATAAAAATGGGGCGGACAAGTGTTTTAGGCGCATAGTTGTGTCCGCGTGTGTGTCCTCCTAATTCTTGGGCGGACATCACTTGTCCTCGTGTGTGTCCTCCTAATTCTGGGCGGACACAAGTGAGGTACCATGCGGACAAACTTTGACCGGCTCTAGATTCTTCGTTTGGACTCCGTTTTTCGAGCCGTCTGCGCCTATGCGTTCATCTCTTCGTGTACTTTGCTCCTAGCTTGGTGTTTCCTCATGTTTTAACCAATAAATTTGTGAGATAATCAATAAAACATAAACTAGAGGAAAAACAACCGAAGTGGAGAAATGAGCAAGGAAAGTGTTAATATAATAAATGAAATACACCTATAAAACATGCTCATTTGGACACTTATCACACCCCCACACTTATTTTTGCTTGTCCTCAAGCAAAATCACGTACCCAAATAAGTAGGGAATGCTCAATACTAACAAATATTATTATGAAGGGTAGGATAAACATGCTCTCTTTAACTTATTGAGGAGTGTGAAAAATTAACTGCTGGTGGCATAGGTGTGCTCTGGGTAAAAATAAAATATAGAGTTTCGGGGTATGATCCAAGGTACTTCAATGTTTCTTTTGGGTGACTCTGAGAACTTTTACCATGGCCAACTTCTCTCAAGAATGGGCATTGAGGAGAAACAAAAGGAAAAATAGATTCATGCATTTGTTTCACTTTTGCATAAGGGATGAGAAAATGTAGGCATAACGCCTTTGTATTTTAAGAACACTCAACTCTCTTTGTTGGTTACCATGGTGTCTCGCAAGTCCCTTTATTATTATTTTTTTTCTTCTTTTTGTTTTAAACAGAGAAGTACCCCTTAGCAATCCCTAAGAGAGAAGACAGAAAGAAACCCTGAGCAATAAAATCCAACCATTTGCAGATTATTTGGTCATACCGCATATAAAATGCTCCTCAAAAGTAATCAAAATTTTTAAAATTTCGTACAATTTATCCCACAATTCATAACAGTATTTATTCTTAAAGAGAACAACCCACATATAAAGGGTCCATAATTTTAATTTTTGAACAAACGCAAGATAAGCAGAGAGATTAATCATTAAGCACAAAATGTCACCGAAAAGGCACACTCCCCCACACTTAAATTGAACAATGTCCTCATTGTTCACCAGAAAAACAAGGGAAGGTTTCAGAAGACCTTTTCGGTTAAGTAGACGAAACAGAGATAACACAGATCACAAATAACATTTAAGCACATAAACGCTCCTCTGCAGTTTTTTTATTTAATAATAAAAGCATAATTTAAAGAAACTGGTACTCCCCTGATATTATTTTTGCTTGCGTTAATCAGCTTTCCCCCACACTTGAGCTTCAGCCTCAAGTAGCGTAGCTTGGTTGCGGTGTCCACATGGAGGTGCACCTGCATAAAACACTAGAAGCAACCATACTACAAACGGGGTTAAAAGTTAGCAAAAATAAAATTTAAAGAGAACCTGAAAATTAAAAAGAACAATAAAGTAAATAAAATAAAAAATACACCCGGGTTGCCTCCCGGGAAGCTGCCCTTCTTTAACGTCTTTGGCTAGACGCCCGCTTTGTTATCCTGGATAAAAACAAAACGTTACCTCGGCATATAAAATAAGAAAATTAATACTCCACAAAATCTGGTGTTTGAGGAGGTACTGCCGGGAACGTAGTTCTAACAGAAGAACCGGCGGTGATGATTTTCTTCCTCAAATTGGAGGATGTAAACATCCTCCTCTTGTAGGTGAGGTTTATAGAAAGAACGCTGATTAAAATCATCTTCAGAGAAAGTTAATCCTTTAAAGGTGATAGTGGCGTTTTGTTTGGATATTTTGGTGGGAGGTGACGGCAATTCCTTCTCTTCATTTTCGAGGATGTAAGTATCCTCATTGTCTGGGTATATTATAGAGAAGGATGGAAAATAGCGATAATTGATTTTAGAGGGAGGGGTCTCTATGAATGGCTCGTCTGTAGTGGGGTGTTCTACCTCTTGAACTGTCTCGCTCTTTGATTGCTCCAGTAGTTGAGCGATTCTCTCCAGGTAGTCTGGTTGATCTTCTAACCAGAGTTGCTCTTGAAATATGAGACAATCCTCATAATCATGAGCTCTTCCACATACGGAGCAGTATAAATCCTGCCAAAATTCAAACGCTTCTTCCATTTGCCGTGTACAGATTTTTTTTTTTGTATATAAAATGAAACTACTGAAACAGATTAGAAAATAAAATGATTAGAAACAAACATAACAATAATATAAACAAAATATAAAAGATAGTAAATATAAACAACAAACATAAATAATATAAACAAAATATTCTAATAATACAAGTGAATAATCCGGGGCTTAGGGACTAGAATAAACTAGTCCCCGGCAACGGCGCCATTTTGCAGACGTTATAAAGTGAGTGGTTAAACTGGTGTGAAATTAAAAGAAAAGAAATTAAACTCAAAATAAACGTCGGGCTGCAAACAAATCCCGGTCGTAGTAGTATAGTGAAAATGTAAGCGACCGGAAGTCGAACCGTGGGACTAATGTACATATAATAGTACCTAAGCGTGTCACAGGAGGGGGGATTAATTGACTTGTAAATAAAAAGGAAAAATTAAATAAACTAACTTAACAAATAATTAAAACGGGACTCTGGTTCAGGTATTATAGTCTGTTTAATTATGCTATCTCTACTGGTTTAATTATAATTGTTGGGCAAAATTCCTCTTATTATCTTAAGGACTAAGTCATAGCCTCAAAAGAACTCGTTTACCTGAAAATGCAAGGTTCTAATCAAGGTTCAAGCACAATACGTGTAAACGGACGGTTTAGATATGAGGAATTATTTATGCATCTGAAAATACTAACTTATTAAATCATAATAAGCTTTCTCCAAATTTACGGCTTAATTAACCTATCTATTTATCACCTGGTCTGATCAAAATAGACTTAGCAAGCAATTTAATAAACTCATGACATTTATTAAAAAGGCGAGAGATAAGCTTTAATACGTAACAAACTGTATTTAAATAAACCAGTAAAAATATTGCATAATTAATACAAACACATAATAACCGTTCCCAAAGCGTACGTAAACTAGCCTAACATATTAAATAGAAAAACAGAGACAAGAGTAATAGAAATCATCCGTAATCACTCCGGCTCGCTCTGCTATTTTGTATACGTAAGGTTAGAGGTGAATGTGGTAGAATGTAGAAATAAATAAAATGGAGAAGGCGGAAGAAGAGAAATGAGATGGCGTGGGTGAAGTGGATGTTGGGTCGTGGATGGATTGATAGATATTTTCGAGCAGAAGCTCGTGGGTTTTTATAGAGGAAAAGAGAAGGCAGCAGATAAGGAACAACACGTGAGGAATTGATTGAGGCGGTGGAAGAATTGCGCTTGATTGCAGCTCATTGATTGCTCATTTATTGCTTGCTTCATTGATTGCAGGGGACAAGCGTGTGCAGAGTAGATGGATAGCAGACAGTGGACGAGTGGACGAGTTGCAGTTCGAAGGCAAGTTGCAGACGACGACGGGTGAAGAAGGCGAAGAAGAAATCTGTCGCATTTTATTTATAGTCACGTCCGCGTCAATCCCATGTGGTAGATGCATTCACGTCCGCCTGGTATATAGGCGGTTGCAACCTGTGTGGTGTCCTCGCTTGTGTCCGCCTAAAAATGGGGCGGACAAGAGTGTTCTAGCCTTGTCCGCATGTGTGAACTCATAAAAATGGGGCGGACAAGTGTTTTAGGCGCATAGTTGTGTCCGCGTGTGTGTCCTCCTAATTCTTGGGCGGACATCACTTGTCCTCGTGTGTGTCCTCCTAATTCTGGGCGGACACAAGTGAGGTACCATGCGGACAAACTTTGATCGGCTCTAGATTCTTCGTTTGGACTCCGTTTTTCGAGCCGTCTGCGCCTATGCGTTCGTCTCTTCGTGTACTTTGCTCCTAGCTTGGTGTTTCCTCATGTTTTAACCAATAAATTTGTGAGATAATCAATAAAACATAAACTAGAGGAAAAACAACCGAAGTGGAGAAATGAGCAAGGAAAGTGTTAATATAATAAATGAAATACACCTATAAAACATGCTCATTTGGACACTTATCACCCGCCCTCCACAAACCCCATTGTATAACTTGGGAAAGGACGCCAGAGAGAGGAAAAGCCTTCTCATACTCGGAGAAAACCCGATCTGGCAGTTGCAAAGCAATCACACAGTAAACAAGAACCGACTTATGGTAGATTCCAAGAACTGGAAGTCCCGGAGATGGAATCCGGTTGAACAGCAATGCCCGCACTTAATAGCGGTAGGATAAGCACTCCAATCACTAGGAGGATGCAACTTACAACGGCATGGGGCGACGTGCTCTGCAGTCGCGAAACCTAGCTAACCAACCAGCAACGGCAATGGAGAAGGAACAGTAATGGAACCCGAGACACAAGTCTACGGGACAACAGTTATAGCTAAGCAACACCACCAACGGGGTATGCTAGCTGGCTAAGGACATAGTCGGGAGCGATTGACTCCAAAACTACAACGCCAAAGAGGTTACAAACCTGGCCAACATAGCTCAGACAGCTACAAGAACATTCATAAGAGATAATCTGACGCAACTACAACCGTAGTGCCTAAACCACTCAGGCTCAGGAGCCACGACAAACGCGTGGGAACGAGCAGCAAGGAAGAACACAACCAAATCAAAAGGAGAATCTCCAAGGATTGGAGAGGTACCCTGATCAACGACAGCCATGTCAAATTTCCTGAGAAGTCACTCAGGAGACCAATTAACCTAAGTAAATGATCAATAAGATCAAGGAAGAGTCAACAAGACTATCAAGTACCAGTGGAAACCATACCGTGACCGGTATAGGTTTACCCAAAAACCACCAGTACCACGCACTTGCCACGGCAAGTGCAATAAGAACGGGAACATGCAGAGGAACCCTAACACACCACGAGTACATAGTAATGTACCGTGACTTCAATGAAGCAACTACATGATTACTCATCCTAAAACTGAAAGAAATAAAACTTGGAAGGGCCTAACGGCCTGACCACTGTAATTAGAACATACCAGTCAGCAAGAAGCTAGACTCGGTCAGAACCAACCGCCATGAAGAACCTCTTTTAACACCGAACTATTAGTTTTCAAAACCAAGTTTTCTTTCAAAACCACAAACCCTCTTTTAAACCTTGGATTTTAAAACCAAACCAACATAATTACGGTGAGTGTCATAGAATGATACAAGAGGAGTTGATAATAGAATACTTCACCTAGGCGTGTGACGAGCACTACGAGTGTACCCAATTACGGGATGTGGGACAACCGCACTCCGAAGGAGCTTGCGGGCTTGACACATAGTTAGGTAAGTGGTAACATATTAATATGGTACCCCACGTATGTATACATGTAGTGTACGAAACACGGGAAGTAGTCAACTCCGTTCTTCGGACCATGAGTAAGTTTAAACCAGAACAACTGGAACTCCAGACGATCAAAGAGAAGGAACTCAACTAAGAAGTAGTTATAAAGAACTCAGAGAATTCATCTGAGATAAGGAGTAAGAACTAGGAGGTGCAAGGAGCACAGGCTAGTAGGTATAGACATTGGAAATGTCTCAAGGACTTCAAACAAATACATGATAGCTGGGAAGTATACCCAGCCTAAACACCGTAAGGCAAATGCCTAATGTGAACACCACAACGTTCAATGAACGGGACGAGGATCCCAAGAACAATTGCCAAGACTACCAAGGAGCGTAATCCATCACTAAAGAGGACATTTAAACCTAGTCTCGAGCACTAGGAGCGAGTATAGACGGTCTACCCAACGACGGGAGAAGTTATAACCCAAGAAGGGAATAGCTTAAATACAATACCACAAGGCGGTATAGTGAACCCAACATATCATAAACACTAGCCGGATGTAACGGCAAAACCTAACAACACCCAGGGGCAATCCTTGAAGGGTGTCTGAATTGACAACAGTCGAACGAGCGTCAAGATAAGAGCACAGAAGCTAGAACGAACACTCGGTTAAGACACCGAAGGGATTCCACTTAACAGGAAGTGCCCTAAATTACTAAGAGGCATTGATTAACACCAGAATGCCTAAAGGACCTCCTATGAACGGAAGCGTGATGTCATGACTTACCATGGAGCCTAGTAATACCTCCAACATATGGGGTATACATGGAGTGGAAACATGTATAAGCAGCTTGCGAAGAGCATAACCTGTAGTAATAAGGCTTAAAAGCCATCAACCAACTATATTATGTAAACCTTAATGGTTGCATAACCCACATCATTCGATAACAAGACTTGCAAGAGATATTGTCTCATACGACAAGAAATCAACAACTGGACCATCAATTCAAACCCAACATCCTGAGTGGCTTGGAGTGATGGTCAACTCAGCGTCACTGTCACTAGAGCATCAATCTAGTATACAGTTGATAAGCTTTTAATTACCTCCATGCCTTTGGTAGCAATGGTAGCACAGAGGCATAGGAATCGTGATAATGCCAATATTGGCCTAGTCCCCACTTGGACACTACGAGAACCCAAAGGAAGGTACCCCTCGTTAGCCAAAGACCACCAATGTGGTGAAGATGTGAACCCTTAGAAAGGCTTCCATCTATTATAACAGTAAAGCCTACACTTGTAGATATTGCCAAGAGGCGATGGAATAAGGAAATGATTTCCAAACCATCACGACTTAAGGAGCAAGCATACTCCGTATGCACCCAAGCATGTGGTGAACCGTTGTATAAACACCAACATGATAAACCTCGTCATGAGACCTATGAGTGGAGATAACCCCTCAACAAGAACCTTCACTTGTTAGTGATAGAATATCCTTCAATTGGAGAACGGGACCGGAAAACCCTCGAAGTTTCTTGGGATGTCCCGGTGATGTACATACAAGTAAAACTACACAGCTAGAGCCTATAACTAACGCTCAGCATTATGGCGATAGTAATGGTCAAAAACAATCAATGTGAGTGCACAGTGTACACCATGAATGACCAACGCTCAAGAGAGCTTGTAACCCGATAAACCACTTCATCTTTGGTCAACCAAGATATTTGACAAATTATGTCACGAATGAGGAAATAATGTGAGGTAAGCTAACCTACACATGAAACCTGAATTGAAATGAAGCATCTCCACATTGGGAAGATAATAGTATTGCGGTATGCTATGACAACCGTCATACACACAAACACAGGAAACTCCTAGTGTAATCACACCATAAGGAAATGGTGCCAATGACAATGGCAATAAGTAAAGAGGAACTACCACAGTAATAGAAACAGTAAAAACAATGTTGTACAATGAGTAAGAACACGGTGCGCAACAAGCAACCGCTATGAGGAAGTAGTAGATAATGACACGGAGTATAAGTTTGAGAAGACAAGCAGAAATATTCATTCTATCACATAAGTGACTTGCGGTCAAGCGTTTACGCCTCTGCACTCTGTATGACTGAGTGTTTTGGTATTGCACTTGTGAAGTAATGATCTAATGGGATAGCTAGGAATATGGAGAATGTAAATCGTAGTAAACCCCTCTTCTCACCAACAAACATGGCATAAACCAGCTAAGGAAGCTTAGTAACAAACCGTGCGGTCTAAGGTCAAAGAAGCACGAAGAGTGTACAACACACTAATAATCACAAATGTGAATTCCAATGGAATAAAAAGGTGAAAAGAGACTTAAGAAAGTCACAAGGACCGACGCATAGAAAATGCAAGGTCATACAAGTAAAGGACACTTGTACTGAACCAGAAGAACTGGTATAATTCAAAAGCTATTGACAACAGAGGAAGCACTACAACTGAGCAGTGACTCAACCTCGCCCGACAATAAGTCGGCGGAACTTAGTGAATAATCGTGGAAGCACGAATAGCATGTGCAGTAGATTACCAGAGAGCTAGTTACAACCTACAACTCATCGAGTTCAAACACGGTAAAAGAATACCGCATTTGTTTAGTAAACCTTATTCCCATAATAGACGGATAAAAGGTGATGTATAGCACATTAAGGATAACATGAAGGGTAAGTAACCCGAGTTATCAGGGTCGCACAGCAGAAGCTAGTGGGCCCTAGCTAGGAGATAATATACCTAGTAAGTATAGTAGAATGGCTATTGATGCCTTGAAGCCTAATAGGCTAGAACCAAATTAATGATGAGTTAAATAAACTCGTATAGGAATCCTTGGTGCAAAGACTAAACCATTGGTATGGTTAAGTCCCTTTGACCAGAGCATATTGTATAGTATACCGTAGTGAAGCTAAACGCTTCAGATTGCCCAAATCGAATAAACCAATGTTTAATATTAACATATGGGAGATTACGTGGGCGTAATCCCTTTTAAGGGGGGTAGAGCGAAAACCGCTCAAAGTAAGTTTTGTGAATAAAACACATAAACCATAATGTGTGCATAGCACAAATAAGAATTAAATTGATGATTGATACTATGCTAAATAAACATAAGTATTCATTCACACTGTAATTATGGTAATGAGGCATGAGAGTTGCAAATATCATAGGATGAAAATACCCATCGTGTAACCCCAATGCAAGAATATTAGTAAAGAAGAGTAATGAGTAGTGGACGGAGCTCCACAAGTATCGTAGCCTTTAAAGAAGTAGTACGAAATGAATGAGAGTAGTAGATGAATGAAGTTTATGAGTAGTGGAATCGTAGGTAAATTATTTGAAGCAAATTGAGGACAACTAAATTTTACAAGCATGGTAATCCCTAGTTAGAATAATTGAAACGATGGAGAGTAATGGATGGAAGTAATGAAGGTTGATGAAATGATCATTTAGGTATTGAACCATGGAGTAAAGCATTCGGGAAGTAGAGTGAGGATGATTGATGGATTGATTCCGTCCTTTGGAGATGTATGAATTCGTATCACGACTAGAAAGAGTAAAAAGATAGAAAATGAAAACAACTAATTAATTGCTTGTTTGAAACTGATGTGGGAAGTCGAACTTGATCCTGATCAGATCAAGGGAAACCGAACACAAATTGGAGTGGAAGGATAGTTCAACACTGGTGCTGATCACATCAGGGTCGGACGGTTCTTGAAGCTCCCCTTTAGTGGTCACAAGAATCACGCTTAGGATAGAAGTAATGAATATAAATTGGAATTTCGAGTTGTATGCTTTAGAAAGTGTTCTAATTAGCTGTTGGAAAGGTTTTCCCTTAGACTGAGAATAAAGATTTGGTTAGAAGCTTATACCGGAGAAGATAGTAGTGTAGCATGTTGTATTATTCCAAGAGCAGCAGGACATAGAGGAGTCCTGTGTCTAGATGACCTGAGGGCCTGCAAACGGAAATTTTGAAGACAAATAGAAATAACTAAGAAAATTATCCTAGAAAATCTATAAATCCAAAAATGCCCATGGGTTGCAAAAATAAATCCCGGTCAAAGAGTATAGTGAACTAGAAGCTACCGGGGTCAAATCCACGGGGACTTAGTTATTAAATCTAATCCTAGAAATTAATAAATTAAAAGGGTTGTCGTTTGTTTTGGTTTAAAAAAAACTAAAAGTAGCAAGCGAGAGAATTAAATAAAATTGTGTAAAAAGATGAATGAAGCGGAACCTTAGGATCAGGGGAATTCTTTGCTAGCCAGATTAAATAATTAATCACCGGTTAATTGAGACTTGGATTGGCAAATTTTTTTATCTCTTTAAGACTAAATCCTAGTCAAATCGAGCTCTTCTACCCGTAACACATTAGGCCGAATCACGAACTAATGTCATACAAATAAAAGGATTAAGCGTGAGAATTATTCTTGCATCTGAAGGTCCAATTAATTAATCTAATCAATTTTTCCACAGATTAACAGGTTGCTATGACCTTTCTATCACTCACCGGTCAGATCCTGACAGAAATTCGCAAAGCTAATAATAAAAATCTGCAGCTTTTATTAAAAGCGTAAATAAAAAAAACAACCTGAACAATCCAAATAAATATCTCAAACAATCGGTAAAATAATCATATTATCGGTCTAACTACGAATTCCCCATCACCGAAGATTTAATCCTTTAGCCTAACATAATTAAAGAAATAACACAAGAAGAGAGAGTAGAAAT
Source organism: Limonium bicolor (assembly GCA_023374045.1). Classification (NCBI taxonomy): domain Eukaryota; kingdom Viridiplantae; phylum Streptophyta; class Magnoliopsida; order Caryophyllales; family Plumbaginaceae; genus Limonium; species Limonium bicolor. The sequence goes on along the minus strand of CM041781.1, from coordinate 200,744,626 downwards.
CATCTTGCTATTAGTTCTAAAATTCATGTTGAGCAGATTGATGAAATTGGAGCAGAAGATCGTTCTTCTCCGGGGCTGGAATGGTCGCGACAGAGCCCGTTCATGCGTTCTGTCTGAGTGTATCCTTTCTGTCCGTCTCCTCTACTTTTTATTGTCCGTCAATCTCTCCTGTCCCTTCCTTTCTTTTTTCATCATTATTTTTTTATTCCTTTCCCCTCTGTGTCTGTCTGCGCGTTCCCCCCTCCTCCTTTCTATTTTTTTTTTTTTTCTTTTCTTTCATTACTTCCCTGCGCAAGTCTGCCCGTTCAGACTTTTTTCCTTTTCTTTTTTCTCTTTTTTTGTTTTTTTATTATTTTTTTGCGCTGCCCATCTCTTTCTTCTTATTATTTTTCCAGCCCCCACTTTCTTTTATATTTCCAATATCCCCCTACTTTTCTCAATCCTTTCACGACAATCTCGTACAAATATATATATACATATATAAATATATCGCACCGGACACAACTTTGACAGGGTCTAAATTCTTCATATGAGCTCCGATTTGTTCCCCGTTTGCGGCGTTGGAAAGCTCGTGAGGAGATCTATGCATTTCTACCATCATTTCCTGCTTTAAACATATAAATTGGCATCAGTTCTTGCCCAAAGTAAGAGTCATGAAAAGCATAGGATAAGTGTGAAAAAGCACATAAAAGGTTGCATAAATAAGAATTTAGCACCAATAAAACCATATCAATTTCACACTTATCAAATCACCCCACACTTAGCCTTTTGCTTGTCCCCAAGCAAAACTCTCAAGCACAAGTAACCAAGCTAATGGAACTCAACAGAAAAGGAAGAGCACAGAGAAAGAATTGCTAGCTTTACCAATCAAGGGGGCAATTCAAACTATTCAAAACAATTTATTCTTTCCAAAAACATGAAGTCATTCGGAGCTAACAAATGAGAAACAAACCATAAGAGTCTTGCCTTTAACCTTGAGCCAATCCACCTTTTTCCTTCAAACCATAGAAACGACAAGGGGCATGAAGTAAGATCATATTCCATCATACCTTTCAATGCCACATACTCTTGATCCATAGAGAAATTAATCTGTATTTAGCATAGCATTTGCATAAATATTTTAATTAAAGCGCTTTCAATTTCTTTCACCACAGACTTTTCTCTCCACCCATGTAGCGGCTCTGGGTCAACTATCCCAGATCACAAGGACCTTAGGTAGCTAGGTGATAAAGCACCCCAAAGGACTTAATAACCAAGTGGACGAGGCCTGATTTGGATCAGAATTAAAATTAGCATGCTAGGATCAGCGGAGTACCTTGCCTTGTTCTTTTCCAACCATTTCAATCCAGTTCATTCCAAGGCTCAAAGCTAAAAGCAAGGTTCAGATGGAGAATATTCTCACTTGTTTCAGCACGTTCAGAACAAAGACTTCATTTCAGCAATTTAAAAACCAGAAAAAAAATGTCAAAATTTTGCACCCCAAGATCAGCTAACCAACTAAACTTCCTCTCTTCCTTCCAAGTTGAGCAATCACAGCAAGACTTTAACAAATGCAAGAGAAAAGAGCTTAGAGACGCACAAAAAAAACAAGCGGCGAAGGAGCTTACCCCACCCCACACTTAGAGTGAAGCAATGTCCTCATTGCGTAGGAAGAATTAAAATTGCGCAAGCAATCCAACGGGGGAAACAAAATCGCACACAGCAGATCAGAAGGGAGCATGTAAAATTTGCAAGAGAAAAAAAGGTAAGAATACTCCCCAGAGTCCGCTCAGGGTGTGTAGCAAGTCCAACCCCACACTTGAGTTCAGCTAAGCGACAAAGTAAGCAAGCTGAGAAATATAATCTGCAAAGCCAGAAGAACTCAAGTGGAACCAGACAAAACCATCAGTAGAAAAATAAGAGCCAAGGCTCTTGCAATAAGCATAACATCAGCGAACACACCACAAACTTAAAAGAAAAGAGCAAAATAAACAACTAAACTAAGAAAATGAAAAGAGACACAAACCGATGGGTTGCCTCCCACCAAGCTGCCCGGAGTTAGAGTCTCTGGCTAGACTTCACAAGAAAGCATCAAAGAGGGCCGCCACAGCAACTAGCAAGGGCTTTCTTCAGTCTAAGACGCCATTGCAAGCGCGGCTTCTTCGAAGATTCAGAATTCAGTGCTGGAGTAACATCAGAAACAACAGTAGTAGGAGAGGAACTCTCAATCAAGGATACTCTAGGTGCAGAAGGCTGAGCAAAAGCAGAGCCAAAGTACTTCTTCAAACGAGCACCATTCACCTTGAAGACCTCCCCAGACTTGTTCTCTAGCTCGTAGGCACCATAGGAAGTGACTCCCACAACCTTGAATGGGCCGGCCCAGTGGGACTTGAGCTTCCCAGGGAAGAGACGGAGTCTAGAGTTATATAAGAGAACCAAGTCACCAACCTTAAAATCTCTCCGTAGGATCATCTGGTCATGAATCCTCTTCGAACGCTCCTTGTAGATCCTGGAGCTATCATAAGCTTGCTCCCTTAACTCCTCCAGCTCAGACAATTGAAACTTTCGCTTCTCACCAGCAGCATTCAGATCAAAATTGAGGGCTTTCAAAGCCCAATAAGCTTTATGCTCTAGCTCAACTGGGAGATGACAAGACTTCCCATACACCAACTTAAAAGGAGACATCCCAATGGGAGTCTTGAATGCAGTTCTGTAAGCCCACAGAGCATCATCTAGTTTGACAGACCAATCCTTCCTGGAGGAGTTGACTGTCTTTTGAAGAATCCATTTAGCTCTCGGTTACTCACTTCTGCTTGACCATTAGTTTGAGGATGATAAGGACAAAGCAACCTTATGTCACCCCATACTTAGACATCAAGGAATCAAAGGCCCTGTTGCAAAAGTGAGAACCACCATCACTGATGATAGCTCTGGGCACACCAAATCTTGTAAAGATGTTCTTCTTCAAGAATTTAACCACAGTTTTAGCGTCAGCAGAAGGGCAGGAGATTGCTTCGACCCACTTGGAAACATAATCTACAACAACAAGGATGTAGTGGTTTCCATGAGAAGAAGGAAATGGGCCAGCGAAGTCAATACCCCAGACATCAAACAACTCAACTTCAAGGATTCCCTTCTGAGGCATCTCATGCCTTCTTGAAATGTTCCCCATCCTCTGGCAATTATCACAGTGAGAGCAGAAGCGATGGACATCCTTGTGTAGAGTGGGCCAGTAGAAACCACACTCTAACACCTTAGCAGCTGTCCTAGTGGGACCATGGTGACCACCTGCCTCTCGAGAATGGCAGAACTCAATCACACTGTCAGCTTCTTCATCGGGGAGGCATCTTCTTATCAAACCATCAGCACACACCCTAAAGAGATGAGGGTCCTCCCAAACATAATGACGGGCTTCAGAAAGAAACTTCTTCCTCCGGTTGTAGCTTAGATCATGGGGAATCAAACCAGAGGCAAGATAGTTAGCCAGGTCAGCATACCAAGGCTCTTTAACTTTCCCAATTACAAAGACTGTTTCATCAGGGAAAAATTCATTTATGGGGACCCCGTCATCTGGAGTCTCAAGCCTAGACAGATGATCTGCAACTCCATTCTGCTTTCCTTGCTTATCAACAACTTCCAAGTCGAATTCTTGGAGAAGCAAGATCCATCTCAGGAGTCTGGGCTTAGAATCATTCTTTTGGAAGAGGTACTTCAAAGCAGAGTGATCGGTATGTGCAATTACCTTACTTCCCAGCAAATAGGACCTGAACTTATCAAGAGCAAACACTACAGCAAGTAGCTCCTTTTCAGTAGTGGTGTAATTCTTTTGGGCTTCAGACAGAGTCTTACTTGCATAAGTGATAACCCTCAGAATTTTGTCCTTCCTCTGACAGAGTGCAGCACCAACAGCATAATCACTAGCATCTGTCATGATCTCAAAAGGAAGAGACCAATCAGGAGGAACCACAATAGGAGCAGAAATGAGCTTACCCTTGATAGTTTGAAAAGCTTTCAAACACTCCTCTGAGAACTGAAATTTCACATCTTTCTGCAGAAGATCAGACAAGGGCTTGGCAATTTTGGAAAGTCCTGGATGAACCTCCTATAGAACCCTGCGTGACCCAGAAAAGATCTAACACCCTTAACTGAAGTGGGAGGAGGCAACTTCTCAATGACCTCCACCTTAGCCTTATCCACTTGAATACCATCTTTGGAGACCCTGTGACCAAGCACTATACCTTCCTGTACCATGAAATGGCACTTCTCCCAATTCAAAACCAAATGAGTCTCCTCACATCGCCTAGTATCTGATCCAGCTGATCAAGACACACATCAAAACTCTGGCCATACACAGAAAAGTCATCCATGAAAACTTCTATGCTCTTCTCAATAAAATCATTAAAAATCGCCATCATACATCGCTGAAATGTGGCTGGAGCATTACAAAGACCAAAGGGCATCCTCCTATAGGCAAAAGTACCATAAGGACAGGTGAAGGTGGTCTTCTCCTGATCCTCTGGCGCGATGGGAATCTGAAAATAACCACTATACCCATCAAGGAAGCAGTAGAACTCTTGCCCAGCTAACCGCTCACATTTGATCAATAAACGGTAGCGGGAAGTGATCCTTCCTTGTGGCTTCATTCAAGCGCCGGTAATCGATGCACATCCTCCAACCAGTGGTTTGCCTCTGAGGCACCAATTCACCTTTCTCATTGGGCACTGCAACTATTCCCCCTTTCTTGGGAACAACTTGCACAGGAGAAACCCAACGACTATCGGAGATGGGTAAATGATACCTGCATCCAAAGCTTCAGCACTTCAGCTTTCACTACTTCTTTCAAGTTTGGATTCAATCTCCTCTGGGGCTGCCTCACTGGCTTGACACTATCTTCCATGTAAATTCTGTGAGTGCAGAACCCTGGATTGATCCCTTTAATATCTGCCACTGACCACCCCAAAGCTCCCTTGTGCCTTCTTAACACCTCCAGAAGTCTGCTTTCCTGCGAAACAGACAAAGATGAAGAAATAATAACAGGCAGGGCGCTACCCTCTGCCAAGAAAGCATACTTAAGATTTGAAGGGAGAGTTTTGAGTTCAAGAGTAGGGGGCTTCTCTATAGGAACGAGCCTCTGAGTAGGCCTGTCCAATGGCTCCACAGGAGGAGCATAAGGGCGAAAGTAGGATCGACCCTGGTTAAGCTGCTGGACAACAGTAGCTACCTCAGTGCTCTCCTTATCATCCTCAATTGAGTGGCATAACCTGCTCTAGCAAATCAGAATTCTCAAGCAAGAAAGAAGAGTCATCAGCATTCCTAGCAACAAAAGCATCATAATCATCAGAACAATCAACATCAACTAAAAGCACAGCATGAGAAGAAGCATTTGTTCTCATCATCTTAGTGATATCAAAACTGAGTTCCTCATTATTAAACTTAAGAGTGATCTTTCCCTTGTCAACATCAATGACAGTTTTAGCAGTTCGCAGGAAAGGTCTACCCAAAATCAATGGTACTTCAACATCCTCATCCATATCAAGAATGACAAAATCAGCGGGAAGAAGAAGTTACCAACACCTACCACAACATTCTCAACCATACCACGAGGTTTGATTGAAGAACGATCAGCTAATTGCAAGTTAAAATAATGGAACAAGCTCACCAGCATGAAGCTTCTTAAACATTGAAAGGCATCAAATTTATACTCGCTCCAAGGTCACAGAGTCCAAAACCACAGTCCATGTCTCCAATGGTGCAAGGGATGATGGGCTGCCCTGGATCTCCACACTTTGGAGGAAGCTTCTGCTGGATGGCTGCAGAGCATGTCTCTGTCAGCTGAACGATCTCACTCTCCTTAAACTTTCGCTTGTTAGAAATCAAATCCTTCACAAAGCGAGCATAATTAGGCATCTGCTTGATAGCATCAATCAAAGGAATATTGATAGTAAGCTTAGAAAACACATTCAAAAATTTCCCAAATTGATCATCAAGTTCTTTTCTTTCAATCTATTAGGAAAAGGAAGTTCCTTAGGAACCACCTTACCCTTGGAATTTTTAGCAATCAAAGTATGAGAAGGGGAAGAGATAGGAGCCTGGGTCTCCTCAACAACTACCTCAGGAGGGGCTGGAGGCCCTGACGGTGCACCAGTACTAGAAGAAAAAAGACCGGTCTCTTCGCCAGTTCGGTCCTCAACCACTTGATCTTTATTTATCAGCTGCTTCCCACTTCGAAGGCTAACTCCCTGACAAACCTCTGCTTCATCAACATCTAGGACGGTCACTACCTTCATCTGCTCCTTTGGATTGGGATCCGTTTGAGAAGGTAATGAACCAGGAGTCCTTTGATTCAATAACAACTGAGTCAGTTGTGCCATGTGCTGCTCAAGCTTTTGCTGACCAGCAGTCAGAGTCTGATTGGTAATCATCTGCTGCTCATACTGACTCTGCTGCTTGGCTTCCAACTTAGCCAACAAATCTGCAAGATTGGAAGTATTTGAAGAAGAGGGAGGGCCTGATTGTTGGAACTGAGATTGCTGATTCTGATTGTAGGGAGGCCGAGAAAAACCAGGAGGCACTCCCTGAGTAGGCTGCTGAGGCCTCATCTGATATGAGTTCAAGGCATTATTGGGGTTACCATACCTTAAGTTCGGATGCTGATTCTGAACCCAAGGCTGCCTATTAAAAGATTGACCCACAACATTTGCTTCTTCATTTCTACGCATCTCAGCTATCTCTGGGCATGATTCAAATTCATGTGGCCCACCACACTGACAACAACATAAATCACCAGAGCTAGAAGATACCTGCTTCACAGAATGAGCAGGAGCTTTACCCATCGTGAGTTGCTCCAACATCTTCAACATGTGGCTCATGGTAGTCTCGGTCTGAGCCTGCTTAGCAGCCATCTGCTCTAGAATAGGGTCTATAGCTCTAGAAGAACTAGAACCCACAGAAAATACTCTACCACCACTGGAGCTCCACTGTCTAAGCTCCTCACAGTATGACTCCATAGCAGCCATAAACTCTTCACCATTCTTAGCTAACAGGTTACCACCAAGGCCGAGCGCACCTCACCCTTATTCTCATCTCTAAGCCCATGAAAGAAACCAAGTGCTAGAGAGGTAGTGTCTGTCCATGGTGAGGGCACTGTCGTAGAAGCTCCTTGAAGCGTCCCAAGCTTCACAACTGTCTCAGAACCTGACTGCTTGAAAGTCATCAACCCAGCAATCAACTGACGAGTCCTTGAGATAGGCAAGTACTTCTCATAAAATTTCTCTGTCATCTGATCCCAAGAAGTGATAATGCCTGGAGGCAAGCGATGATACCATTTGATGCCTCTCCTGAAAGGCTGTTCGAAAATAAGCATAATCTTGCATACTCCTCCAAACCAGGAACTAGACCCAGAGTGTCCAGATGAACCAAGAATCGGTGCACATGGTCTAATGCATCTGCAGGGTCTGCTCCAGAGAAACACCCAGCTGGATGATTGCGCACAGCAGTCGATTGATGTGATGGCTTCAACTTTTGCCACTCAGCAAGCAACTCAGCGGTCAACTGTGGCAGAACAACAGGGCTCCCTCTCGGAGTAGCAGGCGGTCTATTAATTGTACCCATCGTAGCATTATTCTGGCCATTTTCGATTTGAGGAATATTATCAGCCATGTCGAAATCTAGCTGCCTTCTCGCTCTCAGAGCCTGGAGGAAAGTCCTTTCAATCTCAGGATCAAAATTTGCTTCAGGAGGACCAAAGGAACGCGTTCTCCGCATCCACTAGGTACCTGCAATAGCAAAGAAGAAAGAAACAAAAGGAAATGAAATTAGAACTAAATAAAGCAATAGAAAGATAACAATAAAAAAACGAAATAGCTAAAACAAATAAACTCAAATAAATTGAAAATAAAATAAAAACAAAGAAAACAATATAAACTAAGAATAGAATAGAAAACAGAAATAAAAATAAAACAAAACAAAGAAACAAAACAAAAACTGAAATAAAGTAAAACTACTAAAACTAAACTAGATAGATAAAATAAATAAAAACAAAACACAAAATAAAGTTATAAATAAATTAAAACAAGAAAAGAAATAAATTACAAAAATACTGAAATTGCTAAAGACAAAATAAACTAAAAATAAATAGAATAAAAAAAGAAAATGAAACAAAACAAATGACAACCAAAGTCAAGGACTAGACAAAAGTCAAGTCCCCGGCAACGGCGCCAATTTGCAAACGGAAATTGAAGACAAATAGAAATAACTAAGAAAATTATCCTAGAAAATCTATAAATCTAAAAATGCCCACGGGTTGCAAAAATAAATCCCGGTCAAAGAGTATAGTGAACTAGAAGCTACCGGGGTCGAATCCACGGGGACTTAGTTATTAAATCTAATCCTAGAAATTAATAAATTAAAAGGGTTGTCGTTTGTTTTGGTTTAAAAACTAAAAGTAGCAAGCGAGAAATTAAATAAAATTGTGTAAAAGATGAATGAAGCGGAACCTTGGGTTCAGGGGAATTCTTTGCTAGCCAGATATAATTAATCACCGGTTAATTGAGACTTGGATTGGCAAATTCTTTTATCTCTTTAAGACTAAATCCTAGTCAAATTGAGCTCTTCTACCCGTAACACATTAGGCCGAATCACGAACTAATCATACAAATAAAGGATTAAGCGCGGAGAATTATTCTTGCATCTGAAGGTCCAATTAATTAATCTAATCAATTTTTCCACAGATTAACAGGTTGCTATGACCTTTCTATCACTCACCGGTCAGATCCTGACAGAAATTCGCAAAGCTAATAATAAAAATCTCCAGCTTTTATTAAAAGCGTAAATAAAAACAACAACCTGAACAATCCAAATAAATATCTCAAACAACCGGTAAAATAATCATATTATCGGTCTAACTACGAATTCCCCATCACCGAAGATTTAATCCTTTAGCCTAACATAATTAAAGAAATAACACAAGAAGAGAGAGTAGAAATCATCTTGCTATTAGTTCTAAAATTCGCGTTGAGCAGATTGATGAAATTGGAGCAGAAGATCGTTCTTCTCCGGGGCTGGAATGGTCGCGACAGAGCCCGTTCATGCATTCTGTATGAGTGTATCCTTTCTGTCTGTCTCCTCTACTTTTTATTGTCCGTCAATCTCTCCTGTCCCTTCTTTTCTTTTCTTTTCTTTTTTCTTCATTATTTTTTTATTCCTTTCCCCTCTGTGTCTGTCTGCGCGTTCCCCCCTCCTCCTTTCTATTCTTTTTTTTTCTTTTCTTATTCTTTCATTACTTCCCTGCGCAAGTCTGCCCGTTCAGACTTTTTTTCCTTTTCTTTTTTTTCTCTTTTTTTGTTTCTTTTATTATTATTTTTTTTGCGCTGCCCATCTCTTTTCTTCCTATTATTTTTCCTGCCCCCACTTTCTTTTATATTTCCAATATCCCCCTACTTTTTCTCAATCCTTTCACCACAATCTCGTACAAATATATATATATATATATATAAATATATATATATATTATATATATACATATATAAATATATCGCACCGGACACAACTTTGACAGGGTCTAAATTCTTCATATGAGCTCCGATTTGTTCCCCGTTTGCGGCGTTGGAAAGCTCGTGAGGAGATCTATGCATTTCTACCATCATTTCCTGCTTTAAACATATAAATTGGCATCAGTTCTTGCCCAAAGTAAGAGTCATGAAAAGCATAGGATAAGTGTGAAAAAGCACATTAAAAGGTTGCATAAATAAGAATTTAGCACCAATAAAACCATATCAATTTCACACTTATCAGTGCCTACGGGATTGTATGTGTATTGCATTGCTTTTGGGATAGCTTTGCATTGTATGTATGTATAAAACTTGTAATGAGGAACCGAATGGTTGGTAGGAATGTGGATGGGAGTAATTATTATACATTGGTATGGTATGGTGAGTAGAGACCTTGAGGAATGGATTTGAGAACTGTAAAGAGGAAGAATGTATGACTTTTGGTATTAGACATGTAAGGATGAGTAAGCATTGTAAACCTGTAACCTCGAACAACTTTGAGGACAAAGTTCTTAAGGGGGGTAGATTGAAATACCCCAACCTCAAATATGGCGATTAAATTATCCTAATAGGTATTTGAGAGCCTAATAATGATTGAGAAATATTTGTAAGGGAAAATAAATTCAAAAGAAATAAAGAAACACTTGAAAAGTGAAAAACGCCAAATAAGCGTTAAATAACCATAGGGGGTATGAGACCTCGGTTAGCGTATTATATGGATCCTAAAGGGTTAATAAGACCTAAATAATATATGGGAACAACTCCCGAAGAAAACGGATCCAAATAATGTATTAAAACGCTAATAGAGCTTTAACGCACGTTTTTCGAGAAAACCCGAAAACGTGATTTTAAGTGGTCAAACGAACCCGTAAAAATTATAAGTCATTAAATAAATATTATTAAGCATTTATGGAAGCTTAATAACCAATAAAAATAAAGAAACGAGAAAATCCCGGAAGACGGGCCCGGTTAGTGAATAGCATCAAAACCGGGTAAAATAACGAGCGTTTTCTGTAAAAGACGAAAAACGCTCCAACTAGTATAACTGTAGGGGACCGATTTTTAATAGTCAAATAACTCCCTCACACACACATGTAACTAGCTAATTAAATAAGAGAGCCAACAGCAAAAAGTAGTAAAGTAAAAATTACATTACCCCTTCTCTCTCTCCTCACTCACTCATTTCCCTACTCTCTCACCTCTCTCCTTCCTCATCCCCACCGATTTCTTCCTCCTCTCTCCTCTGGTGTGGGTGATTTTTGGAGCTCCAAGAGAAGCTTCAATGGCTTCTCACCTTTCCATCCATGCTCCACCTTCATTTGAACTCCAAAGGTAAAAATAACTACATATTTGAACTCCCCTCATCCTCCTCTACACTTCTCTCTTTTCAAAATCCAAAAATGAGGAAGTTCATTTTCGTGGGTATACCCCATTCAAAGAGAAAATGGCACCAATGGGTAGCTTGGAGTCTCCTCTCTCCATTAAGGTAAAAATCTACATGAAAAACTCATGTTTTCCTCACCTTCCTTCATAACCGATTTTGCCCCATTTGTAATGCTCTGTTTTTCTCTCTCTTTGGAGCATAATATCAACCTTGCAATGGTGGTGGATTCACCTTCTTGAACCAAAGGCTAAAACCCCTTCTAAAACACTCCAAAGGTAAACCCTAGAAATCTTGCTCTAAACATTTCATTGAACTAGCATTAATTTAAGGGTTAGTATATTAATTGTAATTGTTTTGTGTTCATTGGGTGATGGGAATGGAGTTTGGCACCTCCATTCCCCACATAACCGATTCTGAGGCAAGAAAGGAAGAAGGAGGAAAATGAGAAAAAAAGAAGGAAGTATAAGCTCAAGGTAAGAGCTCCTTCCTAATGTTAAATTCTATTGCATTAAAGTAATGGGAATGGGTAAAATATTTAAAGAACCCAAAACCTTGTACTAGTATTGAGGATTGTGAAGTTTGAGTATTTAAGAGCAAGTATTTGAATTGTAGGCTTGGAGCCAAATGTGACGTGTATGTGTATTGGAATTGTGGATTGAGAAAGTATTGAGGAGTTTATATTGTATTGATTGCTGGTAGGACCCTTGTATGGGTGTGGCTAGATTAGGAATGAATTTGATGAAAGGTGTGTATGTGGAGAAGTAAGAAAAGTAGGTAAGCTATGGCAAAATTTTGGTAGGAATATGCACATTTATGGGTGACTTGGTGAATGGGAGAACCAAGGTGTGTATTGGGAGATAGTAGAGATGTTTAATGACCATGTAATGGTGGTAGTGGTATGTGAATAGGAGAGTATAAAATCTGTAGCAAGAAGTATTGGATTTCATTGGAGGAACTAGGAAATAAATTAGAGTACAAAATTAATGAAATGAATGTTGGACTTGGGTATAGGTATTGTATTTGCTTGGAAATGTAGTTGGGATGCTAGGAGTGACATTGGTAGAGGAAGTATTGAATGATAGAAGTTGGGTTAAAAATCTGTAGCATAAGTAAAACAAAAACTGTTACATTTGTGGGAGAAGAAGTGAGGAAATTGTGTAAGTTGATTGATGGATTTAGTAATGGGATTGGTGGATGGATTGAGGTATATTAGGAAGCCTAGATGGCACTAAAACATGTGGGATTACATGTAGGAAGATTGAGGAAGTAATGTGTAAGAAGAGGGGCTGAAAACAGAAATAAAAATGCAAATACTGGGCCGGACCGACCTTGGGACCGGACTTGCAAGGTCGGTCGAGCCCAGATTTACAAAGGACGGAAACCTTCTGGAATGGACCGACCTTGGGACCGGACATGCAAGGTCGGTCGGCCAGAAGAATTTCCCGTAATGTAACCTACTGGAATGGACCGACCTTGCGACCAGACTTGCAAGGTCGGTCGACTCAAAATTTTTCCGTCCGTAACTCACTAGAATGGACCGACCTTGGGACCGGACTTACAAGGTCGGTCGGCCCTGGAATTTTCCCAGCGTATTGTCCTACTGACTTCGACCGACCTTGGGACCGGACTTGTAAGGTCGGTCGAGTCATACAAAAAAAATGTAAATTAAATTACAGGATAATATATATATATATATATATATATGTGTGTATATATGTATACCCACATATATAAATGTACATATATCAATGTACCAATGTTAAGTGAGGAAATAAACTTAAAGTAAAGAAGAGTAAGTAAGTAATGCGTAAGTATAAGAACTCAAAGACTTAGTGAGTATGAGTTAGGAAACGTAAGGGTAATCGAGTTAAGTTAATGATAGTTAGATTAATCACTCGATTGTATGTATATCATAGGATTCGAATTGTGAACACCGGAGGAACGTCGGATACAAGTACAACAGTGAACGGTATGATTTATTCATGCCCTGTATCCTAATCTGGTTACCCCGATTTGTGTGCTTATTTGATCACCTAATAAGATAAATGCATGAATCGGACTATATTGCACTTACTGTGCTTGTTTACATTGTTCTTGATATTTGTCTTGAACAATAGTTTGTATAATTCATGAAATATATGAATGATGATGAACTGTATTCGAATCTTGTATTGTACTTAAGTATTGTATTGTATTTCGTATGAATGTGTATTGAGCAATGTATTTGTGTATGTGGCTTGAGTGTATGACTTCTACTAATTCCTAACCACCTAACTCCTAAAAAGTACTAAGTAAATTGTAATGAGTAGAAGTCCGATATAGCTTCGGCCACGCGTGAGGATGAGGAGACACAAGAGGTTGGATCTGATTCTTGGTTCTTAAACTGGTCCACTGCCCAAATCCCTAAATGGGTAGCATCCTGGATTGGTGAACCAAGTAAATCCCGGTGGTGGGACCGAGTAGTTCCCCGGGCCGGAGGTCCCGACGACTTGACTTGAGTAAGTAAGTATGTATGAGTATGTATGCGTAAGTACTGTGGAACGAGTAAAAGAGTAATCTCCACCCGATTAACCCGGGTGGACCAATGAAGCTAACAAATATGGATTATTGTGTATGTATTGCGTAAGTACTATGTATATATCGTGTATGTGTAGCCCGGAAGAAGGTAAGTAGGAATTTGGTGGACTTGTATTGTCTTCCTTGTGTGTATGGTACTGTGTGTATGTATGTATGTCTTGTAAAATATTGTATATTGTGTATAAGAGCATGTATGCATGTATGTTGAATGAAATCAATCGCATGTATTCGACCAAGTGGTCGGCGTACCCACACTAGTACGCGGGGTATGCGGTTATCATGCTCAGCGAAAGCTGACCCCCTCGGGGGAACGTTTTTAGTGTGCAGGTACCCGAAGAGGATATGGTTAAGGGACGAGACCGGTGACTACATTTGGATAGTTAGTAGTAGAATGTAGAGGTGTACTAAGTAGCACACCCCCTACACCTAGGGAGCAAGTAGTTTGTGAGGAATGGGTAGTAGTTAGACTCTTAATGAGCATGTATTGAATTGAAAGAGGTATTCTATTTGTATAAGGATCTTAGTAAACTCGGTATATTAACATGTATTGAACATATGGAGTATTGTATTGAATGGGAAGTTGTAATACCTATTTGGTAATTGTAGTGAAGCTTGTATTTGGGTAGCACTCGGATATTCCGGTCCATCAGACCGATGCTGTATGTAGAAGTAGTAGCCTTGTTAGTCACGTGGGTGACTAACGACATTGTATCACCCATTGTATGTAAGTATCTGCTGCGTGACTCAAAAGCACGAGGAGATTGGACAGTAATGATTGTATTAATGGTAGGGGTGTTACAAGTAAGCTAACTTACCTTTGTCATAAATTTGAGATACTCTAAGCAAATTAATTTTTAACCCATTAACTAAATTGACATTATCAGTGACATAACTTGATGTAAAACCAACCTTACCTACACCAATGATTTCTCCCTTTTTAATGTCACCAAAGGAAACAGTTCCTTGGCTTCCTGATTCGAGTGAGAGGAACTTCCACTTGTCTCCTGTCATATGTTTAGAGCACCCACTGTCGATGTACCAGTAGGGATCCCTTCCTACTCGATTTTGCACTTAACAAAGTTACTTGTGTGGGATTAGGGTCCAAAGAATGTTTGGACCCATTTCCACCAAGTAAATCTGTTCTATGATCATTTTTTATTACCTATTTTAGACCAATATTTTCTAATTGAAAATGCCGCATAAAGCATGTTCTGTGACATTTGGCCTCGTGGTGATCAGGTTGTCTGCATAGGTGAAGGACTCCTCTTCAACGGGTTCCCGATGGGTGCCCGATCGGTCATTTGTTATTTCTCATGGGTGTCTTAGCATCATTTCTAGTTTTACACATTTTTCCTTAAACGACGCAAGTTATTCTCTTTCTTGTTGAGAGTAGAAATCAACTCATCGATCTCGGGTTGTTTACCTAGCTTTATTTTCTCATGAACAACAAGAATTTTACTATAATCATTTAGTAGTTTCTTTAGTGAATTGGTGACTTTTACTACCTTATCTTTGTCTAAATTATTCTCTCGACTTTCATTTTCCTCCAAAAGCTCCTTCTTTTTAATTTCAAGTGCCTCTAGTTGATCAACGAATATGAGGGAGAATTTTTTAATCCTAGAAGTTCAGCTTTTTGAACTTTCCATCTAAGTTTAGGATAGATTACCTTAGTTTGCTCTTCTTCCTCATCTAATTCTGACCTCTTCTTGTCTTGAGCCATCAAGCACACTTCTTCAAGGCAGAAATGAGCCTTTTCATCTTGTGATGATCACTGTTTGTGGTTTAACTATCACCACTGAGCTCTAAGTCTCCCTATGCAGCAACGAAGGCTTCTTTCTTTGGTTTCTTGTTGAACGTCTTTCATACATGTCTCCTGATCTAGTCGTTATCCTCTCAGGCTCGTTGTAGGCAATCTTTGATGTGGTGTCCATGTTTTGAACTCCCAAAACAATTGTCATTGCTCTTCCTTTGGTGATTGTCAGATTCCTTGGAGTCTTTTTCTCTTCTCATAGTATTTTTGAGAAATTTCAAAAGTACCTCTTGGCATAAAGGACTATCTCATCATTGTCCTTTCTTGACCCAGACCCTTCATTTTTGGCTACTTGAAGGGCTATACCTTTTTATTTTTCCTTTTTTGAGCTTTTTGAACTTCTTTGTTGCAATTTTAGTTCAAATGCCATCAAGGACCCCAGCATGTAACACCCCTACCGCTAATACCGTCATTACCGTCCAATCACAACGTACTTACATACCTTCGCAGCGGAAACTACATACACAACGGTGGGTGATGCAATGTCGTTAGCCACCCACGTGACTAACAAGGCTGCTACTACTACATACAGCATTGGTCTGATGGACCGGAATATCCGAGTGCTACACATATACAATCTTTACTACAATTACAACCGGGTACTACAACTTCCCATTCAACACAATACTCGATTACAATGTCATACAACACAATATACATACCGAGTTTACTAAGTTCCAAATACAAATACAATACTTCTCCCAAGTTCATACATACTCACTAAGAGTCTACATCTACCCCTTTCCTCACAACTACATCCTTCTAATACTTATGGTGTACCCCTTGGTACACTTCTACATCGAGGCTACAAGCCTTATACAATTTACTACTTCCTACATTTTCTCCCTAGCTGTCAAACATAGATGCTGGTCTCTTACTGCGTGTTATACCTGAAATTTCAACCCCCCTGGAAGAGAGTCTCTACTAATAGGCTAGTTTGGTCAAGTAGCGAGGGTTCCCAGATTCGATCGGAACATTTCAGAGTACCAGGGGCAGCTTAGTCATCTCCAGGGGCAGTTTCGTAATTTTTCAAGGCTCCGAAGCCCCCTATAGGCTTTCTCTCTCCTCCAAATAAGGGTCAAATCAGTTCAAAATTCTTTGAAATTTTAACCCATGATAGAGGATGACATTTTGGGCATAATGGCGTTGGAATTTCGATTTTTCGAGTTTCCAATAATTTTCTAGCAATTTCTGACTGAAACTGACGAGAAATTGAATTTAAAAATATTCCAATATCCAAAAAATTCGATTCCACTTTAGAAAATTCAGAAATATCATCCTTTACCCACGTGTAAAATTTCATAATCAAATTCCTTTTGGAAGCCCTTGAGCTAAAACGTCGGTAAATCTCGGTTTTTACCGGATTTTTCTATCTTTAAGGAAGCCTATATAAGGAGCCTTATCCCATGATCAAAGAATAACCTCAAGAACCCTAGACTCTCAAAGAAGGCAGCCGTCTCTCTCTCTCCACGTTTTGAACCCAGAGCCACGATCAAACACCGAAATCTCACCAAAATCAACACCAAAACACATTTTTCAACTCCCACAACATCATCCATCATCAAACCCCACCAAAACACACCAAAACGTGAAGAACATCAAGAACAACAAGGAGTCAGAAGCTGGTTCGAAGTTCTTCTGGATCCGCCATCAACGAGGCCTCCGAAGAATCCCGACGTGAAGAATCCTCCTAAATTCGAAGGTAAAACAGGTGCAATTCTATTTCTAACTCTCCACGACCTTATTAACTCTCTGTCAAATTTGGGTTCAAACTAACCTTTTTACGCTTCTGTATTGCTAATTACTTTTGTTTTGCCTTGTTACTTGTTGCCAAGTTTCGTACATAATTCGACTTCAAACTGCAATCTTTCAATTACTAACGAATTGTACACCTTTCAGGTGCATAAATTTTGAGCCAAAAACACCTTCGGGAACCACCATAAAACCCCGTCCGTGGGTGGTCCGGACCACGGACGGGTTGTCCGTGGCCACGGACACCCACGGACGGCGGCGGGATTTAAAAAATTTTAAAAATTTAGGTTTTGTTAATATGTCCGGGCCACGGACATCCTGTCCGTGGCCCCGGACTTTCAAATCTGTTTCTGTTTAATTGACTTTTATTTAATAAGTTAACTAGGGTCCGTGGTTCGGACATTAGGTCCGTGGCTACGGAGAAACAAAATTTGACCTAATTCTGCCTCCGAAACCCTAGTTTAGGTATTTTAATTTAATTTTCTGTCAAAAAAAATGTTAAAAAATAAAAAAAACAGAAGCGCGCACTAGGTTAAAAACGATTCGTAATAAGCCGTAATTAAACTAAGTAGAGGAAAAACGACCTAGGGGTAATGAAAGTAATTGAACCCTAATTAAGTCGAATATCAAGCCCCCGAACCCGAACTCTCCTTTCCTAATTTGATCTAGGTTAAAATTAGGTGGCGACTCTTAATAGGTTCCAGTGAGCTAGCTTAGGTTTTAATAATTTTGTTATATGACATAGTTATTAATCTTAGGTTATAAGTGGACCTAAAACCCGTTAGATCCAATCAACTTAATCAACATAGGATAGGGTTTAAAATCGAGGCTCACAGACTGGCGACTCTGCTGGGGACAACTCTTAATTTAACTTGTTTAATTTTAAGAAAGAGGGCTTAACTCGAAAAATGTTTATTTATGGCTTTATTACATTGTTTGTTTACTTTGTGCGCACTTTAACTCCTGCACCTTTGCATCATATGAGAGCGAGGGTCCACACAAACCATTTCACCGGGACCCATTAGGGTCCCCTGTCAGGGACTCACACCTTTTAGGTGATGTGAATAAGGGGGAAAAGAGGAGGATGTCGTCTAACCACATCCCCTTAATACCTGGGCCTTAGCCCCAAGCGTTTTCCTGGCAGTGTCCTTACCAAGCCCATTGTTTGGTCAGTCAAAGACCCGACCGTAGACGCACACCTTCAGGTGATGTGAAAAAAGTGGGGAAGCCCAAAGAGAATAGCGTGCAAGCCCTATTCCTTTGTGGTGACCTGGGCCCAAGCCCCAAGCACCTCTCCGGATCGATCCATACCCGGTTGAATTTAAACTCTAGTGAGGACATGTTGAATTTGTGTGGCCCTGTTTGCTGTATGATCGGTCCATTACCAGCCTAGATTGATAGGAACTTTCCTACATAACCTAGCCCAACCCGAATTGGCGGCTTACTTGTTTGCGGCCCAAGGTGCTTGTTTAATTGTGAGAGTGTTCGGGCTTCAGCCCAAAAGCTTAGACTTAGGTGATTTCTCTTCTGGCCCAATTTGAATTATCCAATTAGTTCTAGGCCCAAAAAAGAAATCACATGAACTTGAAATAACTCACAAGGCCTGAAAATAAAATCTTTTTCGGTTTAGCAACCATCTTCTCTGGCCCAAAGAAAGTTAGGCTCATTTGTGATTTAGGGACCACTCCAGCCATGTGCTTTGCTCTAGGCCCAAACACATTCCGGCCCAAGGGCTCATTCTCTAGGTAGACTTCTTCATGCCCTGGCCCAAAACCCTAGATCTAGGTGTCACCTCTCAGGCCCAATCAAAGCCATCTGTTTACATTTCATTCCAAATTCCAGTTCATAGCCTGAGAGATACTTCAGCCCAAGCACCTCATTTTTTGGGTATCTTGGCCCACTTGCTTTCAGCCTAAGCCTGTTTCGATCTACCTTGTGAAGTGTCATTATCACCTTAGTGTCTTTCAACCCACTTCCTCTTGTTAGCTAATAATGGACTTCTTGGAAACAGGCAAGCCCGAATCCAGATATGGCAGAAGGAGGAAATCCGATCAACACCGAGGCCCAGTTGGCCGCTGTGCTGCAAGGGTACAAGGTCTTGGAGTCCATTGTCGAGGAACTGAGGAGTAAGGCTAATCTCCAGGAGACAAATCAGCACACTCTGGAAAAGCTTGTGGATGAAAATCTTAATCGTAGTTACATCGAGATTGACTCTGTTAGGGCCCAAGATCCTCAAACACGTATGGGGAAGGATGTTCCTGACAACCAGCTAGCTAGAGGTCAAAAGGGTTTTGAAAAGGATTGAGCGCATAGAGAAAACCAACAAACCAGCTGGCTTCGATTATTTCTCCACGGCGTCGTATCCCGAAGTTGATCTTCCCCTAAAGCTGAAGCTGCCTGCACTCGCTTTGTACAAGGGTTCCTCGGATCCACAGATTCACTTGGCTATGTTCGACCGAGAAATGTCCATCTTGGGGCTCAACGATATGCAAAAAGCCAAAGTTTTCGCACGCTATCTAGACGAGACTCCTCAGCGTTGGTATCTCACTCAGAAGATGAATACCAAAACCTACGAGGAGGTTTGCGAGGCTTTCCTAAATCATTTCGAGTATGCTAAGAACCTCGAGGTCACCAGAATCGATCTGGCAGGAACTCGACAGAAAGACGGTGAGTCCATGTCTGACTTCATCAAGCGTTGGAGGAGAAAGGCTGCAGCCATGCCTACCAGAATGGACGAGCAGGAGCAAATCCGCATGATAATTGAGAACATGCGAAAACAACACAACCATGAGCTAAAATTTATGTACTTTCCGAGTTTGGACATGTTGATGGGACAAGTCGGTATTCTAGAGGAAAGGATTCATAAGGAAGGTTTGGAGCTCGAGTGCTCAAGAAACTCCGGCAGTGGCTCCAAATTATCTAAGCCAGGACCAGAAAAGGCTTATCTTCAGACAGTAGCTTGCGCTCAAAGCAGTTTCCCAGAAGTGAATATGGTTCAACGACCTAGATCTCCGCATCAAAACCTTAGGACAGTACCCTTACCACGCCGAGACTCATCGCAAAGGGAATTCACCAACATTGGCCGAGCACCAAGTCAGGCGTTTGAAGAGCTTCAGAAGAGAAACCTGCTACAGCCCCTGGCCCCTCGGCCAGGAACCACTCATTTGGGGAGGCATCTTAATCAATTCTGCCACTACCATCAGTTGCCTGGCCATTATGCTGACAATTGCCGAGCATTGAAGCACAAGATTCAAGACCTCCTCGAGCAAGGAGTCCAATTTTTCTAAGTGTGCAGATCGTTTTCTTGCATCTTCAAATTTTCCTAGTAGCTTATTAGTTAGTTTTCAGTCACCTCTGATTGTAATCTTTACGTTTCTTTCATGATTCATAAATAAAATCATAGTTCCATTTTCACAACTCCTGTACAAACCATTTTTCATTCATCGAAAAAAGAAGGAAAACAAAATAGTTTTTTAAGGAAAAGGATCACGAAGCAATCATTTTCTGACTATGCAATGGAACGGCTTGTCTCTTGTTTCTAAAAATTTGAACATGCCTAACCAAACACCACAACTCACCCTATAATATCCAAACAACCCACAAAGAGGTTCAAAGTCCACATCTATCGAATTGTTGTCACAAACCCCAAATCAATACTGGGGGCAATCTAAGTTTAAGTTCGTCGTCTTTTATCTTTTGTTTAAATGTGCGAACGAGTTTCCAAGTGAAAATCTCACGAGAGTGTCTTGAGTGGGAAAACCATGAGTGAACGAGCGTGTCATTTTTACACGACTCTGGTAAGACCACATTCAAAGGTGAGATAAATGGCATAACTCTGACCGAAGGAGATAATTTGTAAATTTACTCTTAGATCTGCGAAAAGTAACAAAGAGCGGATACACAACTATCAGGAATGACGAAGCACCTAGGTACAGCACCACATAGCCAAAAAACTTGTGAACCCTGACATTAAACCCTAGGCACCCCCGCTGAGCCTTTCATATATCCCTTTTCGATAATATGAACACCACAAAATAACCCAGCCAATGATGAATGCCCGACCCGGTGACCAAAGGAAGCAAGGAGCCCGACTCTCGGATAACATTATCATCAGTCCGAAGAAGCAATGCCGCTATCAGCATGACGAAGTGATCCGTAAATGGTCCCAGAGTGACACAGGATCAAAAGAGCTCACATCAAAACAGCTCTCGAAGCCCAAAACCGGGAAACACAAGAACCCCAAAGGCAAAGTCAAGAAAGGATAAAACAAAAAGGCGAACCCGAAGTGCCTCGAAGAAGTCCAAATGACAAAAAAAGAGAAATGGTGTAAAGGACAACTCCAAAAGTCCAGGTCCAGAAGCTCAAAACCAACGTCAACATGAAGCAGTTAGACGACTTCAAGACAAGGAAGATGAATCTGAGAGAAGACGCAAGTTGCAGCTTTGGTCACCCATTTAAGCTCCACATACCTCAAATATCCCTCCATGATCCCGTCGTCTTTCATCACACCCTATGGCCACGTTATAAGCTTTAAAGACTTCCGACTTGATAGTTGTGTGTCCAATCACGTGAAAGTAACAGATCAAATGCGTAAATCCATCAAATATTGAATTCAATGGTTTAGAAGTTATGACATGAGCGAGAAATGAGTGCAAACACCGACCACATCGAGTGTAGGTTAGGGAGCACCACATCAAAGCATAAGCCTCGACCCTGTGAGGGTGAGACTTGTTCGCATGTTTAATCAAAGAAAATACTGGGGGCAATCGATCGTCCCAATCGATTGCCATGAACTCTAGCTCAGATTGTCCTAAGGAAAAAATACGGGGAGCAATTGTTGGTTCCAACAATTGCCATGTCAGCACCAATTAAAACCCAAAGCTCGAGCACCACCATCCCACCACAGGCACACATAAGCCCTTACCACCACACACACACTCTCAAACCCGTCATTGGCCTTACCTCCAAAAAACATCAGGCCCGTCATAACCCTGACCTCCATCCAAAATCACAACCCAATCCCAAGTCTGTCACAAATCCTGAACACCGGCAAAAGCCTTCAGCACCACAACAAACACCACACACTTCCACCAATGGCATGTTCATTTTTCAAGAACCAAATTGCAGATTTGAAATTTTTAGTCAGGAAATGATCATTTCACTTTCCTTTTTCAGCAGGGTTTTTCTCAAGCATTGCCAAGTTCGGCACCTTTTCCAACAGTTTCCTGTTTTGAACGAGTATCTTTCATATATCTTGATTGCATACATCTTATCATCATTGCCATGTTTGGCACTCCAGTAATCAGTTCTCATCATTTGCACGAGACCATTATCTTCCTAACTCATTTTTAGTTCGAGACCCAAAACGGTGCGAGGCCCTGCAGTTTCCTCATTCAGTACGAGACCTAGCATCTTCATTCAGTGCGAGACCAATCTTTTCCTTCAGTGCGAGACCTAGCACCACTCATTTCATCAGTGCGAGACCCATCATTTTCAAGACTTTAGTACAAGACATCTTCATTCAGTGCGCGACCCAGAATCAGTGCGGAATCCAGCTTTTTCTTCATCCATTTAGTACGAGACTTCAGTGCGAGACCAAGCATCTTCATCAGTGCGAGACCATCAATTTCGTCAGTGCGAGACCCATCATCTTCATCAGTGCGAGACCTATCATCTTCATCAGTGCGAGACCTATCGTCATCATCCAGTGCGAGACCAGTACGAGACCTAGTATCATCTTCAGTGCGAGACAAGTACGAGACAGAGCGTGATCTAAGTTGGCGGGGCAGAGGCAATAAGTCCCCATCTTCATGTCAACTTCTTGGGAGAAACAACTAGTGGGCAGTGGCAATAAGTCCCCTTGGTAATCTAGAAGTTATCCCAGCACCCCAGTTGGTGGGCAGAGGCAATAAGTCCCCATAGTATACCAACCAGGAGCATTGGAACGGGTTTCGGTCCCCAGAAGCATCCGAGCATCATCAGCATCATCAGCATCGTCAGCATCATCAGCATCATCAGCATCGTCAGCATCATCAGCATCACTAGCATTTCAGCATTCTCGCATTTGCATACCACCCAATTTTCACTCGTTAGGTTGTCAACGCCTTAGAATCGCTTGACATTATCTTATTTTCACATTTTAGGTAGTCAACGCCTTGGAATGGCTTGACATCATTTCAGTCATTATAGGTAGTCAACGCCTTAGAATAGCTTGACATCGTATCATCCTCATAGGTAGTCAACGCCTTAGAATCGCTTGACATCCCTTCCACTTTACTCATAGGTAGTCAGCGCCTTAGAACAGCTCGACACAACTTGTCGGACTTCAATTGCATGTGGGGTCTTTAAGATCCAAAATTTTGGGGGTATCACTCAAGCATCAACTAGCCTTCTCATTTCCATTACAAAGTCTAGTTGACGGGGGGCAATCTTATACCCAAAATTTCAACCCCCCCGGAAGAGAGTCTCTACTAATAGGCTAGTTTGGTCAAGTAGCGAGGGTTCCCAGTTCGATCGGAACATTTCAGAGTACCAGGGCAGCTTAGTCATCTCCAGGGGCACTTTCGTAATTTTTCAAGGCTCCTAAGCCCCCTATAGGCTTTCTCTCTCCTCCAAATAAGGGTCAAATCAGTTCAAAATTCTTTGAAATTTTAACCCATGATAGAGGATGACATTTTGGGCATAATGGCGTTGGAATTTCGATTTTTCGAGTTTCCAATAATTTTCTAGCAATTTCTGACTGAAACTGACGAGAAATTGAATTTAAAAATATTCCAATATCCAAAAAATTCGATTCCACTTTAGAAAATTCAGAAATATCATCCTTTACCCACGTGTAAAATTTCATAATCAAATTCCTTTTGGAAGCCCTTGAGCTAAAACGTCGGTAAATCTCGGTTTTTACCGGATTTTTCTATCTTTAAGGAAGCCTATATAAGGAGCCTTATCCCATGATCAAAGAATAACCTCAAGAACCCTAGACTCTCAAAGAAGGCAGCCGTCTCTCTCTCCACGTTTTGAACCCAGAGCCACGATCAAACACCGAAATCTCACCAAAATCAACACCAAAACACATTTTTCAACTCCCACAACATCATCCATCATCAAACCCCACCAAAACAGCACCAAAACGTGAAGAACATCAAGAACAACAAGGAGTCAGAAGCTGGGTTCGAATTCTGGATCCGCCATCAACGAGGCCTCGAAGAATCCCGACGTGAAGAATCCTCCTAAATTGAAGGTAAAACAGGTGCAATTCTACTTTTCTAACTCTCCACGACCTTATTAACTCTCTGTCAAATTTTGGGTTCAAACTAACCTTTTTACGCTTCTGTATTGCTAATTACTTTTGTTTCTGCCTTGTTACTTGTTCGCCAAGTTTCGTACATAATTCGACTTCAAACTGCAATCTTTCAATACTAACGAATTGTACACCTTTCAGGCTACGCGTGCATAAATTTGAGCCGAAAACACCTTCGGGAACCACCATAAAACCCCTGTCCGTGGGTGGTCCGGGACCACGGACGGGTTGTCCGTGGCCATGGACCCACGGACGGCGGCGGGATTTAAAAAATTTTAAAAATTTAGGTTTTGTTAAACTATGTCCGGGCCTACGGACATCCTGTCCGTGGCCCCGGACTTTTCAAAATCTCGTTTCTGTTTAAATTTGACTTTTCTGTAATTAAGTTAACTAGGGTCCGTGGGTTCGGACATTAGGTCCGTAGCCACGGACGAAAACAAAACTTGACCTAATTCTGCCTCCGAAACCCTAGTTTTGGTATTTTAATTTCCATTTTAATTTTTGTCAAAAAAATGTTAAAAAATAAAAAAAACAGAAGCGCGCACTTAGGTTAAAATTGATTCGTAATAAGCCGTAATTAAACTAAGTAGAGGAAAAACGACTTCTAGGGGTAATGAAAGTAATTGAACCCTAATTAAGTCGAATATCAAGCCCCGAACCCGAACTCTCCTTTCCTAATTTGATCTAGGTTAAAATTAGGTGGCGACTCTTAATAGGTTCCAGTGAGCTAGCTTAGGTTTTAATAATTTTGTTATATGACATAGTTATTAATCTTAGGTTATAAGTGGACCTAAAACCCGGTTAGATCCTAATCAACTTTAATCAACATAGGATAGGGTTTAAAATCGAGGCTCACACTGCGACCATGTCCGCTTCGGGTACCTGCACACTAAAAACGTTGCCCCTAGGGGCTTAGCTTTAGCTGCATATGACTTCCGCATAACCCGCGTACTAGCGAGGGTATGCTGACCACTTGGTCGAATACATGCAGTTCATTTACAAATACATACATACATACATGCTTTCATTTATACTAATACAATACTACACAAGGAATACATACATACACTTCAATACATACAAGAAGATGATACAAGTCACACAATACTTACTCACCTTCTTCCGAAATACACATACTGTAACACCCTGGATTTTGGCTCATTATAAAGTAGAAAACGATACAAAACCAACACCGTAGACGGGGACTAAAACGGATGTCAAACGAGTCTTAAAACTAAGCAACAAGGTCTGTCCGAACATTAGTCCGAACATGTAAGTTCGGACATGTGCCGAGACTTACAGTTCAGACCCGTCCTCGCATGCTGTCCGAACATGTAAGTTCGGACAGATGTTCGGACACACTAATACTGTGAAAAACAAAATACTCTCGGGGCCTGTCCGAACATGGATGTACGGACGGACGTTCGGACAGGTCCAAATTTATAAAAAATCAAAATGAAAACAGGATTAGAAGGGTACAAAATGACCATAATATTAATGCCAATGGGAAGTGAATGTTTTATAAGCATATGTAGTGAATGTTTACCATAAAAACACAGCGGAATATATTTTCAAATCCAGAGTGCTACCGCCACACTCAATCTCATGAGTGCTCAGGCTAAACCTTAAACAATTCAACAGAAAAAATATTCAAAACATTGCCATTTAAATACTGTATCTCAACGACAATTAATCCATTCTAGAACTATGTGGTAGCGCATGCCCAATCCCCAAACTTCAGCAACCATCACCTGCGATCAGAAAACAATAGACAAAAACACGAAGGGATCGCGCAAATCAGATAAACTGAGTAAATTCTACCTCAATGTGTAAAATACATTCTGAAGTTCTTTTTATCATTTGTCAATCAGAGGAGAATGAGTGTTGAACATTAGAATGATTTTTCTAGAAAAACACAGTAGCCAACCAAACAATAGTAGGGAGCTTTCAGCAGGAGCCAACCATAATTTCCAAATACGGGGTCACCTATGGGACCGTCAAACAACCACCTCACCCTAAGTCCTTAAGTGTGCACACCCCCTATGAAACAACAGTAACATAGAGTAGATCATAGAGCTTAACTGCAACAATGTGTGCGGCGCAAATAATAATAATGGGGAGCACCTATGGGCTCCCAAACGATAACAATTCCTGTGAAAGACTCCCAAAAACCTTGTTCAAATCACCACCGTAATTATTCCAATCCACCAATCTCATAGTACGGGAATTGATCCCAATTGATAAATCTCAATCCGGTGATAAATCCTTTTTCCAGTAGAAAACACATTTGAGTCACAAAAGCAATTTTCCTCATTCGCAATACACAAAGTCAAATCAACTTGAGCATAGAGATTTACCTGATTAGACAAACAACTTCAAGAGATCAACCCTACAGGACTACTGGTAACACCCGTCGACGAAATATGAGTCTAAATATATATAATCAACAATTAGAGTCTACCAAACACAACCGAGTAATTTAATCGACGATCTAGGTAGAATACTTTACCCAATGTAATCCTAACTGGCACCGGGAAGGCGATCTGACAGCAGCAGGATAAAGAACGTGAATTTGCAAGGGTTCAAAGGTGAAGAAGCGAGAAGATTTTAGTGGAAGTAAGAACGCAGAAGAGTTGCTTGAATTTTGAGAGTTTGGACGAGCGTAATGGCAATACGTTGAGGATGAAGAGAAGTGAAGAAAGTCGATGTTTTAAATAGAAGTAATTTACTAAACAAAGAGAGATGTTATTCAATTAATAAATAATAATCCATTTCAAAGAAAAGAAAGTTATTAAATAATTTTAAGAAGGGTTCTAGTAACTAGTATTATAGATATTCGAAAGATATAAAAAAAATCACTAACATTAAGAAAAACCAGTAGAAGGATCGAGATTGTTTACAATATCAACTTAGAAATAAATAATTTAATAAATCTACAATTCACAATAATAGGAGGAAGTGGTTAAACCGTTGTAACAAGATAAGGATGAGAGTAGAATATCTAGGAAAATAATTAATAAACATTTATTTAATATAGGAAAGAGATTGAAATAAATAAGGATAGAGTAAAACAATAATTCTAGCAAGAGGAAAATAATTATGTTAAAGAAGGATCTAGAATATTAGTAATATAATATTAAGAGAATAATAAAGGGTTAATATCTTACTAATTTTGGAGAAGTCAAATGGGATTTGAACTCTTAAAGTTAATGCTAATTTACTAAGAGAAAGTAAAATTGAATTCGAACTCTAGGAATTTAAGATTAATCAATTTGAAAAAGAAATTCTAGGAACTTAAATAACGTTGTAACATCTAAGAATGATGAAGTAGTATTTAAATGATAATAATATTAATAATAGGAATACGATTGGTAAGGGCAAGGATATTGCGGATAATTGTAAACATTTCAGGAAGAGGAAGAATTTAATATAAGAGAAAGAATTTAATATAAGAGTATCGTTTAACTTCCCTGGGCCACTATAGTACTAAATTCGGACTTATTCATTCTTAAAAAGAATTATATTATTCTTAACATGAAAATTCATGGGTATTTCATCTCATCCCCCTTAAAAGAAAGCTTCGCCCCCGAAGCTGAATCTAATCTAAAGCACACCAGTCGAAAGACCAAGGGCTGCTTGGTCCTCAGCCCCTTGGGCAACCATTCCAATACAAAAAATTCAAGCCTAATTAAATGGTTCACCACATAGATAGAACTCTAAAATTTTAAGGCAAACCAACACATAGGACCAAAGTCCAAACCAATTCAATCATTCTATAATCATCACATCACATTAATAACATTAATTCAATACCAGTTCACATCCTACTAATCCACCAATTACCATGCCATTTTCCATTTTAAGTCCACCTATAGTATACCACTTACTATATATCATGTCTTCCAAGAAGTTAGGATCTACACCCTAACATTCATGAATCAAGATTCCAATCTTCCACCGAGAATGATAAATGAATTAACTCAATACACACCAAATGAAAATTAACAATTAAAGGAACTCACAGGACAATCTCCAACTCATCTTTTAACCACCACAGAATTCACTAAAGATTAAGCTCATTCTAAGAACTTTTATTAGCCTTCCCTGGAGGAATTCCCCCAAAACTAAATGTCATCTCTCGAACTGGAATCCTAGATCCCTACCAGTTATATCTTGTAATCCTAAAATATACTCCTACCTTTCTTCATTGAGATTAGTTCCTCTTCTTATATTCAACACCCAGCTTAGAACATTTCAGCAACGTTCTAAGAGATCTATTCCAAAGGTTTAAATGTGAACTTTTATACATTCCAGACCTGTAACCAATCATCCAATTTCTTATACATCTTAAACATTTAACTAAATTCACATTCTCTGACAATCTCATACAGACAAAATCATCAAAACAACCATGAAATCAATGCACCTCAATTACCCAATTTCCACTGAAAAAAAACATACATATGTCATTATTTTCTGAGTTTATATCTCTCAACTGATAATCCCAAAGTTCAATACTTTACCTCTAATATTCACATCACATTCGTATAAGAAACATTCACCCAAAGGTCACAATTCACCAGTTAACCTACTCCCCCATGCAAAAGTCAATAGCCAAAGACTCAAACACTAACCATCGCTTACCAACATAACCAAGATCTGTATACAAACTCTCAACTAAAATATTAAAACCTACATGAAACACAACCCCTCAAAATCACAAAGATATTACACTTACTCTTCTATCCATGATTATATCATTTTTTCCATACATAACACCAACCATGTGAACCAGAATAAATCTCTCGCAAATCATCATCTTAAAATTTTTTGTATAGCAGTTGATTACCTCTCAAATGAAGTACCAAACTACAGTTACTCATTGCCCACAAATGGCTCAAATAAATAATATAATCGGCTCTATTACAAATCAAGACGCGGTTAACCATTTAACAATCATCAATGAGGACTCATCATAAGTCATAATGCATCACACCTCCCTAAATAAGTTCTAGTTAGTGTGGACACTAGTGTCTCCACTACACTTAGCACAAGGATTAACCAAACCATCATCTTAAAATAGATATCCATCTCAAAAGATCTCAACAAATCTCAGTTAAGTAATAACCATAATATCTGCATCCAAAACACAAGAGAAATAAATACATCCAATAAATGAACTACCTTGCCCAACGGAAGAGCAAGACACATATTTGTTATTTCAAATCAACCGAAAGGTTAAACATGTTTCATCTCCTGTAAGTTAGTATAAAATTCATACAAGGACATAACATGAATCACAACAAAATGTTCCCATAACTCATACCCTTACCTCTTTTTCCATTTTAATCCTAATTCCAATTTAGACACTTCCATTAGCTCAAGTCAACCTCTCAACCCTATAACATAACCGATGAGACCAACATAACAATTCCATTGATAATTTCTACAGTAATCTCCAGTTACAAGTATCGTACTTCTAATCCTTTCTCTATCTACTTAATGCTTCCTCTATTAAGTCTACAAAACTCAAGTTATTTCCAAACACCGAATGCTCAGTCAAATACTACCCTTATTTTATTGTTATATAATGAGGCATAGTTAATCAATTTGTAACAGGATATGAGAATTCGTCAAGATTTATAATACAAACAATTACAAAAATAAATTTTAATAAGTCAGAACACCAGGGTCTCTTCAACACTTAGCATGAGATTCATCAAAAATACTATCACATTAAAATATTTATCACAAAACTTCTCGAGAAGATCAACATAAATAATCACTTAGTATACACATCTAAAAATATAAGGGAGGCAAACATCAGTTGTCATATACTTTATCTAGCTACGAACCTCACATACATCAATAATTACCACGTTGTACAAAGTCATAATCACAAATCATTTCCCTAACACACTGATTAATTTCAATACCTCAGAAGGACCTTTATAATAACTGACAACCAAAATATTTCATCACTTAGTACACTTCATGCTATTATTTAATGGGTATTGCTAACCAGTTCGTCAACACATAAATGGAACTCAATCAGGGGTCTTAATCTCAATATTTTACCAAAAATTTTCTAATAAATTTACAATACTAGCATCTGTCTAAATTAGCACACAAATTAACTAAACCATCTTCTCATAAAATTCAAACAGCAAGGGGTCCACAAATCTAGCTCAAGATCAACCAAAATCACATCCATAATACATGTAACATGTCATGCTCTACCCTGGTACGAAACACTACAAAAATACTGTCATTTAGTAACACGTAACATCCTTAGCCTATCTTGATAGGAAATAATATGGGTACTCAATCAACAAGAGTAGTATGATTATCCTATAATATCCCAGCACATATACATATTATGTCAACATTGCTCATATCTCCCGTACTCACAGGGTAGTTAAACAAGAAGAAACAACTATTTATATTTAATAAGATACATACGTATATATATACTCATATAAATATGCTAATTTTTAACCTCCTACCGATGAGCATGTAAAGGTCTATTGCACCTACCGTGCTTCTCTTTATTTTATTTTATTAATACTATTATTATTTTCCTTTTTCTTAAGTCCCCAACTGTAACACTTCGCAACCCGTTATATGCAATCTATTTATCATTTTGCTCACAAATAATCCCAAAATAAAATAAATAAATACCCTAGTGTTCCAGTCAATAATTAATTACCACAAATTAATGTTCATAAACATATTAAGTAAGACGTAGATGAAATATATATACTACAAAATATCTGCTTTTAAATAAGCGTGAACAAAATAATTTCAAAACAACACTCTATTGGCTACATATATAATATTCTTGAGAAACTGGTTATCACATAACTATTTGTTTACTGAATACTCTTAAGTCCATTTAAACTAAATAAAATATGAAGTCATCTTATAATCTAACCGCCACATAACATAAATGACATTAAAACTAACAACTAACAATAACAATTGTCTTTCGTTATAATTAATATAATTAACAATTCTTATGACTTTCTATAACTTTAGTTAACCAACATAAATCACTACAGACACTTTGAACAGACAACATTAAATAAAGATGTTAGAATCTTTTCACAGAAGCTCGTCACATAGAAAACAATTTACACACTACCATGACGGCAAAAGCGAAACATTTTCCCCTAGTTTAATACAACTTGAAATTACTATCATTCCAAGTCTCCTCAGAACTAACACCGATAATATACCAACATTTCTTTCTCTAATTATATCTATATATGCGTATATATATACATATATTTTCAATACCTGGTAGTCATTGCTAGAGTAATGTATATATGTATATGTCCCTTATATTCTTCTTAATACATGACGACAAATTAGTCTATATATTGTCATCAAAAATCCTTTAAGTAGTTACCATAATACACACATTCACAAATAAGGGAAGAAACAAAACCAAAGATTGGACTATATTGTCCGTCTAGTACATCACATAGAGACTTACAACTTCACAACAACCATAAACATTGATAATATTGTACACCTTAGAACACGTAGATTTAAAAATTCATTCATATAACATATAAGGAAACATTGTAACATCGGGGAGAAACAAGAATTCACCAAAAGGTGTCACACAAATCATCCAAGAAAATATGCTCACACCAATACCTCCAGCCCTTGTTCTAAGTAATCTAATTTTCAGCATTCCCTATAATTGATTCCCACATCACGCTACAACCCAAACTGGAGATTATATACTAACTTATATGTATATATTTATATAATTCTATCAAAACAATTCTCTTCCTTTTTTTAATACCTCTCAAGATACACGGGAGTAAATAAACTCCGAACATTCTCCGAACATTCACCATAGAAAATCAGACACATACCATACAACAATACCCATATGCAGTCCCCATATAATGTATATATATGTAGTACCACCCAATATCCATCTCAACACATTCCAACACCTCACATAACACACGAGAGTATATAACTCACACCCTTCAACACAAAATAATCAGGCACACAACATATCACACAATGTAATCCCCTAAGGACGGCTTATTCCAAATTTTAACCTTTTTCAACCAATTCTTATCTTATTTTGAAAACCACGGCTCTGATACCACCTTGTAACACCCTGGATTTTGCCTCATTATAAAGTAGAAAGCGATACAAAACCAACACCGCAGACGGGGACTAAAACGGATGTCAAACGAGTCTTAAAACTAAGTAACAAGGTCTGTCCGAACATTAGTCCGAACATGTAAGTTCGGACATGTGCCGAGACTTACAGTTCAGACCCGTCCTCGCATGCTGTCCGAACATGTAAGTTCAGACAGATGTTCGGATACACTAATACTGTGAAAAACAAAATACTCTCGGGGCCTGTCTTTAATACCCCGGATCTAAAAATGGCGATTTAAATTACTCTAATAAAATTATTAAGGGCCTAATGGTGCCTAAAGAGTATTGGTAAAGAATAAAACCAAAAGAAAAGAAAAACGCTTGAAAAGCGAAAAACGCTAAAAATGCGCGTTAAATGAGTATAAGGGATATATGATCTCGAGAGGGTCCGAGATGGATTCCTAAGGCTTAGTTAGGCCTAATTAGTATACGGGAATGATTCCCGAAGAAAACGGATCCAAATAATGGATTAAAAATGCTAACGGAGTTTTAAGCACGTTTTTCGAGAAAAACCCGAAAACGTGACTTTAAGTGGTCAAACGGACCCGTAAAATTATAGTTGATTAAATAACTATAATTAAGTATTAATGGAAGCTTAATAACCATTAAAATTAATTAAACGAGAAAATTCCGGAAAACGGACCCGGTAAATGAATAGTGACTAACCGGAGACGAAACGCGTTTAATTCGAAAAGACGAAAAAAAAACGACCCGGGCCATTAATTAGTGTGGGCCGGTTTTGATTAATGAGGGTACACCCATTAATAGCTTGCTAGCTATTAAGTAATAACAAGTCAAATAAATAAATAAGTAAAGCAAATAGTATAAAGTGAAAAAGTAAAATAAAAGCTTACCTCTCACCTTCCTTTCTTCTTCATTCCACGTACTTGCCCAGCCCTCTCAAATTTCCTCTTCTTCCTCGCGAGACCGAACAGCACCACCACCTCCATCTTCAATCTCCTCTAACTTGCTCGTTTCTTCACCGAATCGCACGAAATTGCCACCGTTGGATTCGTATCGGCGAGGGCTGCGTTTTCCACCCCTCAAAAACTCGATTCCTCCACCTTCATCTCCATTGACGTTGGAGCTTTTGAAGCTTGAAGAGAAGATTTCAACCCTTCTTCTCCTCCTTAATGCTTTAAGGTAATTATAAGCAAGAGTTTTGCTCATTTCTAGCTCATTCTTGTAATTTGGGAAAATTTTCCTCACGTTGAAATTTTCCCCCATGCTAGCCGTGAGCTCCTTGCCCATGTGGAGTGTTGGAAATGCCCATTTGATTGCCAAGCTAGCCATTTGGTTATTCTAAGGTAATACCTAAGCTAAACTTCGAAAACTAGCACTTAATAAATATAAATTAGGTTGTGTGGAGGAAAAGTAATGGTTGTTGAATGTGTGCTTTGGGCGGTGATTGTAGTTGGCAATCAATAGCCTTGTGTGGTGTGGAAAAACAAGAAGAGAAAGAGGGAAGAAGAGAAAGAAGAAGAGGAAGAGTGAAAAACCGAAAATAAGCAAGGTAAAGAGCTTACCTTGTGTTGGCTTTATTCTCCTTATGAAACTTATGTGGGTGCTGTATAAACAACCTTGAGCTTGAGTAGTAATGATACTACAATATGGTTAGCTGAAAGAGAATGTTTCAATGAGGTTTATGTGTGCAAATAAACCTAGAAACTAAACTAGTGTACATGTGTGAACCATGGGAATTTGGTGAGTTTTTAATGCCTAAACCAAACAGGTGAGAGTGGTTTGTGAGCTGTTTTAGTGTGATGGAAAATGCTTAGTGAAACAAGTAGGTGCTGTCAAAATTCACCTAGGAATTATGGCCTTGAGTGTTCTGTTTAAAGGAAGAAACAAGGAGGTTAAGGTGAGTGGTTAATGTTTGAGAGCCCAACTAAGAAGGGGAATGTTCTATGGGGAAAATAATGTCATTTGGGAGTTAGGTATGGCATCAGTATGTGAGGTTTGAATGGTTTGAAGAAGAAGCCAAAAATCTGTTGCAATCAGATAGGAAAAACAAGTGGAAAACTAGTTTGTAAGTGTAAAAGAATCTAAGTAAAATTAACTAGATTGGTGAGTGTATTTGGTGCTTGGATTAAGGTGATTAAGAAGGGTAATTAGTCACTAAAACATGAAGATTTTAGTTGGTGAAGGTTGGATAATTAATGGGCAAAGAGAGGGCCCTGAACAGAGACAGAAACTGTCAAAATTTGTAAATCTGTAGCAGGGTCCGGGACCTAGTCCATGGACAAAGTCCCGGACCACCCCTATTTTTACCCCCGAGAGTTGCCTGCTTGGTTGGTCCGGGTCCTAGCTTCATGCCCAAGTCCCGGACCATATATAATTTTCTAGCCGAGAATACACAGCCATATTGGTCCGGGCCTTGAGTCTGGTACAAGGTCCCGACCACTTGTTAAAATCACCCGAGAGTTACAACCAGCTTTGGTCCGGACTTAAGGTAGGGACCAAGTCCCGGACCACCCCCAGAAACGTACAGAGAGTGTTTTAAAGGCCTCTAATGATGGGGGTTTGAATGTTAATGATGTTAGATGATGTTTAGGCCTTGTTTGGTGGCATGTAAAGGCCCTAGGAAGTGTAAGAAAGTGTTAGAAGTGATTGAGAAGTGAGAACTCAATTTAATAAAAGTGAAACCGAGATAACGGGATAACGGGGTAACTACGGGAGTAACATTTAATTATGTTCCGTATAAGCTTAGTATTAACAATAATGTTTGAAACATTATCAGAACCGTGCGTGACCCGAGCTTGGTGAGATGCCACGGTAAAGTAAGAACCCCGGTGAAAGGTATGATTTTCTCATGCCCCGTATGCTAACCGAGTTACACTGATTTGTGTGTTTGTGTGCCGGCTTAATCAAGATTAAAGCATGAAAATAATCCCTTGTTTGATTATGCATGCATTGTTGTATGTTGAATGAGCTAACATACTTGTATGCCGGTGTGGTCTAACTTAGTGCATAGACCGACTCTTAGTGAGTATTGACTGACTAGAAACCCGTTGAACGGGTAGTCACATAACCAATGGTATTATGCAAACACACACAAGCTATCGATTAAAGTATAACGATAACACAAACATATGAACTCCCTAAAATGCGAGGAGATGTACGGGTTGAGTATATACCCGATAACGGTTAGAGAACCTTATTGAAAAAATCCACGAAATAAATATGAGTGGAGAGATAAATGACCTCCATCGAGAGGATTGAAGTTAGTCCAATAATGTAAACATATAAGAAAGGTAAAAGAGACCTAGGGGACTATGTGATTCCCTTGAGATACGGTCGACCTCTTATATGAGGATTTTACCCGGTATAAGAAAATATCCGAATGTACAAGTATATGATTGTGAGGGTAACACTTAAACCTAAGATTACCCGAAATTAAGTAAAGTTCCCAAAGTCATTAGAAACATCGAGAATGATGCTTCTAGACTAATATACATGATATAATTATAACTCCGAGAGAGGAGTATATGGGAATGTGAGTAGTCCGAGAGTAGTCGGACCTATGTAAAAAGAGTTAGGAACTAAGAGAGAGTTCCGTGAGCTAGTTGAACCTTCCCACCATGCTAGACCCAGAGTAGGGTCGAAACCGGGGAAGTAAGACTATGCTAGAGAGCCATGAGTTTTGGCTTAAGTATGTAAAGAGAGTAACAAGCGTGACGTAGGAGACCTGTAGTGTCTCGAGAATCTACAAGAGCTTGAGTATGAATAACCCGAGAGTGCGGGTGAGATAACGAGTATAAATAACCCGAGAGAAAGGGGCGAGTATATGTGAGAGTAACCCGAGAGAACGGGTATGTATAAGAATGAGTAGCCCAAGAGAATGGGTGTGTATACGAATGAGTAACCCGAGAGAACGGGTAAGTATAAGAATAAGTAACCCGAGAGAGCGGATGAGGTATTGAATAAGTAAACAAGGCATAGTGAGGAATAACCCTCAATGCCTAAGAGTAACCAGTTACCACTAACAACATTGTTATGTTAGTTAGGAATCGTGTTCCGTGATTGGATGTAGATTCCTTGTGTGATATACATATATATTGTATTGACATGATGCATGTTGTTTGTTTTAAATGAACTCCATGTATATCCGACCCAAAGTAGTCGGCGTACCGCGGTTAGCACGCGGTATATGCGAATTTCATGCGCAGCGTAAGCTGACCCCCTAGGGGGAACGTTTTTAGTGTGCAGGTACTTGAAGCTGACCACCGTTCGAGAGAGTAGGACGGGGACTGCTGTGAGCATGGGTAGTTAGATTGTAATTACTTATGCGTTTGAATGAGGTGTAAGTCCGAGTATGTTATCGGCATCCGTATATTGTAGACTCGGTATAGTAGAGATATGAATTGAGTATTGTATTGTATGAAGTACTCGGTTGTTCCAGCTCATCAGACCGTTACGGTATGTAAGAAAGGCCTGGTTAGCCACATGGGTGGCTAACGGCGTTGTTTCACCCCTCGTTGTAATTAGAGTTCCGCTGCGTGAGTAGGAGTAATTAGTAACAGTTTAAGAGGTAATGACGAGATTACGGTTGGGTGGTACACTGTCGAACATGGATGTCCAGACGGACGTTCGGACAGGTCCAAATTTATAAAAAATCAAAACGAAAACAGGATTAGAAGGGTACAAAATGACTATAATATTAATGCCAATGGGAAGTGATTTTATAAGCATATGTAGTGAATGTTTACATAAAAAACACAGCGGAATATATTTTCAAATGCAGAGTGCTACCGCCACACTCAATCTCATGAGTGCTCAGGCTAAACCTTAAACAATTCAACAGAAATAAATATTCAAAACATTGCCATTTAAATACTGTATCTCAACGACAATTAATCCATTCTAGAACTATGTGGAGCGCATGCCCAATCCCCAAACTTCAGTAACCATCACCTGCGATCAGAAAAACAATAGACAAAAACGAAGGGATCGCGCAAATCTGATAAACTGAGTAAATTCTACCTCAATGTGTAAAATACATTCTGAAGTTCTTTTATCATTTGTCAATCAGAGGAGAATGATTGTTGAACATTAGAATGATTTTTCTAGAAAAACACCGTAGCCAACCAAACAATAGTAGGGAGCTTTCAACATGAGCCAACCATAATTTCCAAATACGGGGTCACCTATGGGACCCCAAACGATAACATCAGGACAGTCACCTATGGGACTGTCAAACAACCACCTCACATAAGTCCTTAATGTGCACACCCTATGAAACAATGTAACATAGAGTAGATCATAGAGCTTAACTGCAACAATGTGTGCGGCGCAAATAATAATAATGGGGAGCACCTATGGGCCCCCAAACGATAACAATTCCTATGAAAGACTCCTAAAAACCTTGTTCAAATCACCACCATAATTATTCCAATCCACCAATCTCAAAGTACGGGAATTGATCCCAATTGATAAATCTCATCCGGTGATAAATCCTTTTTCCAGTAGAAAACACATT
Organism: Limonium bicolor; assembly: GCA_023374045.1. Taxonomy (NCBI): domain Eukaryota; kingdom Viridiplantae; phylum Streptophyta; class Magnoliopsida; order Caryophyllales; family Plumbaginaceae; genus Limonium; species Limonium bicolor. The sequence continues at coordinate 200,706,604 of CM041781.1, read as the reverse complement.
TGAGTCACAAAGCAATTTTCCTCATTCGCAATACACAAGTCAAATCAACTTGAGCATAGAGATTTACCTGTTAGACAAACAACTTCAAGAGATCAACCCTACGGACTATGGTAACACCCGTCGACGAAATATGAGTCTAAAATATATAATCAACAATTAGAGTCTACCAAACCAACCAATAATTTAATCGACGATCTAGGTAGAATACTTTACCCAACGTATCCTAACTGGCACCGGGAAGGCGATCTGACAGCAGTAGGATAAAGAACGTGAATTTGCAAGGGTTTAAAGGTGAAGAAGCGAGAAGATTTTAGTGGAAGTAAGAACGCAGAAGAGTTGCGTGAATTTTGAGAGTTTGGACGAGCGTAATGGCAATACGTTGAGGATGAAGAGAAGTGAAGAAAGTCGATGTTTTAAATAGAAGTAATTTACTAAACAAAGAGAGATGTTATTCAATTAATAAATAATAATCCATTTCAAAGAAAAGAAAGTTATTAAATAATTTTAGGAAGGGCTCTAGTAACTAGTATTATAGATATTCAAAAGATATAAAAAAATCATTAACATTAAGAAAAACACAGTAGAAGGATCGAGTGTTTACAATATCAACTTAGAAATAAATAATTTAATAATTCTACAATTCACAATAATATGAGGAAGTGGTTAAACGTTGTAACAAGATAAGGATGAGAGTAGAATATCTAGGAAAATAATTAATAAACATTTATTTAATATAGGAAAGAGATTGAAATAAATAAGGATAGAGTAAAACAATAATTCTAGCAAGAGGAAAATAATTCGTTAAAGAAGGATCTAGAATATTAGTAATATAATATTAAGAGAATAAAAAGGGTTAATATCTTACTAATTTTGGAGAAGTCAAATGGGATTTGAACTCTTAAAGTTAATGCTAATTTACTAAGAGAAAGTAAAATTGAATTGAACTCTAGGAATTTAAGATAATCAATTTGAAAAAGAAATTCTAGGAACTTAAATAACGTTGTAACATCTAAGAAGGATGAAGTAGTATTTAAATGATAATAATATTAATAATAGGAATACGATTGGTAAGGGCAAGGATATTGCGGATAATTGTAAACATTTCAGGAAGAGGAAGAATTTAATATAAGAGAAAGAATTTAATATAAGAGTATCGTTTAACTTCCCTGGGCCACTATAGTACTAAATTCGGACTTATTCATTCTTAAAAAGAATTATATTATTCTTAACATGAAAATTCGTGGGTATTTCACATACACGCTGCATACACAATACGTACTCAATACACAATACTTGCTAGCTCCATTTGTCCACCCGGGTTAATCGGGTGGAGATTACTCTTTTACTCGGGGTCAATGACTTACACCAGCCAAGACCATTACTCATTCAATACTTTACTTACTTACTACATACTCTAGTCAAGCCGTCGGGACCTCCGGCCCGGGGACTACTCTGTCCCACCACCGGGATTTACTTGGTTAACTAATCCAGGATGCTACCCATTTAAGGGGTTTGGGCTGTGGACTAGTTTAAGAACCAGGAATCGGAGCCAACCTCTTGTGTCTCCTCATCCTCACGCGTGGCCGAAACTATATCAGACTTCTACTCATTCTAATTTACTCAATACTTACGTTAGGAGTTAGGTAGTTAGGAATTAGTAGAAGTCACACATCCAAGCCACACACAAATACATTGCTCAGATACTCATCCATACAAAATACAATACAATACACAAGTACACTACAAGGTACAAAGACACTTCATCTTTATCCATATTTTCATGAATTATACAAACTAGTGTTCTGAAATACCCCAAATCTAATTAACATTATAAAACCATTATTTAATGGAAAATAATCCAAATATAAATCATTTCACGTACGCATGCAAACACATGCATGAGAACGTTACGTAAAAATGGTCGTTTCTCCATAAACGCTAAAACGCCTTAGAAACATGGTCAAGCATGACCTTGTATGACCTTCTAAAACTTAAACCAAATGGTCATACACTCATTATATGAATACATAAACATATTCTCTAGGCTATATTTAGTCAAAAACGTAAAACGCTCGGGAGTGCTCACGCACGCCCCTTAAAGCACGAAAAGCCGGAGGAGTGCCGAGGTGGCACGAACTCCTATAAAATTAATTCCAAGAGTTCCTAACATCATTATTAACCATTCTAAAGAGAACCCACGAAGTGGTTTCTCAAAATTCAACAAAAACCACAGGAGGATTTCTTAGCGCTCCTTTTTGCCCGGGAGTGTCCCGATGGCCCGTAAATTATGTCTGGGTTGATGTAACCCCATATAACTCAATGTAATCTTAATATATCATTATTTACTATAATAAGTGTTTATAAACACTTGGAACTCATAAAACAATTTATTTCCCAAAATTTCCTTAGAGCACAAAAACACACCTTCGGGTGTCACAAAACGCGTTTTACGCAATTACCTTGTAGTTTTTGACATGCCACGAATTAAGAATCTTAAATAGGGTTAAAATGACCTCTAAATCAGTTGGCAGTGTCAAACAAGGTGCTCTATAGGGGCCGATTTTATGTCCAAAAACTAGTATAAAACTTACATTAAAATTTATAAAAGGCATAAACATGGTGACTCACCTTCCCATGTGCTATAATACTTAATGCAAAGTATGTAGGTCTCATTGACCCAAGCTGTCGAAATATGCAGGAACAAGGCCATGTGAGCTAGACAAAAACAAAATGAAAAAGCAAAAAGTAGATCTAGATTCCACCTTTTTGATTTCTTCTTTTCAAGTGACCTTCCATGCTTGTCCTTGGCTCTTCATGCCGATTGAGAGCTCCATTAGCCTTGAAATCGTCCACCTACAAGAGAAGAAGAAGACAAGTTACAAACATTGAAAAATCAAAGGAAAAACCTTACTTTTCTTACCTTGTCTTCTAGCTCACATTATTTTCTCCACCTTGCCTTGTCTTGCATTATGGCCGAACACATGCTGGAAACAGGGCATTTATTGAGCCAATAACCATGTAATAAACTAAGGAAAAGAATAGTCATTGACATTAAAAATTAACAAAACAAAAATCAATTCCAATTGCATTCTCTCTTACGTGAGCTTAGTCTCATTCTTCCCTTGCACACTTCATTCGAATTGGTAAGGCCTCTCTCTCTCTTTCTTCATCTTCTTCCTTTGAAGCTCTTAAGTCCATTAATGGAGTTTTAACTTCTATCTTCATCTTTAAGGTAATTTCCTAGCATTTCTTGTCAAGCCTTGAAGCAAAACTCTTCCTAGCACACCATAGCATTTCGGCATCAACTAATGTTCCAAGGAGGTTGTCCAAACCAACATTAAACCAAGGAGCATCTCAAGGTTATCTTAAGGTAGTTTTCAAGCTTGAAAATCCTTAAAGCACATTTTATTGTGTAACCGATTTCTATTCTTCTAAGGCTTTTCTTCTTCATTTTCATGAAGGAAAACTTGTTCTTCATCCACCTTAAGTGAGCCGAATTATAAGGAGAAAAGCTTAAGGTAAATTCTTGGAAAACTACTTACAAATCTACTTAAGATCTTTATTGAAGATCTAACTCCTAAACTCCTTCACCACTTGCATATAACCGAAGTGGAGCATCAAAATTTCCTTGGAGAAAGCTTGGAGATTCAAGAAGAGTTCAAGCACTTAACCACCTTTGTTAAGAAGTAAGTTTACTAAGTAAATTTATGTTTAAGCTTGGTTAAGCTTCTAAAAATTATACAAAAATTATGTACATCTCCTAGGTTAATTAAAACCGAAACTATATGGTATTATATGCCAAAAATATAATCTATAACATATATGGAAAATATTACCTTAAGACACATTTTTGTGTCACAAAATTTATTTATGTTACATAAATTCAAGCCGAAATGTCAAGGGCAAAAATACTTATTTTGAGCTAAGAATCAATATAAGACATTACAATAATTTTTACATGAGTTATATAACTCTATGAATTTATGTATATTATTTTGACATATAAATCCACTTTTATATACTATATGGTCACTATTAATTATGGCCGAATGTCTAAGTGAAAATAGATTTTAATGAGCTACTTATGTATATAAACTTATACTATAAAGTTTGGTGAGTTAAAAATATTTTATTAGTGCTTAAATGGCTAATTAATTAAGTTATGTGGCTTAAATGTAATTTTTACAAAGTTTGGTAGTTTAATGTGAAAACCGAGAGTTAAGGGTCTGTTTGGTGTATTATGATATAATATAAGGTTAGGAATTAAGTTTATGAATTTTAGATAATTTAAACAAGTGTTAAAATAACATTTTATAAAGTTTTGGGCTATTATGTAATTTATAAAAGTTGTTATGAAAGTTTGGAACTTATATGGGCGAATTCATAATTAAGAGATTATTAGGTTCACTTCGAAATTTTGAGGAATTAAATATTTAACTATAGTTTATAAGTTATTAAGAAACTATTATAAAGTTTTGGGATGAAAATGTAATTAAGGAAATAAATGACAAAGCCGAATTACTTTGGGTTAGTTTGGTAATTTAAGAATTATATATATATATATATTCGGCATTTATGGAGAATTAAAATTAAAACTATAGTTTATAAGGCATTATGTAAAGATTATAAGATTTTGTGGCTAAATTGCAATTATAGAAATATTATATATAGGCCGAGAATTGGAGGGGCTAAGTTGTAATTTTCAAAAGTTATAATATTTAAAAGTATAACCAAAATATTAATGGTAGTTTTGTGATTTAATTAAATAAGGAATTAAAACTATGTTATATAAAGAGATTAGAATTTAAAAAGTTTATGAATTAATGTGGTTGTTTTGTAAATAACCGAAATATAAGGGTAATAATTTAGATTTAAATAAATATAGGTCCATATGGATATTTGGAGGAATTAGAAGAAAGAATTTTGATTAAAGGAATTATGAATAAAACTATGACTTATATAGTTATAAGGAATTAAATAACCAATTATATTTATGGTTAAAGGAGGAATAATAAAAACTATAAGAATTTATGTCCATGTATGACATATAAATATAGTTAAGAATTATAAGTTGTTATGTCACCTAGACAATAAAATAAAACAATATAGTACATGAATAAATAAATACATATATGTACATTAAAGGATTTATAAATAAATCAAAAGGAATAAAATAAGTTATACATAAATCATGAGGTAATTAAAAGAAATAAACCTCACATGAAATAACAAATACGAAATTGTTGAATGATCCAATAAAATTATTATATAAGGGTAACATAAATTAACCCTCTCAGTTAATCCTATTCTAGGACTTTGTTTGACCAGACGTTGACCGGGAATAATCAACTGCAACCTACGGTGAACGGTATGGGATTCTTGCAACCTGTTTTCTACCGGATTACACCGGCTTGTGTGCTATCTGTTGTTTGAAATAACGACCAAGATAATTAATGTAAAATGTTGTTACTCTTGTGCACTGTGTATTATTTTATGTGCGTGAATGATGCTAACTACAACGTGTATGTCCCACGCATACAAACACTACTATACCAGTGGACTAAATACCTGCGCTTTATTATACCGAGAACTTGTACTCAAGTCTCTCACTAACTTCACTTTATAACAAACGTCATTATCCTAAACGTGATAACTGACAATACACATTGTGTTCTTGTTTAACGTCTTATGACACCTAACAATTCTATACTACGAGAACGAGGAGCCCAGTTGGATCTGGCCATGCATGCTACAGGAGTTGTACCTGTCTCAGGTCGTCTCCTATTCATTTACGTCGCGACGGAACGTTCAGTGGGAGGAAGACTTTATTCCTCTCGAGGGTTCAATTCCCAACAGTCAAGTGGGAGGAAGACTTATTCCTCTCGAGGGTTCGATTCCCACCTTTCTAAGTACAGGAGTTAACTACGTTATCTTCTGAGGGACTAATTACCCAACCTTTCTCTAACGAGGTCACTATACCTCACTATATGAATACTCTTATACTGTCAGTCCCACTGTGTGGACCCGACAACTATCAAATGATTACAGTTCATCTAACTTGACCTTCTGAAGTCTTGTTTTATGTAACATTGTTGTCCTTGTATGGATGCTTGTTATTATCATATACTTGTTTACAGCTTTATAAAAAATGAACTGCATGTATTCGACAAAGTAGTTGGTGTGGCCCGGTAGACGATGGGCTGCACGTTTTCCATACCAGCATTGTTTGCTGAGCCCCTTTGGGGGCACCCCCATTTTTCAGGTACCTGAAGTTGAGAAGATTACCACACCGAGTGTAGGTGGGGTAGATTCAAGCTATGGGAGTCCTACTAGTTATTTGTTTTACTTAAGTATTTTACATTTGAGTTTGATTCCTAGTATCTCGGATTGTATTCGTATTCAGACCGTGACTTTTGGAGATTGTATTTGGAGTTAGCCTTGTTGGTCACAAGGGTGGCCAACGGCATTGTAATACCGCCCGGTTGTTGTATTTATTTCCGCTGCAGTTGTATTTTATTTGGGAGTGATCGCCGTACAGGTTATTGGATTTCGGGTTGGGGTGTTACAAAAAGTGGTATCAGAGCGTAGTTACGCTCTGGATACAAGGATACACCGAGATTAGGATTTCTAAAGCTTAGGTTACGGGTTGAGAGATAGTTTAGAAAGGAGTTTAAGTTAGTTTTACTTAGACTACTATCCAAGACCAAGATTGTGACCACAGTATCTAATATACCTCAACATCCTGCAGATGTCAGGAAGAGGAGGACGCCGTGGACAGGCCGAGAGGAGCCAACCATCAGGCTGGCAGACATTGCTACTTTAATAGCTCAGCATTTGCACAGGCGGGGGTTGCACAGCAGCAGCAGCTACCTCCACCACCACCCAGAGAGAGAGATTGGGTGAAGAGTTTGGCTGATCTGAGGCCAACTGCATTCAAGGGCAGACTGACCCTGCTCACTTGGAGACTTACATATGGAGATGGAAACAGCGTTCGAGACACTGCAGTCCCAGCTAGGGAAAAAGTGAGGCTGCTGCCTTTACCTGAAAGATGCAGCAAGAGATTGGTGGAATATGGTGAAGGCCGACCACCTGGATGACCCAGCTTTCACTTGGGGACACTACACTGCACTACTGAGGGGCAAATACTACCCGGCCCACACCAGGATGGTGAAGACTAGGGAGTTTGACGCCTGGAGCAGACGGGAAAGATGACCGTGGATGAGTATTATGCAAAGTTTACTTCACTACTCCGACTACTACCCGGATTAGGTTACTCGGACCAGGTTTTGGTCGACCGGTTCTACGGGGGACTGAGCCCTCGACTCCAGTTTGGGATGGGACCAATTCCCCACCAGCTTACAGGTAAAACAGGAGAGACATAAACCAGTTGAAATTTTATTACCTACTATACCCCGTCATGGGAGATTTGGAGATTGATACCTTGAGATTTCAGGAATGTTACCATGCTGCCTCCATTGTGGAGATACATGCAAGAGAAGGGATGCTTTGAGCTCCCAAAAGAGAAGGACGGACCTGGCAGTGAGGATGCCAAGCAGGGAAACTCCAACAGAAGGAACAAACCCTATCAAAAAGGCCAGGGGTCCTATCAAGGGAAGGGGAACCAGAACTACTGGGAACCCCCAGTCAGGAACCACGGAGCAGCAACTCACAGAAAACCTACCCATCTAAGGGTAGGCACTCTAACCAAGCAGTTAAATTTGAAACTTTTGTGATTACTCAGTACCGTTGGAATATAATTGACCTCGATTGTATAGGTTCTGGACATGGCTCAAACACGGGCCAGAGGTATGTCCGCCACTTCAACTGTAGACAGTGTGGAAAGGATCACCCCGGCGTGGACTGCCAAGGGGAGAAAGTCCAGTGCCGCCACTGTCAGATATGGGGACACCGAGCCTTCGAGTGCATTAAGAACCCGGAGAGCAGGAACTACCGCCCGGGAGCAAAGGCAAACACCGGCCATAAGAATGGAGCTAGCGATACTCGCCCTCCACCAACAAACCAAGCTCAGGGAATAAGGGCAAAGGCCCAGCATCGGGACCCGCCCTGCATGTCATGGACCGCTCAGATGAGGCTGGTCCTTCTACCAACCCAGGTACTTCTAAACCCATGTGAACCTGTTATTGAGCAATGGATGATGTGAATGAGTGCTTGCATGCCTTGATTGCCTAGTTGCATAGGAAGGAACTAATAAGACTCACTAGTAGAATTTTAAACCACGTAGGAAGCTATAAGATATGCTTTCCTATCCCCTCACCGCCCTCCCTGGAAGAAAACATTATCAAAGTACAAGAACCAGGGAACAAACAATGTAAGGTTATCCAACCAGGTTTGATATTACTCAAAGGATACCTAACACCGGAGACACAAATTGCAATCATCAGAAGATGTCAAGAATTGGGAGCAGGACCAGGAGGGTTCTACACTCCAGAATTTCCAGGAGGATCAAAGATGAAGCTGAAAATGATGTGCTTAGGAAAGGATTGGAATCCTTACTCAAAGACCTACCAGGATACAAGAAATGGAGATGGAGCACAAGTACCAAAAATCCCAGAAGAATTTTTACAAATTGTGGAACAAGCAGTTAATACAGCTCAACAGCTAGAAGAAGATCCAGTTCCCAATCTAAGGGCTGATCTATGTATCATCAACTTCTATGAAGAAGGAGGCCGCTTAGGGCTACATCAAGACAAGGATGAAACACAAGGGTCCCTCGATCAGGGGATACCAGTATTGTCTTTGTCAATTGGAGATGACGCAGAGTTCCTTTATGGCGAGCAGAAGCGTGTGGACCTTGCAAAGAAAATCATATTGAATTCAGGAGATGTTTTAATAATGGGTGGAAAGTCAAGGTTGCTATACCATGGAATTAAAAGGATTAAATTAAACACAGCACCTTCGACAGTGATAAACACCACTCACATGAAACCAGGAAGATTAAGTTTGACTTTTAGAAAGTACTAGTGTTGTAATTGTTTTTGGACATCTGAAAGGAGATCATCTCATCAATGAAGCATTATTGTTATGAAAGTGAATGTCTTTAGACCCCATCATATATCAAAGTACTTACCCAGATTCTTGTTAGGTTGTGCTAAGGAGACGGAAGGTGCCTTAAGTATTCTTACTGAGGAGGAGGCCAGCAAGGGCGGCGCGATCCTCACTGGTACCTTTCATGTTAATGGAGTGGATGCATTAGTACTGTTCGACTCCGGAGCCTCACATACCTTCGTTTCGCCTTCGCTTGCGGGGAAGTTGGGGCTAGACGCTGTAGAGTTACCTGATTTTAAGGTGGCACTCCCGTCTAAGGAGAAGATCAGTTGCACTCGTCTTTATAGAGGAGCCACTATCCGTATTGAGGAGGAGGAATTTCCCATTGACCTTATTGAGTTCAGAGGTCTAGGATTCGACGTTATAGCCGGGATGGACTGATTGGGGCGGCACAGAGGCCGCATTCTTTGTGCAGAGCGCAGACTGTTACTTAAGAGCCCATCAGGAGTGACAGTATCATACCGCCAGAGCCCTAGAGCACCATCAATAAAAGTGATATCTGCTATGTCCATGTACAAACATGTCAGGAAGCAGAAGGAAGTATACTTATGCTATGTTCAGGATGTTGAGCACGACCCTGATTTTGATCCGGATATGCCAGTGGTGTCAGAATTTCCAGATATTTTTCCAAAGGAACTTCTAGGCTTACCGCCACCCAGAGAGGTAGAGTTCTCCATTGAATTACTACCAGGTACCGGTCCCATAGCTAAGGCACCGTACCGTATGGCACCAGTAGAGATGGCTGAGTTGAAGGAACAGTTGAAGGATTTGTTGGACAAGGGATACATACGACCTAGCGTATCTCCTTGGGGAGCACCAGTTCTTTTTGTGAAGAAGAAGGATGGAAGCCTTCGGTTATGTATTGATTACAGAGAGCTTAATGTAGTGTCAGTGAAGAATAAATATCCACTACCACGAATCGACGATTTGTTTGATCAGTTGAGAGGAGCAAAGGTGTTTTCGAAGATCAATTTGAGATCAGGATACCATCAGATACCTATCAGGGAGCAAGACATAGAAAAGACAGCGTTCAGAACACGATACAACCACTATGAGTTTACAGTTATGCCTTTTGGCTTGTCAAATGCACCAGCAGTCTTCATAGATTTAATGAACAGATTATTCAGAGAGGAGCTGGATAAGACCGTGGTTGTATTCATCGATGACATCCTAATTTATTCAAAGTCTAAGGAAGAGCATGAGAGTCACCTCCGACATGTACTTGAGATCTTAAGGGAGAACCGGCTTTATGCTAAGTTCTCCAAATGTGAGTTTTGGTTAGACAGAGTTTCCTTTCTAGGACATGTTATCTTCGACTCTGGGATCGCAGTGGATCCAGCAAAACTAGAAGCAGTTCGCACCTGGCCTAGGCCAAAGACAGTGACTGATATCAGGAGTTTCCTTGGGTTAGCAGGTTACTACAAGAGGTTTGTCAGAGACTTCTCCAAAATAGCAAAACCTATGACCAGTTTAATGATGAAGGACGCACCATTCACATGGACTACTGAATGTGAGACCTCATTCCAGTATTTGAAGAATGCTTTGACATCAGCACCAGTTTTGACTATACCTGAAGGCACATAGGGTTATGAAGTTTACTGTGATGCATCAGGCAGGGGATTAGGGTGTGTACTCATGCAGAATGGGAAGGTAGTCACCTACGCTTCCCGACAGCTGAAGAAACATGAAGAGAATTACCCTACACATGATTTGGAGCTTGGAGCAATCGTTTTTGCATTGAAGATCTGGCGCCACTACCTGTATGGTGTCCAGATGACCGTATACTCGGATCATAGAAGTTTGAAATATGTATTCACCCAGAAGGAGTTAAACATGAGACAGAGAAGATGGGTTGAATTTCTCAAGGATTACGACATCGATTTGCAGTACAAGGAGGGAAAAGCTAATGTAGTAGCAGACGCATTGAGTCGACGAGCACATTCCTTAAATGTCATTGTGGCTAGCTCGAGTCTTATAGACGACATATGTAGCGCACAGCAGAATGATCAGCGAATGATGGAGATCAGTCAGAAGCTGTCTGACGGTACATTTGAAGGTGGGAAGTATGAGTTTCAGTTACATGATGATGGACTGATCAGATTAAGGGGCAGATTATGTATTCCCAGAGACAGCACTGATATAAAAGAGCATATTCTTCGAGAGTCCCACACTTCAGCCACATCTGTCCATCCAGGAGCTTCTAAGATGTACAAAGATCTAAAGAGGTATTTCTAGTGGAGTGGTATGAAGGGCGACGTGACAGAATATGTGATTCGATGTCTCACTTGTCAGAAAGTGAAATTCGAACATAGATGACCAGGAGGTATGGTACAGTCTATGCCAGTTCCAGAGTGGAAGTTTTATGATATCTCTATGAACTTCGTGGTGGGACTACCACCTACGAGAGGAGGACTAAATATGATTTGGGTTGTTGTTGATCGACTGACTAAGGTTGCTAGGTTTATTCCGATGAAAGACACTTGGAAAGTGCCAAAGTTGGCAGAACTATTTGAGAAAGAGATTATCAGACATCATGGAGTACCAAAGACTATTGTTTCAGATCGAGATACTAGATTTCTCTCACGATATTGGCGCGCTACTCGCAAAGCACTTGGCACTGAATTGAAGCTTAGCACAGCATTTCATCCTCAGACAGATGGTCAGTCAGAGAGGACTATTCAGACCTTAGAGGACATGCTACGAGCATGTGCCTTGGATTTCCAGGGCAGCTGGATAGATAGATTACATCTCATTGAATTTGCATACAATAACAGTTATCACGCCTTTATACAGATGTCGCCTTTTCAGGCATTATATGGCAGACCATGCCGCACACCATTGTGCTGGGACGAGTCTAGTGAGACCGTCATCATTGGGCCTGAGTACTTAGAGCAAGTTCAGGCAGAAGTACAACAAATCAGAAATAACATGAAAGCAGCACAAGACAGACAGAAATCATATGCTGATGAGAGACGACGAGACCTTGAGTTCGCAGTTGGCGACCAGGTATTTCTACGAGTATCACCCATGAAGGGTGTATTCAGATTTGGAAAAAAGGGCAAGCTAAGCCCGAAGTTTGTAGGACCCTACGCTATCACAGAGCGGGTGGGCCTTGTGGCATATCGACTTGATTTGCCAGCAGAGTTGGGCAAAGTACATAATGTTTTCCACGTGTCTCAGCTTAAGAAATACATGACTCATCCTTCTTATGTTCTTCAACCAGAGACACTATCATTAGAACCAACAATGTGGTACGTGGAAACACCGCAACGAATCTTAGATAGAAAGACAAGAGATACTCGAAATAAGTCTGTGAGCCTCGTAAAGGTTCTTTGGTCGAACCATGATGTAGAAGAGGCCACATGGGAACTAGAAGCGGATATGCGAGCAAATTTTCCCTTATTATTTACCGACTAGACACTTTAGTCTATGGTACGGGGGCGTACCCCTCTTTTTTTTTGGGGGGGGGGGGGGTAGAGCCTTTTTCGTTTGTGAGTTTATTATGCATCTTGTTGCACTTCTGTGCATTTCTATGACACCTTGTCTTGTATGTGTTCTTGTGTAACACTGTATTTGAATGTACTTTGTACTCCTAATTGCTGATGTGTACTTCGTTACACTACAATGGAAAGATTATGTGCATTACGTTGCACTATTTGATATGAAACGTGATTGTGTTTACTGCATTGAGATGATATGACCTTCCAAAGTATTCCTGTTGTGTTTGATGTACACTATGAACTTAGGAATATAGAGACTTGGGACTTAATCCCTAAAAACTAGATTGAGTTGTGGATGCTTAGTGGAACTTGATTCCCCACAACCTTATAAATTTAGATATGAGACTTCGGGGCGAAGTCCTTTTTAAGGGGGGTAGATTGAAATACCCCAAATCTAATTAACATTATAAAACCATTATTTAATGGAAAATAATCCAAATATAAATCATTTCACGTACGCATGCAAACACATGCATGAGAACGTTACGTAAAAATGGTCGTTTCTCCATAAACGCTAAAACGCCTTAGAAACAAAGGGTCAAGCATGACCTTGTATGACCTTCTAAAACTTAAACCAAATGGTCATACACTCATTATATGAATACATAAACATATTCTCTAGGCTATATTTAGTCAAAAACGCAAAACGCTCGGGAGTGCTCACGCACGCCCCTTAAAGCACGAAAAGCCGGAGGAGTGCCGAGGTGGCACGAACTCCTATAAAATTAATTCCTAGAGTTCCTAACATCATTACTAACCATTCCAAAGAGAACCCACGAAGTGGTTTCTCAAAATTCAACAAAAACCATAGGAGGATTTCTTAGCGCTCCTTTTTGCCTGGGAGTGTCCCGATGGCCCGTAAATTATGTCGTGGGTTGATGTAACCCCATATAACTCAATTTAATGTCTTAATATATCATTATTTACTATAATAAGTGTTTATAAACACTTGGACCTCATAAAGACAATTTATTTCCCAAATTTTCCTTAGAGCACAAAAACACACATTCGGGTGTCACTAAAACGCGTTTTACGCAATTACCTTGTAGTTTTTGACATGCCACGAATTAAGAATCTTAAATAGGGTTAAAATGACCTTCTAAATCAGTTGAAGGCAGTGTCAAACAAGGTGCTATATAGGGACCGATTTTATGTCCAAAAACTAGTATAAAACTTACATTAAAATATTATAAATGGCATAAAACATGGTGACTCACCTTCCCATGTGTTATAATACTTAATGGCAAAGAAATGTAGGTCTCATATGACCTCCATGCTGTCGAAATTATGCAAGGGAACAAGGCCATGTTGGCTAGACAAAAACAAAATGAAAAAGGCAAAAAGTAGATCTAGATTCCACCTTTTTGATTTCTTTCTTTTCCATGTGACCTTCCATGCTTGTCCTAAGCTCTTGAATGCCGATTGATGAGCTCCAATATGCCTTGAATTCGGCCACCTACAATGAAGAAGAAGACAAGTTACAAACATTGAAAAATCAAAGGAATAATGCCTTACTTTTCTTACCTTGTCTTCTAGCTCACATTATTTTCTTCCACCTTCCCTTGTCTTGCATTATGGCCGAACACATGCTGGAAACATGGGCATTTATTGAGCCAATAACCCATGTAATAAACTAAGGGAAAAGAATAGTCAATTGACATTAAAAATTAACAAAACAAAAATCAATTCCAATTGCATTCTCTTCTTCTTACGTGAGTTTAGTCTCATTCTTCCCCTTGCACACTTCACTTCCGAATTGGTAAGGCTCCCTCCTCTCTCTTCTTGCCTCATCTTCTTCCTTTGAAGCTCTTAAGTCCATTAATGGAGTTTTAACTTCTATCTTCATCTTTAAGGTAATTTCCTAGCATTTCTTGTCAAGCCTTGAAGCAAAACTCTTCCTAGCACACCATAGCATTTCGGCATCAACTAATGTTCCAAGGAGGTTGTCCAAACCAACATTAAACCAAGGAGCATCTCAAGGTTATCTTAAGGTAGTTTTAATGCTTGTAAATCCTTAAAGCACATTTTTATGTGTAACCAAATTCTACTTCTTCTAAGGCTCTTTTCTTCTTCATTTTCATGAAGGAAAACTTGTTCTTCATCCACCTTAAGTGAGCCGAATTTACAAGGAGAAAAAGCTTAAGGTAAATTCTTGGAAAACTACTTACAAATCTACTTAAGATCTTTATTCAAGATCTAACTCCTAAACTCCTTCATCACTTGCATATAACCGAAGTGGAGCATCAAAATTTCCTTGGAGAAAGCTTGGAGATTCAAGAAGAGTTCAAGCACTTAACCACCTTTGTTAAGGAGTAAGTTTACTAAGCTAATATTTATGTTTTAAGCTTGGTTAAGCTTCTAAAAATTATACAAAAATTATGTACATCTCCTAGGTTAATTAAAACCGAAACTATATAGTATTATATGCCAAAAATATAATCTATAACATATTGTGGAGGGTGATTTTTCGGTATGAGGGGGGTCTATCAAAATATGGTTCTGACTGAAAAGCCTAGATCCTAATGATATGCCATTCTGTGGAGGGTGAAAACCCGTTATAATTGGCATCCCTCAAATACCTACTAAATCGTCCGTCTTTCCCAGAAAGCATAAAGGGGAGTGCAAGTGTGCACTACACCCGCTCTCGATGGGCTCCACGCGGACTTATGCCTCTATAAGGCGGAGTTGACTAGAGTCGCCACCTAGTTTGACCTATGATAACTAGGAAGGAAGGAGAAGGGTTCTAGGAACCGTTAATTGACTCTGATGATTTGTTGCCTATGGATAGGACTTATCTGATCATACTAGAGATTCTGTGTGGGTTCGCACTGGGTTACACCCCTTAGAAGTGGCAACGACCACGACTTCGGATTGGTGCCCGAGGAAACCTCGGTCTCCAATTGTCGGGATTGCCTTCTTTCAAAACCTTATTAGAGAGATTCATCTAAAAAGCCAAGGATAGGATTAGGACGGGAAGAGAGAGAGAACGAGGCAAGCTTTTCTGCCAAGCTAGCGCCAAGAAGAAGAATTGAAGAATTCGAATGAGTATAGGACGAAGGATTGGAAAGATTCTGATGTTGAGGAAATGATTAAGATTGGGAGTCCTGGTCTGAGTTTGTGGGAACCGAAGAAGGTTTAAATGTTTGAGAGATATGAGAGCCACCTCAGAAGGGGAAAAGGGTTTTTTGTTTGGAATGGGGTCGCACCCTGGATGGGCTGCCTACGTACTCAACTCCCTGTTGAGATCAGACCTTACGTAGTTCACTTTTTTTTTGGGGTTTTGAAGGTTTTTGAGATGTTTGAGAGGTACTTGAGAGGTTAGCCTGTGAGACGCTCGGGTCTCTAAGACATTTGGGATGTTCATGCAGGTGGGGGTATGGGAGATCAAGGTTTGTGAGACGCTCGGGTCTATGAGGCGTTCGAGGCTTGAAAGGGTTATCAACTTCGGGAGATTCGGGTTTTTGAGGAGCTGAGGGTTTTTGAAGTGTTTAAGTTTGCTGAGTCTATGGAGATATTCGAGTTCGTTGAGCTGCTGAGACGATCGAGTCTGTTGAGCTGTTGAGACGGTCGAGTCTGTTGAGCTGCTGAGACGGTCGAGTCTGTTGAGCTGCTGAGACAGTCGAGTCTGTTAAGCTGTTGAGACGGTCGAGTCTGTTGAGCCGCTGAGACGATTAGAGATTTGAGATGCTTGACTTCAAGGAGATTGAAGTTTTCCGGAATTTGAGACTTATGATGTTTAAAATTGTTCGGGATTGAAATGAAGTTGAATTGAATTGGGAATGAAAAGAATTTTGAATTGAATTGGATTGAAATCGAATTGATTCTGGATCGGAAAGGGATTGAATTTGATTGAATTGGATTGCAATTGAATTTGAATTGGAATTGAAGTTGAATTGGATTTGAAACTAAACCGGGATCGAATTGAGGTAATGAGCCAGATTTGGGCCTTGAAATGTGGGCCGGATTGGACCTTTGAAATTGGGCCGGGTTGGACCCTATGAATGAGCTGGATTTGGGGCTTAGAATTGGGCTTGGTTTGACCTTTGAAATTGAGATTGGAAGATGATTTGAATCTATGAGACAATTGGAGTTTGGAGGGAGTTTGAAGTTTGATCTTAGAACTTTTGGAAGCATTTCAAATGCTTTGTGAGGTTGAAGTGTGTCTAATGAGTGTATGAAGAGTATTTAATGTTGAGTGCAAAGAGCTTTGATTTCGAAGAATTCATGAAGGATATCTGGTTTTGGAGTATGAGAGGATTGATTTTGGAGAGCGTATGATGAGTGAGTATGAAGGGATGGATTTTGAAGTGTGTTTGATGAGTGAGTGATTTTGAGGTGGAATTTGATGAGAGAGTGTGAAAGGGATCGATTTCGAAGTGTGTTTGGTGAGAGTGTGAGAGAGATTGATTTGAAGTGTGTTTGATGAGAGAGTGTGAAAGAAAATGATTTTGGAGTGTGTTTGATGAGAGAGTGTGAAAGAAATGATTTTGGAGTGTGTTTGATGAGAGAGTGTGAGAGAGATTGATTTGAAGTGGAATTTGACTCATTGGATCTTTAAATTGATTTGGAATTGGATGATCGATTGATTGTGAATTTTATTCTGACTTTAGAGGATGATTTGGAAAATTTTAAGGGAAACAGGTATTCCTCACATGGACCGTGTCTAGGACCCGTATGCATTAAGGATACCCCAAACCTAGGGCTTTTCTAAAATGCACTAAGAGGGCAACCTGATTGGCTTTCTAGGGCCACTTGTTCCAGCCCGTTTGGTTGGTTATGGACCGATCCTGAACAAAATTATATTTAGGCCAAGAGTTACATGGGCCCAAACAGGATCAGTCTATACACTTACAAAATCATAGGCAAGAAATGATGAACAAATGATGTGTAGAGATGAATTTCCAAGGCCATATAAACAAATGTACATGCGAACATGAATTTGAAAAGTTATCCGAATAAAACAGATATATGTGAGAAAAGAATTCAGAATCTGTCTAATTAATTATATACATGTGGACATGGATTTTAAGAGCTTAAGCTATACACGTGTGAAATGAATTTTGGAAGTAGCACGAGAAATGTATATACAAGAACGAATCATCAGAACTATCTAGGTAGCGAATCAGTATTATTCAAGGGTTGCTAATCAATTGTTAGTCTTATCCTATTTACTATCTTTCAATAGTCAATCAAAGATTGAAAGCAAGAGAATAATACAAAGGTCATGGATGAAATCACAATAATGAATAAATCATAAGATTGCAACCGAAAGTGAAAACAACTAAAGAATTACAAATTGATACGAATACAAATAAAAACTTTTAGATAAAAGCTGCTATGGGGGGTCGCATCGACGCCGCCTCACTTGAGCTGATAGGATCAGCAAGAAGTGCACCAACCGATACACGTGTTTGAAGTGGAAAGCCCGGTAGTCCTAGCTATGGTTCAGCTCCTTAATCCAACAGTTCATTGTTCCTCAAGCAATATGTACATGCCATAGAACAAAAACAAAGAGATACGAGAATAATTAGCAACGAAATGTAAATGGGTTGGGGTGTGTGCAATGGGATCATACGGCCCCTCTCAATGGGAGGAAAGGGGGCAATCTAATCATCTCCCACACCCCAACCGAGAACATAGAAAAGAGTTTCAAGCTGCCAACAAATGCTAAGATTGTAAGATAAATCAAGCATCGGGGTTGCTACTCAAATTAATTTGTCATCTTAGATTATGACTCAAACAAAGTGTAGTATCAAAGAGGTAAAGTTGTGAGTCATGTGGGATCATACCTAGAAGGGTTTATATCATTTCCCTCTAAGATGAAGAGTTAATAAGGACCATCCAGCCAAATGAGTGATTTATCTAAACAATTATAACATTTGGGCAACTATCACTCGATTCATGTTCGTATCTAAACGCAAAGGGACAACATCATGCTAGTTATCAAACTCAAACTCCAAACCACATACCAATGCACAAGGGGCAATTAAATGTCAAGTGCAATTGAATTTTAGCAAAGGTGAGAAGACAAAATTTCCAAACCCCATGAAGAAGCGTCGAAGTCCAAAGCCCAAGGTCATTCCAAGCAGCCCACATGTACAAGTCAAAGCTCAAAGCCGGTTGATTGCATTTGTACCTCAGTCAAAACATGAAGTTGAAGATAGTGAACGAACCGAATTAGACAAATGGCGTGAAAGGGTCAAAGTGATAATGCCACAAGCGACTGGTTTTTAAGCCAAAAGCACACCATATGACAATACCACAGCCAACTGTATTTCCAAACCAATATAATGTGCAATGGGATAAATAAGGTGTTGAAATTGACATTTCCAAACCGAGACTAAAGTGCACGTGAAAAGATGACTGCATATGTAGTCAAGTTCTGCTTCTGTATCGAATTGCCAGGGGACAAGCTTAATGTTGAACCAATCTCATAAGCAGTCACAAGACCGAGTTCACATGCCCAACTTATATGCAAGGTCAAACCACCATAAGTAACCAACATCCGACCCACAAATAATATACCATTCACAAACGAATTAAACAGCCGGAATCTGTCTTGGATTAGGCACATCGTGCCAGAGTCAAACCACCAGCAGTAATCAACAGCAGACCCATGAATAAAATGCCATCACAAATGAATTCAACAGGAATCTGGCTAGGATTAGGCACATAGTGCAAGAGCCATTTACTGGATAGAAACGATGTAGCTTCGAAGGCAAACTCCAATACGCAAGGGACTAATAATTGACAGAGACAGTTAAATCATCAGTTATATAGTCAATCTGCGAAGTCTCTCTAAACCGAACCTGCCCACATATGCACGTCTCAATTCAAATCACTAGAAACGGGTCATGATAGCAAGGAAACCAATTCTAACTCCAAAGATTCAACCGGACCCCTACTCCGGAGGACGAGTTCGAAGTATGAAATCAAACAAACCATTAGAGTAGTTTTCTTTTTAACTCGAAACCCACATGTAGCAGAGAATCGCAAGGAAATAAAGATATGGATGCAATTTCGGAGTGAAGTCCGACAAATTACCTGGGTTGGACTGGATATCAACCAGAAGAATGAACAAATCAATCAGAAGAACAAATTAACCAGAAGATGAACGAATCAACCAGTAAACGAATGGACCAACCAGAAAACGAATGGACCAAACAGAAAACGAACAAATCAACCGGAAAATGAACGAATCAAACAGGAGACGAATGGATCAAACAGAAAACGAACAAATCAACCAGAAAATGAACGAACTAAACAGAAAACGAATGGATCAAACAGAAAACAGATACTAAGTTCAAATCCAAATGCTTGGTCAATTTGCCGATCCCGGAATCACGCCAACCCGCCATGTCCACGCCTTTTCCTCTGGTCCGTGCGCATCTAAGCACAGCTCTCCAAGCTGGGGCGGCATGACACCAAGAACTCGAGATGATCCCTGGTGGTTGGCGAACGATTTTGAGGCAGTGCGGGTGAATCACGACGGCACCTTGGACGAAAACCATTGGAGGTCGCATGAATGAAGAGAACGAGAGGTCGATGGTGGAAGACAGCGACCAGAAACGAGCAAGGGAGTACGTGCGGCTCCTTTCGGACTCGAGGCAACAATCCAATCGAAGGATCAGAGATTAGAGCAGGATGGTGGTGGCTTCAGTTGTAGATGATGGGGAGCTAGGGTATTCTTCGATGAAATCCAGATGTCCGGATTTTTGTTTCGATTTTTTAAGATCGAAAGGGAGAACGGATATTCAGGATGAAGAAAAGATCGGAGAAGATGAAGAAAAATTCCAGACGCTTGAGTCTGGAGCTGGGTTTTTGTGGACAACGGTGAAGGAGAGCAGTTGTTTAGGTTGTTCACCGTGGATTTTTTTTTAAGATGGCCATTGGAGATAGATCGACGTGGTGGTGAGAGGATCAGGCTTCAACGGGTATCGAGGGTTCTGGCAAAAGGAAATCAGAGATGATCGAGATTGAGAAGGGCCAGCTGCTTTCTTTTAACCGAAGGAAGAAGATGATTTAGAGGGAGGAAGGAGGCTGATCGAGAGCGAAGATTATGGGAGTCAGGAAGAAGAAAACAAACCCGAGGCGGCTACAGTCACGACGAAGAGAATGAGCCAGACCGGTACTGTAGGGTTTTTGGGATCTGTGTTTCTTATAGGAAAAGAAAGCGGGCTTAGGGTTTATTTTCTATGTTCTTGGTATGGGGCTCGCTTGGGCGCGAGTAGAGTTACAAGGCCGGATCCAGTTTTGGGCCATATTGGGCTCTAGAGGGGACTGGTCCACGAGTAGGAGTTTTGGGCCATATTGGACTCTAGAGGGGACTGGTCCACGAGTAGGTTGACCGAGCTGGCAATCTAATTTGATCAGATAAAAGGGATGGGTTTAAAACCGGACTGTCATTTGGAAATTCATTTTCGAAGAATTGTTTTTTTTTGAAATGTTTTGAAAAAGATTATAAAATGATGGTTTCGTCTTAGCACGCACGTTAATATGTTTTGAAAAAAGAAAGGCGACGACCCCTCTTATTATTTCGGAATTTGCTTTATGGGGTGAGAATTTTTGGTGTCTACACATATATGGAAAATAATTACCTTAAGACACATTTTTGGTGTCACAAAATTTATTTATGTAACATACCAATTCAAGCCGAAATGTCAAGGGCAAAAATACTCTATTTTGAGCTAGGAATCAATACAAGACATTACAATAATTTTTACATGAGTTATATAACTCCTATGAATTTATGTATAATTATTTTGTCATATAAATCCACTTTTATATATTATATGGTCACTAATTAATTATGGCCGAATGGTCTAAGTGTTAAATAAATTTTAATGAGCTACTTATGTATATAAACTTATACTATAATGTTTTGTGAGTTAAAAACATTTTATTAGTGCTTAAATGGCTAATTAATTAAGTTATGTGGCTTAAATGTAATTTTTACAATGTTTGGTGAGTTTAATGTGAAAGCCGAGAGTTAAGGGTCTGTTTGGTGTTATTATGATATAATATAAGGTTAGAAATTAAGTTTATGAATTTTAGATAATTTAAACAAGTGTTAAAATAACACTTTATAAAAGTTTTGGGCTATTATGTAATTTATAAAAGTTGTTATGAAAGTTTGGAACTTAAAATGGGGCGAATTCATAATTAAGAGATTTATTAGGTTCACCTTCGAAATTTTGAGGAATTAAATATTTAGACTATAGTTTATAAGTTATTAAGAAACTATTATAAAGTTTTGGGATGAAAATGTAATTAAGGAAAAATAAATGACAAAGCCGAATTACTTTGGGGTTAGTTTGGTAATTTAAGAATTTATATATATATATATTCGGCATTTATGGAGAATTAAAATTAAAACTATAGTTTATAAGGCATTATGTAATGATTATAAGATTTTGTGGCTAAATTGCAATTATAGGAAATATATATATATAGGCCGAGAATTGGAGGGGCTAAGTTGTAATTTTCAAAAGTTATAATATTTAAAAGTATACACCAAAATATTAATGGTAGTTTTGTGATTGAATTAAATAAGGAAATAAAACTATGTTACATAAAGAGATTAGAATTTAAATGTAAAGTTTATGAATTAATGTGGTTGTTTTGTAAATAACCGAAATATAAGGGTAATGATTCAGATTTAAATAAATATAGGTCCCATGTGGATATTTGGAGGAATTAGAAAGAAGAATTTTGATTTAAGGAGTTATGGAATTAAAACTATGGCTTAAATAGTTATAAGGAATTTAAAAATAACCAATAGTTATTATTTATGATTAAAGGAGGAATAATAAAAACTATAAGAATTTTATGTCCATGTATGACATATAAATATAGTTAAGGAATTATAAAGTTATTTTGTCACCTAGACAATTAAAAATAAATAACGAATATAGTACATGAATATATAAATACATATATGTACATTAAAGGATTTATAAATAAATCAAAAGGAATAATAAATAAGTTATACATAAAATCATGAGGTAATTAAAAGAAATAAACCTCACATGAAATAACAAATACGAAAGTTGTTGAATGATCCAATAAAATTATTATATAAGGGTAACATAAATTAACCCTCTCAGTTAATCCTATTATAGGACTTTGTTTGACCAGACGTTGACCAGGGTATAATCAACTGCAACCTACGGTGAACGGTATGGGATTCTTGCATCCTGTTTTCTACCGGATTACACCGGCTTGTGTGCTATCTGTTGTTTGAAATAACGACCAAGATAATTACTGTAAAATGTTGCTTACTCTTGTGCACTGTGGTATTATTTTATGTGCGTGAATGATGCTAACTACAACATGTATGTCCCACGCATACAAACACTACTATACCAGTGG
This sequence comes from Limonium bicolor, assembly GCA_023374045.1. Lineage (NCBI taxonomy): Eukaryota > Viridiplantae > Streptophyta > Magnoliopsida > Caryophyllales > Plumbaginaceae > Limonium > Limonium bicolor. The sequence continues at coordinate 200,683,667 of CM041781.1, read as the reverse complement.
ACTAAATACCTGCGCTTTATTATACCGAGAACTTGGACTCAAGTCTCTCACTAACTTCACTTTATAACAAACGTCATTATCCTAAACGTGATAACTGACAATACACATCGTGTTCTTGTTTAACGTCCTTGTATGACACCTAACAATTCTATACTACGAGAACGAGGAGCCCAGTTGGATCTGGCCATGCATGCTACAGGAGTTGTACCTGTCTCAGGTCGTCTCCTATTCTATTTACGTCGCGACGGAACAGTTCAAGTGGGGAGGAAGACTTTATTCCTCTCGAGGGTTCAATTCCCAACAGTACAAGTGGGGAGGAAGACTTTATTCCTCTCGAGGGTTCGATTCCCACCTTTTTTTTAAAGTACAGGAGTTAACTACGTTATCTTCTGAGGGACTAATTACCCAACCTTTCTCTATAACGAGGTCACTATACCTCCACTATATTGATATACTCTTATACTTCTGTCAGTCCCACTGTGTGGACCCGACAACTATCAAATGATTACAGTTCATCTAACTTGACCTTCTGAAGTCTTGTTTTATGTAACATTGTTGTCCTTGTATGGATGCTTGTTATTATCATACTATGCTTGTTTACAGCTTTACAAAAAAATGAACTGCATGTATTCGACAAAGTAGTTGGTGTGGCCCGGCAGATGATGGGCTGCACGTTTTCGATACCAACATTGTTTGCTGAGCCCCTTTGGGGGCACCCCCATTTTTCAGGTACCTGAAGTTGAGAAGATTACCACACCGAGTGTAGGTGGGGTAGATTCAAGCTATGGGAGTCTCCTACTAGCTATTTGTTTACTTAAGTATTATACATTTGAGTTTGATTCCTAGTATCTCGGATTGTATTCGTATTCGGACCGTGACTTTTGGAGATTGTATTTGGAGTTAGCCTTGTTGGTCACAAGGGTGGCCAACGGCATTGTAATACCGCCCGGTTGTTGTATTTATTTCCGCTGCAGTTGTAATTTATTTGGGAGTGATCGCCGTACAGGTTATTGGATTTTGGGTTGGGGTGTTACATGTTCAAGACAATATATATCAAGAACAACCTAGAGCAAGCACAAGTAAGTGCAATATAGTCCGATTCATGCATTTATCTTACTTAGGTGATCAAATAAGCACACAAATCGGGGTAACCAGGTTAGGATACAGAGCATGAAGAAATCATACCTTTCACCGTTGACTTAGACTCACCGACTCCTCTTCGGTGTTCGACTATTCGAATCCAAGCATATACATAGAGTTGGGTGGTTAATTATCTATAATTAACCTTACTTATTACTTCACTAAAGTTTCCCGGTTTATACTTACTAATTCATTGTTGTTCAAGTACTTTTACTTATGTCACTTACTTAAAATTACTTCTTAAGCTTGTTCATCGCCTTAATGATCTTTAAACATCATTAATCAATTGTTAATTACCTTATAATATCATTACCATTCAAATCCCCATCATTAGAATGCATTAAAACACATTCTGGTGACTTTTTGGGGTGGTCCGGGTTTGTGTTCGGGGTTACAAACCCGGACCAAGCCGTGAAATCAGTTTCTGGACAGTTTTAACTATGGTCCGGGTATGTGTACCGGGATACAAACCCGGACCATGCCCTGGAATGAGTTTCTGGAGTGTTTTTGGGGTGGTCCGGGTTTGTGTACCGGTTTGTAAACCCAGACCATCCCTGTTATACATTAAAATGCAATTTTTAAGCCTCCTTTCACCCCCTAATTCATACTTAACCCTTTCCTAATCTTTCCACATGTAATCTAACGTGTTTTTACACCATTTAGGCACACTAAACCTCCTTAATCCAACCACTATACTCCTCTGTCAATTCACATGTTTTTCACTGTCAAATTTCCTCCTTTTCCAGTTTTTCTTCCTCATTTGTTGCTACAGATTTTTCCTTTCTTCTTTTCCATTCAATACTCCCTCTACTAATGCTACTCTTAGCATCCTCAATGCATTACCTCTATCCTAGTTCCATCTCATTACTTAAATTCTCTTCTAAATCTGTTACAAAATACTAAACTACTCACTTAAACTCTCCAAATACACCTAGTTACCACCCAGGTTATCCCTTCTTCTTCCACATCTAAGTCCTCCAATTTCCATACAAATTTGGGCAGAGGTTCCCCTTTATTTTTAACATTGCCCACATACATTTTCAGCTCACACATTCATTCCAATTCCCATATCAAGTCACACATCATTCCACACACCATGACACAATATTTTTTCCCCTGCACATACACATACATTACCCAATGTTTTACCCAAGCTTTAAAACCTCTTTTAAACTTCAAAACTACTACATTCTCTTCCTCTTTATACCACAACATACCTACCTCTCATTATCAATCACTTTATTCATTTCTAATACCCAAAATCTGTTACACTACACATTACAAAACCAACTCAAGGTAAGAGCATTTACCTTGTGATTTTAGTTTCTCCTTCTTTCTTTCTCTTCCCTTCCTTTCTTCTTTCTTTTCCTTCCTTTCCTTCTTGTTCTCGGTTTCAAATGGAGTTAACACTCCAATGCTACAACCCATACCAATACACATCAACTACTTAGCATTCATTCTTAACTAACCCTAGAATTTAGATGTTTTTAGGGTTTAGAAAGAGGCATTACCTTCCAACCAATGAGTGAGGTCCTTGGTTAGCAAGAGAGTGAGATTCCTAGCCCATGGAAGAAGCCAAATCGGCTGGAATACAAAGATCAAGACAAGGGTTCAACATGAATTTTCGTTTTGCCAACAAGGGCTAGAAAAAGATGAGTTTTCAAGATTATTTTTACCTCAAAATAATAAGGAGATGAAGGTGCTTCCAATGGTGGTCTCAAACCTTCAAATGGAGAATACCCATGGAGATGAAAATGGGTGTTTTCGATTTTGGAAAGGAGGGAGATGATCTTCTTTGCAAGGGGAATCCAATGGTGTAATTTTTGTTGCATTTGGAGAAGGATTGAGTAGTTAACAAGAGGAGAGAAGGAGGGAGTTATGTGGGATATGGCAAATCGCCATGGCTGTCGCAAGAGGGAAGAAGAGAAATCAGAGAAGAAGGAGGGAGTGCAGTACATGAGGGAGGGGGGAAATAGAGGTGAGAGAATATCTCCCCTCACTTTTGTACCTTATTTTTGCTTTTTACTTTTTGACTTATTTATTTGTTAGTTGTGTGAGTGTGTGTGAGAGGGGCTAATTTAATTCCTAAAAAACCGGCCCCCACATTATTACTAATAGGAGCATTTTTCATCTTTTACAGAAAATGCTCGTCAATTTACCCGGTTTAGGTACTATTCACTAACCGGGCCCGTTTTCCGGAATTTTCTCGTTTATTTAATTTTATTGGTTATTAAGCTTCCATTAATGCTTAATTATCATCACTTAATGATTTATAATTTTTACGGGTTCGTTTGACCACTTATAGTCACATTCTCGAGTTTCCTCGAAAAACGTGCGCTAAAGCTCTATTAGCATTTTAATACATTATTTGGATCTGTTTTCTTCGGGAGTTGTTCCCTTATATTATTTTGGCCTTATTAAGCCCTAGGAATCCATATAATATGCTAACCGAGGTCTCATACCTCCTATAGTTGTTTAACGCTTATTTAGCATTTTTCACTTTTTAAGCGTTTCTTTATTTCTTTTGGATTTATTTTTCCTTTCCAACATTACTTAGGCGTTATTAGGCCCTTAAATACGTATTAGAATACTTTTAATCACTATATTTAAGTTCGGGGTATTTAAATCTACCCCTCTTTAGAACTTTGTCCTCAAAGTTGTTCGAGGTTATAGGATTACTATGCTTACTCATTTATACTCGTCTAATGCTAGAAGTCATACGTTCTTCCTCCTTACTATTCCCAAATCCATTACTCAAGGTCTCTACATACCATTCCATACAAATATACCATACCCACTCCAATCCGCATTACCACCAACCATCCAGTTCCTCATTACAAAATTTGTACCTACATACAGTGCAAAGCTATCCCCCAAAGCAATGCAATACACAATACAATCCCGCAGGCACTCAAGTCATCTAGACACAGGACTCCTCTATGTCCCGCTGCCCTTGGAATAATACAACATGATACCTACTGACATTTTCTGGTATAAGTTTCCAATAAATACTCACTCTCCGGTCTAAGGAAAATTCTCTCACAACTACTAATTAGAAATCTTTCAAAACACACATCTCCAAATTCCAATTCATATTTATTACTTCTATCCTATATGTGATTCTTGTGACCACTTGAGGGGAGCTTCAAGAATCATTCGACCCTGATGTGACCAGCATCAGTGTTGAACTATCTTTCCACCCCAATTTGTGTTCGGTTTCCCTTGATCTGATCAGGATCAAGTTCGACTTCCCACGTCAGTTTCAAACAATCAAATAATTCAATTATTTCAATTTATATCTTTTTACTCTTCCTAGTCATAATTACAAATTCATACATCTCCAAAGGATGGAATTCAGTCCATCAACCATCCTCACTCTACTTCCAAATACTTTTCTTCGAGATTAAATGCCTAAATGCTCACTTCATCGGCCTTTGCTACTTCCATCCACTACTCTCCATCATCTCTAATATTCTAGCTAAGGAATACAATACTTATAAAATTCAGTCATCCTCAATTTGCTTCCAATAGTTTACCTAGGAATACACTACTCATGGACTTTATTCATCTACTACTCTCAATCGTTTCGTACTATTTCTTTAAGGAATACAATACCTGTGGAACTCCGTCCACTACTCGTTACTCTTCTTTACCAATACTCTTACACTGGGGTTACAAGATGGGTATATTTGTTCTATGGTATTTGCATGTCTAAAGCCTAATTACCACAATTTCACTATGAATGAATACATATGTTTATTTAACATAAGTACCAATCATCAAATCGGTTATCATTTGTGCTATGCACATTATAGTTTATGTGTTTTATTCATGAAACTTACATTATGCGGTTTTCGCTCTACCCCCCTTAAAAGGGATTACGCCCACGTAATCTACCATATGTTATTATTGAACATTTGTTTACTAAGTTCGGGCATTCTGAAGCATTTAGCTTCACTATGGTCCATTATACAATGTACTCTGGTCAAAGGGTCTTACCATACTAATGGTTTAGTCCTTGCACCATGAATTTCTATATGAGTTTATTTAACTCATAATTAATTCGGTTCTAGCTTATTAGGCTTCAAGGCGTTGATAGCCATTCTTTCATACTTACTAGGTCATTAAATTTCTTAGCTAGGCCCACTAGCTTCTGCTGCGTGACCCTGATAACTTGGGTAATTCACCCTTCTTGTTATCCTTAATGTGCTACACATCACCTTTTATCCCTCTATTATGGAAATAAGGTTTACTAAACAAGTGTGGTATTCTTTTACCGTGTTTGAACTCAACGAGTTTAGATTTGTAACCAGCTCTTTGGCAATCTATTATACATACTATTCGTACTCCCGCGATTATTCACTAAGCTCCTCCGAATTATTGTCGGGCGAGGTTAAGTCACCACTTAACTGTAGTGCTTCCTCTGTTGTCAATAGCTTCTGAATTATACCAGTTCTTCTAGTTCAGTACAAGTGTTCTTTACTTGTATGGCCTTGCATTTTCTAAGCATCGGTCCTAGTGACTTCCTTAAGTCTTTTTTCCACTTTTTATTCCACTGGAATTCACATCTTGTGATTGTTAGTGTGTTTTACACTCTTCGTGCTTCTTTGGCCTTAGGCCGCACGGTCTGTTGCTAAGCTTGCTTAACTGGCTTATGCCATATTCGTTAGTGAATGTAACACCCCTACCGCTAATACCGTCATTACCGTACCATACTTGCCTTCGCAGCGGATATTACTTACTCAACGGCGGGTGTACAATGCCGTTAGTCACCCACGTGACTAACAAGGCGAGTTACAATTCTACATACTATCGGTCTGATGAATATGAACATACCGAGTACTCTACACAATACAATACTTCCCATTGCTTACTTACCCATAATTCAATTACAACGTCAATACATTACTATACCGAGTATACTACAATCCTTAACTTACCGATACAGTCTAAGCTTCCATATTTGCATTACAATACAAGTACCAATCCCTACTATACAACTACCCATGCTTACGTAGCAGTCCCCGTCCTACTCTCTCGAACGGTGGTCAGCTTCGAGTACCTGCACACTAAAAATGGTCCCCCTAGGGGGTCAGCTTACGCTGCATATGAAATCCGCATATACCGCGTGCTAACCGCGGTACGCCGACTACTTTGGGTCGGATATACATGGAGTTCATTTTACACGCATACATACAAACACATACTACAACAATACAATCAAAATACCTACATAAATATGCGAGTTCAATACTTACTAAGGAAGGCAACTCAAAAGTCAACCATTCGTATTTGTTATTCATTCATTACTCCTCGTACTGTGTTCGATATTCGCTACTCTACTCATACTTACTCCTTACTCTTGCATACTCATCACTCCATGTTCAATACCTTACTCGTACATGATCCTTACTCTGTACTCGTTACTATACTTGTGCATACTCACTACTCAATTCTCCGTACTTACTCTTACGTACTCAATACCCAATGCTTACTCATACATACTCGATACTCGGTACTCATTAATACTCATACTCACTTCCTACTCAGTACTCATTACTTTGCTCATACATACGCAATACTCATTACTCATTACTTTGGCCTCTGGGCGGAGTCATACACAAGACTCGCCACCGGACCTACAATACGAGGGCTATACGCTTAGCTCCTCAAATACTCAAATGCCTGCTCTTACCGGACTACTCAAATTCCCAACACTCTTCTCTCAGAGTACATTACAATCTCATGGATTAGCATAGGAGTATCTCTCTCGATAACCACCACTAGCTTAGGGAATTACCACCGACTAGTATCCTCAGATTTAAGGGTTTCCCCAACGTATCGAATACTCTCATGTTCGGACATACTTACATCAGTCGGGTCCTCTCATAATGGGTCGACTAATTACTAAAAGGTTTAGAGATCCCTCATCATTCTTTACTACTCTCATGGTTCATGTCTTGCACCAAGATTAATTCCTCTATTAGAGGTTACTTATATACTTCCACTACCTTTGTTTGTGGATTGTTCAATTCGGTTCTCCTACCGTCATCGGAAGGTTATTACTCCCGTACACTCTCTCACATTCTGGTGAGTTTCGTTGGGTTGCGTTATCGTTTGTTGATTCGTTAGTTTAGTGCATTGCTACGGTTCCATTAGTTCACAACATGACTCTTACTACGAGCCACTACACAACAAGACTCATCTATGAGTCGTACTACGCACCAAATGAAGCCACACAATCAATCAAGAAGGGTTAGCTCACACACATACAGCAAGACATATAATGAAAGGCAATAAACCGTTTTCATGCTTTAGTCTTGATTAGCCGGCATACAACACACAAATCAACGTAACTCGGTTAGCATACGGGGCATGAGGAAATCATACCTTTCACCGGAGTTATCTTTACCATGTGTTCCCTTGTTCCTTGGTTCACACTTGTTCCTCTGATAATGTTTCCAACATTGTTATTAATACTATGTTCATACGATATACAATAATTACTACTCCCTTGCTTACCCCGTTATCCCGGTATACTTAATGTTCTTATACTTACAACTTCCTTAACTTGTTTCCTTACTCACATGTGCATTTTCCTCATCCTTTCTTACCATTAATGATGTATTACTACATTTACATGTACCTATGTGTATAGGCATACATGTATATACATATGATAACTATAATCATACATATATATATATATATATATTTGTTTTGACTCGAACGACCTTACCCAGGGTCGGTCCCAAGGTCGGTCGAAGTCAGTAAGGAATTACGCTGGAAAATTACAGGGCCGATCGACCTTGTAAGTTCGGTCCCAAGGTCGGTCCATTCCAGTGAGTTACTTAACGGAAAATTTTAGCCCGACCGACCTTGCAAGTCCGGTCGCAAGGTCGGTCCATTCCAGTAGCTTACGAGACGGAAAATTTTTGAGTCGACCGACCTTGCAAGTCCGGTCGCAAGGTCGGTCCATTCCAGTAGGTTGCATCACGGGAAATTCTTCTGGCCGACCGACCTTGCATGTCCGGTCCCATGGTCGGTCCATTCCAGAAGGTTTCCGTCCTTTGCAAATCTGGGCTCGACCGACCTTGCAAGTTCGGTCCCAAGGTCGGTCCGGCCCAGTATTTCAGTTTTCATTTCTGTTTTCAGTCCTCTCCTTTATCCATTACTTCCCTATTGTTCCTACACTTAATCCCACATATTTTAACACTACTTAGGCCCTCAAATTGCCTTGGTTCATCCCCCAGATACCTTACTCATTTCTAAATCCATATACACAATTTTCCTCACTTTCTCTCAATTCTTACAATTGTTTTCTTTACTCTTATGCTACAGATTTTCATTTTAACCTTAACCATTCAATACTTCCTCAACCAATGCCATTCCTAGCATTCTAAATACATTTCCAAGCATACCCAATACCAATACCCAAGTCCAACATTCATTTTACAAAATCCTGCACACCAATTCCTTCCTAGTTCCACAATGCATTTTGGTACCTCTCTTGCTATAGATTTTACATTCTAATACTCTTATACTACAAGTACCAATCCATGGTTACTAAGCATCCTCATTAATTCCAATACACACCTTGGTTCTCCCATTCACCAAGTCACCCACTAATGCACAATTCCTACTAAAATTTTGCCATAGTTTACCTACAATTCTAACTTCTCCACATATATACTTTTCAACCAAATTCACTCCTAATCTAGCCACACCCATTCAAGGGTCCTACCAGCACACATACTAGGCAATCTAAATACATCAATACCCATCAATCACAATACCAATATACATACTCATTACACTTGGCTCCAAGGCCTACCATTCACATACTTGCTCACAATTCTCAAACTTCCAATACTACAATACTAAGTACAATAGTTTAGGTTCTTTTATTTGTTTACCCATTCCCATTACACTAATGCATTAAATTAAGCATTAAGAAGGAGCTCTTACCTTGAGCTTTTGATTCCTTCATTTCTTTTCCAGTTCTCCTTTCCTCTTCTTTCTTGTCCAAATCGGTTTTGTGGGGAATGGAGTTGCCAAACTCCATTCCCATCACCCAATTACACAAAGACAAGTATAATCAATACACTAACCCTTAGATTCATACTAATCCATTGAGATATTCAAAACAAGATTTCTAGGGTTTACCTTTGGAGTGTTTTAGGAGGGGTTTTAGCCCTTGGTTCAAGAAGGTGTTCTCACCACCATTGGAGGGTTGAAGCAAAGCTCCAAAACAAGAGGAAAAACAAGGTAAGAGAGGGAGGCAAAAATCGGCCTTACCAAGGAGATGGAGAAAAGTGAGGTTTTTCATGGAGATTTTTACCTTGTTTGAAAGAGGACACTCCAAGCTTCACAATGATGTGCTTTTCTCTTCAAATGGGGAAAACCCATGGAGGTGAAACTCATCCTTTTCGAATTTTGAAAAGATAGAAATGTAGAGGAGGATGAGGGGATTACAAATATGTAATTTATTTTACATTTGGAGCTCAAATGGAGCTAGAGCATGGAGAGAAAGAAGAGAAGCCATGAGAGGTGTTGGAGCTTCTAAAAAATCGCCAGCCCCATGGAGAAGGAGAGAGAAATCGATGGGGAAGGAGAAAGAAGAAAGGAAGGGAGAAATGGGGAAGTGAGGTGAGAGAAAAGGTTAAAGTACCTTTTCTACTTTTTGCTTTTGACTCTCCTTATTTAATTAGCTAGTTACATGTGTGTGTGAGAGTGAGCTGTTTATACCAGTAAAAACCGGCCCCACTGTTATACTAGCTGGAGCGTTTTTCGTCTTTTACAGAAAACACTCGTTATTTTACCCGGTTTTGATACTATTCACTAACCGGGCCCGTTTTCCGGAATTTTCTCGTTTGATTATTTTTATTGATTATTAAGCTTCCATAAATGCTTAATAATTATTATTTAATGATTTATAATTTTTACGGGTCTGTTTGACCACTTAAAGTCACGTTTTCAGGTTTCCTCGAAAAACATGCGCTAAAGCTCTTTTAGCGTTTTAATACATTTCTTGGATCCGTTTCCTTCGGGAATCGCTCCCGTATACTAATTAGGTGTGAACAGGCCTTAGGAATCCTTACGATACTATAACCGAGGTCTCGTACCTCTTATGGTTATTTAACGCTTATTTTAGCGTTTTCCGCTTCCTAAGCGTTTTTCTCATTTCTTTTGGATTTATTTTCCTTACCAAAATTACTTAGGCACTATTAGGCCCTTAAATACTATATTAAAATATTCTAATCACCATATTTAAGTTCGGGGTATTTCAATCTACCCCCCTTAAAGAACTTTACCCTCAAAGTTGGGGAATCTAATACTGTTACTCGTACATATACTCTATGCTAAGGTTATGACCTCTACATATAACTTGTCAAACTCCAAATGTCTGACATGATGCATACTACGCATCCAAACAGCATGTCACTGCATGCATAGCAATCAAAAATATCCGTTTTACTTCTCTCCAAGGGGGTCCATCCGCAGACAATTAGGTACAATCCTCCCCCAATGGCGAGTGATCCCTCAGGTACCGGTCACGTTTGAACACTTACGCTTTCTGGTTCACGACCATCGTGACTTGAGCACTTACACTTTCTGGCTCCACGGTCCTTTGGTTCTGATCAAATTCATTTGCACATATAGAGATCCTCAGGCACTTACTCACTTACTTACTTACTAGACTTACTCATACTTACTCGGGACTACGCTGCCCCAGTGCCCTTGGAAAAATACAAAACACGCACTATTACCGTACAACCGGTGTAGTGGTTTCAAAACTAATCAACACTCCCACCGACTCACAACTAGCTTCTCCTCCTATGGTTTCGACCGGATACCCGTGCCTAGGCATGGAAGATCCACTAGCGCCCGTGGGAGCGGTTTCAAAACCGATCCTCATTCTCAAGTTTGAAGAAAACATTGTACCAAATTAGTTTTGGAAATTCATTTTGAAAACTTGCATACATCTCCCAATTTCAATTTATGATGATTATTCCTATTACTAGTGTTATTATTGTGGCCACTTAAGGGAGCTTCCAGAGTCCTTCAACCCCAATGTGATCAGCATTGGTGTTGAATTATCCTTCCACTCCAATTTGTTTTCGGCTTCCCTTGATCACTAGCAAATCAAGTTCCACTTCCCACCTCAATACAAACAGACAGCTCGTCAAACATCATTTCGTTTTCTATCTTTTTAATCTTGCTACTCATAATCATACACATACATTTTCCAATTTATATGATTCACTTACTTACTAATCATCTCATCAACTATTACTACATCATCTCCAACTACTATACTCAAGAAATTCATGGGAGTAATATCCCATTAATTTGCTATACCAAATTTATACTCATAAAATACATCGGTTGTATACCGATTTATACTCATTACATACATCGGTTCCAAACCGATTTATACTCCTCAAGTCTCCCATACATACTCATTCTTCATACTATTACCAATCGGGGTTCTCATTCCCCTGGAGTTTCTCTACTCCTTTTCCTATACTTGCTTCTCAAATAACCATAATTACACGATGAATGAATACAAATGTTTATGTAACATAAGTATCAATCATCAAAACAAATACTTTTGCGCTATGCGTATTGTAGTTTACGCACCTATCACGTAAAACATACATTACGCGGTTTTCGCTCTACCCCCCTTAAAAGGGATTACGCCCACGTAATCTACCATGTGTCAACATTGGACATTGGTCGAAGGCATTCAGCCGTCATGGAGTGGTTCAGTTTCCATGCGGTCTATTATACAATGTTCCTTGATCAACGGGTCTTAACCGTACTATCGGTTAGTCCCTGCATCAAGAATTTTCATCGGAGTTATTTAACTCTTAACCGGGTTCGGTTCTAGGTGTATGCCACTTAGAATTCTGGGCCCACTAGCTTCAGCTGCGCGACCCTGATAACTTGGGTTATTCGCCCTTCTTGTTATCCTTAACGTGCTACCCATCACCTTTTTATTCCTCTTATTGTGGGAATAAGGTTTATTGACCAAGTGTGGTGTTCTTTTACCGTGCTCGAACTCAATGGGTTTTAGCTTCATAACCAGATCCCTGGCCATCTATATACATATTGTTGTGTTTGTAGTGATCTTTCACTTGGTTCCTCCGACTTATTGTCTGTTGAGGTGAAGTCACTACTTAATTGTAGTGCTTCCTCTATTGTTAGCAGCTTCTGATCTATACTAGTTACTCTGGTTCAGTACAAATGTTCTTTACTTGTATGACCTTGCATTTTCGATGCGTCGGTCCTTGTGACTTTCTTAAGTCTCCTTTCACTTTTATTCCAATGGAATTCACATCTTGTGATTGTTGGTGTGTTTCACCCTCTTCGTGCTTCTTTGGCCTTAGGCCGCGCGGTTTGTTTCTAAGCTTTTGCTTGTCTGGCTTATGCCATGTTTGCTGGTGAAAGGAAGGTTTTACCACGATTTACATTTTCTCATATTCCTAGCTATCCCACTCGATCATTAACTGCACAAGTGCAATACCAAAACACCCAGTCCTACAGAGTGCAGAGGTGTAAAATCTTGGCAGTAATTCTCTTATGAGGTCGCAATAGGACTGATCATTACTCTTTCAGGTGGTGCTTCATCACTTGGTGCAAACTTCTGGCTTGTTGCCCGGTCTGTCTACCATCTCGTGTTAATAACCCCATAGTATTGGGTGATTATTCATATACATTGGTCGCCTGCTGCGCACCATGTTCTTACTGATTCCACAGTATTGGTTTACATGGCATCCACTGTTGCTAGCTTCAGCTCATGCATCTCTATCATTTATACAATCGTTCCCCATGTATTTGGTAATACAGAATATGGTATTACTTTATTTTTCTGAGCTCTCTGAGCATTATTGGTTTTATAACCGGTTATTCCTTGGTTGTCAACAATTGCTGTTGAAGCTTATTTCACATTGCTTGACAATAATTGTATGCTCAAGCTTGACTACACTAGTAGTTCTGAAAGGAATATATTTCCAGACAGTTACTGATGGTATCCCCTGCTTGGGATCCATGTGTTCACCGCTCTTACGGTCTCACATTTATGAGGGGCGTCCTCATTCATCGGTTGTTACTCTTTTATCGGTGTCGTCCTTGACAACCTTCCACATAGTTCACGATTGTTTTGCAACCGTTGGGTTGTTTGGTAATAGTTTCATGGCCTACTAGCCATGTTGCCTAGAGCTCTGCTCATTATAGGCTGTTCCGCAGTGGTTATTTCTCCGTAAGCTATCGCTGAGTTGGAGGTGATACTGGGCTCCCTGACAAGATCGTCATATCACGCTTCCGTCTGTTGGAGACCCTTTTTGTATCTTGGTATTGATCGATACCATTTATTAATTTGGGGTATCCCCTATCAAGTGGGATCCCATCGGCGTTCTAACCGGTTGCTCGTTCCGATTGTGGTGTTTTTACCACGACATCTCGTTCAACTGTGTTGACTTGCTACCCTTTATGGATTGCTCCTGGGTAGTACCGATTATACGGTAGCATCTGACATGTATGAGTATTTCCGGTTTGTTGTCCTACCTTGCGGTTCTGGATCTGAGTTATCCGTTTAGGGTTGTAACATCTCCCGTTCTTAGGGTAGACCATTGGTGTTTTTCCTGGTGTTATAACGGATTTGATATCCCTTCCGGTGATGAATGGTATTTCTGGTACCTTATAACATCACCCTGTGTGTTTATGGTAGTTGATATGGGAATTCTATCCCGTTCATTGAGCACTGATGTGTAAATGTTAGGAATTTGCCTTACTATGCTTAGACTGGGTATTCCTTCCAGTTATCATGCTTTACTTAGATATCTTCGAGACATATCCAATGTCTTATTCCGTTGTTAGTGCTCCTTGCACTTTCAACTCTTAATGGTTCTCCTGAAGTGAGTTTCTGACTCCTTAGCTTGTAGCTTATCTGAGTTTCCCTTGTTCGGTTGAGGTAACCAGCTGTTCTGTTTTAAATTTACTTATGGTCCATAGAACAGAGTTGACTACTTCCCGCGTTTCGTACACTACATGTATACATACGTGGGGTACCGTCTTGGCACGTTACCACTTACCTAACTACATGTCAGGCCCGCAAGCTCCTTCGGAGTGCAGTCGTCCCACATCCCATATTTGGGTACACTCGTAGTGTTCGTCACACGCCTAGGTGAAGTATTCTATTGTCAACTCCTCTTGTATCATCCTATAATACTCACCGTAATTTCGTCTGTTTGGTTTAAAAAAATCCAAGGTTTAAAAGGAGAGTTTATGATTTTTGAAGAAAAATTTGGGTTTTGAAATAACAGTTCGGTGTTAAAAGGAATTCTTCATGGCGTTGCCATGATTGAGGTCTTGACCAAGTCCAGCTTCTCGCTGACTGGTATACTTTTAATACGATGGGCAGGCCGTTAAGCCTTTCCGTGGTTTCGTTATTTAAATGCTTAGGATTGGTGATCCTATATTTGCTCCATTCGTCATAGCGGCACTTTAGCAAGTATATGCGGGTTGTTAAAAGTCTTCCAACCGTCTTGTAGTGCTGCACTTGCCCTAGGCAAGTGCGCGGGTAGGTTGTTTTTCGGTTAACGTATACCAGTTACGGTATCGTTTCCATCCATAATTGGTGGTTTTATTATGTCTTCATTTGATCTTTTGATCTTGGTGATCGATCTCCTGAGTCGCTTCTCAGTATACTTGACATGGTTGTCGTCAGTCCGGGTGTCTCACACCTTCACTGTGGTTAACGAGACTTGACTTATCCTTAGGAACCATATTGTGGTCCTATAGGTGTATGTTTATGGATACGTTCATTGTCGTCTGGACTATGTTGTTCGGTTATTACAGCCTCTTGGCGTGTAGGTTTGGTATTAATCCTACCTCGACTAATTCCTTAGTCGGGTTGTATACCGTTGTCGGTGTTGTCAAACATTACAGTCCGTTGACTCTCTGGTCTCGGGTTTGCTACTCTATCTTATTTGCTCCATTGCGCGATTGTGCTTCTCTTCTTACTGGCTATTCATGGTTCTCGCGACTACGAAGCATGTCGCCCCATGGTGCCATAAATTCCATTATCCTTGTGTATAGGATCTTCATTCCTCCGCCATTAAGTGCGGTCCTTGTCATTCAACGGGAACCGTCTTCAGGACTTCCAGTTCTTGGACTCTACCGTATGACAGGTTCTTTTCTAGTAAGGTTTGTCTTTGCAACTGCCAGATCGGGTTTTACCCGAGTGTGAGAGGTCTTTCCATCTCTCTGGCGTTCTTCTCCCAACTTAATACCGTGGGTTGCGGAGGACGGGGTATGGTTGTTGTAGGTTTCCGGTTCACGCGGAAGTTCCTAACTAGCGTACCTCACACGCTAACACTCAACCCTTAGCCCTAAGTCTCCAATTCCTAACTCGGTATTTTCCTAAACTCGGTATTTCATCCATCAGAGCGATACTTCGCTCTGATACCACTTTTTGTAACACCCCTACCGCTAATACCATCATTACCGTACCATACTTACCTTCGCAGCGGATATTACTTACTCAACGACGGGTGTACAATGTCGCTAGTCACCCACGTGACTAACAAGGCGAGTTACAATTCTACATACTATCGGTCTGATGAATATGAACATACCGAGTACTCTACACAATACAATACTTCCCATTGCTTACTTACCCATAATTCAATTACAACGTCAATACATTACTATACCGAGTATACTACAATCCTTAACTTACCGATACAGTCTAAGCTTCCATATTTGCATTACAATACAAGTACCAATCCCTACTATACAACTACCCATGCTTACGTAGCAGTCCCTGTCCTACTCTCTCAAACGGTGGTCAGCTTCGAGTATCTGCACACTAAAAACGGTCCCCCTAGGGGGTCAGCTTACGCTGTATATGAAATCCGCATATACCGCGTGCTAACCGCGGTACGCCGACTACTTTGGGTCGGATATACATGGAGTTCATTTTACACGCATACATACATACTCATACTACAACAATACAATCAAAATACCTACATAAATATGCGAGTTCAATACTTACTAAGGAAGGCAACTCAATAGTCAACCATTCGTATTTGTTATTCATTCATTACTCCTCGTATTGTGGTCGATATTCACTACTCAACTCATACTTACTCCTTACTCTTGCATACTCATCACTCCATGTTCAATACCTTACTCGTACACGATCCTTACTCTGTACTCGTTACTATACTTGTGCATACTCACTACTCAATTCTCCGTACTTACTCTTACGTACTCAATACCCAATGCTTACTCATACATACTCGATACTCGGTACTCATTACATACTCATACTCACTTCCTACTCAGTACTCATTACTTTGCTCATACATACGCAATACTCATTACTTTGGCCTCTGGGCGGAGTCATACACAAGACTCGCCACCGGACCTACAATACGAGGGCTATACGCTTAGCTCCTCAAATACTCAAATGCCCGCTTTTACCGGACTACTCAAATTCCAACACTCTTCTCTCAGAGTTAATTACAATCTCATGGATTAGCCTAGGAGTATCTCTCTCGATAACCTCCACTAGCTTAGGGAATTACCACCGACTAGTATCCTCAGATTTAAGGGTTTCCCCAACGTATCGAATACTCTCATGTTCGGGACAAACTTACATCAGTCGGGTCCTCTCATAATGGGTTGAATAATTACTAAGGGGTTTGGAGATCCCTCATCATTCTTTACTACTCTCATGGTTCATGTCTTGCACCAAGATTAATTCCTCTATTAGAGGTTACTTATATACTTCCACTACCTTTGTTTGTGGATTGTTCAATTCGGTTCTCCTACCGTCATCGGAAGGTTATTACTCCCGTACACTCTCTCACATTCTGGTGAGATTCGTTGGGTTGCGTTATCGTTTGTTGATTCGTTAGTTTAGTGCGTTGCTACGGTTCCATTAGTTCACAACATGACTCTTACTACCAGCCACTACACAACAAGACTCATCTATGAGTCGTACTACGCACCAAATGAAGCCACACAATCAATCAAGAAGGGTTAGCTCACACACATACAGCAAGACATATAATGAAAGGCAATAAACCGTTTTCATGCTTTAGTCTTGATTAGCCGGCATATAGCACACAAATCAACGTAACTCGGTTAGCATACGGGGCATGAGGAAATCATACCTTTCACCGGAGTTATCTTTACCATGTGTTCCCTTGTTCCTTGGTTCACACTTGTTCCTCTGATAATGTTTCCAACATTGTTATTAATACTATGTTCATACGATATACAATAATTTCTATTCCCTTGCTTACCCCATTATCCCGGTATACTTAATGTTCTTATACTTACAACTTCCTTAACTTGTTTCCTTACTCAGATGTGCATTTTCCTCATCCTTTCTTACCATTAATGATGTATTACTACATTTACATGTACCTATGTGTATAGGCATACTTGTATATACATATGATAACTATAATCATACATTATATATTATATATATATATATATATTTATTATACCGATATATATAATCGGTCGAAGTCAGTAAGGAATTACGCTGGAAAATTACAGGGCCGACCGACCTTGCAAGTCTCCATTCCAGTGAGTTACTTAACGGAAAATTTTAGCCCGACCGACCTTGCAAGTCCGGTCGCAAGGTCGGTCCATTCCAGTAGCTTACGAGACGGAAAATTTTTGCGTCGACCGACCTTGCAAGTCCGGTCGCAAGGTCGGTCCATTCCAGTAGGTTGCATCACGGGAAATTCTTCTGGCCGACCGACCTTGCATGTCCGGTCCCAAGGTCGGTCCATTCCAGAAGGTTTCCGTCCTTTGCAAATCTGGGCTCGACCGACCTTGCAAGTTCGGTCCCAAGGTCGGTCCGGCCCAGTATTTCAGTTTTCATTTCTGTTTTCAGTCCTCTCCTTTACCCATTACTTCCCTATTGTTCCTACACTTAATCCCACATATTTTAACACTACTTAGGCCCTCAAAATGCCTTGGTTCATCCCCCAGATACCTTACTCATTTCTAAATCCATATACACAATTTTTCTTCACTTTCTCTCAATTCTTACAATTGTTTTCTTTACTCTTATGCTACAGATTTTCATTTTAACCTTTACCATTCAATACTTCCTCAACCAATGCCATTCCTAGCATTCAAAATACATTTCCAAGCATACCTAATACCAATACCCAAGTCCAACATTCATTTTACAAAATCATGCACACCAATTCCTTCCTAGTTCCACAATGCATTTTGGTACCTCTCTTGCTACAGATTTTACATTCTAATACTCTTATACTACAAGTACCAATCCATGGTTACTAAGCATTCTCATTAATTCCAATACACACCTTGGTTCTCCCATTCACCAAGTCACCCACTAATGCACAATTCCTACTAAAATTTTGCCATAGTTTACCTACAATTCTAACTTCTCCACATATATACATTTCCACCAAATTCACTCCTAATCTAGCCACACCCATTCAAGGGTCCTACCAGCACACATACTAGGCAATCTCAATACATCAATACCCATTAATCACAATACCAATATACATACCCATTACACTTTGGCTCATGCCTACCTACCATTTCACATACTTGCTCACAATTCTCAAACTTCCAATACTACAATACTAAGTACAATAGTTTAGGTTCTTTTATTTGTTTACCCATTCCCATTACACTAATGCATTAAATTAAGCATTAAGAAGGAGCTCTTACCTTGAGCTTTTGATTCCTTCATTTCTTTTCCAGTTCTCCTCCTTCTCTCTTTCTTGTCCAAATCGGTTTTGTGGGAATGGAGTTGCCAAACTCCATTCCCATCACCCAATTACACAAAGACAAGTATAATCAATACACTAACCCTTAGATTCATACTAATCCATTGAGATATTCAAAACAAGATTTCTAGGGTTTACCTTTGGAGTGTTTTAGGAGGGGTTTTAGCCCTTGGTTCAAGAAGGTGTTCTCACCACCATTGGAGGGTTGCAAAGCTCCAAAACAAGAGGAAAAACAAGGTAAGAGAGGGAGGCAAAAATCGGCCTTACCAAGGAGATGGAGAAAAGTGAGGTTTTTCATGGAGATTTTTACCTTGTTTGAAAGAGGACACTCCAAGCTTCACAATGATGTGCTTTTCTCTTCAAATGGGGAAAACCCATGGAGGTGAAACTCATCCTTTTCGAATTTTGAAAAGATAGAAATGTAGAGGAGGATGAGGGGATTACAAATATGTAATTTATTTTACATTTGGAGCTCAAATGGAGCTAGAGCATGGAGAGAAAGAAGAGAAGCCATGAGAGGTGTTGGAGCTTCTAAAAAATCGCCAGCCCCATGGAGAAGGAGAGAGAAATCGATGGGGGAAGGAGAAAGAAGAAAGAGAAGGGAGAAATGGGGAAGTGAGGTGAGAGAAAAGGTTAAAGTACCTTTTCTACTTTTTGCTTTTGACTCTCCTTATTTAATTAGCTAGTTACATGTGTGTGTGAGAGTGAGCTGTTTATACCAGTAAAAACCGGCCCCCACTGTTATACTAGCTGGAGCGTTTTTCGTCTTTACAGAAACACTCGTTATTTTACCCGGTTTCGATATTATTCACTAACCGGGCCCGTTTTCCGGAATTTTCTCGTTTGATTATTTTTATTGATTATTAAGCTTCCATAAATGCTTAATAATTATTTTAATGATTTATAATTTTTACGGGTCTGTTTGACCACTTAAAGTCACGTTTTCGGGTTTCCTCGAAAAACGTGCGCTAAAGCTCTTTTAGCGTTTTAATACATTTCTTGGATCCATTTCCTTCGGGAATCGCTCCCGTATACTAATTAGGCGTGAACAGGCCTTAGGAATCCTTACGATACTATAACCGAGGTCTCGTACCTCTTATGGTTATTTAACGCTTATTTTAGCGTTTTCCGCTTCCTAAGCGTTTTTCTCATTTCTTTTGGATTTATTTTCCTTACCAAAATTACTTAGGCACTATTAGGCCCTTAAATACTATATTAAAATATTCTAATCACCATATTTAAGTTCGGGGTATTTAAGTGAAAATAAGGGTTTACTACTATTTACATTTTCCATAATCCTAGCTATCCCACTAGATCATTTACTGCACAAGTGCAATACCAAAACACTCCGTCATACAGAGTGCAGAGGTGTAAACGCTTGGCAGTAACTCTCTTATGTGATAGGAATGAATATTTCTGTCTGTCATCTCATACTTATACTCCGTGTCATTGACTAACTACTTCCTCATAGCGGTCGCTTGTTGCGCACCATATTCTTACTCGTTATACAACCTCATTTT
Organism: Limonium bicolor; assembly: GCA_023374045.1. Taxonomy (NCBI): domain Eukaryota; kingdom Viridiplantae; phylum Streptophyta; class Magnoliopsida; order Caryophyllales; family Plumbaginaceae; genus Limonium; species Limonium bicolor. The sequence continues at coordinate 200,663,203 of CM041781.1, read as the reverse complement.
TACTGTCTCTGTTACGGTGGTAGCTTATCTTTACTCATTTCCATTGTCGTTGGCACCATTTCCTTGTGGTGTGAATACACCGAGGATTTCCTTTGTTCGGGTGAATGTTACTATCTTCCTAAAGTGAAGATGTTTTATTTTAATTCAGGTTTCATGTATAGGTTGGCTTACCTCACATTTCTTCACTATTTGTGATACAATTCACCAAGTATATTGGTTGACAATGGATGAAGTAATTATCGGTTACAAGCTCTCTTGAGCGTTGGTCATTCATGGTGTGCAATATGCATTCACATCGATTGTTTTGACAATTACTGTCTTCCAGTGCTGAGCATTGGTTATAGGCTCTAGCTGTGTAGTTCTAATTGTATTTACATCACCGGGACATCCCAAGAAACTTCAAGGGTTTTCTGGTCCCGTTCTCCCATTGAAGAGTACTCTATCACTGATAAATGAAAGTTCTTGTTGAGGGGTTTGTCTCCACTCCTAAGTCCCATGACAAGGTTATTATGTTAGTATTCATTGTAATGGTTCACCATATGCTTGGCTCTTATGGAGTGTACTTACTCATTCGATTCTCTATGCTCTTTAAGCGACGTGCTTCTGTGTTTGCTTCTCAAAGCCTCTTTCTAGGCGTAGTGGTTTGGAAATCTCATTTCCTTGTTCAATCGCCTTTGGCAATATCTATATGCGTAGGCTTTATTGTTATTGTTGATGGAAGCTTTTTCTAAGGGTTCACATCATTACTGCATTGAGGGTCTTTGGTTAATGAGAGGTACCTTTCCTCGAGTTTCCCGTAGTGTCCAAGTGTGGACTGGAACAATGTACTATGCCTCTGTGCTACCATTGTGACAGAAGGCGTGTAGGGTAATTAAAAGCTTCGTCAACTGTATATAGACTGATGCTCTAGTGACAGTGACATTGAGGTAGCCGTTACTCCAAGCCACTCATTAAGTTGAGTGCAAATTGGGTGGTTCAATTGTCGATCGATTTGTCGTATGGAGCAATATCTCTTGCAAGTCTTGTTAGTAAATAGTGTGGGTTTTGCAACCGTTTAAGCTTACATAACGTAGTTGGTTCATGGCTTTTAAGCCTTATTGCTACAAGCTATGCTCTTTGCAAGCTGCTTATACATGTTTCCACTCCTTGCATACCATTATAGGTTGGAGGTATTATTGGGCTCCATGTCAAGTCGTGGCATCACGCTTCCATTTATGGGAGGCCCTTTAGGCAATCTGGTGCTAAATAGTGCCTTTTGTAATTTAGGGTATTTCCCGTTATGTGAAATCCCTTCGGTGTCCTAACCGAGTTTTTGTTCTAGCTTCCGTGCTCTTATCATGATGCTTTGTTCGACTATTGTAAATTCAGACACCCTTTACGGATTGCTCCTGGGTGTTATTGGTTATGCCGTTACATCTAGCTAGTGTTTATGATATGTCGTGTCCACTATACCACCTTATGGTATTGTATTTGAGCTATCCCCTTTAGGGTTATAACGTCTTCCGTTCTTGGGTAGACTATTTATACTTCCTCCTAGTATTTAAGACTAGGTTCAAAATCCTCTCCCATGATGGATTATGCTCCTTGGTAGTTTGTAATTGTGCTTGGGATTCTCGTCCCGTTTGTTGATCTTTGGGTGTTCACATTAGGCATTTTCCTTACCATGTTTGGGCTGGGTATCCCTTCCAGCTATTATGTATTTGCTTGGTGTCATTGAGACATATCCAATGTTTATACTCACTAGTCTGTGCTCTTTGCACCTTCTAGTGCCCATTTCTTATCTCCAGATGGTTTCTCTGAGTTCCTTTTACGCTTGTTACTTAGCTGAGTTCCTTGTCCTTGATAGTCTGAGGTGTCCGGCTGTTCTGCTTTGCATTTACTCATAGTCCATAGAATGGAGTTGACTACTTCCCGTGTTTCGTGCACTACATGTATACATACGTGGGGTACCACGTTGATACGTTACCACTTACCCGACTATCTGTCAGGCCCGAAAGCTCCTTCGGAGTGCGGTCGTCCCACATCCCGTAATTGGGTACGCTCGTAGTGCTCGTCACACGCCTAGGTGAAGTATTCTATTGTCAACTCCTCTTGTATCATTCTATGATACTCACCGTATTTCTTTGGTTTGGTTTTGAAAGAAAAACTTGGTTTTGAAAAATAACGGTTTGGTGTTAAAAGAGGTCCTTCATGGCATAGCCATGTCTGAGGTCTTGACCAAGTCCAGCTTCTTGCTGTCTGGTATGTCTTGTACAATGGTCGGGTTGTCAGGCCTTTCCAGGTTTTCATTCTTAGAGTTTTTAAGATGTGTGAACCTATGGTTGCTTCGTTGCTGTCATGGTACATTGCTATGTACCTGTGGTGTGTTAAAGTTCCTTTACATGCTCTTGTTCTTACTGCACTTGTCGTGGCAAGTGCGTAGTACTGGTGGTTTTTGGGTAATCCTATACCGATCACGGTATGGTTTCCACTCGTACTTGATAGTCTTGTCGACTCTTCCCTTGATCTTATTGATCTATGTTTGGATTACTCGATCCTTTAAGTAGCTTTTCAGTGATCTTGACATGGTTGCCGTTGATCGGGATACTTCTCTAATCCTTGGAGACTCCCATTTATTTGGTTTTGTGTTTTTCCTTGTTGCTCGTTCCCACATGTTTACCGTGGTTATTGAGCCTTAATTTGTTTAGGCTCTACTCTTGTAGTCCTATCGGATTATATCCCGTGGATGTTCTTGTAGTTGTGTAAGCTATGTCGGCCAGGTATTGTAACCTTTTGGCGTTGTAGTTTTGGAGTTAACCACTCCCGACTATGTCCTTAGTCAGCTAGCATACCGTTGGTGGTATTACTTAGCTATTACTGTCCCGTAGACTTGTGTCTCAGGTTTTGTTTTTGTTCCTTTTACCGCTCTGTTGCACGCTTAGTGCTCCTTCCCTTGCTGCTGGTTAACTAGCTAGGTTTCGCGACTGCTGAGCACGTCGCCCCATGCTGTTGTAAGTTGCAGCCTTCTTATGGTTGGAGTGCTCATCCTACCGCTATTAAGTGCGGGTATTGTTATTCAACCGGGATCCATCTCCGGGACTTCCAATCTTTAGAATCTACTATATGTCGGATTCTTCCCTCTTGTAGGAATATCTCACTACTGCCAGATCGGGTTTTCCCGAGTATGTGAGGTCTTTCCTTCTCTCTGGCATTCTTTCCCAAGTTATACAGTGGGTTTGTGGAGGGCGGGTCTGATATTGTAGGCATCCGGTACTCACCGGGAGTTCCTAACTAGCATATCTCTAATGCTAACACTCAGCCCTTAGCCCTAAGTTTCTAAGTCCTAACTCGGTATTTCCTAAACTCGGTATTTCCAGTCATCAGAGTGATACTTCGCTCTGATACCACTTTTTGTAACACCCCTACCGCTAATACCGTCATTACCGTCCAATCACAACATACTTACATACCTTCGTAGTGGATAACTACATACACAACGGTGGGTGATACAATGCCGTTAGCCACCCACGTGACTAACAAGGCTGCTACTACTACATACAGCATCGGTCTGATGGACCGGAATATCCGAGTGCTACAAATATACAATCTTTACTACAATTACAACCGGGTACTACAGCTTCCCATTCAACACAATACTCCATTACAATGCCATACAACACAATATACATACCGAGTTTACTAAGTTCCAAATACAAATACAATACTTCTCCCAAGTACATACATACTCACTAAGAGTCTACATCTACCCCTTTCCGCACAACTACATCCTTCTAATACTTATGGTGTATCCCTTGGTACACTTCTACATCGAGGCTACAAGCCTTATACAATTTACTACTTCCTACATTTCCTCAATAGCTGTCAAACATAGCTGCTGGTCTCTTACTGCGACCATGTCCGCTTCGGGTACCTGCACACTAAAAACGTTGCCCCTAGGGGCTCAGCTTTCGCTGCATATGGCTTCCGCATACCCCGCGTACTAGTGAGGGTACGCCGACCACATGGTCGAATACATGCAGTTCATTTACAAATACATACATACATACATGCTTTCATTTATACTAATACAATACTACACAAGGAATACATACATACACTTCAATACATACAAGAAGATGATACAAGTCACACAATACTTACTTACCTTCTTCCGAAATACACATACACAATACATACACAATACGTACTCAATACACAATACTTGTTAGCTCCATTTGTCCACCCGGGTTAATCGGGTGGAGATTACTCTTGTACTCGGGGTCAATGACTTACACCAGCCAAGACCATTACTCATACAATACTTCACTTACTTACTACATACTCAAGTCAAGTCGTCGGGACCTCCGGCCCGGGGACTACTCTGTCCCACCACCGGGATTTACTTGGTTCACTAATCCAGGATGCTACCCATTTAAGGGGTTTGGGCCGTGGACTAGTTTAAGAACCAGGAATCGGATCCAACCTCTTGTGTCTCCTCATCCTCACGCGTGGCCGAAACTATATCGGACTTCTACTCATTCCAATTTACACAATACTTACGTTAGGAGTTAGGTAGTTAGGAATTAGTAGAAGTCACACATCCAAGCCACACACAAATACATTGCTCAAATACTCATCCATACAAAATACAATACAATACACAAGTACACTACAAGGTACAAAGACACTTCATCTTTATCCATATATTTCATGAATTATACAAACTAGTGTTCAAGAAAATATATATCAAGAACAACCTAGAGCAAGCACAAGTAAGTGCAATATAGTCCGATTCATGCATTTATCTTATTTAGGTGATCAAATAAGCACACAAATCGGGGTAACCAGGTTAGGATACAGAACATGAAGAAATCATACCTTTCACCGTTGACTTAGACTCACCGACTCCTCTTCGGTGTTCGACTATTCGAATCCTAGCATATACATAGAGTTGGGTGGTTAATTATCTATAATTAACCTTACTTATTACTTCTCTAAAGTTTCCCGGTTTATACTTACTAATTCATTGTTATTCAAGTACTTTTACTTATGTAACTTACTTAAAATTACTTCTTAAGCTTGTTCATGGCCTTAATGACCATTAAACATCATTAATCAAGTGTTAATTACCTTATAATATCATCACCATTCAAATCCCCATCATTAGAATGCATTAAAACACATTCTGGTGACTTTTTGGGGTGGTCCGGGTTTGTGTCCGGGGTTACAAACCCGGACCAAGCCGTGAAATCAGCTTCTGGACAATTTTAACTATGGTCCGGGTATGTGTACCGAGATACAAACCCGGACCATGCCCTGGAATGAGTTTCTGGAGTGTTTTTGGTGTGGTCCGGGTTTGTGTACCAGTTTGTAAACCCGGACCATCCCTGTTATACATTAAAATGCAGTTTTTAAGCCTCCTTTCAACCCCTAATTCATACTTAATCCTTTCCTAATCTTTCAACATGTAATCTAACATGTTTTTACACCATTTAGGCACACTAAACCTCCTTAATCCAACCACTATACTCCACTGTCAATTCACATGTTTTTCACTGTCAAATTTCCTCCTGTTACAGTTTCTCTTCCTCATTTGTTGCTACAGATTTTTCCTTTCTTCTTTGCCATTCAATACTCCATCTACTAATGCTACTCTTAGCATCCTCAATGCATTACCTCTATCCTAGTTCCATCCCATTACTTAAATTCTCTTCTAAATCTGTTACAAAATACTAAACTACTCACTTAAACTCTCCAAATACACCTAGTTACCACCTAGGTTATCCCTTCTTCTTCCACATCTAAGTCCTCCAATTTCCATACAAATTTGGGCAGAGGTTCCCCTATATTTTTAACATTGCCCACATACATTTTCAGCTCACACATTCATTCCAATTCCCATATCAAGTCACACATCATTCCACACACCATAACACAATATTTTTTCCCCTGCACATACACATACATTACCCAATATTTTACCCAAGCTTTAAAACCTCTTTTAAACTTCAAAACTGCTACATTCTCTTCCTCTTTATACCACAACATACCTACCACTCATTACCAATCACTTTATTCATTTCTAATACCCAAAATCTGTTACACTACCCAATACAAAACCAACTCAAGGTAAGAGCATTTACCTTGTGATTTTAGTTTCTCCTTCTTTCTTTCTTTCTCTTCCCTTCCTTTCTTCTTTCTTTTCCTTCTTTTCCTTCTTGTTCTCGGTTTCAAATGGAGTTGACACTCCAATGCTACAGCCCATACCAATACACATCAACTACTTAGCATTCATTCTTAACTAACCCTAGAATTTAGATGTTTTTAGGGTTTAGAAAGAGGCATTACCTTCCAACCAAAGAGTGAGGTCCTTGGTTAGCAAGAGAGTGAGATTCCTAGCCCATGGAAGAAGCCAAAATCAGCTTGAATACAAAGAACAAGACAAGGGTTCAACATGAATTTTCGTTTTGCCAACAAGGGCTAGAAAAAGATGAGTTTTCAAGATTATTTTTACCTCAAAATAATAAGGAGATGAAGGTGCTTCCAATGGTGGTCTCAAACCTTCAAATGGAGAATACCCATGGAGATGAAAATGGGTGTTTTCGATTTTTGAAAGGAGGGAGATGATCTCCTTTGCAAGGGGAATCCAATGGTGTAATTTTTATTACATTTGGAGAAGGATTGAGTAGTTAACAAGAGGAGAGAAGGAGGGAGTTGTGTGGGATATGGCAAATCACCATGGATGTCGCAAGAGGGAAGAAGAGAAATCAGAGAAGAAGGAGGGAGTGCAGTACGTGAGGGAGGGGGAAATAGAGGTGAGAGAATATCTCCCCTCACTTTTGTACTTTATTTTTGCTTTTTACTTTTTGACTTATTTATTTGTTAGATGTGCGAGTGTGTGTGAGAGGGGCTAATTTAATTCCTAAAAAACCAACCCCCACATTATTACTAGTTGGAGCATTTTTCGTCTTTTACAGAAAACGCTCGTTAATTTACCCGGTTTAGGTATTATTCACTAACCGGGCCTGTTTTCCGGAATTTTCTCGTTTATTTAATTTTATTGGTTATTAAGTTCCATTAATGCTTAATTATCATCACTTAATGATTTATAATTTTTACGGGTTCGTTTGACCACTTATAGTCACATTCTCGGGTTTCCTCGAAAAACGTGCGCTAAAGCTCTATTAGCGTTTTAATACATTATTTGGATCCGTTTTCTTCAGGAGTTGTTCCCTTATATTATTTTGGCCTTATAAGCCCTAGGAATCCATATAATACGCTAACCGAGGTCTCATACCTCCTATGGTTATTTAACGCTTATTTAGCGTTTTTTGCTTTTTAAGTGTTTCTTTATTTCTTTTGGATTTATTTTTCCTTTCCAACATTACTTAGGCGTTATTAGGCCCTTAAATACGTATTAGAATACTTTTAATCACTATATTTAATTTCGGGGTATTTAACAACATGTCTGCCAGAGACATTTTTGAGAGATCATGGACTTCTTGCATGGCATTAACTTTGTTATCAAACGAAGCAGGAAGTGATATGTGGAATTTTCGAATTTGATCCTCATTTGAGATAGTTCTTCCAAGCATAAACATCTCATTTATCAGCTTGGTGAACCTAGTGTGCATTTAAGAAATGCTCTCCTTCTCTTCCTTCTTGAACAACTCCCAATGAGTAAGTAGTAGTTCGATGCGAGTCTTCTTCATCTCATCATTTCCTTCATAGGTTACTTCTAATGTTTCCCAAATTTCTTTGGCTGTTTTAGTAGAGGCTACCTTAGAATATTGTTCAGGTAGTAATGCACAATGTAGGATTCTTACCGCTCGCACATTGAATATCAATTTCTTGATTTGTCTGTCATGTTGTCGACATATATGTTATTTCCTTGACCATCAATGAAGGTGTATTCACCTTGTTACTACCCTCCACATTCTTGTATCATCGAAATTGATGTAGAACTCCATCTTGTTCTTCCAGTGAGTGTAGTAATCTCCATTGAAGAGTGGTGGTCGATTATTTGCAGAACCTTCTTCTGATGCTAGTAGGTTTGAGTGAGACATTTTGATCATCTTCCAAAGTAGTTAGCTTTCTAGAAGAGACCTGCTTTGATACCAATTGAAATTAGCAACCTCTCCAGATACGTCATCGACCTGTCGTGGACGTGTCGTTTGTGCTGGATAAACGACTTGATAGTTTAGAGAAGAACGTGATAAACTCAAACTAGAAACTCCTTTTCAATTAAGAATTTACACTCTAGAAGTTCACTCAATCTCCTTCCACCCAACCTATGGACTCTGGGATAGTTATGAACTTATCATCAAAGTCCTCTACGCTCTCCTAACTACAGGCCTACTGTTGCCCAACCATTCTCTAACTGGTCAGTCTATTAAATACTCACAGTATTAACTTGACAACGTAGTCCTACTAAGCTCAACAACTTCCGATTTCTTACATACACTCAAATACACTCAGTCTGACTTACTCTTGCTCTTAGTTATCTATCTTCGTATGTGTGACCTTTCTTATTTTGCATGTAATAATATACATCATATTTATACACATAAGTTTGTTAGTCTTATACCAACCGATCTATATCTTTACAAGATTCTAGAAGTTGTTTGTCCCTTTGTCTTCAACAGAGTAGCTGCGCTCGTACATAGGCCGGTTTTCAACTTGCTTTAGTTGGAGTAGTCAAGACACGTGTCATCCTGTGATTGTACACGTTAGAGGCAAGGGCTCAGGTGGTCGTTACCACTTGTGCACTTTAATTTCCTGATCTTGACGGCTTCATTAATGCTCTACAAAGCTTTACTTGACCTTGTCTTGCTATCTTGTTCATTAATGAGCAAGACTTTTTTGTGAGCTAGTTGCCTGTATGGATGCTTGAGCTTGTCAGTTCACTTTCCTGTTCTTGATGACTTCATTAATGCTCTTCAAAGCTTCATTAATGGTGTGTAATGAGTACCTCTTAATAGCCCTGACCTTGTCTTGTTATCTTGTTCATTAATGAGCACGACTTTCTCTTGAGCTAGTTGCCCGTGTGGGTGCACGAGCTTGTCCGTTCACTTGATGTATTTTGTCCTTCTATTACGTCTAATGCATGAGAGTCATTGTTGTGTAGTGCTTGAGTTCTTGTGTGCACTAGAAGTTCTATTGAAGCTATCACAAACAAGTGCCCGACTGGATGGACACATGTCATGAGTTGAGTGCGCTTGCAACCTTACGTGCTAAGCTACTCTTTGACCTGTTTATCTGAATTCTAACTCAAAAAAACATGTTGGATAAACAACACCGGTGTGCTATCATCAAAACTAAATGATCTTGACTTAACAGTTTCGATGACCCAACCCAAACCTAGATTTTTGTGTCAAATATCTTAACCTGGACTTGACTTTTTACAGGTTGGTTTCGGGTTTCGGGTGGGGCTCGCGTGGTTCAGATATGATATCTGTTTGTAGTAGAAAAGCTTTTCGTTTCTTTACACTTTGAGTTTCTAAATGGCTTTAAAGTCTTCAAATGTTTATCATGGATGCTTGTTTTGGGTTATGGCTGTTTTGTGGTCGATCTTGAATAGATGGACTTATTATGACTGGATGAATTTAGAAGTTAGACAGCTTTGATATGACCAAATGGCTCCGGATATGATCGGGTGACTCTTGTATGATTGGATGGCTCTGGTGTGACTAATGGCTCGGGTAGTTGGTGGTTTTTTAAGTGCTGGGGGGTTTTGAAGTGGTTGATGATTTTTTGAGTGGTTGATGGATTTTGATTTGGTTGGAGACTTTTGAAGTGGTTTTATGGCTCCTAAGATGTATTTCTTGTGGGTAATTGACCTTTTATGGGAGATTTATTGGACATGGTTAGATGGCATCAAGATCATTCTAGTTAGGGCCCCAAGGTGGCTTTAGGATAGCTCTGATATGACTGGATGAACTTGTAGTGAAATAATGGGATGATGCCTTTGGTTTTCTCTCCTTTGGTGATAATGAGCATTTAGGGATTTTTTTTCCTTTGAAGTGGTTACAACCTAAACATATATACTCAATTTCTTATTGAGATTAGACTTTACGTAGTTTGGTACTTTGTGGACAGAGCTTTAATGATGAATTTAATCTGTTACAACCCCAAAATGGCTATTGTAGGGCTTCAAGATGGCTCTACTATGGTTCCAGGGCTGGTCTCGATGTGGCTTTTGTATGATTTCGGGATGGCTTTGGTATGGCCTTGTGATGGATTTGGAGTTAATACAGGGCTCTGGTGGGACTCCCTCTATTTGTTGATCAGGTGCTACTTCATCAGCTACAGTGACATTGGATTAGCTCACCTACATGCAACTGAAATCCACTTTTAGTGAGACTAGGATAAGTTCTTACCGGTCAAATTTTGACGATGAAATGATTGTAATACTTTGTAGATGCTAGATATGATGCAAGATGCATATGTGGTTATTGGAGAAAGGGTGTGGTCATATTTTTATTAATATGAGGTTTACAAATATAAGACATCTATGATTTGATCTTGAGTAATTACTGTACAAGAATGTGTGGACCACTTTCCTCTCATGGAGAGATACAAGTCAATCTCTCGTCGGTGTAGCTGAGTGTATTAATGATATGATGGTATTCTCGACGCTCAGAGTGGTATTTTCTTAAGAATTACTTTTTGAGGTTATGCACTTTTCAATCCTCACAACTTCCTCACCTGTAATGGGGGTAGGCTGTTTAAGACTCGGTGCTTAGATCGATGAGTCACTGGTACTAAGAAGACCTTATGAAGTAAGGCCACGCTCGCTCACTAATGGTCCTATTGTTATGAGGTGGGACATGTTGACAACAAGTACGAAGTGTATGATTCATGTTACAGATCCGATACTTTTAGTAAATGGTCATCGACTTTGAGTCATAGGTCTTTTATTGGGTTTTAATGGGTGTTATACCCAAAATTTTAACCCCCGAAAGAGAGTATCTAGAAACACAGGTACTAAAAGGAAGCTTGGTTAAACAGCAAGGATTCTCAGTTCGATTGGCACATTCCGGGGTGCCAAGAGCAGTTTGGTCATCTTCAGGGGCATTTCTGTAATTTTTCAGGGCTCCTAAGCCCTTTGTGAGCTTTCTCTCTCCTCTGAAGAATGATCCAATCAATTCGAAATGCTTTGAAATTTTAACCCATGATAGAAGATGACATTTTGGACATAATGGCATTGGAATATTGATTTTTCGAATTTCCAATAATTTTCTAGCAATTTCTGATTGAATCTGATGAGAAATTGAATTTAAAAATATTCCAATATTCAAAAAATTCGATTCTATCTTAGAAAAATTATAAGTATCATCCTTGATACGTGGCTAAAATTTCTTAGTCTGATTCTTTTTGGAAGTCACTTAATTAAGATTCCGAAAAATCTCGTTTTCACTAGATTTTCTTTATCTTTAAGAAAATATATATAAATGAGAAAATATCTTGATAAAATCAGAATCACACAAGCTCAAGAACCCTAAGGAATCAGAAAACACGACCTCTCTCTACTCTCTCACGTTTTTCAACATCCGGCCACCAAAATCATACTAAAATTCCCCCGAAATCACCACCTAAACTTGTTTTCCAACTCCCAAAGCACCAAACATCACCAAAATCCCACCAAAACACCACTAAAACGTCCGAAACACCCAGAACAACCAGTGACCAGAAGCATGGTTCAAATTCCTTTCGAATCTGCCATCAACGAGGCTCCCGACGAATCCCGATGGAAGAATCATTGTGAATTCGAAGGTAAAATAGGTGGAATTTTAATTTTCTAACTCTCCATAACTTTATTAGCCTTATCTCAAAATTTGGGTTCAAATCGACTCTTTTAGGCTTTTGTATTGCTAATTGTTTTTGCTTCTACCTTGTTACTTGTTTGTTAAGTTTCGTGCTTAATTCGACTTCAAACTGTGAATATTTGATTACTAACATCTTGGAAATCTTTTATACTACGCATGCATAAGTGTTGAGCCGAAAACACCGTCTGGAACCACCAAAAACCCACCGTCCGTGGGTGGTCCGTGACCTTGGACCCATGGTCCGGGACCGCGGACGGGTTGTTCGTGGCCACGGACACCCACGGACAGCGGCGAGATTTTTACTTTCGAACTTTTAGGGTTTAACGGTACATGTTCGGGCCCACAGACAACCTGTCTGTGGCCCCAGACTTTTCAAAATTTTGTTTTCTGTTTAATTCGACTTTTATTTTCACATAAATTAACTAGGGTCTGTGGTTACGGACATTAGCTCCGTGGCTACAGACGAAAACAAAATTTGACCTAATTCTGCCTCTGAAACCCTAGTTTAGGTCATTTCAGTTTTACTTTATTTTTCTGTCAAAAAATGTTAAAAAATACAAAAAATTAGAAGCGCACACTAAGGCTAAAATGACTCATAATAAGCCGTAATTAAACTAAGTAGAGGAAAAATGGCTTCGAGGGTAGTGAAAGTAATTGAACCCTAATTAAGTCAAATATCAAGCCCCTGAAGCTGAAGTCTCCTTTCCTAATTTGATCTAGGTTAAAATTAGGTGGCGACTCATAATAGGTTCCAGTGAGCTAACTTAGGTTTTAATAAATATGGTTATATGACTTGGTTATTAAACTTAGGCTATAAAAGGACCTAAAATCCGATCAGATCCTAATCAACTCGAAACAACATAGGATAGGGTTTAAAAATCGTGACTCACAGAATGACGACTCTACTGGGGACAACTTCTTAATTTTAACTTGTTTAATTTTAAGAAAGAGGGCTTAACTTGAAATTGTTTATTTATGTTTTTTATTACGTTTTTTGTTTACTTTCGTGCACAATTTAAATTTCTGCACCTTTGCATCATATGAGAGCGAGGGTCCACGCAAACCGATTTCACCCCGGGACCCACCTTAGGGTCCCCTGTCAGGGACTCACACCTTTTTAGGTGATGTGAATAAGTGGGGGAAAAGAGGAGGATGTCGTCTAACCACATCCCCTTAATACCTGGGCTTTAGCCCCATACATTTTACTGGCAGTGCCCTTACCTAGCCTTGTTTGGTCATTCAAATACCCAACAATAGATGCACACCTTTAGGTGATGAGAAAAGAGTGGGAAAACCCAAAGAGAATAGCGCGCAAACCCTATTCCTTTGCGGTGACCTAGGCCCACGCCCTCTCCGGATCGAACCATGCCCATTGGTCCAAATAGTCTAGTGAGGACATGTTGAATTTGTGTGGGCCTTGTTTGCTTGTACGACCGGCCCACTACCAGCCTAGAAATTGATAGGAACCTTCTTTACATCAACTCAGCCCAACCCGAATTTGCAGTTTTTTTGTTGGTGGCCCAAAGGCCCTGCTTGCTTTTTGAATATGTGAGTTTTTTGTTTGGGCTTTGGCCCAAAGCCCTAGATCGAGGTGATTTCCCCTTTGGCCCAATTTGAATTATCCATTTCATTCTACGCCCACAAAAAGAAATCCACCTGGACTTGAAATAACTCACGAATCTTGGAAGAAATACTGCCTTAATTTTGAATTCCTTTTCAGCTCAGTAGCCGTCTTCTCTCACTCAAAGAAAGTTAGGCCCATTCGTGATTTAGGAACCATTCCAGCCCATGTGCCTTACTTCTAGCCCAAACACATTTCGGCCCAAGTGCCACATTCTCAAAATATTTAGGTTTAAAGGCTCATTCATGTCTAGGTGAACTTTTTATTCAGGCCTTGGCCTAAACCCTAGATATGGGCATCATCTTTTGGGCCCAATCAGAACCATCCATTTAGGTTTCAGTCCAAATTCCAACTCATTGTCTGAAAAAAATACTGCGGCCCAAACACCTGATTTTCTAGGTATCCTGACCCACTTGCTTTCAGTCTAAGCCTATTCCGGTCTTCAATTTACCTTGTGAAGCGCCATTCTCACCTTAGCATCATTCAGCCCATTTCCTTTTGTTCGCTAACAGTGGACACTTTGGAAATAGGTAGACCCAAATCCTAGGCGCGGTGAAGGCAGAAATCCAATCAACATGGATACCCGGCTTGCAGCTTTAGAACGAACGTACATGGCCACCATTAATGTAATGGAGCAGAGGCATAGTGCTGTCCTGGGCGCCATGGAATCCAACTACGTCGCCGTCATCGACGAGTTGGAAGTGAAGGCTCTTTCCCTTGAAGTCGAGCGTCAAGATCGGGATAAATTAGTGGAGAGGCTTCTCAACACCCTTTATGATTGCATTGAAGTTGGCTCTATTAGGGCCCGAGGTTCAGAAAGGAATGTCAATGAAATTGTTGCAGAACTCAAGAGAGTGATTAGGCAACCGAAGAAGCCAGCAAGCCAGCCATTTCCAACTTTTCCCTGGGGGCATGCCCCGAAACCGGTATCCTTGCGAAGTCGACGTTGAATCTCGAACATGGGCCAAAGTTAGAACAACTGAAGGCCCAGGGTATGAGCATCAAATTTTCTAAGGAGGAGGAAGCCAATGTAGAAGCAGAAGCTCCAGCATGTGCCATATAACAACCTAGGAATCCAAGACAAATCACCAGCACTCTATCCCGTAAAAGAAGAGTTAAGACTCTGGTATGGCTCATCAACATTGGGCAGCCTTTAAGCCAAGTGTTCAAGGAGCTTCAAGAATGGAATTTGCTACGACCCCTGATGCTTTGTCCTGGGGTGAAACAGATCGGAAAGCGAGTAGATCAGTTTTGTCAGTACCATCAACTGTCGGGTCACGACACTGACAACTACAGAACGTGGCATAATAAACGGAGCACCCCTGCCTGAACATCATTAGAGATTGTTATTTTATTCTCTTCATTAATTTTCCTTTCTTGATTAGTTGTCTTTCGACTTTTGTTGTAGTTAATTTTCTTTATCACTGTTAGTAGTTTTCCTGAGTTTGTAATTTTCAACATTGTCTTTTCATTTATTGAATAAAACATGATTTCATCCATACAATTTTTTTGCACAACATTATTAAAAAAAAGAGCACTCACGTCTTTCCAGGATCACGAAGTAATCATTTTCTAACTATGGAACGGAATGACTTGTCTCTTGTTTTTAAAAGTTTGAACATGCCTTACCAAACGCTACAACTCATACCAAACAACCCATAAAGCGGTTCCAAGTGCACACATGCCAAATTGTTGTCATGAACCCCAAATCAATACTGGCGGCAATCTGAGTTATGGATCGATAACATTTATTTCTTTTGTTTAAACGTGTGAACAAGTCTTTGAGTGAACACTTCGCGAGAGTGCCTTGAGCACTAAAACCAAGAGAGAATGAGCGTGTCATTTTAACACGACTCCAGTGAGATTACATTCAAAGGTAAGGTGAATGGCATAACTCCGACTAAAGGAGATAATTTGTAGACTTATGCTTAGACCAGTGAAAAGTAACAAAGAATGGATGCACAACTATCAGGAATGATGAAGCACTTAGGTACAACACCACATAGCCAAAATCTTGTAAACCCAATCATTAAACCCTAGGCACCCCCACTGAGCCTTTCATATATCCCTTTTCGATATTATGAACTCCACAAAATAACCTAGCCAATGATGAATGTCCGACACGGTGACCAAAGGAAGCGAGGAGCCCGACTCCCAGATAACGTTCTCATCATTCCAAATAAGCAATGCCACTATCAGCATGATGAAGTGATCCACAAATGGTCCTAGAGTGACACAGGATCTAAAGAGCTTACATCAAAACAACTCTCACAACTCAAAAACCGGGAGACACAAGAACCTCGAAGGAGAAGTCAAGAAAGGATAAAACGAAAAGGTAAACCCGAAGTGCCTCGAAGAAAACCAAATGACAAAAAGAAGAGAAATGGTGTAAAGGACAACTTCAAAAGTCCAAGTCCAGAAGCTCAAAAACAACGTTAACACGAAGTGGCTAGACGACTTCAAGACAAGGAAGATGAATCCGAGAGAAGATGCAAGGTGCAGCTTTGGTCACCCCTTTTAACTCCACATACCTCAAATATCCCTCCATGGTCTCGTTGTCTTTCATCACACCCCAAGGGCACGTTATAAGCTTTAAAGACTTCCGACTTGGTAATTGTGTATCTAATCACATGAAAGTAACAGACTGAATGCATACATCCATCAAATATCAATTTCAATGGTCTAGAAGTTGTGACTGTAAACGAGAAATGAGTGCAAACACCAAACACATCAAATGCACGTTAGGAAGCACCACATCAAAACATAAGCCTTGACCTTGTAAGGACGAGACTCGTTCACTCGTTTAATCAAAGAAAATACTGGGGGCAATCGATCGGTCTAGCTCAGATTGTCCTAAGGAAAAAATATAGGGGGCAATTGTTGGTTCCAACAATTGCCAGGTCAACACCAATTGAAACCCAAAGCTTGAGCACCACTATCCCACCACAAGCACACATAAGCCCTTACCTCCACATTATACACCTCAAGCACACATAAGCCCTAACCTCCACACACACACTCTCAGACCCATCATTAGCCTTACCTCCACAAAAACATTAGACCAGCTATAACCCTGACCACCATCCAAAATCACAACCCTATCCAAGGTCTATCATAAATCCTGAACGCTAGCTAAAACCTTTAGCACCAAAAAGAAAACACCACACACTTCCACCAGTGGCATGTTCATCTTCTAAGAAACAAACTGCAGATCTGAAATACTAGTCGGGAAATGATTATTTCACTTTCCTTTTTTTAGCAAATGTTTTCTCATTCATTGCCACGTTTGGCACTTTCATAATCAACTTTCATCATGATCATTTACGTAAAATTTACCTTGCATATATTCATACGAGACTCCTCATCATACAGATTCTCAGCCGAAGATACAGATTCTTTAGAGATACAGATTCTCAGCCGAAGATATAGATTCTTCAAAGATACAGATTCTCAGTCGAAGATACAGATTCTTCAGAGATATAGATTTTCAGCCGAAGATATAGATTCTTCAAAGATATAGTTTCTCACCCAAAGATTCAGATTCTCTAGAGTAGCAGAACTCACCAGAGTAGCAGAACTCACCATAGTAGTAGAACTCACCAGAGTAGAAGAACTCACCATAGTAGAAGAACTCACCCGAGTTGAATAACTCACCCGAGTTGAAGAACTCACCCAAGTAGAAGAACTCAATCCCTTAGGCTCATCATAAGACCTACCCTACATCCATTCACTTTAGGAACCCATAAGACCTAGCATCATTCACTTTAGGCACATATAAGCCCTTCCTTGCATAGAAACCAGCATTAGGCACACATAAGCCATACCTTGCATTTCCTACCTCTCATAAAATCATCCTTAGGCACACATAAGCCTTACCCGGCATTTCCTACCATAGAATCATCCTCAGGCACGCATGAGCCCTACCTTGCATACTGCATCATCAAACATTCCATACCATTTGCATAACCCATGCTCGCATAAGCCTTGCTATAGAAGTTGATGAGGTGATGGCAATAAATCCTCCTTAGTTATGTCAGCTTATTTCGGGATCAATGAATGGTGGGCGAAGGCAATAAGTCCCCAGGGTTTATACCTAGAGTTATCCCTGCACACCGGTTTAAAAGATAATAGCAATAAGTCCACATAGGATCCAACCAGGAGAATTGGCACAGGTTTCGGTCCCTAAATGCACCGAGCATCATTTACATATCATCTTCATTCGCATATCATATGCATAATCATATCCAATATCATGTCATGCATACAACTTTCATATCTACATTTTTAAGGTTTTCAAGACCTTCAATACATAGTCCATCACACCCTTTTTCCTCAGTTCAACTCAATTCCCAGGTAACTAGCACCTCATAATTGCACAACACAATTATTAGACTTTCAGCAGAAAGCTAATTCATTTTTCACCACTGGTCAAAATTTTGGGGCATCACTCAGGCATCAACCAGTCTTTTCATTCTCATTACAAAGACAAGTTGACGGGGGGCAACCTGTTATACCCAAAATTTTAACCCCGGAAGAGAGTATCTAGAAACACAGGAACTATAAGGAAGATTGGTTAAACAACAAGGATTCCCAGTTTGATCGGTACATTTCGGGGTGTCAGTAGCAGTTTGGTCAAATCAGGGGCATTTCTATAATTTTCAGGGCTCCTTAGCCCCCTATGAGCTTTCTCTCTCCTCAAAAGAAAGACAAATCAATTCAAAATGCTTTGAAATTTTAACCCACGATAGAGGATGACATTTTGGATATAATGGCTTTGGAATTTTGATTTTTTGAATTTCCAATAATTATCTAGCAATTTCTGATTGAATCTGATGAGAAATTGAATTTAAAAATATACTAATATTCAAAAAATTTGATTCCACCTCAGAAAAATCATAAGTATCATCCTTGATACGTGGCTAAAATTTGTTATTCATATTCTTTTAGGAATCCACTTAACTAAGATTCCGAAAAATCTCTTTTTCACTAGATTTTCTTTATCTTTAAGAAAGTCTATATAAAGGAGAAAATCTCTTGATAAAATCATAATCACACAAGCTTAAGTACCCTAAGGAATCAGAAAATACGGCCTCTCTCTTCTCTATCACGTTTTTCAACATCCGGCCACCAAAATTATACCAAAATTCCCCCCAAATCACCACCTATACTTGTTTTCCAACTCTCAAAGCACCAAATATCATCAAAATCCCACCAAAACACCACTAAAATGTGTGAAACACCAAGAACAACCAGTGACCAGTAGCACGGTTCGAAGTCCCTTCGAATCTACCATCAACGAGGCTCCCGTCGAATCCCGATGTGAAGAATCATTGTGAATTCGAAGGTAAAACAGGTGGGGATTTTAATTTTCTAACTCTCCACGACTTTATTAGCTTTATCTCAAAATTTTGGGTCAAATCGACTCTTTTCGGCTTCTGTATTACTAATTGATATCATATATGCTTTGTTACTTGTTTGTTAAGTGTCGTGCTTAATTCGACTTCGAACTGCGAATAATTGATTACTAACATCTTGGAAATCTTTTAGGCTACACTTGCATATGTTTTGAGCTAAAAACACCATCAGGAACCTCCAAAAACCCACCGTCTGTGGGTGGTCCGTGACCTCGGACCTATGGTCTAGGACCACGGACACCCATGGACGGCGGCGGGATTTTTACTTTTCAAATTTTTAGTGTTTAATAGTACAAGTCCGGGCCCATGAACAGCCTGTCCGTGGCCCCGGACATTTCAAAATTTTGTTTTCTATTTAATTCGACTTTTATTTTCATATAGATTAACTAGGGTCTGTGGTTACGGACATTAGGTCCGTGGCTACGGACGGAAACAAAATTTGACCTAATTCTGCCTCCGAAACCCTAGTTTAGGTAATTTCAGTTTTATTTTATTTTTCTGTCAAAAATGTTAAGAAATACAAAAAACCAGAAGCACGCACTTAGGTTAAAACGACTCGTAATAAGCCGTAATTAAACTAAGTTGAGGAAAAACGGCTTCGAGGGTAGTGAAAGTAATTGAACCCTAATTAAATCGAATATCAAGCCCCCGAACCCGAACCCGAACTCTCCTTTTCTAATTTGATCTAGGTTAAAATTAGGTGGCGACCCATAATAGGTTCCAGTGAGCTAACTTAGGTTTTAATAATTATGGTTATATGGCTTGGTTATTAAACTTATGCTATAAGAGGACCTAAAACCCGATCAGATCCTAATCAACTTGAATCTACATAGGGTAGGGTTTAAAAATCGAAGCTGACAATAGGGCTGAATGTGTGATGTAAAACTGGAGGATATGTATGGACATTGTGGAGATTTGGCGTAATAGAGGATTTCTTTCACCTTCGCCATGGTGGAATGAATAGACAGGTACAGAGAACCTTTTATTTGTAGTGGAACATCTTTGGTCCTTCTTTGTCATTTTCTTCTTTCTCTTCTTTTTGATGTATGCTTTTATTTTTGTTTTGGAATTGCAATGACTCATTGATTTCTCGAACATTTTTCTATGTTCTCTTTTGGTTTTTGGCTTTGGAGTTTCAAAGACTCATAGATTTCTTTAAACATTTTTTTTTATTATTTTTGTGAAAGATGGGGGGGGGGACCATGGTTACAACTTCGTGAACCTCTTTTGAAATGGTAGGCTAGTATATATATAAGATGATATATTGTGGAGTTTTCATGAAAAGGATTTTTCATGAAAAGGCTCAACGGGGCTCACTAAGGGATTATGTACAGAGAGGTCAAAACATTTTTGGTTTTGTGAAGATATTTTGTTCCTAAGTGCCTCGTCACACTCATAGTCAGTGATTGTTTCCTTACTATTCTCGGATCTTAACATGAATCACAGTTCGCATCCTTTTTATCAACATTGATCTCACTATGAATTATGCCTCTTCATGTGATGAAGGAATGCACAAGTGGCTCATGGTTTTTACCTCCGTTTGATCACTCTTTTTTTCCTCATTGCTCAGTGGATTGTCCAATACCCTTATTTTGATATTATAAAAATAGCACTTTTTCCCACTACTGGCTTCGTTTGCAGTGCTGATTTTGGATAGACCCGCGTTTTCATTGATGGTCTGAGGGTTCATTAGTTCAAATACTCTGTTCAATCAAACTCTCAAGATTTTCCCCAAAGATGTCATTTTGATATGGGAGTATGCAAATGCAACTATCTACCGTGCAACATATTATGGTAATTGGAATTACTATTTAAAGGATGCATGAAATGATGATTATAAAAATGGCTGACTTTGGCTTTTTACTGAATGCTTTCTTTTTCTTTTTTTTTTCTCTTTTTTTTGAATGCAATGGATGCTTGGGCAATTAGGTTATGACTAATTTTGCTTGGGTTGGTTCGAGTTGATGGTCCATAAAACTCATCCCGTCACTATTGGCTCTGAGGATGTCTTGGTTATTGGGTATAATGTGAGAGAAGCTGTTTGGATTGATGTTGTAGGAAGTAGCAACTTTCGTATGATGTCCCCACGATATGACAAAGATTGTCCTTCCATGTCATATTTTTTCCTTATTGGTCACTGACACGCAAGGTGATTTTAGCAGAGAAACGGTTCAAACTCCTTGGTGTTCTCTACTATCCCTTCTAAGACCATGCTTTGGATATTGAGATGACAGCCGGTATGTGATGAGTGAGGATGCAACACATGATTGTGTAATGCTTATGAGTGTGGATGGGATTGATGCATCATTGTGAATTTAAACTGATTGGAAATGCATGTCACTCTCTCTTTTTTTGTCAGGAATGCAATGCATATGTTAGTTTCTTGATTGCAATTATTGTTATGTTTGTGTTTATTAGGGGAGGTATATGTATGGAAGACACCACGACTTTTCACCCCAAGTTTAAGAGTGATAGATAAAATGTGAGGGATCGCCTTATTTGTTCTTTTCTTGAAGCAAGACATGCATACGAAAAGGAACCTTGTTTTAGAAAAACAATTTTTGAAAACTCGTGTTTAGTGGTGGATTTTCTCCATATGAATTTTGACGCTCGGTTATTCACAAATATAATAGGGAGTGGGGAACCCTATACACATTATGATCTAAAGACAAGTTAGTGGGAATGTATTAAACAATACATGTGGTCTATTCAGAAACAAACAAGAGAGAAAAGAATCATAAGCGAATATCTATACATCAATCCTAAAGTCATTAAAGGGGTAATTTTGAGCTAAACACTTATTTCGAATGCTTCTTCTTTGTCTTCGAGCATCTGGCTGACCGCTTATTCATGTTCGAGCTTGTAATTGGCTGTTCACTCGTCTTCGGGCTCTTAACTGGCTGCTCATTTGTCTTCAAGCTCTAGTAGCAAAGTGGTGCTGTGATCAAGCAATACGGGTTGGTGTTCTTCTGACTCTCAACAATTTTGAACTTGAATGGTCGTTATTAGTCTTCAAGTCGCTCGACTTGGGTTGGTGCTCCTCTTATTTTTGGCTCAAATCGGTGTTCTTGTTCTTCATGCACTCCACTTGCTCCGACGAGAAAATTAGGGATATTTTTTAGAAAGGAAAGGTGAATGATTGAGCACAAAAACTTATGTGAAAATCCACCACTTTCATGAAAACACAAAATGATACACTTTATGATAATGACCGCTGCTCTTGAAGGTGAACGACGCTTCAAAAATAGCGGGTCACAAACCGGGGACTATAATAATTTATTTTGAAATACATTTGTATATTCAACTTTGAAAACTTCATTTGAAAACTATTTCAGATACTATTTTGAAATAATATCTGTGAGAAATGTTGTATGAAATTCACTTGTAAAAGGTGGGTTTTTGAAATCTATTTCTTGAAAATAATTTTGGAAATATGTGAGAAGCACTATTTGAAAATCATTTTTAAGCAGTAGATTTTTAAAATCTATTTTTTACAAACTATTTGATAAAACTTGTTTCCTGTAAAACTGATTAAAATTGGTTTTCATAAGCTACTATGGAAATAACAAATTTGAATTTTTTTATGAAATTATTCGGGGAGGGCGGCGTTGTGGATATACCATTAGAGTTTTCGAAAAGATTCATTTTCTGATTTTTTTTCCTAATTTTCAAATAAGGGTCGTGATCATACGTACATGTTAGAGCAGAAAAATCATGGGTTATTTTATATGGAGCTGCAAGTACGAATGTTAGGATTATCACTTTCCAATCTAGTTTTACTCCCCTATAATCGGGAGCTCCGTCATTTCTTTACTATCATCTCTTAGGATTTATCTCTGTCTCTGCTACGCCCTGTGGGGCATGTCATCGAGAAAGTCTGTTGTTGAGTGATTAAGTTACAAAGGTCAAAATTCTTGAAGTGTTAAAGTTACAAGACACATGGTCAAGGATAATCACAACATACACACCTGTAAGGAAACATGAGGAAGTACCATATGGGATCGGGTTTCCTATCCTCTGCACAATCAGGTGTTCCCAATGTGAGCATCGATTTTAAACCCTATCATACGTTGATTAGATTGATTAGGATCTAGTCGGGTTTTAGGTCCACTTATAACCTAAGATTAACAACTATGTCATATAACATTAATTATTAAACCCTAAGTTAGCTCACTGGAACCTAATTAGAGTCACCACCTAATTTTGACCTAGGGTAAATTAGGAAAGGAGAGTTCGGGTTTGGGGGCCTGGTATTCGACTTTTTTAGGGTACAATTACTTTCATTACCCCTAGAAGTCATTTTTTCTCTCTACTTAGTTTAATTACAACTTATTACGAGTCGTTTTAACCTAAGTGCGCGAGCTTCTGTTTTTTGGTGTTTTTTAGCATTTTTTGACAGAAAATAAAAGTGAAAATTACAATTACCTAAACTAGGGTTTCAAAGGCAGAATTAGGTCAAATTGTGTTTCCGTCCGTAGCCACGGACCTAATGTCCGTAACCACGGACCCTAGTTAACCTATGTGAAAATAAAAGTCGAATTAAACAGAAAATGAAAATTTGAAAAGTCCGGGGCCACGGACAGGATGTCCGTAGGCCCGGACATAGTTTAGCAAAACCTAAATTTTAAAATTTTAAAATCCCGCCGCCGTCCGTGGGTGTCCGTGGCCACAGACAACCCGTCCGTGGTCCCGGACCACCCACGGACAGGGGTTTTCTGGTGGTTCCCGACGGTGTTTTCGGCTAAAAATTATGTACGTGTAGCCTGAAAGGTATACAATATGTTAGTAATGGAAAGATCTCAGTTTGAAGTCGAATTATGCATGAAACTTGACAAACAAGTAACAAGGCAGAAGCAAAAGTAATTAGCAATACAGAAGCCGAAAAGGGTTGGTTCGAGCCCAAAATTTAACAGAGAGTTAATAAGGTTGTGGGGAAATAGAAAAGTAGAATTATAACCTGTTTTACCTTCAGATTCGAGGTGTTTCTTCACATCGGGATTCTTCGAAGGTCTCGTTGATGGCGAATCCGGAAGAACTTCGAACCGAGCTTCTGACTCCTTGTTGTTCTTGATGTTCTTCACGTTTTGGTGCTATTTTGGTGAGGGTTTGATGATGGATGATGTTGTGGGAGTTAAAAAATATGTTTTGGTGTTGATTTGGTGAGATTTCGGTGTTTGATTGTAGCTCTAGAGTTCAAAACATGAAGAGAATGAGACGGCTGCCTTCTTTGAGAGTCTAGGGTTCTTGAGGTACTGATTTGATCATGGGATAAGGTTCCTTATATATGCTTTCTTAAAGATAGAAAAATCCGGTAAAAACTGAGATTTACCGACGTTTTAGCTCAAGGGCTTCCAAAAGGAATTTTATTATGAAATTTTACACATGGGTAAAGGATGATAATTCTGATTTTTCTAAAGTGGAATCGGATTTTTTGGATATTGGAATATTTTTAAATTCAATTTCTCATCAGATTCAATAAAAAATTGCTAGAAAACTATTGGAAATTCGAAAAATCAAAATTCCAACGCCATTACGCTTCAAATGTCATCCTCTATCATGGGTTAAAACTTCAAAGCATTTTGAATTGGTTTGACCCTTATTTGGAGGAGAGAGAAAGCCTATAGGGGGCTTACGAGCCTTAAAAAATACGAAAATGCCCCTGGAGATGACTAAGCTGTCCCTAGTACTCTGAAATGTGTCGATCGAACTGGGAACCCTCGCTACTAGCCTATTAGTAGAGACTCTCTCCCGGGGGGTTGAAATTTTGGGTATAACAGATTGCTCCCCGTCAACTAGACTTTGTAATGGAAATGAGAAGGGTAGTTAACGCTTGAGTGATACCCCAAAATTTTGGATCTTAAAAGACCCCACATGCAATTGAAATCTGACAAGTTGTGTCGAGCTGTTTTAAGGTGCTGACTACCTATGAGTAAAGTGGAAGGGATGTCAAGCGATTCCATGGCGTTGACTACCTATGACGTCAAGCTATTCTAAGGCGTTGACTACATATAATGAATGAAACGATGTCAAGCTATTCTAAGGCGTTGACTACCTTTAAAGGAATGAAGTACACCGAGCATTCTAAGGTGTCGGGAACCTGAAAGCGAATGAAATACGCCGAGCATTATAAGGTGTCGGGAACCTGGAGTGTAAAAGGTGATGATGATATGGGGATGATATGCTAATGGTGCTCGGATGCTTCTAGAGACCGAAACCCGTTCCAATGCTCCTTATTGCCATTGCCCTGCCAACTTGGATCACATGCTATTTTGTACCTGTCTTGCACCGATGTTGATACTTGGTCTCGTACTGAGGTTGGATTGGATTCTCACATATGAGATGATCCAATGATAAGAGCTAATTATGAAAGCGCCAAACGTGGCAATTATGAGGTGTAAAAATTGTCTGAAGCAAGAAATAACTGGAAAATATACCAAACATGGCTATGAAAAAGATCTGTCCAAAGCAAGAAATTGCTGGGAATATGCTAAACATGGCGATGATGTAGATTTGTTCAAAGCAAGAAATTGCTAGAAATATGCCAAACATGGCGATGATGCAAATTTGTTCAAAGCAAGAAATTGCTAGAAATATGCCAAACATGGTGATGATGTAGATTTATGAAACCGAAGTGTTTGAAGGAAAATTATGTAGGACAAGAAATTGCTGAAAAAGGTGCCAAACATGGTAATGTTTAATGGAAATTCCTTCTACTGAAAAGGAAAGTGAAATTATCATTTCCTGACTAAAGATTTCAGACTTGCATTTTGTTTCTTAGAAGATGAACGTGCCGCTGGTGGGAGTATAGGTTTTTTGTGTTTGTGGGGCTTTTTCAGTGGTGGTAGGGCTTATGACGGGCAATGGAATTTATGTGGAGGTGAAGGCTTATGTGGACCTGTGTGGGGGTGATGGTGGTGCTCAAGCTTTGGGTTCCAATTGGTGTTGTTATGGCAATTGTTGGAACCAACAATTGCCCCCAGTATTTTTCCTTAAGACAATCTGAGCTAGAGTTCATGGCAATTGATCGTTCCGATCGATTGCCCCCAGTATTTTCTTTGATTAAACATGTGAACAAGTCTCATCCTCACAGGGTCAAGGCTTATGCTTTGATGTGGTGCTTCCTGACCTACACACGACGTGTTTGGTGTTTGCACTTATTTCTCACTCATGGTCATAACTTTTAGGCCATTGAATTCGACATTTGATGGATTTACGCATTTGACCTGTTACTTTCACGTGATTGGATACACAACTACCAAGTCAGAAGTCTTTAAGGCTTATAACGTGGCCATGGGGTGTGATGAAAGACAACGGGACCATGGAGAGATATTTGAGGTATGTGGGGTTAAAAGGGGTGACCAAAGCTGCACCTTGCTTCTTTTCTCGGAATCATCTTCCTTGTCTTGAAGTCGTCTAGCCGCTTCGTGTTGACGTTGCTTTCGAGCTTCTGGACTTGGACTTTTGAAGTCGTCTGAAATACCCCAAACCTAGGTATGTTGTTTAAATATTAAGCTATGGTATATTAAGACTAAAAAGTGTCTTAGAAACATTAGTAAACAATTTAAACCATAGAAAACACAAATAAATACCTTAAGGTCAATATGGGCAAAAATGTGCTCTAAGCTTGGGATAAGTTTGGTTAGAACTAATGAGCTTACCAAGACCTTATTTATATGTTAATGAACGTATTAAACCAATTACCAAAGAAAACCAAGCTTGAAAACAAGTTAAAACACAAAATGTGCTTTAAGGAGTCTTAAAGCACATTTTTGAAAAATTGTCTTGTAAATGAGTTTTGAGTGGCTAAATGTCCATCATTACTCTTTAATTAACATGTGTACTACTTAGTATCACATTAAGAAGTCTAAATCAATGGGAAATCAAAAATTTCACAATTATGTGCCTTGTTTTATGAATAGTAACTAAAATAAGCTAGTTTAAAACATAAGTCAATATAAGTAATTTAATGGGTCAACAAAGACTAAAATACCCCTATATACATTAAGGGGGCCGGTTTTCATGGTGGTGAGTCACCACTCTTGTTAGCTTATTAAGTAAATAAAGGATGACTAATAGTTACTATTTGCTTTAACATATAAATATCTTCTAAAAGCAAACTCCAAACTCATTCTTCCATTTCTCTTCATTTCCCATGTCTTCAACCTCTCTTCTACCTTCTCCATTCACGGTTTTGCTACAGCAATAGCACCAACACCATCTTCCATTGCCATTAATTCCTAGCTCTCTTTGCCAAATCAAAAACCAAGACCACCATTCTCTTTGTCTTGCCAAGCTCTTCAATTCTATCTTCTCAAAATTCCAAGAGCTCCATTTCGGTGCCAAGAGGAATCTCCATGGGAGGAGCTTGAGCTCATCTTTTTACATTTTATTGTTCTCCTTTGCTTAAAGGTAAGGAAACTCAAAGAAAAACTCCATTTCCATCATGTTTTGATGTTGACCGAAAATCACCATTGATGGTGTTCTTTACCTTGCCTTGTTTTAGCTTCATTTCAATCCTTCAAGGACTAGGTGGAGTCCTCTCTTGCTACATATTCAAACTCTCTTCCATTACCAAGGTAAAACAACTATATTAATGTTTTAAGACAATGTAAAACTTAGGGTTTATAAGTGTGCTTAAGCATGAACTTGTATACTCATTATTTATTGTATATGATTAGAAGTGACAAGCAACTAAAGCCTGCGATTTAGTCAAGGAAACAAGAAAGAAGTTTGTGAGGAAAAGAGGTAAATGTGTTAACCTAATGTTGTTTAAAGTCTTAGGAGAAATGAACTTATGTTGCTTATTAAAACTACTTAAAGAGCCAATGTTGAATGACCTAGTAAATGTTCTCAAGGAGACTATTAAAGGGCATATGAGTTGTTGTATGTATTTGCAGGTCAAAGGCAAATATATTGTGGGAAATTCATTGTTTAAGGTTTATGCATCTTAAGGGCCTAAGAGCCATGCTATTTAAGGGCCTAAGTGCCAAGCAATTTAAATTATGCACTATATTGTGATGTGGTGTAAGTGGGTGAAGTTTTGTGTGTGAGAATGCTCTTGATGGATTTTAGTGTTCTTGAATGTTTAATGGTGAATACAATGTGTTTTGGTGTAACAAGATGTTAGTAGAACCCATGTCAAAAATTAGGTAATGTATAAGAAGTTTTAGGTGTTTAAATAAGCTTTGGTGAACTAGGAAGTGTTAGAAATGAATAAGTATTTTACTAAAAGAAGAACCAAGTATTAAGGTGTTCAAAATGCAAAAAAAAAAAGACTTAGGCATTATCTTAGAGGATTTAGAATCAAATGGGTGTTTTGGAATACACCAAAGTCATTTTGGGAGTGTGTTGAGACTTATGCAAACTTTGGAAAACAAGGAGAAAGTATAAACTTGTAAAAGGATTTCAAGAATGACATAAGGAAATTTGGTTTGTAAGAAGAGATGCTTGGGAGATGATGTTGTAATGGAGAGGAAACATTTTGGTATAATGGTTATCGTAGGTATGAAACACCACTTAGAAACCTAAGGAGAAAAACAATATAAGTGTTGGGGATTATGGTAAGAAATGAGTAAGTGTTAAAGGATATTGAAGGTGAGTTTTCTGGCACGTCCGAACTTCCGTCCGAATTTGGAAGCTCGGACATGCCCTGTTGCGTTTAAATTTTCTGAGTTTCGACCAGTGTCCGAACTTCTGTCCGGCCTTTGATGTTCGGACACACCCATCTCTTTTCTCTGGTTTTGTTTCGACTTGTGTCCGAACTTTGGGAAGCTCGGACACATGTTCGGACACTTGAAATTTTTCCTTCGATTTTTCCTCGACCTATGTCCGAACTTTGGAAACTCGGACACATGTTCGGACATACGTCTGGTTTCACCCCTTTGAGTCTCGACCAATGTCCGAACTTTGGAAACTCGGACACAAGTTCAGACATGGTACTGTTTTGACCAAACAACTTTGTTTAAGGTTAGAAACCGATGTCTAATGATGGTGATTAATTAGTAATGATGTTATGAGGTTGTTTAAGACATGTTAGGTGAGTTATAATGATAACTAAAAAGGTGAGAAGTTAAAGCAAAGTGTGAAAATAAAATAACTAGTTATGCAAAGTAATAAGTTAACAACGAACTAGTGCGTTAATTAACCGACGTTACTGAATGTGTATAGGATTCTCCAACAGTGGAAACCAGTCGAAGTAAGGACCAAGGTATGGTTTTCTTGCAGTCTGTTGCCTACCGGTTTACACCGGCTTGTGTGTTGTTTGTTTTTCTGTATGTTTATGACCTTGTAAGACTTAAGTCATGTAACGAGTTTACAGTTGTTTATATTATTGTGATGTTAAGGTGTGACTCATATCCCTTGTGTGTGTCTAACATGACTTAACCACTTGTTGTGATTTGTTATTAAGTTCCAACATTGAACTTCTAACGAGTGCTAACTGGGGAGTGAGGAATCCGGTTGTCCGGTCACGCGTGCATGTATAAGAGTAGATATCTGCATCAGATTCGACTGTTTTAGTGTTAAGGTTGTTCTCCTTT
This sequence comes from Limonium bicolor, assembly GCA_023374045.1. Taxonomy (NCBI): domain Eukaryota; kingdom Viridiplantae; phylum Streptophyta; class Magnoliopsida; order Caryophyllales; family Plumbaginaceae; genus Limonium; species Limonium bicolor. Next base: position 200,633,823 of record CM041781.1, on the reverse strand, counting down.
ATTTGGTGTTCAATCTCCCATTAGCTTCATCCAAGGCTTACCTATTCTAACTTATGATCGGTCTAGGGGAAACATGTGTTTGTGTGGTGTGATCGGGTCACAATATCCGATCCATCTGTGAGTTAAGTTACTCGTTCGACTAACAGAACGGTAATGAGTTTATGTAACAAGCTTAACATGATGGTGAACCACTCCCTAGGCTTATGGTGTTGACTAACCTTCTTGGTTTGTTATTAAGTGAAGTGTTCTCACTATGTATGTGTTGTTGTGCTAAGCATTATTTCTTGCTATGCTATATATGTTGTTGTGTTAAATCAATGCCATGTTATCATGACAAGTAGTTGCGCGTATCCCGGTAGCCGATGGGCTGCGCGTTAACCATACCAGCCAAGGGTTGTTGACCCCATCAGGGGCTCCATATTTATATTGCAGGATGAGGATCGAAGAAGCAGAGTGGCTGTAGATCTAGGTCATGTCATACTTTTGGTTATTTTGGATGATAGGCCCGGGGTGCGCCTGTGCTCCCGTGGCGTTATGTTTTGGTTCCGTTGTTACTACAGTGACGGTATATTGTCAGTTTACAGTGATGGAATGTAATTAAATACTCGGTATTGTATATGATGTATTTATGGTTTTAGTTCTATGCTCGGGAGTCTGATCATCTGACCGGTACAATGTGTATGTATTCTGCCTTGTTAGCCACGTGGGTGGCTAACGGCGTGTAACACCGACCCGTTTAGTGTTTGGTTAGTTATTTAATTCCACTGCAATTTCATATGGTTGCTAAGTGCGTAGCAGGGGTGTTACAAAAAGTGGTATCAGAGCGAAGTATCGCTCTGATGACTAGAATACCGAGCTTAGGAATATTCCGAGTTAGGAAATCTAATCATAATTACCTAAGTGAACAGTTATGGAAAGGTTAACCACTAACTAAGTGTGGAAATACCATATTGTCGTGAAGATGCTACAACCGTTGGACCGATAAGTGTGCAAGCATAATGCTAATGAATGTTCGTGTGAATTCAGATGTCAGGTAGACCACGAGGTCGAGACCGCGGGCGCGGCATTGGTGATACCGGGAACCAGGGAGAGAACCCTACGACGCAAGTCATGGCCGACGCTGTTGCGGCCGCCGTAGCCCAGATGGTCCCGCAGTTAGTAGCTGCGATACAGCAGGGGCAACAGCCCGAAGTTCAACCACCACCGCCACCGCCACGAGAGACCAACTGGGTCAAGGCGTTGGCAGATTTGAGGCCACCGTCGTTTAATGGGGAGACCGACCCTCGTAAGCTTGAGGCATATATCTCCGAGTTGGAGACCGCCTACAAGACCTTGGATGTGCCTGCTGGGGCCAAGGTCCATCTTGCCGCTTACTACTTGAAGGGTTCGGCACAGAGTTGGTGGAAACTTGTGAGAGAGGACAGGATGGCTGATCCTCAGTTTGGTTGGAGGGAGTATACGGCTCTGCTGCGAGCCAAGTACTACCCTGTACACGTGCAAGAGGCCAAGCGCCTAGAGCTGGATAGTCTGAGGCAGGGGGATAAGATGTTAGTTGACGACTACTACACCGCTTTCACCGGCCTTATTCACCTGTTACCGGACCTGGGTACTCGAACCGGGTGTTGGTGAATCGTTTCTACAACGGTCTCAGCCACCGTCTTCGCTACGGGATGGGGCCAGCTGAGTATACTACCTTGCAGGTAATAAAAATACCGTGATGTGAATCAGTTTATACCGTAAGTAAACGTTAATGTAAGTTTGTGAGTTTGTTTTGCGGGGCATGACTGACATCCTAAATCCAGGAGTGCTATCATGCCGCTGCTAAGGTTGAGATTACCGTCCGTTTGAGGGACGAGGAGAATGCACACAAGCGCAAGGCCACGAGCGAGGGCCAGAGTTCGCAAGGGTACGAAGGAGGAAAGAAAAAGAAGCCTTACCCCCAGCCCCAGAAGAGTCAGCACCAGGGTGACAAGGGCCAAGCCCAGACCACCACAGCTAAGGAGCCACTAAAGCTCACATACGCATATGCGGCAAAACCCCTACGCTCTTACCCGCCTAAGGGTAATTACTTAATCATGTGTGTCAAGTTGAAGTGTATGTTGTTAAGATATGAAGTAAGTATTGATTGTGAATTGTGATAGCAGCTAGCACGGGTTCTGGACCAGAGCGCCACTACTACTGTAAGTGGTGTAACGGAGACCACCCCGGCAAGGACTGCAAAGGAAATGACGTGCAGTGTCGCTACTGCGAGAAGTGGGGTCACCGTGACTATGAGTGCTACCGGAACCCCAACAACAGAAACAATAAGCCCAAGGGGCAGTGGAAGGGTAAGGCCACCGCGACCACCGATGGCCTGAAGTCAGCTAACTAGCCACCCACAGATCAGAGGAACACTGATTCCCAGAAGGGGAAAGGGGCAGGATCCAGCAAGGCCGCCCTGAATGTGGTGGACCGGTCTGAGGCACCAGCACCCTCTTCTAGACCAGGTACCGCCTAAACTGTTGAGTGAAATAAGTGATTGCATACCGCATTTCATGCATGTGTGTTAGTGAGTCTAAATGTACAACCATGTGAGTAAAGAATTAAAGTATAATGTGAAAAACACCTAAATTAGGTAATATAAAAACTTAGGAACCTTCAATATCTGTTATCCAATCCCGCCCACACCGAACCCTGAAGAGACAACCATTAGCATCACCGAATTCCCAATGGAGCAATGTCAGGTTATCCAGCCAGGTATGATACTTTTAAATAGATACCTGATACCGGAAGCACAAATCCACATCATCAGGCGATGCAACGAACTTGGAGCAGCATCTGGAGGTTTCTACACACCCGAATACCCGAGCGGGTCGAAGATGAAGTTGAAGATGATGTGCATGGGTAAGGATTGGAATCCTTACACCAAGACATATCAAGACAAGTGAAATGAAGGCGGAGCAACAGTACCAAGTGTACCCGAGGAGTTCCTTGCGGTCGTTAACCACGCCGTGGGAATTGCTCAGCAAGTTGAATCGGATCCAATTTCGAGTGTTAAAGCAGATCTGTGTATTGTGAACTTCTACTAGAAAGGTGGACGGTTAGGGTTACACCAAGATAAGGACGAGTCACCCGAGTCTCTAAGTAAGGGAGTACCCGTGGTGTCTTGGTCCATTGGTGATACCGCAATGTTTATTTACGGCGAGCAGAAGCGTGGTGATCTCGCAAAGAAGTTAATACTGAAATCAGGAGATGTGTTAATCATGGGTGGGCAGTCAAGGATGTTATATCATGGTATCAAGAAGAACAAACTGAATACCGCACCATCGACAGTGATCAATGCCACACACATGAAACCTGGACGTTTGAATTTGACCTTCAGGCAGTTTTAAAGCCTTGTGTAATCCTGTAATGTGTTAAGTCAGTTGTATGTTAAGGATGCTATATTTAGCTATGTCTACAATGGAAATCAACTTATGGTGTAAAGAGTGTGTTAATGAATAAAGAGATGTTGTTTTGGAGTATATCAACTGTGTTGTTATCAAATACTTATAAGTTGCCAATGAATTAGGCTGTGCACTCGGAACGGGAGGCATACTGAGTGTCTGCAATGAGGCAGAAGCCGACAAGAGCGGCACAATCCTCACTGGTACCTTTCCAGTTAATGGCGTGGACGCATCGATCTTGTTCGACTCCAGAGCCTCACTTACATTTATTTCGCTATCATTTGCGAAGAGGCTGGGGTTAGACGGTGAAGAGATGCCTGACTTTTTAGTCACTCTCCCGTTGAAAGAGCGGATCAGGTGTACCCGCTACTACCGAGATGCTGTTGTACGAATCAGAGATGAAGAGTTTCCGATCGACATGATAGAGTTCGAGGGACTTGGTTTTGATGTGATTGTCGGGATGAACTGGTTGGAGCGGTACAAGGGCAGAATCCTATGTGCCGAGCACCGTCTGCTTCTTTGGAGTCCGTCTGGGGTTACTATATCATACCGCCAGAGGCCCAGGGAGCCTTCGACTCAGATCATCACCGCCATGGCCATGTATCGTGAATTACGATGAGGGAATGATGTATACCTCTGCTATGTCCAGGACATAGAGAGAGACCCAGAGTTTAGCCCAGATGTGCCGGTAGTGTCGGAGTTTCCTGATGTATTTCCTAAGGAACTGTCGGGCAAGCCGCCAGCATGGGAAGTTGAGTTTGAGATTGATTTGGTTCCGGGCACCGGACCAATTGCGAAGGCGCCCTATTGTATGGCTCCAGCAGAGATGACAGAGCTCAAGGAGCAGCTGGAGACCTACTCGACAAGGGATTTATCCGCCCTAGCGTTTCACCATGGGGAGCGCCGGTCCTCTTCGTGAAGAAGAAGGACGGTAGTCTCCGCCTGTGTATTGATTATCGAGAGCTGAATGCAGTTACGGTGAAGAACCGTTATCCCTTACCACGCATCGACGATTTATTTGATCAGTTGAAAGGAGCATCAGTATTCTACAAGATAGATTTACGATCCGGTTACCATCAGATTGCCATCCGTGAAAGTGACATTGAGAAAACCGCATTCAGAACCAGATATGGACATTATGAGTTTACGGTTATGCCGTTTGGTTTATCCAATGCACCAGCCAAGTTTATGGACTTAATGAACCGCTTGTTCCAAGATCAGTTGGACAAGTCAGTGGTAGTCTTCATCGACGATATTCTTGTGTATTCAAAATCGAAGGGTGAGCACGAAAGCCACCTGAGAAGTGTGTTGCAAACATTGAGAAAGAATCAGGTGTATGCTAAATTTTCAAAGTGTGAGTTTTGGTTGAACCAAGTATCCTTTCTTGGACATGTGATTTCTGAGGCCGGGATCGCTGTTGATCCGGCAAAGATTGATGCAGTGCGCACCTGGCCTAGGCCGAAGACAGTTACCGATATCAGGAGCTTCCTCGGTCTGGCAGGATATTATAGGAGGTTTGTGAAGGACTTCTCCAGTGTCTCGAAGCCGATGACTTCCTTAATGAAGAAGGATGCACCATTCGAGTGGACAGATGACTGTGAGAGTTCTTTCCAGAGTCTCAAGGATGCTCTGACATCTGCACCAGTCCTGACTATACCAGACGGTCCAGATGGTTTTGAGGTCTATTGCGACGCATCAGGCAGAGGTATGGGTTGTGTGTTGATGCAACACGGGAGGGTCGTAGCGTACGCCTCCCGACAGCTGAAGAAGCATGAAGAGAACTACCCTACCCACGACTTAGAATTGGGTGCCATTGTCATCGCGCTGAAGATATGGCGACATCACTTGTATGGGGTAAGCGTGACAATTTATTCTGACCACAAAAGTTTGAAGTACTTGTTCACTCAGAAGGAGTTGAACATGAGACAAAGAAGGTGGGTCGAGTTCTTAAACGACTACGACATTAATTTACAGTACAAGGAGGGAAAAGCAAATGTGGTAGCTGACTCATTGAGTCGCCGAGCACACTCTCTCCATTCGCTAGTCTCTCATACTAGCTTAGTTGAAGAGGTGTGGAATGCTCAGATGACGGATCAGTATATGTTGGAGATCAGGCAGAAGCTTATTGATGGCACATTTGAGGGTCAGAAGTACGACTTCCGACTCCACGATGATGACCTGATTAGGCTTAATGGCCGACTGTGTATTCCGAGGAGTAGCGCTGAGCTGAAGGAGCGCATACTGAGTGAATCCCATTGTTCTACGACTTCGATTCACCCCTGAGCTTCAAAGATGTATAAGGGTATGAAACGTTATTTTTGGTGGGCTGGAATGAAGAAAGATATGAATGACTATGTATTGAGGTGTCTCACTTGTCAGAAGGTCAAGTTTGAGCACCGACGGCCTGGTGGTATGGTGCAGCCAATGCCAGTGCCTAAGTGGAAGTTCCATGACATTTCTATGGACATCGTAGTAGGGCTTCTGCCTACAAGGGGAGGTCTGAATATGATTTGGGTTGTTGTTGACCGACTGACCAAGGTGGCTCGATTCATACCGATGAAGGACACCTGGAAAGTGGCTAAGCTTGTAGAGCTCTTCGACCGAGAGATTGTAAGACATCATGGGGTACCGAAAACAATTGTGTCTGACAGGGATACCAGATTCCTTTCGAGGTATTGGAAATCCACACGAGAAGTGCTGGGTACCGAGCTGAAGCTGAGTACGGCGTTCCACCCACAGACTGATGGTTAGAGTGAGCGCACCATCCAGACACTTGAGGATATGTTACGTGCATGTGCACATGACTTTCAGACCAGCTGGATTGATAAGTTACATCTGATCGAGTTTAGCTACAACAACAGTTACCATGCTTCGATCAAGATGTCTCCCTTCCAGGCCTTGTACGGTAGACCATGCCGCACGCCATTATGCTGGGATGAGTCAAGTGAGACGGTTATTATAGGACCAGAGTACCTGGAACAAGTACAAGCAGAAGTACGCCAGATCCGGGCTAACATGAAGGCAGCTCAGGATAGGTAGAAATCATATGCCGATGTGCGCAGACGTGACCTGGAATTCGCCGTGGGCGATCAGGTATTTCTCAGGGTATCCCCCATGAAGAGAGTGTTTCATTTTGGCCAGAAAGGCAAGTTGAGCCCAAAATATGTGGGGCCTTATGTTGTGACGGAGCGGATCGTCCCGGTAGCTTACACACTTGATTTACTCGCCGAGCTGGGCAAGGTACATGATGTATTTCATGTGTCCCCGTTGAAGAAATATATGTCTCATCCGTCTCATGTGCTTCAGCCTGAAAAGCTAACTTTAGAGCCGACCATGCGATCAGTGGAGACTCCCGTACGGATTCTGGACACTAAGACTCGAGACACTCGCCATAAGTCTGTGAGACAGGTGAAGGTTCTCTGGTCTAACCAGGACGTTGAGGAGGCCACTTGGGAGCTGGAAGATAAGATGAAGGTGAAGTATCCGTCGTTGTTTACTTCTTAGTTTTTGTATGTATAGGGTACGGGGCGTACCCCTATTTTAAGGGGGGTAGAGCCGTTTCAGTTATGTGTGTATGACATGTATTTAAATACATCGTCTATGTTATGTTGTTATCTTGTTATGTTACAGACCGTTGTGTCTGAATGATGTTATGTGGTTTGGACCTTGTGTCCGATGTTATGTAAGTATGTTGTTAATGTTGTTATGGAAGTATTGTTTTATAAGAATCCCCGTGTCCTTTTCTAATTTGAAGATATGTGGGAAGTGTGAACTTTGGGGACAAAGTTCTTTTAAGGGGGGTAGATTGAAATACCCCAAACCTAGGTATGTTGTTTAAATATTAAGCTATGGTATATTAAGACTAAAAAGTGTCTTAGAAACATTAGTAAACAATTTAAACCATAGAAAACACAAATAAATACCTTAAGGTCAATATGGGCAAAAATGTGCTCTAAGCTTGGGATAAGTTTGGTTAAGACCTAATGAGCTTCCAATAGCCTTTTTATGTTAATGAACGTAAAACAACCCAATTACCACAGAAAACCAAGCTTGAAAACAAGTTAAAAACAAAAAATGTGCTTTAAGGAGTCTTAAAGCAATTTTTGAAAAATGTCTTGTAAATGAGTTTTGAGTGGCTAAATGTCCATCATTACTCTTTAATTAACATGTGTACTACTTAGTATCACATTAGGAAGTCTAAATCAATGGGAAATCAAAAATTTCACAATTATGTGCCTTGTTTTATGAATAGTAACTAAAATAAGCTAGTTTAAAACATAAGTCAATATAAGTAATTTAATGGGTCAACAAAGACTAAAATCCCCTATATACATTAAGGGGCCGGTTTTCATGGTGGTGAGTCACCACTCTTGTTAGCTTATTAAGTAAATAAAGGATGACTAATAGTTACTATTTGCTTTAACATATAAATATCTTCTAAAAGCAAACTCCAAACTCATTCTCTCATTTCTCTTCATTTCCCACGTCTTCAACCTCTCTTCTACCTTCTCCATTCACGGTTTTGCTACAGCAACAGCACCAACACCATCTTCCATTGCCATTAATTCCTAGCTCTCTTTGCCAAATCAAAAACCAAGACCACCATTCTCTTTGTCTTGCCAAGCTCTTCAATTCTATCTTCTCAAAACTCCAAGAGCTCCATTTCAGTGCCAAGAGGAATCTCCATGGGAGGAGCTTGAGCTCATCTTTTTTATATTTTATTGTTCTCCTTTGCTTCAAGGTAAGGAAACTCAAAGAAAAACTCAATTTCCATCATGTTTTGATGTTGACCGAAAATCACCATTGATGGTGTTCTTTATCTTGCCTTGTTTTAGCTTCATTTCAATCCTTCAAGGACTAGGTGGAGTCCTCTCTTGCTACATATTCAAACTCTCTTCCATTACCAAGGTAAAACAACAATATTAATGTTTTAAGACAATGTAAAACTTAGGGTTTATAAGTGTGCTTAAGCATGAACTTGTATACTCATTATATTGCTTGTATATTGATTAGAAGTTGACAAGCAACTAAAGCCTTGCCGATTTAGTCAAGGAAACAAGAAAGAAGTTTGTGAGGAAAAGAGGTAAATGTGTTAACCTAATGTTAGGAGAAATGAACTTATGTTGCTTATTAAAACTACTTAAGGAGCCAATGGTGAATGACCTAGTAAATATTCACAAGGAGACTATTAAAGGGCATATGAGTTGTTGTATGTATTTGCAGGTCAAAGGCAAATATATTGTGGGAAATTCAGTGTTTAAGGTTTATGCATCTTAAGGGCCTAAGAGCCTTGCTATTTAAGGGCCTAAGTGCCAAGCAATTTAAATTATGCACTATATTGTGATGTGGTGTAAGTGGGTGAAGTTTTGTGTGTGAGAATGCTCTTGATGGATTTTAGTGTTCTTGGATGTTTAATGGTGAAAACAATGTGTTTTGGTGTAACAAGATGTTAGTAGAACCATGTCAAAAATTAGGTAATGTATAAGAAGTTTTAGGTGTTTAAATAAGCTTTGGTGAACTAGGAAGTGTTAGAAATGAATAAGTATTTTACTAAAGGAAGAACCAAGTATTAAGGCGTTCAAAATGCAAAAAAAGACTTAGGCATTATCTTACAGGATTTAGAATCAAATGGGTGTTTTGGAATACACCAAAGTCATTTTGGGAGTGTGTTGAGACTTATGCAAACTTTGGAAAACAAGGAGAAAGTATAAACTTGTAAAAGGATTTCAAGAATGACATAAGGAAATTTGGTTTGTAAGAAGAGATGCTTGGGAGATGATGTTGTAATGGAGAGGAAACATTTTGGTATAATGGTTATCGTAGGTATGAAACACCACTGAGAAACCTAAGGAGAAAAACAATATAAGTTGGGGATTATGGTAAGAAATGAGTAAGTGTTAAAGGATATAGAATGTGAGTTTTCTGGCACGTCCGAACTTCCGTTCGAATTTGGAAGCTCGGACATGCCCTGTTGCGTTTAAATTTTCTAAGTTTCGACCAGTGTCCGAACTTCTGTCCGGCCTTTGATGTTCGGACACACCCATCTTTTTTCTCTGGTTTTGTTTCGACTTGTGTCCGAGCTTTGGGAAGCTCGGACACATGTTCGTACACTTGAAATTTTTCCTTCGATTTTTCCTCGACCTATGTCCGAACTTTGGAAACTCGGACACATGTTCGGACATAAGTCTGGTTTCACCCCTTTGAGTCTCGACCAATGTCCGAACTTTGGAAACTCGGACATAAGTTCGGACATGGTACTGTTTTGACCAAACAACTTTGTTTAAGGTTAGAAACCGATGTCTAATGATGGTGATTAATTAGTAATGATGTTATGAGGTTGTCTAAGACATGTTAGGTGAGTTATAATGATAACTAAAAAGGTGAGAAGTTAAAGCAAAGTGTGAAAATAAAATAACTAGTTATGCAAAGTAATAAGTTAACAACGAACTAGTGTGTTAATTAACCGACGTTACTGAATGTGTATAGGATTCTCCAATAGTGGAAACCAGTCGAAGCAAGGACCAAGGTATGGTTTTCTTGCAGTCTGTTGCCTACCGGTTTACACCGGCTTGTGTGCTGTGTGTTTTTCTGTATGTTTATGACCTTGTAAGACTTAAGTCATGTAACGAGTTTACAGTTGTTTATATTATTGTGATGTTAAGGTGTGACTCATATCCCTTGTGTGTGTGTCTAACAAGACTTAACCACTTGTTGTGATTTGTTATTAAGTTCCAACATTGAACTTCTAACGAGTGCTAACTGGGGAGTGAGGAATCCGGTTGTCCGGTCACGCGTGTATGTATAAGAGTAGATATCTGCATCAGATTCGACTCTTTTAATGTTAAGGTTGTTCTCCTTTATTTGGCGTTCAATCTCCCGTTAGTTTCATCCAAGGCTTACCTATTCTGACTTATGATCGGTCTAGGGGGAACATGTGTTTGTGTGGTGTGATCGGGTCACAATATCCGATCCATCTGTGAGTTAAGTTACTCATTCGACTACAGAACGGTAATGAGTTTATGTAACAAGTTTAACATGAGGGTGAACCACTCTCTAGGCTTATGGTGTTGACTAACCTTCTTGGTTTGTTATTAAGTGAAGTGTTCTCACTATGTATGTGTTGTTGTGCTAAGCATTATTTCTTGCTATGCTATATATGTTGTTGTGTAAAATCAATGCCATGTTATCATGACAAGTAGTTGCGCGTATCCCGGTAGCCGATGGGCTACGCGTTAACCATACCAGCCAAGGGTTGCTGACCCCCTCGGGGGCTCCATATTTATATTGCAGGATGAGGATCGAAGAAGCAGAGTGGCTGTAGATCTAGGTCATGTCATACTTTTGGTTATTTTGGATGATAGGCCTGGGGTGCGCCTGTGCTCCCGTGGCGTTATGTTTTGGTTCCGTTGTTACTACAGTGACGGTATATTGTCAATTTACAGTGATGGAAATGTAATTAAATACTCGGTATTGTATATGATGTATTTATGGTTTTAGTTCTATGATTGGGAGTCTGATCATCAGACCGGTACAATGTGTACGTATTCTGCCTTGTTAGCCACGTGGGTGGCTAACGGCGTGTAACACCGACCCGTTTAGTGTTTGGTTAGTTATTTAATTCCGCTGCGATTTCATATGGTTGCTAAGTGCGTAGCAGGGGTGTTACATTGTCCTTTACACCATTCCTCTTTCTGTCATTCGGATTTCCTCGAGGCATTTCGGGTTTGCCTCTTTGTTTTATCCTTTCTTGACTTTACCTTCGGGGTTCTTGTGTTTCCTGGTTTTGGGCTTCGAGAGCTGTTTTGATGTGAGCTCTTTGGATCCTGTGTCACTCTTGGACCATTTGCGGATCGCTTCGTCATGCTGATAGCGTCGTTGCTTCTTTGGATTGATGAGAATGTTATCTGAGGGTCTGACTCCTCGATTCCTTTGGTCACCGGGTCGGACATTCATCATTGGCTGAGTTATTTTGTGGAGTTCATAATATCAAAAAGGGATATATGAAAGGCTTAGCGGGGGTGCCTAGGGTTTAATGTCAGGGTTTACAAGCTTTTGGCTATATGGTGCTGTACCTAGGTGCTTCGTCATTCCTGATAGTTGTATATCCGCTCTTTGTTACTTTTCGCAGGTCTAAGAGTAAATTTACAAATTATCTCCTTCGGTCGAAGTTTTGCCGTTTACCTCACCATTGAATGTGGTCTCACCGGAGTCGTGTAAAAATGACACGCTCGTTCACTCATGGTTTTTCCACTCAAGACACTCTCACGAGATTTTCACTTGGAAACTCATTCGCACATTTAAATGAAAGATGAAATATGACGAACTTCAACTCAGATTGCCCCTAGTATTGATTTGGGGTTTATGACAACAATTTAAAAGATGTAGATTTGGAACCGCTTTGTGGGTTGTTTTAGATGTTTTGGGGTGAGTTGTGATGCCTAGCGTGGCATGTTCAACTTTTAGAAACAAGAGATAAATCGTTTTGTTCCATAGTCAGGAAATGATTACTCCATGATCCCTTTCCCTGGAAAGCATTTTTGTTTTTTCATTTTTTCGATGAATGAAAAATGGTTTGTACAAGAATTGTGAAAATGGAACTATGACTTTATTTAAATGAATGTAAAGACATCATTGACAATTACTAGCTCAGCAACTTCAAAAATGATAAAAGAATCTAACTACTACAAACGTTGGAAAAATGGAAAAATGACTAGTAAAGAGAAGAAATCGGAGAAAACACTTGAAAATAGTAGTCTCTGATGGTGCTTGACATGGGATTCCTACTCGGGGAGTAGAAAACCTTGATTGATAAGATCTTAGATGCGCTGCTTTAAGATTTTGCAATCGTCGGTGTCATGACCAGGAAGCTGGTGATACTGGCAGTACTGGTTCAGATTCCTTCCTTTTTGAGGGTCTCTTTGTCAAGGGGTGAGGGGTTGTAGCATGTTCCGTTCCTGGAGTCTTTTAAAAGCCTGGCTTAATGGTTGACCGATGTTTGAAAACTTTCTCTGACGGGAGTCCTGCCAGGATGATTCTATTGCTCCGATGATTTGTCCTGGCCCTTTTATCCGCCGAACGGTGTTTACCTCATGCTGCCTAGTTCTCTTTTGGGTACCACTTTGGATACAAGCTGCTGTCCTTGAACCATTCCCGGTGTTTTTTGAGTTCCGAAGTTTTAACTCTCCTTTGTGAATCATTTCTTCTAGGAGATCGACTTGTCCCATCTGCATGTTGAAGCTAGGAAAGTATGTGAATTCAGTTCGTTACTGCATATTTTTAATTACCATTCGGATTTGCTCTTGTACGTCCATCTGTGTGAGCATTGTGGCTGCCTTCATCTTCCAACGCTTGACAATATCAAACATTGATTCACCTTCTGTTTGTTGTGTGCTTGCAAGATCAGCCCTGGTGACTCCAAAACTTCTAGCGTACTCAATATGATGCAGAAAAGCTTCACATACCTCCTCGTAGGTCTTGGTATTTATCCTTTGAGTTATGTACCAATGCTGAGGAGTCTCATCAAGATAGTGAGCAAATACCTTGGCCTTCTGCATATCATTTAGCGAAAGGATGGACATTTCCCTATCTAACATTGCCAAATGAAGTTGTGGGTCGGATGAACCTTGGTATAGAGGAAGTGTTGGCAATTTCAACTTTAGAGGGAGATCAACCTTGGGATATAATCCAGTGGAAAAGAAGTCAAAACCGGTTGGCTTGTTGGCCCTCTCCATACGCTCAATCTTTTTCAGCATCCCATTGAATTCTACGGCTAACTGGGCATCCATGTTGACCGGACTTCCTCCTTCTGTCGTACTTGGGATTCGGGCCTACCTGTTTTCAAAGTTCTGTCTGTCAGAGAGGACTGGGCTGAAATTCAGGGTTACAAAGAAGTTTTAGGTTCGAACTTTTTGGGCTGCGCGAAAAACACACGAGCTGGAATGTCTTGAAGATTGTGGGTAGGTATTAAGGCCCGAATGAGTTGGAGGAGAGGCACACGGGCCGGAATGACTCATGAGCCGTGAACTGATGCTTAAGCCAAAATGCTTGGAGAATATGGCACTTGGACTGGAATATTTTGAGAATTTGGCACCTGGGCCGGAATGTTGTGAAGATGTGGCATATGGGCCGGAGTGTTATAGGAATGTGGCACTTGGGCCGAAATGTTATGAGAATGTGGAACCTGGGCTAAAGTGTTTTGAAGGTGTGGCACTTGGGCCGGAGCATTGTGAAAACACGGTGCCTAGACCAGAATGCTTTAAGAATGTGGCACTTGGGCCAGAACGTTTTGAAAATTTGGCACTTGGGCCAGAATGTGTTTGGGCTTGAAGTAAGGTTCATGGGCTGAAATGATTTCTGGACCATGTCCTAAATGCAAATTTGAAATTAGGGCCGAAGTCTGAACGAGTGATTCTGATTGGGCCTGAAAGATGATACCTAGATCTAGGATTTGGGCCAAAGCCCGAGTGAAAAGATCTTCCTAGACTAGAATAAACCTTGAAATGGAAAGGCCTGATGGATTTTCATGCCCCACAGATTACTTTAGGTGGATTTTTTTTTCATGGGCCTAGAACTAAATTGATAATTCAAATTGGGCCGGAAGAGAGAAATCACCTAAACCTAAACTTTGGGGCCTGAGCCCAAACAAACAATTCATTCATTCAAACCAAACAGGGCCTTTGGGCCGCAAACAATAAAGTCGTAAATTCGGGCCGGGCTAGGTTGATGTAGGAGAAATTCCGATCAGTTCCTAGGCTGGGTAGTGGGCCGATCATACAAGCAAACAAGGCCCACGCAGATTTGACATGTCCTCACTAGATGTTAAAATCAAACCAGGTATGGATCGATCCGGAGAGGTGCTTGGGGCATGGGCCCGGGTCACCACAAAGGAACAGGGCTTGCACGCTATTCTCTTTGGGCTTCCCCACTTTTTTCACATCACCTGAAGGTGTGCGTCTACGGTCAGGTCTTTGACTGACCAAACAATGGGCTAGGTAAGGGCACTGCCAGGAAAACGCTTGGGGCAAAGGCCCAGGTATTAAGGGGATGTGGTTAGACGACATCCTCCTCTTTTCCCTCGCTTATTCACATCACCTAAAAGGTGTGAGTCACTGACAGGGGACCCTCAAACGGGTCCCAGGGTGAAATCGGTTTGCGTGGACCCTCGCTCTCATATGATGCAAAGGTGTAGAAAATTAAAGTGCGCATGAAAGTAAACAAACGGAGTAATAAAGCCATAAATAAACATTTTCGAGTTAAGCCCTCTTTCTTAAATTTAAACACGTTAATATTAAGAAGTTGTCCCTAGCAAAGTCGTCAGTCTGTGAGCCTCGATTTTAAACCCTATCCTACGTTGATTAGATTGATTAGGATCTAGTCGGGTTTTAGGTCCACTTATAACCTAAGATTAACAACTATGTCATATAACATTAATTATTAAACCCTAAGTTAGCTCACTTGAACCTAATTAGAGTCACCACCTAATTTTGTCCTAGGGTAAATTAGGAAAGGAGAGTTCGGGTTCGGGGGCCTGGTATTCAACTTTTTTAGGGTTCAATTACTTTCATTACCCCTAGAAGTCGTTTTTCCTCTACTTAGTTTAATTACAGCATATTACGAGTCGTTTTAACCTAAGTGTGTGAGCTTCTGTTTTTTTGGCGTTTTTTAGCATTTTTTGATAGAAAATAAAAGTTAAAATTGCAATTACCTAAACTAGGGTGTGTTTCCGTCCGTATCCACGGACCTAATGTCCGTAACCTTGGACCCTAGTTAACCTATGTAAAAATAAAAGTCGAATTAAACAGAAAACGAAAATTTGAAAAGTCCGGAGCCACGGACAGGATGTCCGTAGGCCCGGACATAGTTTAGCAAAACCTAAAATTTTAAAATCCTGCCGCCGTCCGTGGGTGTCCGTGGCCACGGACAACCCGTCCGTGGTCCCTGACCATAGGTCCGAGGTCCCGGACCACCCATGGACAGGGGTTTTCTAGTGGTTCCCGACGGTGTTTTCGGCTAAAAAATTATGTACGTGTAGCCTGAAAGGTATACAATATGTTAGTAATGGAAAGATCTCAGTTTGAAGTCGAATTATGCACGAAACTTGACAAACAAGTAACAAGGTAGAAGCAAAAGTAATTAGCAATACAGAAGCCAAAAAGGGTTGGTTCGAGCCCAAAATTTAACAGGGAGTTAATAAGGTTGTGGGGAGTTAGAAAAGTAGAATTATAACCTGTTTTACCTTCAGATTCGTGGTGTTTCTTCACGTCGGGATTCTTCGGAGGCCTCGTTGATGGCGGATCCGGAAGAACTTCGAACCAAGCTTCTGACTCCTTGTTGTTCTAGATGTTCTTCACGTTTTGGTGATGTTTTGGTGAGGGTTTGATGATGGATAATGTTGTTGGAGTTGAAAAATATGTTTTGGTGTTGATTTTGGTGAGATTTTGGTGTTTGATTGTAGCTCAGGAGTTCAAAACGTGAAGAGAATGAGACAGCTGTCTTCTTTGAGAGTCTAGGGTTCTTGAGGTTCTGATTTGATCATGGGATAAGGTTCCTTATATAGGCTTTCTTAAAGATAGAAAAATCCGGTAAAAACCGAGATTTACCGACGTTTTTGCTCAAGGGCTTCCAAAAGGAATTTGATTATGAAATTTTACACATGGGTAAAGGATGATATTTCTGATTTTTCTAAAGTGGAATCGAATTTTTTGGATATTGGAATATTTTTAAATTCAATTTCTCGTCAGGTTCAATCAAAAATTGCTAGAAAATTATTGGAAATTTGAAAAATCAAATATCCAACGCCATTACGCTTCAAATGTCATCCTCTATCATGGGTTAAAATTTTAAAGCATTTTGAATTGGTTTGACCCTTATTTGGAGGAGAGAGAAAGCCTATAGGGGGCTTAGGAGCCTTAAAAAATTACGAAAATGCCTCTGGAGATGACTAAGTTGTCCCTAGTACTCTGAAATGTGTCGATCGAACTGGGAACCCTCGCTACTAGCCTATTAGTAGAGACTCTCTTCCGGGGGGTTGAAATTTAAGGTATAACACCCAAAATCCAAATTATTTACTAACTAAGCTTCACATGTACGAGTGTCCGGTAAATACGGGATCCTCTATGAATTTGTAGCGTAACATTAGGCATTGGAAACACCCGCGGTGTAGAGGAACACATGGAGAATTGAACCCATGCAGTCTTCAAGAAAAGAAATAGGGTGGTCAGACAATCATCATACAAGGGGGTGACTACTCATTAAACCTATCCTTGACACCGAACTAGGCAGGTAGACACTGAAGGCTCAAAGGCCATTATATTCTAGCTTTGGACTTGAGAGGGGGTAAATATTATGGGTCATGAGTTTTCAAGGTGTAAGTCAATAGCCATCTCACCCCGTGCGTTTAACCATTAATTGAATGACCCAACTCATGGGGAATCAATCATGGACCGATAAGTATTCCGATCTATGAATATAGTGGGTGATACAATGAAATACCCCGTAATTAAAAACAGTGATTAATTAGGCTAATTATATTTTTAAAAGCTTAATTACACTAAAATAAATACAAGGGAACAAATCCCGAAGAAAACGGACCTTTAAAATGGGTTAAAAGCATAAACGAACCTTAAAGCGCGTTTTTCGAGGAAACCGGGAAAACGCGACTTTAAGCGGGTCAAATAGACTCGTAACAATTTTGGTCAACTAAATAGTCACTAATAAATATTAGTGAAGCTTTAGAACCAATAAAAGTAATTAAACGAGAAAATTCCGGAAAACGGGTACCGGTTAGTGAAAACTGTAACAACCGGTAAGTTGTGGGGTAAGAGTACAAATAAACAAACTAAGTGTGTCCACTTTGCAAATAAAAATAAGAATGTGTGTGTGTGTGGGTGTGGGATCCGATTTCCCCTCTCACTCTCACTCTCTTTATTGTTTCCTTATTAACTAAAAGACAAGGGAAATAAGTAAAAAGGCAAATAAAACTCTCTCTCCTCTACCCATCCCCCTCTCTCTCGATTTCTCTCACCTCCCTATTCTCTCTTCTTCCTCCTTGCACGATGACAATGGCGATTTGGACAAACCAAACCAGCCCTCTCCTTCTCTCTCAATTTTGAAGGCTCAAACCTTGTCCAAAAATCATAAAAACCATACCACTAGAATCCCCTTGCAAAGGAGAACATTTCCCTCCTTTCAAAAATCCAAAAGCTCAACTTTCGCTTTTGTGGGTGTTCCCATTTGAAGATTCAAGTCCACCATTAGAAGCACCTTCACCTCCTCTTCATCTTGAGGTAAAAAGAATTTCGAAAATCCATCATTCCTAGCTCTCATTAGCATTTTAAGAACTTTCAGTTTTTGAACTCTTGGTTCCTTGTTGTTCCAGCCGATTTTGGCTCCTTTGTTGGGCTAGGAATCTTGTCCTTTCACTAGTCAAGAGCTTCATCTACTCATTGGAAGGTAACACTCTTTTCTAAACCCTAAAACCTAAATTCTAGGGTTAAGTATAAAATGAATGCTAATGGTATTGTGTATGTATTATGGGCGGTAGCACTTTGTGTGTGTGAAACCCATTGAAACCGAGAACAAAGAGAAAAGGAGAAGAAAAGAAGAAAGAGGAAAGGAAAGAAAGAAAACTAACAAGACAAGGTAAATACCCTTACCTTGAGTTAGTTTGTATATTGTGTTGTAACAGTTTTGGAGTATCGAAAACAAGTAATGTGTATGATAATGAGTAATGAGTATGTTGAAGTATAATGAGGAATGGTATTGAAACAGATTTGAAGTTTTCAAATGAGTTTTAAAAGCTTGGGAAAACATGGGGTATTGAATGTGTATGTGCAGGAATTTTATGTTGTTGTAGTAGTGTTGGAATGGTGAGTATAGTGTATTGTATAAACAGGTTGTGATAATGTGAATTGTGAGCTGAATTAATGTGTGAAGAAAGTAAGAATTATAGGGGAGACCATGTCAAAATTTGTGTAGAAAGAGAGGAAAAGAGAGGACTTAAGGTGTAACACCCCTAATACGCACATGATACTAATGAAATCGCAGCGGAAATAAACAACTAAGCAGTAACTAACGCTTCGGTGCTACAACGCCGTCAACCACCCACGTGGTTGACAAGGCAGAACAATACACTTGTACCGGTCTGATGATCAGACTCCCGAGCAATAAAACTAAACCATAATTACATCATATACAATACCGAGTGTTTACATATACAACCTCCACTGTTAAACATCACTGTAAACTGTCTCAACCAAATCCAACAACGCCACGGGAGCACAGGCGCATCCCGGGCCAACATCCCAAAAGTATACAAAAATAAACCTGCACCCTAGGATCTAGAGCCACTCCGCTTCTTCGATCCTCATCCTGCAGTATAAGAAATATGGATCCCCCGAGGGGGTCAGCAACCCTTGGCTGGTATGGCTAACGCGCAGCCCATCGGCTACCGGGATACGCGCAGCTACTTGTCATTATAACATGGCATTCAATTATATACATAGCATAACATAACATGGAGCATGGCATCAATAGTGCATAGCTCAACAACACATACACAGTGGATTTTCACTCCACGATAACAAACCACAAGGGTCAAATAACATAAGAGCCTAGAGAGTGATTCACTCTCATGTCAAGCTCGTTAAGCACACTCATTACCGTTCTGTTAGACGAACGAGTAACTTAAGTAACAGATGGTTCGGATTTAGTGACCCGAACACACCACACAAACACAGGTTCCCACTAAACCGATCATAAGTCAGAATAGGTAAGCTTTGGAAGAAGCAGAAGCGGGAGATCGAACGCCAAATTAAGGTGAACAATCTTAACAACATAAGAGTCGAATCTGATTCAGATATCTACTCTTAACTTACGCATGCATGACCGGACAACCGGATTCCTCACTTCCCAGTTAACACTTGTTAGAAGTTCATAGTGGAACTTAACGACCAACACACAATAGTTGGTAAGACTTGTTAGACACACACAAGGGAAAGTGAGTCACAACAACACATAACAATAGTATAAACAACTGTAAACTCATTACATGTTTAAATCTTATAACGTTGTAAACACACAGAAAAACATACAACACACAAACGGTGTAAACCGCTAGACAACAGACTGCAAGAAAACCATACCTTGGCCCTTGCCTCGACTGATTTCCACCTTGAGAGAACCCTAAACACATTAGTAAGGTCGGTTAATTATTTATTTAACTCCAAACTTACTAAGTATTTAACATGATTGTATGACATGTTTTAATGCCTATCTTACCCTAGGTTACCTTCATTATACACCCTAGGGTTAACTACATAAGTCACATTCTTTTCTGTTTTTTTTTACAAGTTTTGGTCCGACCGACCCACCGTCCGACCCACAACTGGGTCGGACCCTCCCAGTGGTTTTCGGGTCTGAAAAACTTTACCTTGACCGACCCATGTCCGACCCAACCTTCTGGGTCGGTCCATTACAGAACCCTTTTACTTCCTCATAATCATGCCCGTCCGACCCACGTCCGACTCACTCGACTGGGTCGGACCATGTGCGAACATTTCCCTCCTTTGAAATTTGACCGACCGACCCATGTCCGACCCACCCTTTTTGGGTCGGACCATCACCGAACACTTTCCTAACATCTAACAGAGGCTCGACCGACCCAAAACTGGGTCGGACCCCTGGGTCGGTCGCCTTCTAAACTTACCCAAACTTTGCCAATTTTTACCAAACTTCTCCTAAGGCCTCTTAATGCTTCCTAAGAACATTTGGTAACCCTACATCCACATACAACATCCATGAAACTCATTTTCTAACTCCTTAAGTCCTTACTTTTCCTTGTAAAAATTCCCTAACACTTATGTTATTTTATACTAGGTTCCTAGGTGGTGTTCTCACCTATGGTAACTACTATCCCAAAATGCTTTCTCCTTATCTTAACACCATCTCTTAAGCATTATTCTCACAACCAACTCCTTATGTCACTCTTGAAGTTCTTTTTCCAAGTTCACACTTTCTCCTTATTTACCAAAGTTTGCCTAAGTCTTTACTAAGTCCCAAAATGACTTTGGTACATACTAAGATCTCAAGCTCATGCCTAAGTCCTTATTACATCCTAAATCACCTTAATGCATGTTTCTTACACAAGAGCAACGCTTAACCATTTTAAATACTCCTTAACTTATCAAACTCATTTTAACACTTAGAACTTCACATTGTTACCCAAATTTTGACATAGGTTCTCCTAGAACATTACTAACCAAAAACACATTGTTTTTACCAACAAAACCACCAAGAACACTAAAAATCCATCAAGTACTTATTATACACAAACTTCACTTACAAAGCACTACATCACAATATAGTGCACAATTTAAATTGCATGGCACTTAGGCCCTTAAATGACATGGCTCTTAGGCCCTTAAAATGCACAACTCATAAACACTGAATTTCCACAATATATTTGCCTTTAACCTGCAAATACACTCAACAACACATATGCCTTTTACTAAGCTCTTGGGAACACTTTACTAAGTCATTCACCATTGGCTCTTTAGGTAGTTTAATAAGCATTTATGAGCTCATTTCTCCTAAGGCATTAAAATAACATTAGGTTAGTAGATTTACCTCTTTTTGCAAAATAACTTCTTTCTTGTTTCCTTTAGAAAACCAATAGAGTACTTGATTCTTTGACAAGCTCTAAACAATATACAAACATTGAAATGAGTATTCAAGCTATAGGCTCCATCTCATTGTAAACCCTAGTTTTACATTGTTTCAAAAACATTAATGTAGTTGTTTTACCTTGCTCTTTGAAGAGAGTTTGAATATCTAGCAAGAGAGGACTCCACCTAGTCCATGAAGAGTTGGAATGAAGCTAGAACAAAGTCACATAAAAAGCTCCTTCAATACATATTTTCGGACATGACAAAAACAAGGAGGAAAGGAAGTTTTTATTTGAGATTCCTTACCTAGAATCCAAGGAGAGTAGTAATATGTAGTCAAACAAGCTCAAGCTCCTTCAATGGAGAAACTCCATGGCACCGAAATGGTTGTCTTGAAGTTTGGAGAAGATAGAAATGAAGAGCTTGAGGAGAGGAAGAGATTGGTGGTGTTTGTTTTTGATTTGGACAAGTGAGCAAGGTTTTACAAGAGGTCAAAGCTTGTGTTTTAATGGTGGTAGTGGTTCTATCGTGAGAGAACAAAGAAGAAAAGGAAGAAGAGAGGTGGGAAACCGTGTGAGCAAGGAAAGGAAATGAGAGAATGAGATAGAATTTACTTTATGAAGATATATACTTATAAAGTAAAAAAGGGTACTTAAGTAGTTTACTTATTTTGTTAACAAGCTAACAAAGGTGGTGTGTCACCAACCTTAAAAACCGGCCCCAAATAGTAGTAGGAGGGTAATATAGTCTTTGTTTGTCAATTTAATTACTTATACCACATATGTTACAAAATAGCTTGTAAAAATCACTATTCACCTATACAAGGCACTTAGAAGTGAAATTTTTGATTTCCCATTAATATAGCCACCCAAATGTGATACTATATAGTACACATATATATTTAAGAGTAATGATGGACATTTAGCCACTCAAAACTCATTTACAAGACAATTTTTCAAAAACGTGCTTTAAGACTTCTTAAAGCACATTTTGAGTTTTAAACTTGTTTTCAAGCTTGGTTTTCTTTGGTAATTGGTTTAATATGTTCATTAGTATATAAATGAAGTCTTGGTAAGCTCATTAGGTCTTAACCAAGTTTATCCCAAGCTTAGAGCACATTTTGGCTCTTATTGACTTTAAAGCACATTTTGTGTTTCCTTTTGTTTAAATTTATTTACTAATGTTTTAAGACTCTTTTTAGTCTTAATACCATGTTTAAGTGTTTAAACAATATATTCAGGTTTGGGGTATTTCAATCTACCCCCCTTAAAAGAACTTTGTCCTCAAAGTTCATACTTCCACATATCCTAAATATTAGAACACGGGAACACTTATAAACAATACTTCCATATATTACTAACAACACACTTACATAACATGGACTCCAGGTCCATACAACATAACATAACATTGGACACAAGGTCCATACAACATTATCCACATCATTCAGACACAACGGTCTGTAACATAACAACATAACATAGACGATGTATTCAAATACACGTCGTACACACATAACCGAAACGGCTCTACCCCCCTTAAAAAGGGTACGCCCCGTACCCTATACACATAAGTACTAAGAAGTGAACAATGACGGGTACTTCGCCTTCATCTTGTCTTCCAGCTCCCAAGTGGCCTCCTCAACGTCCTGGTTAGACCAAAGAACCTTCACCAGTCTCACGGACTTATGGCGAGTGTCTCGAGTCTTAGCATCCAGAATCCGTACCGGAGTCTCCACTGATCGCATGGTCGGCTCTAAGGTTAGCCTTTCAGGCTGAAGCACATGAGACGGATGAGACATATACTTTTTCAACTGGGACACATGAAATACATCATGTACCTTGCCCAGCTCGGCGGGTAGGTCTAGTCTATAGGCTACCGGGCCGATCCGCTCCGTCACAACGTAAGGCCCCACATACTTTGGGCTCAACTTGCCTTTCTGGCCAAAACGAAACACTCCCTTCATGGGGGACACTCTCAGAAATACCTGATCGCCCACGGCGAACTCCAGGTCACGTCGGCGCACATCTGCGTACGACTTCTGCCTATCTTGAGCTGCTTTCATATTAGCCCTGATCTGGCGAACTTCTGCCTGAACTTGCTCAAGATACTCTGGTCCTATAATGACCGTCTCACTCGACTCATCCCAGCATAATGGCGTGCGGCATGGTCTACCGTACAAGGCCTGGAAGGGAGACATCTTGATCGAAGCGTGATAACTGTTGTTGTAACTAAACTCGATCAGATGTAACTTATCAATCCAGCTGGTCTGAAAGTCAAGTGCACAAGCACGTAGCATATCCTCAAGTGTCTGAATAGTGCGCTCACTCTGACCATCGGTCTGTGGGTGAAACGCTGTACTCAATTTCAATTCAGTACCCAATGCCTCTCGTGTGGACTTCCAATATCTGGATAAGAATCTGGTGTCTCTGTCAGATACAATCGTTTTCGGTACACCATGATGTCTTACTATTCTTTATCAAACAGTTCTGCCAATCTTGCCACTTTCCAAGTGTCCTTCATCGGAATGAATCGGGCCACCTTGGTCAGTCGGTCAACTATCACCCATATCATATTCAGACCTCCCCTTGTAGGCGGAAGCCCTACTACAAAGTCCATGGAGATATCATGGAACTTCCACTCAGGCACTGGCATTGGCTGTACCATACCACCAGGCCGTCGGTGCTCAAACTTGACCTTCTGGCAAGTGAGACACCTCAATACATAATCACTAACATCTTTCTTCATTCCAGTCCACCAAAAATACCTTTTCATACCTTTATACATCTTTGAAGCTCCGGGGTGAATCGAAGTAGTAGAACAATGGGATTCGCTCAATATGCGCTCCTTCAACTCAGCGCTACCCCTAGGTATACACAAGCGGCCATTCAGCCTAATCAGGTCGTCATCATGGAGTCTGAAGTCGTACTTCTGACCCTCGAATGTGCCATCAATAAGCTTCTGCCGGATCTCCAGCATGTACTGATCCGTCATCTGAGCACTCCGCACCTCTTCAACCAAGCCAGTATAAGAGACTAGCGAATGGAGAGAGTGTGCTCGGCGACTCAGCGCGTCAGCTACCACTTTGCCTTACCCTCTTTGTATTGCAGATTAATATCATAGTCATTCAGAAACTCGACCCACCTTCTTTGCCTCATGTTCAACTCTTTCTGAGTGAACAAGTACTTTAAGCTTTTATGATCAGAATAGATTGTCACACTTACCCCATACAAATAATGTCGCCATATCTTCAATGCGAAGACAATGGCACCCAATTCTAAGTCGTGGGTAGGGTAGTTCTCCTCATGCTTCTTCAGCTGACGGGAGGCGTAAGCTACGACCTTCCCGTGCTGCATCAATACACAACCCATACCTCTGCCTGATGCGTCGCGCAGTAGACCTCAAAACCATCTGGACCGTCTGGTATAGTCAGGACTGGTGCAGATGTCAGAGCATCCTTGAGACTCGCGAAAGAACTCTCACAGTCAACTGTCCACTCGAATGGTGCATCCTTCTTCATCAAGGAAGTCATCGGCTTCGAGATACTGGAGAAGTCCTTCACAAACCTCCTATAATATCCTGCCAGACCGAGGAAGCTCCTGATATCAGTGACTGTCTTCGGCCTAGGCCAGGTGCGCACCGCATCTATCTTTGCCGGATCAACAGCGATCCCGGCATCAGAAATCACATGCCCAAGGAAGGATACTTGGTTCAACCAAAATTCACATTTCGAAAATTTTGCATACAACTGGTTTCTCCTCAAGTTTGTAACACATCCCTCAGGTGGCTTTCGTGCTCACCTCTAGATTTAGAATACACAAGAATGTCATCGATGAAGACTACCACTGACTTGTCCAACTGATCTTGGAACAAGCGGTTCATTAAGTCCATGAACTTGGCTGGTGCATTCGATAAGCCAAATGGCATAACTGTGAACTCATAATGCCCATACCTCGTTCTGAAAGCTGTCTTCTCGATATCACTGTCACGGATGGCAATCTGATGGTATCCGGAACGTAAGTCTATCTTGGAGAATACTGATGCACCCCTCAGCTGATCAAATAGATCGTCGATGCGTGGTAAAGGGTAACGGTTTTTCACCGTAACAGCATTCAGCTCCCGATAATCAATACACAGGCGGAGGCTGCCGTCCTTCTTCTTGACGAAGAGGACTGGCGCTCCCCATGGTGACACACTAGGGCGGATGAAGCCCTTGTCGAGTAGGTCTCTCAGCTGCTCCTTGAGCTCTGTCATCTCTGCTGGAGCCATACGATAAGGTGCTTTCGCAATGGGTCCAGTGCCCGGTACTAAGTCGATCTCAAACTCAACCTCTCGTGCTGGCGGCATGCCCGGCAGTTCCTTAGGAAATACATCAGGAAACTCCGACACTACCGGCACATCTGGGCTAAACTCAGGGGTCTTCTCTATGTCCTGGACATAGCAGAGGTATACATCATTTCCCGTCGCAACTCACGATACATGGCCATGGCGGTGATGATCTGTGTCGAAGGCTCCCTGGGCCTCTGGCGGTAAGATATAGTAACCCCAGATGGACTCCTAAGAAGCAGTCGATGCTCGGCACATAGGATTCTGCCCTTGTACCGCTCCAACCAGTTCATCCCGACAATCACATCAAAACCCAGTCCGTCGAACTCTATCAAGTCGATCGGAAACTCCTCATCCATGATTCGAACAACAGCATCTCGGTAGTAGCGGGTACATCTGATCTGCTCTTTCGACGGGGAGAGTGACCACGAAGTCTGGCATCTCTTCACCGTCTAACCCCAGCCTCTTCGCAAATGATAGCGAAATGAATGTATGTGAGGCTCCAGAGTCGAACAAGATCGATGCATCCACGCCATTCACTGGAAAGGTACCGGTGAGGATTGTGCCGCTCTTGCCGGCTTCTGCCTTATTGCAGACACTCAATGTACCTCCCGTTCCGAGTGCACAGCCTAATTCATTGGCAAACTAATAAGTACTGGGTAACAACAACGGTTGATATACTTCAATAACTCCACTTTATTCATTAACACCTCCTTTTACAACATCGTTGGTTTACATGATTGATATAACTTAACACATACATAACTCCCTAACATATACTGGCTTAAACATTACAAAGTACACAAGGTTTAGAACTGTCTGAAGGTCAAATTCAAACGTCCGGGTTTCATGTGTGTGGCATTGATCACTGCCGACGGTGCGGTATTCAGTTTGATCTTTCTGATGCCATGATATAGCATCCTTGACTGCCCACCCATGATTAGTACATCTCCTGACTTCAACATTAACTTCCTGGCGAGATCAGCACGCTTCTGCTCGCCATATACAAATACTGCGGTATCACCAATGGACCAAGACACCACGGGTACTCCCTTACTTAGAGACTCGGGTGACTCGTCCTATCTTGGTGTAAACCTAGCCGTCCACCTTTCTGGTAGAAGTTCACAATACATAAATCTGCTTCCACACTTGGAATTGATTCCGTTTCAACTTGTTGAGCAATTCCCACGGCGTGATTAACGACCGCACGGAACTCCTCAGGTATACTTGGTACCGTTGCTCCATCTTCGGCTCGCACTTCTTGATATTGACTTGGTGTAAGGGTTCCAGTCCTTACCCATGCACATCATCTTCAATTGCATTCTTGATCCGTTCGGATATTCAGGTGTGTAGAAACCTCCAGGTTTAGCTCCAAGTTCGTCGCATCGTCTGATGATATGGACTTGTGCCTCCGGTGTCAGGTATCCACTTAAGAGTATCATACCTGGCTGGATAACCTGACATTGCTCCATTGGAAAGTCGGTGATGTTGATGGTGGTCTCTTCAGGGTTGGTGTGGGTGGGATGGGATAACATATATTGAAGGTTCCTTTCAGTTTAGAATTATCTAATTAGGTGTCTTTCACACTATACTTTAACCTTACTCACATGATAATACACTTGAACTCACTAACACACATAAGCATGAAATGCGGTATGCAATCACTTATTACATTCAACAGTTTAGGCGGTACCTGGTCTAGAAGAGGGCCCTGGCGCCTCAGACCGGTCCACCACATTCAGGGTGGCCTTGCTAGGTCCCGACCCTTTCCCCTTCTGGGAATCAGTATGCCTCTGATCGGTGGGTGGCTGGTTAGCCGTCTTCGGGCCATCAATAGCTGCTGTGGCCTTACCCTTCCACTGCCCTTGGGCTTGTTGACTCTGCTGTTGGGGTTCCGGTAACACTCATGGTCACGGTGGCCCCACTTCTCGCAGTAACGACACTGGCACCTCATTCCTTTGCAGTCCTTGCGGGTGGTGGTCTCCATTGCACCACTTACAGTAATAGTGGCGCTCCGGTCCAGAGCCCGTGCTAGCTGCTAACACAATACACACTCAGTACTCATTTCACAACTTATCAACATACACATCAACTTATTACACATGATTAAACAATTACCCTTTGTGGGTAAGAGCGTAGGGGCTTCGCCGCATAAGCATATGTGAGCTTCAGTGGCTCCTCAGCGGTGGTGGTTGGGCTTGCCCTTGTCACCCTGGTGCTGACTCTTCTGGGGCTGGGGATAGGATTTCTTCTTCTTCCCTTCCCCGTACCCCTGCGAACTCTGGCCCTCGCTCGTGGCCTTGCGCTTGTGCGCATTTCTCCTTCCCTCAGACGGACGGTGATCTCCACCTTAGCAGCGGCATGATAGCACTCCTGTATTTAGGATGATCAGTCATGCCCCGCAATACATACTCACAAACTCACATTATTATACTTATAGACTACACATATTCACATCACTCTTACTTAAATTACCTGCAAGGTAGTATACTCAGCTGGCCCCATCCCATAGCGAAGACGGTGGCTGAGACCGTTGAGAAACGGTTTACCAGCACCCGGTTCGAGTAACCCAGGTCCGGTAACAGGTGGACAAGGCCGGTGAAGGCAGTGTAGTACTCATCAACCGACACCTTGTCCCCCTGCCTCAGACTATCCAGCTCGAGGCGCTTGGCCTCTTGAACGTGCACGGGGTAGTATTTGGCTCGCAGCAGAGCCGTGTACTCCCTCCAACCGAACTGAGGATCCGCCATCCGGTCCTCTCTCACTAGCTTCCACCAATTTTGTGCCGAACCCTTCAGATAGTAAGCGGCAAGACGGACCTTAGCCTCTGCGGGCACAGCCAAGGTCTCGTAGGCGGTCTCCACTCGGAGATATACGCCTCCAGCTTACGTGGGTCGGTCTCCCCATGAAATGAAGGGGGTCTCAAGTCTGCCAATGCCTTGACAGTTGGTCTCTCGTGGCGTGGCGGTGGTGGCTGACTCCGGGCATCTGCCCCTGCTGGATCGCAGCTACAAGCTGGGGTACCATCTGGGCCACAGCGGCTGCTACAGCTCAGCCATAACCTGAGCCGTAGTGTTCTCGCCCTGGTCCACCCCAGTAACAGTAACACTCCCGCGGCCTCTACCGCGTGGTCTACTGACATCTGTATTCACATGAGTATCATTAGCAATATGCTTAACACACTTATCGGTCCAACGATCATAAACGCTTCCGACAATAAGGTATTTCCACACTTAATTAGTGGTTAACCTTTCATAAATGATCACTTATGTAACTGTAGTTAGGTTTCCTAACTCGTATATTCCTAAGCTCGGTATTCTAGTCATCAGAGCGATACTTCGCTCTGATACCCTTTTTGTAACACCCCTAATACGCACATGAACTAAATGAAATCGCAGCGGAAATAAACAACTAAGCAGTAGTAATAACGCTTCGGTGTACAACGCCGTCAACCACCCACGTGGTTGACAAGGCAGAACAATACACTTGTACCGGTCTGATGATCAGACTCCGAGCAATAAAACTAAACCATAATTACATCATATACAATACCGAGTTTACATACAACAACCTCCACTGTTAAACATCACTGTAAACTGTCTAACCAAATCCAACAACGCCACGGGAGCACAGGCGCATCCCGGGCCAACATCCCAAAAGTATACAAAAGTAAACCTGCACCCTAGGATTAGAGCCACTCCGCTTCTTCGATCCTCATCCTGCAGTATAAGAAATATGGATCCCCCGAGGGGGTCAGCAACCTTGGCTGGTATGGCTAACGCGCAGCCCATCGGCTACCGGGATACGCGCAGCTACTGTCATTATAACATGGCATTCAATTATATACATAGCATAACATAACATGGAGCATGGCATCAATAGTGCATAGCTCAACAACACATACACAGTGGATTTTCACTCCACGATAACAAACCACAAGGGTCAAATAACATAAGAGCCTAGAGAGTGATTCATCTCATGTCAAGCTCGTAAGCACACTCATTACCGTTCTGTTAGACGAACGGTAACTTAAGTAACAGATGGTTCGGATTAGTGAACCGAACACACCACACAAAACACAGGTTCCCACTAAACCGATCATAATCAGAATAGGTAAGCTTTGGAAGAAGCTAGCGGGAGATCGAACGCCAAATTAAGGTGAACAATCTTAACAACATAAGAGTCGAATCTGATTCAGATATCTACTCTTAACTTACACGCATGACCGGAAACCGGATTCCTCACTTCCCAGTTAACACTTGTTAGAAGTTCATAGTGGAACTTAACTACCAACACACATAGTTGGTAAGACTTGTTAGACACACACAAGGGAAAGTGAGTCAAACAACACATAACAATAGTATAAACAACTGTAAACTAATACATGTTTAAATCTTATAACGTTGTAAACACACAGAAAACATACAACACACAAACCGGTGTAAACCGCTAGAAAACAGACTGCAAGCAAACCATACTTGGCCCTTGCCTCGACTGATTTCCACCTTGAGAGAACCTAAACACATTAGTAAGGTCGGTTAATATTTATTTAATCCAACTTATAAGTATTTAACATGATTGTATGACATGTTTTAATGCCTATTACCCTAGGTTACCTTCATTATACACCCTAGGTTAACTACATAAGTCACATTCTTTTCTGTTTTTTTTTTTTTTACAATTTTTGGTCCGACCGACCCACCGTCGACCACAACTGGGTCGGACCCTCCCAGTGGTTTCGG
Source organism: Limonium bicolor (assembly GCA_023374045.1). Lineage (NCBI taxonomy): Eukaryota > Viridiplantae > Streptophyta > Magnoliopsida > Caryophyllales > Plumbaginaceae > Limonium > Limonium bicolor. The sequence goes on along the minus strand of CM041781.1, from coordinate 200,603,667 downwards.
GTCTGAAAAACTTTACCTTGACCGACCCATGTCCGACCCAACCTTCTGGGTCGGTCCATTACAAACCCTTTTACTTCCTCATAATCATGCCCGTCCGACCCACGTCCGACCACACTGGGTCGGTCCATGTGCGAACATTTCCTCCTTTGAAATTGACCGACCGACCCATGTCCGACCCACCCTTTTGGGTCGGACCATCACCGAACTTTCCAACATTACAGAGGCTCGACCGACCCAAAAACTGGGTCGGCCCCTGGGTCGGTCGCCTCTAACTTACCCAAACTTTGCCAATTTTACCAAACTTCTCCTAAGGCCTCTTAATGCTTCCTAGCAACATTTGGTAACTTATATCCACATACAACATCCATGAAACTCATTTTCTAACTCCTTAAGCCTTTACTTATTTCCTTGTAAAAATTCCTTAACACTTATGTTATTTATACTAGGTTCCTAGTGGTGTTTCTCACCTATGGTAACTACTATCCCAAAATGCTTTCTCCTTGTTTAACATCATCTCAAGCATTCTCTCACAACAACTCCTTATCACTCTTAATCTTTCTCAAGTTCACACTTTCTCCTTATCTACCAAAGTTTGCCTAAGTCTTTACTAAGTCCCAAAATGACTTTGGTACATACTAAGATCTCAAGCTCATGCCTAAGCCCTTATTACATCCTAAATCACCTTAATGCATGTTTCTTACACAAGAACAACACTTAACCATTTTAAATACTCCTTAACTTATCAAACTCATTTTAACACTTAGAACTTCACATTTGTTACCCAAATTTTGACATAGGTTCTCCTAGAACATTACTAACCCAAAACACATTGTTTTTTACCAACAAACAACCAAGAACACTAAAAATCCATCAAGTACTTATTATACACAAACTTCACTTACAAAGCACTACATCACAATATAGTGCACAATTTAAATTGCATGGCACTTAGGCCCTTAAATGACATGGCTCTTAGGCCCTTAAAATGCACAAATCATAAACACTGAATTTCCACAATATATTTGCCTTTAACCTGCAAATACACTCAACAACACATATGCCTTTTACTAAGCTCTTGGGAACACTTTACTAAGTCATTCACCATTGGCTCTTTAGGTAGTTTAATAAGCATTTATGAGCTCATTTCTCCTAAGGCATTAAAATAACATTAGGTTAGTAGATTTACCTCTTTTGCAAAATAACTTCTTTCTTGTTTCCTTTAGAAAACCAATAGAGTACTTGATTCTTTGACAAGCTCTAAACAATATACAAACATTGAAATGAGTATTCAAGCTATAAGCTCCATCTCATTGTAAACCCTAGTTTTACATTGTTTCAAAAACATTAATGTAGTTGTTTTACCTTGCTCTTTGAAGAGAGTTTGAATATCTAGCAAGAGAGGACTCCACCTAGTCCATGAAGAGTTGGAATGAAGCTAGAACAAAGTCACATAAAAGCTCCTTCAATACATATTTTCGGACATGACAAAAACAAGGAGGAAAGGAAGTTTTTATTTGAGATTCCTTACCTAGAATCCAAGGGAGTAATAATATGTAGTCAAACAAGCTCAAGCTCCTTCAATGGAGAAACTCCATGGCACCGAAATGGTTGTCTTGAAGTTTGGAGAAGATAGAAATGAAGAGCTTGAGGAGAGGAAGAGATTGGTGGTGTTTGTTTTTGATTTGGACAAGTGAGCAAGGTTTTACAAGAGATCAAAGCTTGTGTTTTAATGGTGGTAGTGGTTCTATCGTGAGAGAACAAAGAAGAAAGGAAGAAGAGAGGTGGGAAACCGTGTGAGCAAGGAAAGGAAATGAGAGAGAATGAGATAGAATTTACTTTATGAAGATATTTATACTTATAAAGTAAAAAGGGTACTTAAGTAGTTTACTTATTTTGTTAACAAGCTAACAAAGGTGGTGTGTCACCAACCTTAAAAACCGGCCCCAAATAGTAGTAGGAGGGTAATATAGTCTTTGTTTGTCAATTTAAATACTTATACAAACATATGTTACAAAATAGCTTATAAAAGTTACTATTCATAAAACAAGGCACATAGAAGTGAAATTTTTGATTTCCCACTAATATAGACACCCAAATGTGATATTATATAGTACACATATATATTTAAGAGTAATGATGGACATCTAGCCATTCAAAACTCATTTACAAGACAATTTTTCAAAAATGTGCTTTAAGACTCCTTAAAGCACATTTTGTGTTTAAACTTGTTTTCAAGCTTGGTTTTCTTTGGTAATTGTTTAATATGTTCATTAGTATATAATGAGGTCTTGGTAAGTTCATTAGGTCTTAACCAAGTTTATCCCAAGCTTAGAGCACATTTTGGCTCTTATTGACTTTAAAGCACATTTTGTGTTTCCTTTTGTTTAAATTTGTTTACTAATGTTTCTAAGACTCTTTTAGTCTTAATACCCATGTTTAAGTGTTTAAACAATATATAAGGTTTGGTGGGTATTTCATAAGGTGTTTAAGAAGAGGAAGTATTTGGAGAGTTAAGAGGAGTGTTTTTGTAGTTTGCAACAGATTTTGAGAGAAGTTTGTAAATGGATTAAACTAGAGTGTAAGGTAATGCATTTCGGATGCTAGGAATAACAGTAGTTTGAGGGAGTATTGGAGTATAGGAGTTAAGGTGAAAATCTGTAGCATAAGTGAAGAAGAAACTAGCATGAGTGTTGAAATGAAAAAAGAAAAAATGTTAAGTGAGTGTAGGTATTGTGTAGTAAGTTTGGGGATGAACTAAGGTGAATTAGAGTGTTTAATTAGTGCTAAATCATGTGGGGAAGTATTGGTAAAGATTAGGGAAGCAATGGGTGAAGTTGGGAAAGAAAACAAGGCCTGTAGCAAAGTTGCTACTGTCCGACCCACAGCTGGATCGGACGCTGGGTCGGACAAGGCCTGAATAACGAAAATAAACTTTCTGGAACCGTCCGACCCAGAGCCGTGAGTCGGACGTGGGTCGGACGGGCCTTGAGAAACAACGGTAATTCTTTCTGGAATGGTCCGACCCAGGGCTGTGAGTCGGACGTGGGTCGGACGGGCAAAAATTTTCTTCATCGAAGTTTCTGACTTCGTCCGACCCAGAGGTTGGGTCGGACGTGGGTCGGACATGGCTTGGATGACAAAATCGAAACTTTCTGGAATGGTCCGACCCGAGGGTATGGGTCGGACGGAATAGTGCTGGGTCGGACGGGAGTAATTTCAGAGGACGAAAACCTACTGGAATGGTCCGACCCAGGGTTGGGTCGGACGGTGGGTCGGACGGCCCAACACACTTACAAAAAAAAAAGTTTTAATTATATGATTATAGTAATCATATATACATATATATATGTGTGAGCCTCGATTTTAAACCCTATCCTATGTTGATTAAATTGATTAGGATCTAACTGGGTTTTAGGTCCACTTATAACCTAAGATTAATAACTATGTCATATAACAATAATTATTAAAACCTAAGCTAGCTCACTGGAACCTATTATGAGTCGCCACCTAATTTTAACCTAGGATAAATTAGGAAAGGAAAAGTTTTGGTTCGGGGGCTTGGTATTCGACTTATTTAGGGTTCAATTACTTTCATTACCCACAAGAGTCGTTTTTCCTCTACTTAGTTTATTTACGGCTTATTACGAGTCGTTTTAACCTAAGTGCGCAAGCTTCTGTTTTTTTTTGTGTTTTTTAGCGTTTTTTGACAGAAAATTAAAGTGAAATTGAAAGCTACCTAAACTAGGGTTTCGGAGGCAGAATTAGGTCAAATTTTGCTTACGTCCGTAGCCACGGACCAAAAGTCCGAGACCACGGACCCCAGTTAACCTAAATATGCAGAAAAGTCGAAATTGAAGGAAACAAAAATTTGCAAAGTCCGGGGCCACGGACAGGCTGTCCGTGGGCCCGGACATCGTTAGAAAAACCTAAGTTTTGAATTTTAAAATCCCGCCGCCGTCCGTGGGTGTCCGTGGTCTCGGACAACGCGTCCGAGGTCCCGGACCATAGGTCCGAGGTCACGGACCACCCACGGACAGGGGTTTTCAGAAGGTTCCTGAGGGTGTTTTGAGCTCAAATTTTATGGGTGTGTAGCCTGAAAGATTACAAGTCGTTAGTGATTGAAGGTTTTCAATTTGAACTCGAATTAAGCACGAAACTTTGTAAACAAGTTATTGGACAGAAGCTTAAACAAACGTCAATACAGAAGCGTAAACAGGTTGGTTTGAACCCAAACTTTGACAGAGAGTCAACAAGGTCGTGGGGAATCAGAAAAGTGGGATTGTAACCTGTTTTACCTTCGAATTCAAGATGATTCTTCACGTTGGGATTCTTCGGAGGCTCCGATGATGCGGTTCCGGATTGAGTTCGACCCGGGCTTCTGGTTGTTGATTGTTGATGATGTTCTTCACGATTTGGAGGTGGTTTGGTTGATGTTTGATGATTGTTGATGTGTTAGGAGTTGAAAAGTGTGTTTAGGTGGTGATTTCGAGAGATTTTTTGATGTGATTTTGGTGCTTGGATGTGTAAAAACGTGAGGAGAATGAGACGGCTAGGTTTTCTGGTTGCTTAGGGTTCTTGAGGTTCTGATTTGATCATGGGATAAGGTTCCTTATATAGGCTTCCTTAAAGATAGAAAAATCCGGTAAAAACCGAGATTTACCGACGTTTTAGCTCAAGGATTCCAAAAGGAATTTGATTATAAAATTTTACACATGGGTAAAGGATGATATTTCTGATTTTTCTAAGTGGAATCGAATTTTTGGATATTGGGATATTTTTAAATTCAATTTCCCGTCAGATTCAATCAGAAATTGCTAGAAAATTATTGGAAATTCGAAAAATCAAAATTCCAACGCCATTATGCTTCAAATGTCATCCTTTATCATGGGTTAAAATTTCAAAGCATTTTGAATTGATTTGACCCTTATTTGGAGGAGAGAGAAAGCCTATAGGGGGCTTATGAGCCTTGAAAATTACGAAAATGCCCCTGGAGATGACTAAGTGTCCCTAGTACTCTGAAACGTGCCGATCGAACTGGGAACCCTTGCTACTAGCCTATTAGTAGAGACTTTCCTCCGGGGGGGTTGAAATTTTGGGTATAACAGATTGCCCCCCGTCAACTAGGCTTTGTAATGAAGATGAAAAGACTAGTTGATGCTTGAGTGATACCCCAAAATTCTGGATCCTAAAAGACCTCGTATGCCATTTGAAATCTAGCAAGTTGTGTCGAGCTATTCTAAGGCGCTGACTACCTGAAAGATGAAGTAATGTCAAGCGATTCTAAGGCGTTGACAACCTAAAAGATGAAGTAATGTCAAGCGATTCTAAGGCGTTGACTACCTATAAAGGAATGAAGTACGCTGAGCATTTAAGGTGTCGGGGAACCTGAAAGTGAATGGAATACACCGAGCATTATAAGGTGTCGGGAACCGGGAATACGCCGAGCATTATAAGGTGTCGGGAACCTGAAAGTGAATGAAATACGCCGAGCATTATAAGGTGTCGGGAACCTGGAATACGCCGAGCATTATAAGGTGTCGGGAACCTGAAAGTGAATGAAATACGCCGAGCATTATAAGGTGTCGGGAACCTGAAAGTGAATGAAATACGCGAGCATTATAAGGTGTCGGGAACCTGAAATACGCCGAGCATTATAAGGTGTCGGGAACCTGGAATACGCCGAGCATTATAAGGTGTCGGGAACCTGGAAAAGAGACGTAATGAGATCGATGTGATGTGTGCCTAAATTGACGGATGTAGGTAGGACCTATGGGTGCCCAAGTGGAATGGTAGGAAACTGGGTTTATGACGAGCCTGAGGTTGAGTTCATCTATTCTGGTGGATCTGAACCTTCGGCTGAGAATCTGTATCTCTGATCGGGTGAGAATCTGTCTCTGAAGAATCTGTATCTTCGGGGCGAGAATCTGTATCTCTGAAGAATCTGTATCTTCAGGGCGAGAATCTGTATCTCTGAAGAATCTGTATCTTCGGGGCGAGAATCTGTATCTCTGAAGAATCTGTATCTTCGGGGCGAGAATCTGTATCTCTGAATTGTGACGAGGAGTCTCATACGAATAGATGCAATGGTCATGATGAAAGTTGATTATGAAAGTGCCAAACGTGGCAATGAGGATGTGCATGTCAAAATACGATCAAGGTGTATGTAGGAAATTTGTCCAAAACAAGAAACCGTTGGAAAATGTGCCAAACATGGCAATGTTAAGGATCAAAAATTGTCCAAAGCAAGACATTTCTAGAAAGTGTGCCAAATGTGGCCATGATGAGGTTTATGAAACCGAAGTGTTTAGAGGAAAGTTGTTCAAGACAAGAAATTTGTTGAAAGAGGTGCCAAACGTGGCGTGTTTGAAGAAATTCTGTTTACTGAAAAGGAAAGTGAAATTATCATTTCCTGACCATAGATTTCGACTTGTAATTTATCTCCTAGGAGATGAACATGCCATCGGTGGGGGTATGGTGTATGATGTAAAGGTAAGGACTTATGTGGGCCTGTGTAGCGGTTTGGGCTTTGTGTGGTGTATGGTGTGAAAGTAAGGGCTTATGTGGGCCTGTGGTGTTTGATGTGCAAGTAAGGGCTTTTGTGGGCCTGAGGTGTTTGACGTGGAGGTAAGGGCTTATATGTGCCTGCGGTGGAATGGTGGTGGTGATGTTTGAGCTCTGGGTTTCCAATTGGTGTTGTCATAGCAATTGGAACCAACAATTGCCCCCAGTATTTTCCCTTAAGACAATCTGAGCTAGAGTTCATGGCAATCGATCGGAACGATCGATTGCCCCCAGTATTTTCTTTTATTAAACGTGCAAACGAGTCTCGTCCTCACAGGGTCAAGGCTTATGTTTTTATGTGGTGCTTCCTAACCTACACTCGGCGTGTTTGGCGTTTGCACTCGTTCCTCACCTACGGTCACAACTTCTAGACCATTGAATTCGATTTTGATGAATTTACGCATTCGATCTGTTACTTTCACGTAATTGGACACACAACTATCAAGTCGGAAGTTTAAAGCTTATAATGTGGCTATGGGGTGTGATGAATGACAACAGGACGACGGAGGAATGTTTAGGATATGTGGAGCTATAAGGGTGACCAAAGCTGCAACTTGCACCTTCTCCCGGACTTGCTTTTTTTGTCTTGAAGTCGTTTGGCTACTTCGTGATGACTTCGCTTGTGAGCTTGGAATTTTGGACCTTGAATTGTTCCTTGCACCTCCTTCTTTCTTCTGATTTTGGATTACTTCGAGGCTTTCCAGGTTTGCCTTTCTTTGAATCTTTTCCTTCGGGGTTCTTGTGTTTCCCGGTTTTGAACTTTGAGAGCTGTTTTTGATGTTAGCTCATTTGGATCTGTGCCACTTTGGGGCCATTTGCGGATCACTCCGTCACGCTGGTAGCAGTTCTGCTTCTTTGGACTTGTGAAGTTGCTGTTCGAAGTCGGGCTCCTTGCATCCTTTGGTCACCGGGTCGGGTATCATCATTGGCTGGCCTATTCTGTGGAGTTTGAAGTGTTGTAAAAGAGGTCATATATCAAAAGCTCAGCGGGGATGCCTAGGGTGTGATGTCAGGGTTCACAAGCTTTTGGATGTGTGGTGATGTACCTAGGTGCTTCGTCATCCCTAATAGTTGTGTATCCTTTCTTTGTTACTTTTCGCAGGTCTAAGTGTAAATCTACAAATTATCTCCTTCGGTCGGAGTTACGCCATTTACCTCACCTTTGAATGTGGTCTCACCGGAGTCGTGTAAAAATGACACGCTCGTTCGCTCATGGTTTTTCCGCTCAAGACATTCTCGTGAGATTTTCACTCCGAAACTCGTTCGCACATTTAAACAAAAGATAAATGATGACGAACTTAAACTTAGATTGCCCCTAGTATTGATTTGGGGTTTGTGACAACAATTCAATAGATGTGGACCTTGAACCTCTTTGGGGTTATTTGGATGTTTTGGGATAAGCTGTGGGGTTTGGTAAGGCATGCTCAAAACTTCAGAAACAAAATACAAGTCGTTGTATTCCATTGTTGGGAGATAATTAATTCATGAACCATTTTCAACAAAACCTTCTCTCTTTTTTGTGTTATCATTTAGACTTGAAAAAGTCATCCATTTGCGAACATGAGGGGGAAGATGATTTAACAAGATCGATGCTTCTTATTAGTGGTTTGAAAACGATCATTCTTTGAAAAACATGAGAGGTGCATTTGAAAGATGAGTGTTATGGCAGGTTATGCAGTAGAATGCATAGGAACCCTAAAATTTCTGTTGAATCGAAATCCTGCTGAACCGTCTGAAGTCGGCATGCTGAAGACTCGAAGCTCTTGACCGCTGGGATGTCGCTAAGATGACTGTGATCGTCTTCTTCTTGGACTCTTAGTAGGCTCCTAGGAATGCCTATGAATGACGCATGAGACACTTGGGCCTGGATGTGAGGTGCATGGGTTTGAAACGGTTTCATGACTGTGGATTAGGCACTCGGGCCTGGATGATTTTTGGGATGTGGATAGGCACTCGGGCCGGAATGAGGATGCGGCACTGGGGCCAGAACATGTTGCGCGAGACTGTGGCACTTGGGCCGGAATGTTTAGAATATGTGGCACTTTGGGCCAGAAAGTATTTGAAAGCGTGGCGCTTGGCCAAAAAGTGTTTGAGGATGTGGCGCTTGGGCCAGAATGTGTTGGGAAGGTGGCACTTGGTCGGAATGATTTGGGAATGTGGCTCTTGGGCCAAAATGATTTGGGGTTGAAGTAGACATATGGGCCAGAGGACTTCTTCACTAGAATGGATGTACGGGCCTGAATGCGCTTAATCTGGTAGCGAAGCAAACAGGCCGAAGGAAGCCTCATGGACTATGGATGGGCCACTGAGGGGGAGAAATCTTGAAGCCTAGATTCGTTTGACGTTCTTGTTGGGGCCCTAAGGCCAGAAGCTGGAATGAATTATACAAACTATCTTGAATTCAAATGTTTTATGCTATGGGCCGAAATTCTGGAATGAAAGTGAAATCCGTGGGCCAAAACTATGAATTGGCCTGGGGCCCAGATGAAATGAGTTGTGAGTGTGGTACTACCCGGAATGTTTTGAGAATTTGGTACCTGATTGCTAGAATGTGTTTGGGCTAGAAATAGGGCGCATGGGCCGAATGATTTTTAAACCATGTCCTAGATGTGAATTGGAATTTGGGCCGAGTAATTCTGATTGGGCCTAAAAGATGGTACCTATATCTAGGATTTTGGGCCAAAGCCCAAGTGGAAAGTCTTCCTAGACTAGAATAAACCTTGAAATGGAAAGGCCCGACGGATTTTCATGAACTGCTTTAGGTGGATTTGTTTTTCCTGGGCCAAGAACTAAATTGATAATTCGAATTGGGCCGAAAGAGAGAAATCACCTAAGTCTAAACTTTTGGGCCGAAGCCCGAACAAACAATTCATTCAAACCAAACAGGGCCTTTGGGGCCGCCAACAATAAAACCGTAAGTTCGGGATGGGCTGAGTTGATATAGGAAAAGTTCCTATCAGTTCCTAGGCCGGGTAGTGGGCCGATCATACAAGCAGACAAGCCCACGCAAGTTCAACATGTCCTCACTTGACGCTTATCCAATTCGGGTATGGATCGATCCGGAGAGATGCTTGGGGCATGGGCCCAGGTCACCACAAAGGAATAGGGCTTGCGCGCTATCTCTTTGGGCTTCCCCACTCTTTTCACATCACCTAAAGGTGTGCGTCTACAGTCGGGTCTTTGACTGACCAAACAATGGGCTAGGTAAGGGCACTGTCAGGAAAACGCTTGGGGCTAAGGCCCAGGTATTAAGGGGATGTGGTTAGACGGCATCTCCTCTTTTCCCCCGCTTATTCACATCACCTAAAAGGTGTGAGTCCCTGACAGGGGACCCCAGATGGGTCCCGGGGTGAAATCGGTTTGTGTGGACCCTCGCTCTCATATGATGCAGAGGTGCAGGGAATTTAAATTGCGCACAAAGGTAAACAAACAATGTAATAAAAGCCATAAACATTTTCGAGTTAAGCCCTCTTTCTTAAATTAAACAAGTTAATATTAAGAAGTTTGTCCCCAGCGGAGTCGCAGTCTGTGAGCCTCGATTTTAAACCCTATCCTATGTTGATTAAATGATTAGGATCTAACCGGGTTTTAGGTCCACTTATAACCTAAGATTAATAACTATGTCATATAACAATAATTATTAAAACCTAAGCTAGCTCACTGGAACCTATTATGAGTCGCCACCTAAATTTAACCTAGGATAAATTAGGAAAGGAAAAGTTCTGGTTCGGGGGCTTGGTATTCGACTTATTTAGGGTTCAATTACTTTCATTACCCCAAGAGTTGTTTTTCCTCTACTTAGTTTATTTACGGCTTATTACGAGTCGTTTTAACCTAAGTGCGCAAGCTTCTGTTTTTTTTTGTTGTTTTTTAGCGTTTTTTGACAGAAAATTAAAGTGAAATTGAAAGCTACCTAAACTAGGGTTTTCGGAGGCAGAATTAGGTCAAATTTTGCTTACGTCCGTAGCCACGGACCAAAGTCCGAGACCACGGACCCCAGTTAACCTAAATGCAGAAAAGTCGAAATTGAAGGAAAACAAAAATTTGCAAAGTCCGGGGCCACGGACAGGCTGTCCGTGGGCCCGGACATCGTTAGAAAAACCTAAGTTTTGAATTTTTAAAATCCCGCCGCCGTCCGTGGGTGTCCGTGGTCTCGGACAACGCGTCCGAGGTCCCGGACCATAGGTCCGAGGTCACGGACCACCCAGGACAGGGGTTTTCAGAAGGTTCCTGAGGGTGTTTTGAGCTCAAATTTTATGGGTGTGTAGCCTGAAAGATTTACAAGTCGTTAGTGATTGAAGGTTTTCAATTTGAACTCGAATTAAGCACGAAACTTTGTAAAAAGTTATTGGACAAAAGCTTAAACAAACGTCAATACAGAAGCGTAAACAGGTTGGTTTGAACCCAAACTTTGACAGAGAGTCAACAAGGTCGGGGGAATCAGAAAAGTGGGATTGTAACCTGTTTTACCTTCGAATTCAAGATGATTCTTCACGTTGGGATTCTTCAGAGGCTCCGATGATGCCGGTTCCGGATTGAGTTCGACCCGGGCTTCTGGTTGTTGATTGTTGATGAGTTCTTCACGATTTGGAGGTGGTTTGGTTGATGTTGATGATTGTTGATGTGTTAGGAGTTGAAAAGTGTGTTTAGGTGGTGATTTCGAGAGATTTTTGATTGTGATTTTGGTGCTTGGATGTGAAAAAACGTGAGGAGAATGAGACGGCTAGGTTTTCTGGTTGCTTAGGGTTCTTGAGGTTCTGATTTGATCATGGGATAAGGTTCCTTATAGGCTTCCTTAAAGATAGAAAAATCCGGTAAAAACCGAGATTTACCGACGTTTTAGCTCAGGGCTTCCAAAAGAATTTGATTATAAAATTTTACACATGGGTAAAGGATGATATTTCTGATTTTTCTAAAGTGGAATCGAATTTTTTGGATATTGGGATATTTTTAAATTCAATTTCCCGTCAGATTCAATCAGAAATTGCTAGAAAATTATTGGAAATTCGAAAATCAAAATTCCAACGCCATTGCTTCAAATGTCATCCTTTATCATGGGTTAAAATTTCAAAGCATTTTGAATTGATTGACCCTTATTTGGAGGAGAGAGAAAGCCTATAGGGGGCTTAGGAGCCTTGAAAAATTACGAAAATGCCCTGGAGATGACTAAGCTGTCCCTAGTACTCTGAAACGTGCCGATCGAACTGGGAACCCTTGCTACTAGCCTATTAGTAGAGACTTTCTCCGGGGGGGTTGAAATTTTGGGTATCAATATGCCTATTACCTATGTGCATATATGTAGTAATAACCATTGATGAAGTAATAATGGTAAGGAAGTAAGTAAGTTTGTAAGAAAACAAGTTATCAGGTAGTAAAGAAAAGAATGGTTTATAACCAAGTATGAATGTAAAGAAGTAGTAAGTATACATTGAAAGTATCAATGAGGGAGTAAATTAGATCAATAATAAGATCATTGATCATACTACTTCATGTATGTATAGGAATCAAATAGTTGACCTCCCAAGGAACCGGTAGTACGTGTTCGACAGTGAACGATATGATTTCCTCATGCCCTGTATCCTAACTTGGTTACTCCGATTTGTGTGCTTATGTGATCACCAATAAGATAAATGCACGAATCGGACTTATATTGCACGTAATTGTGTTTGAACTATATTGTTCTTGTTTTATGCTCTTGAACATTTAGTTTGTATAATTCATGAAATGAATGAATGGAAATGAAGTGTATGTGTAAGTATGAGTACTTGTGTATGTATGTATGTATGGAAGTAAGTATGGACTTCTGCTAATTCCTAACAACCTAACTCCTAACATGAGTAATGAGTAAAATGGAATGAGTAGAAGCCCGATATAGTTTCGGCCACGCGTGAGGATAAGGAACCACAAGAGGTTGGAACCGAATCCTGGCTATAATCTTTTCCTTGGACCAAATCCCTTGAATGGGTAGCATCCTGGATTAGTGGGCCACCTAAAGCCCGGTGGTGGGATGCGTAATCCCTGCCCGGAGGTCATACCGACTTAACTGGAAGTAAAGTATGTAAGAAGTAAGTATTGTATTGTATGGGTTTGACTATTGTAAGTCATTGACCGGAGTAAAAAGTATTGAACACCCGATTAACCCGGGTGTGTAATAAGGCTAACAAGACCTTTGTATGTATTGGAAAATTGTATCTCCGTGATGCGGTGAGGATGGTAAGTATGAGTGAATGACTTGTATTGATTCCTTGTATGTATTGTTGTATGTATGCTTGGTAAAATGAATATTGTATTGTATTGTATTAAAGCATGTATGTATGTATGAATGAAAACGAACGCATGTACTCGACCAAATAGTTGGCGTACCCTCGCTAGTACGCGGGGTATGCGGTATCATTGCAGCGTAAGCTAACCCCTAGGGGGAATGTTTTTACTCCACAGGTACCCGCGAGGCGTGAAGGTAAATTAAGGTCAAGATGTGATTCTTTTTGGAGTAGTAGTAGGATTGGATGGTGTACTGAGTTGTACACGCTAAGGCCTTTTGAGTAGCCGGTGTACCATGTGGTACACCTTTTTGGATATTGAATTCTTGATTGGATAGAAAGGAGTAGTTGTATAAAACTCTCATTTTTGGAGGGGTAGTCATGAAATGTAATTCATATTCAGTATACTCGGTAATCAAATGTAAGCTAAGTATTTGGTATTGTAAAGTAAGCAGTATGTATGTATTTCTTCTAATCATCAGACGAAACAGTAAGTATTAGCAGCCTTGTTAACCTTGGAGGTTAATGGCGTTGTATCAACGCCGGGAGTAGGTAAGTATTTCCGCTGCGAGATGGGTAAGTATGGGATTGATTAGAGGATAATGGAAGGATTAGCGGTTGGGGTGTTACAAAAAGTGGTATTAGAGCGAAGTATCGCTCTGATGATTAGAATCTTAAGAGTAGTGATTACCGAGTTAGTTTTCCAACCGTCTTAAGACGGATATTTAGAAACCTAACTAGGAACTACCGTTAGCAATAACGGATACCACTAACGTCTGCAAGGACGATACCATTGTTTGAATGAAGACCATGAGGTCATAGTATCACGACATCTAATGTAATCCACACTTGTTCAGATGTCAGGACGTGGTCCAGGTCATCCCAGAGGAGGGGGCAATGAAGGACCAAGCGCGCAGACGATAGCCGAAATCGTCGCCGCCACGGTAGCACAGATGCTACCGGATGTAATCACTGCTGTACAACAAACACAGCAAAACCAGCAGCAGCAGCAGCAGCAGCCCGACCCACCTCATCCCCGAGAAACGAATTGGGTAAAAGCTGTCGCCGACCTTCGACCTCCATGCTTTAGAGGCGAGAGCGACCCCGCCAAGCTCGAGGCCTACCTCTCCGAGATGGAGACGGCCTTCGAGACACTTGAGACTCCCGCTGGAGTTCGAGTGAGGATAGCTGCGTACTATCTCAAGGACGCGGCTATGGACTGGTGGAAGCTCGTTAAGGCCGAGCACATAGCTGATCCCGCATTCGGATGGGTAGCATTCACCTCTCTCCTCCGATCTAAGTACTACCCCGAGCATGTCAAGACCAAGAAAAGGCTTGAGCTCGACGCACTAAAAATGACCGAGAAGATGACGGTTGATGAATATTACTGCACCTTCACCTCTCTTCTCCGACTTCTACCCAACCTTGGGTTATACCGGCCAAGTCTTGGTCGACCGTTCTACGGCGGATTGAGCCATCGACTCCGGTATGGCATGGGCTTCACACGGTTTACCTCCCTTCAGGTAACAAGTTGAACCCTTAAAAAGCCATGAGTAATGTGAATTAGTATTCCCGTATGTAAATGTAACCTAATGCCTAAGTAATTCAGGAGTGTTACCACGCTGCATCTCGAGTTGAGATCACCTGCCAGCTAAGAGATGAGGAGCAAGCGCTGAAGCGCAAGGTGAGCGGCAAAGGTAAACCCTCCGATGATCAAAACCAATCCAAACTTGGAAGAAAAGGAAGGGAAAGCATTCCCATCAGAAGAATACATCCGGAGACGGCGGTGCCCATGCTGAGAAGGGCAAGGCAGCTGAGCCATTACAGATTGCCTACACCGCACCAGTGGCAGCGAAGCCACTGAGGTCTCAGCCCTACAGGGGTAAGAAACCGAAACCGAATTAGTACACTTGTGAATTTGTATGTATATAGAGTATTGTAAGTATACCAAACCTTGCTAACTTGAAAGCTATAGGTTCTGGATTTGGCCAAGGAAAGAACCAATCCGATGGCCGCAGCTACATCTGTCGTAACTGCAACAAGGATCATCCCGGCACAGATTGCCAAGGAAGGGAGATCCGCTGCTTCACTTGTCAGAAACCGGGCCACCGTGCCAATGCATGCCCAGAGAACTCTAAGCCCAAGGGCAACTACCAGGGCTACAAGCAGCGTGAGGGCAAGGAGGTTGCATTTGGTGATGCTCATGCCCAGCACACCTCGCAGGGACAGGGGTCCCGAGGTCCGCAGAAGGGCGCACCGCAGAGGCAGCCGGCCTTACACATCATAGACCATGACGGGACCGGGACTAAGTCCGGCCCAGGTAACCACTGTAACCTTAAATCCTTGAAGAGCATGACTAGTATTAAAGTAATTGCATGAATGCGTAAGTATTTGAAGTATGAAATTGAGCATGAATAAGTAACATGGAAGTATGTATTGAGCATGAAATGAATTAGTAAGCCTAGAACTCATTCTAGATGAATTTACCACCTTAGGGAAATTCCATATCTGTTACCATTACCTTCAAACTCACCTCATGAAGAGACTGACATCGCCAATCACCACTTCAACGAAACAGTGTCAGGTCATCCGCCCAGGTATGATCTTATTAAAAGGATACCTGACACCCGAAGCGCAAATTTCAATCATCCGACGTGCAACGAGTTAGGAATGGGTCCAGGAGGATTTTATACACCCGAATTCCCGGTGGAGCTACAATGAAGCTGAAAATGATGTGCTTGGGAAAGGACTGGAACCCTTATACCAAGACATACCAAACAACGCGAGCAGGAGACGGAGCAACACCTCCATCAATACCCCCAGAATTCCAAACGCTTGTCACACAAGCTGTAGAAATTGCACAACAGTATGAAGATGAACCAATCCCTGCACTTGAAGCAGATCTATGTATCGTCAACTTCTATGAAAGAAGGACGACTTGGCTTACACCAAGACAAGGACGAGACAGCGGAATCTCTTGAACTAGGAGTGCCCGTAGTGTCTTGGTCCATTGGTGATGACGCCGTATTCTTGTATAGCGAGCGGAAGCGTGTGGACCTCGCAGAGAAATTGGAATTGAGATCAGGAGATGTTCTAATCATGGGTGGAAAATCAAGGTTGCTGTATCACGGGATCCAGAAGATCAAGTTGAATACGGCACCACCGGCAATAATCAATGCCACACACATGATACCAGGACGCCTGAACCTTACCTTTAGAAAGTATTAATCTTGTAGTAGCATGTAATCCAGTAGTAACGTGTATTAGAGACACAGTATGTATGATGGTTGGTTATTCAATAAAAGCAGTGTTGGTTATTAAATTCCACTTGCGTTCCACCATCTTTACTTATAATCTCATGAATCAATAGGTTGTGGACTCGGTACCGAAGGTAACCTGAGCATCCTCACCGAAGAACAAGCCGGCAAGAGCGGCACCATTCTAACGGGAACCTTCCCAGTAAACGGCATCGAAGCCTCAGTATTATTCGACTCCGGCGCCTCTCACACCTTCATATCGCCATCTCTTGCGAAGAAGTTGGGGCTAGATGCGGATGAGCTACCGAACTTCTTGGTTACTCTCCCATCGAAGGAGCGGGTACAATGTACCAAGTATTACAAATCAGCCACCATTCAAATCAAAGGTGAAGCGTTTCCCATTTCCTTCATTGAATTCAACGGATTGGGATTCGACTTAATTATTGGAATGAACTGGTTGGAGCGGCACAAGGGGAGAATCCTATGCGCCGAGCACCGATTGCTGCTCAAGAGTCCATCTGGGGTCACTGTTTCATACCGCCAGAGACCGAGAGAGCCTTCAACTACAGTCATCTCCGCCATGGCAATGTATCGGGAGCTCAGAAAAGGGCATGAAGTGTATTTATGTCACGTGCAAGACCTGGAGAGAGATCCAGAGTTCAGTGACGAGGTAGCAGTAGTCTCAGAATTCCCCGATGTATTTCCGAAAGAGCTACCTGGTATGCCACCACAGAGGGCGGTAGAATTTGAAATCGACCTTGTACCGGGTACTGGTCCCATTGCTAGGGCACCATACCGTATGGCACCGGCAGAAATGGCAGAACTCAAAGAACAGCTACATGATCTTCTCGACAAAGGGTTTATACGCCCGAGCGTATCACCCTGGGGAGCACCGGTCCTCTTCGTGAAGAAGAAGGACGGTAGTCTCCGCCTCTGCATCGACTACCGCGAACTGAATGCGGTCACCGTAAAGAATAAGTATCCATTGCCACGCATCGACGACCTGTTCGATCAGTTGAAGGGAGCATCCGTCTTTTCTAAGATTGATCTCCGATCCGGTTACCACCAAATTGCTATCAAAGAGCAAGACATTCAGAAAACAGCATTCCGAACAAGATATGGCCACTACGAATTCACGGTGATGCCATTCGGTTTGTCTAATGCACCAGCCAAATTCATGGACCTAATGAATCGGTTATTCAGTGATCAGCTGGACACTTCAGTAGTAGTATTTATTGACGACATTCTTGTGTATTCGAAGTCACCAGAGAACATGAAAACCATTTGAGAAAAGTACTTGAGACACTGCGCGAGAACCAGCTGTATGCGAAGTTCTCCAAATGCGAGTTTTGGCTAGATCAGGTATCATTCCTCGGTCATGTCATCGATCGCGGGCATTTCAGTAGTCCATCCAAAATCGAAGCAGTGCGATCATGGCCTAGACCTAAGACTGTTACCGACATCCGGAGCTTTCTTGGTTTAGCCGGTTATTACCGGAGGTTTGTAAAGGACTTCTCAAAAGTCGCTAAGCCCATGACGTCTGATGAAGAAAGATGCACCCTTTGTATGGACAAAGGAGTGCGAAGTATCCTTCCAGAAATTAAAAGACTCATTGACCTCAGCGCCAATTCTCACACTCCTAGAGGGCACAGAGGGATTTGAGGTGTATTGTGATGCATCGGGCAAGGGCATGGGATGCGTACTCATGCAGCATGGCAAGGTAGTAGCCTATGCTTCTCGCCAGCTGAAAAAGCATGAGGAGAATTACCCGACACATGATCTAGAGTTAGGAGCCATTGTCTTCGCCTTGAAGATATGGCGACACTATCTCTATGGGGTAAGCATCACCATCTACTCCGACCACAAAAGTTTACAGTACGTATTCACCCAGAAAGAATTGAACCTAAGGCAGAGGAGGTGGATGGAGTTCCTCTCGGATTACGACATCAACCTCCAGTACAAAGAAGGGAAGGCAAACGTAGTAGCCGACGCCCTGAGTCGTCGAGCACACTCGCTCCATTCGCTACTCGCTTCTTCAGCTTGGTTGACGAGGTGCGAGACGCTCAGTTGAGCGACCCTTACTTCACAGAGATCAGACAGAAAATCACAGATGGTACCTTCGAGCGCCGAAAGTACGACTTCAAACTGCATGAAGATGGTCTGATCCGTTTGAATGGCAGATTATGCGTCCCCCGAAGCAATGCTGAGCTAAGGGATCGCATTCTGCGAGAGTCACATTGTTCGACATTGCATGTCCATCCGGGAGCCTCTAAAATGTACAAAGACATGAAGAGGTACTTCTGGTGGTCAGGAATGAAATCAGACGTGACTGAGTATGTTCTGAGGTGTCTCACATGCCAGAAGGTGAAGTTTGAGCACCGAAGACCGGGAGGAATGGTGCAATCCATGCCCATTCCGGAGTGGAAATTCCACGACATCTCCATGGATTTTGTTGTTGGACTCCCACCTGCTAGGGGAGGACTCAACATGATCTGGGTAGTAGTCGATCGCCTCACCAAGGTTGCCCGATTCATACCGATGAAGGACACCTGGAAGGTGGCGAAGCTCGCAGAGCTATTCGACAAGGAGATCATCCGACACCACGGAGTCCCAAAAACCATTGTATCTGACCGCGACACCAGATTTCTTTCGAGATACTGGAGAGCGACACGGGAAGCGCTTGGTACTGAGTTGAAGCTTAGCACCGCCTTCCATCCACAGACCGACGGTCAGACAGAAAGGACCATCCAAACACTAGAGGATATGCTAAGGGCATGTGCCTTAGACTCCAGGGGAGCTGGATTGAGAAACTTCATCTTATCGAGTTTTCGTATAACAATAGCTACCATGCTTCGATTAAGATGTCACCATTCCAAGCTTTGTATGGTAGACCTTGCCGTACCCCGTTGTGTTGGGATGAGTCAAGCGAAGCGGTATCATAGGACCGGAGTATTTGGAACAAGTACAAGCTGAGGTACAACAAATCCGAGCCAATATGAAGGCAGCCCAAGATAGACAGAAATCCTATGCGGATGTGCGACGACGCGACCTTGAGTTCGCCGTGGGCGACCAAGTGTTCTTGCGTGTCTCACCTATGAAGGGTGTCTTTCGATTCGGCCAGAAGGGCAAACTGAGCCCGAAATTTGTAGGCCCGTATGCCATTACCGAGAGGATTGGAGCCGTAGCTTATAGGCTAGCATTGCCTGAAGAATTGGGGCGTGTCATGATGTCTTTCATGTATCACAACTCAAGAAATACATAGCCGATCCCTCTCATGTATTAGAACCCGAACATCTATCCCTAGAGCCGACGATGAGATATGTCGAGACTCCACTGTGAATCCTTGATACCAAGACAAGAGACACTCGCCATAAATCGGTACGAATGGTGAAGGTCTTGTGGTCTAACCACGATGTCGAGGAAGCGACTTGGGAATTAGAGGACGCCATGAAGGCGAAGTACCCGAATTTATTTGTAGACTAGATGTCTAGTATCCGTATAGCACGGAGGGTACGGGGCGTACCCTTTTAAGGGGGGTAGAGTTTTGCTTTTGCATTGATCGGGTTAGCATTGCATAGTACGTATGTATGAATTGTATTTTGGTTGGCACATGTAGTGCTAAGTGTATTGTATTGGCACAAAGTAGTGCTAGTAGTATTTGTGTTGAGTATGGTATGTATGGTATGTATGTAATGAGTAATGCATTGGTTGTACGGTATATGACACGAATGACATTGTGAAGTATTACGAATGTTGTGGATTGTATGAAATGGATGGAGATTGTGTATGGTATTGGACTCTGTCTGTGGCATGATATCTGAATTGCGTATGCTGGTAGTGTAAGAATTGTGAACACCTTGTAAGGTGGTAGTAGAATGTATTGTGGCAATTGGCTTGCCAAATGAGTAGAAATGGTAAACTGTAACCTTGAGCAACTTTGAGGGCAAAGTTTCTTAAGGGGGGTAGATTGAAATACCCCGTAATTAAAAACAGTGATTAATTAGGCTAATTATATTTTTAAAGCTTAATTACACTAAATAAATACAGGGAACAAATCCCGAAGAAAACGGACCTTTAAAATGGGTTAAAAGCATAAACGAACCTTAAAGCGCGTTTTTCGAGGAAACCGGGAAAACGTGACTTTAAGCGGGTCAAATAGATTCGTAACAATTTTGGTCAACTAAATAGTCACTAATAAATATTAGTGAAGCTTTAGAACCAATAAAAAATTAAACGAGAAAATTCCGGAAAACGGGTACCGGTTAGTGAAAACTGTAACAACCGGTAAGTTGTGGGGTGAGTAAGAGTACAAATAAACAAACTAAGTGTGTCCACTTTGCAAATAAAAATAAGAATGTGTGTGTGTGTGGGTGTGGGATCCGATTTCCCCTCTCACTCTCACTCTCTTTATTGTTTCCTTATTAACTAAAAGACAAGGGAAATAAGTAAAAAGGCAAAAAACTCTCTCTCCTCTACCCATCCCCTCTCTCTCGATTTCTCTCACCTCCCTATTCTCTCTTCTTCCTCCTTGCACGATGACAATGGCGATTTGGAAACCAAACCAGCCCTCTCCTTCTCTCTCAATTTTGAAGGCTCAAACCTTGTCCAAAAATCATAAAAACCATACCACTAGAATCCCCTTGCAAAGGAGAACATTTCCCTCCTTTCAAAAATCCAAAAGCTCAACTTTCGTTTTGTGGGTGTTCCCATTTGAAGATTCAAGTCCACCATTAGAAGCACCTTCACCTCCTCTTCATCTTGAGGTAAAAAGAATTTCGAAAATCCATCATTCTAGCTCTCATTAGCATTTTAAGAATTTTCAGTTTTTGAACTCTTGGTTCCTTGTTGTTCCAGCCGATTTTGGCCTTTGTTGGGCTAGGAATCTTGTTTCTTTCACTAGTCAAGAGCTTCATCTACTCATTGGAAGGTAACACTCTTTTCTAAACCCTAAAACCTAAATTCTAGGGTTAAGTATAAAATGAATGCTAATGGTATTGTGTATGTATTATGGGCTGTAGCACTTTGTGTGTGTGAAACCCATTGAAACCGAGAACAAAGAGAAAAGGAGAAGAAAAGAAGAAGAGAGGAAAGGAAAGAAAGAAAAAACAAGACAAGGTAAATACCCTTACCTTGAGTTAGTTTGTATATGTGTGTAACAGTTTTTGGAGTATAAAACAAGTAATGTGTATGATAATGAGTAATGAGTATGTTGAAGTATAATGAGGAATGGTATTGAAACAGATTTGAAGTTTTCAAATGAGTTTTAAAAGCTTGGGAAAACATGGGTATTGAATGTGTATGTGCAGGAATTTTATGTTGTTGTAGTAGTGTTGGAATGGTGAGTATAGTGTATTGTATAAACAGGTTGTGAGAATGTGAATTGTGAGCTGAATAATGTGTGGAGAAAGTAAGAATTATAGGGGAGACCATGTCAAAATTTGTGTAGAAAGGAGAGGACTTAAGTGTTTAAGAAGAGGAAGTATTTGGAGAGTTAAGAGGAGTGTTTTGTAGTTTGCAACAGATTTTGAGAGAAGTTTGTAAATGGGATTAAACTAGAGTGTAAGGTAATGCATTTCGGATGCTAGGAATAACATTAGTTGAGGGAGTATGAGTAAGGGATTAGTAGTAAGGGAAAAAAAATCTGTAGCATAAGTGAAGAAGAAACTAGCATGAGTGTTGAAATGAAATGAAGAAAATGTGTAAGTGAGTGTAGGTATTGTGTAGTAAGTTTGGGGGATGAACTAAGGTGAATTAGAGTGTTTAATTAGTGCTAAATCATGTGGGGAAGTATTGGTAAAGATTAGGGAAGCAATGGGTGAAGTTGGGAAAAGAAAACAAGGCCTGTAGCAAAGTTCTGCTACTGTCCGACCCACAGCTGGATCGGACGCTGGGTCGGACAAGGCCTGAATAACGAAAATAAACTTTCTGGAACCGTCCGACCCAGAGCCGTGAGTCGGACGTGGGTCGGACGGGCCTTGAGAAACAACGGTAATTCTTTCTGGAATGGTCCGACCCAGGGCCGTGAGTCGGACGTGGGTCGGACGGGCAAAAATTTTCTTCATCGAAGTTTCTGACTTCGTCCGACCCAGAGGTTGGGTCGGACGTGGGTCGGACATGGCTTGGATGACAAAATCGAAATTTCTGGAATGGTCCGACCCAGAGGGTATGGGTCGGACGGAATAGTGCTGGGTCGGACGGGAGTAATTTCAGAGGACGAAAACCTACTGGAATGGTCCGACCCAGGGTTGGGTCGGACGGTGGGTCGGACGGCCCAAACACTTACAAAAAAAAAAGTTTTAATTATATGATTATAGTAATCATATATACATATATATATGCCTATATACCTATGTGCATATATATGTAGTAATACACCATTGATGAAGTAATAATGGTAAGGAAGTAAGTAAGTTTGTAAGAAAACAAGTTTATGAGGTAGTAAAGAAAAGAATGGTTTATAACCAAGTATGAATGTAAAGAAGTAGTAAGTATACATTGAAAGTATCAATGAGGGAGTAAATTAGATCAATAATAAGATCATTGATCATACTACTTCATGTATGTATAGGAATCAAATAGTTGACCTCCCAAGGAACCGGTAGTACGTGTTCGACGGTGAACGGTATGATTTCCTCATGCCCTGTATCCTAACTTGGTTACCCCGATTTGTGTGCTTATGTGATCACCAATAAGATAAATGCACGAATCGGACTTATATTGCACGTAATTGTGTTTGAACTATATTGTTCTTGTTTTATGCTCTTGAACATTTAGTTTGTATAATTCATGAAATGAATGAATGGAAATGAAGTGTATGTGTAAGTATGAGTACTGTGTATGTATGTATGTATGGAAGTAAGTATGGACTTCTACTAATTCCTAACAACCTAACTCCTAACATGAGTAATGAGTAAAATGGAATGAGTAGAAGCCCGATATAGTTTCGGCCACGCGTGAGGATAAGGAACCACAAGAGGTTGGAACCGAATCCTGGCTATAATCTTTTCCTTGGACCAAATCCCTTGAATGGGTAGCATCCTGGATTAGTGGGCCACCCTAAAGCCCGGTGGTGGGATGTAGTAATCCCTGCCGGAGGTCATACCGACTTAACTGGAAGTAAAGTATGTAAGAAGTATTGTATTTGTATGGTTTGACTATTGTAAGTCATTGACCCGGAGTAAAAGTATTGAACACCCGATTAACCCGGGTGTGTAATAAGGCTAACAAGACCTTGTATGTATTGGAGAATTGTATCTCCGTGATGCGGTGAGGATGGTAAGTATGAATGAATGACTTGTATTGTATTCCTTGTATGTATTGTATGTATGTATGCTTGGTAAAATGAATGTATTGTATTGTATTGTATAAAGCATGTATGTATGTATGAATGAAACGAACCGCATGTACTCGACCAAATAGTTGGCGTACCCTCGCTAGTACGCGGGGTATGCGGTTATCATATGCAGCGTAAGCTGACCCCCTAGGGGGAATGTTTTTACTCCACAGGTACCCGCGAGGCGTGAAGGTAAAGTAAGGGTCAAGATGTGATTCTTTTGGAGTAGTAGTGTAGGATTGGAGGTGTACTGAGTTGTACACGGCTAAGGCCTTTTGAGTAGCCGGTGTACCATGTGGTACACCTTTTTGGATATTGAATTCTTGATTGGATAGAAAGGAGTAGTTGTATAAACTCTTCATTTTTGGGAGGTAGTCATGAAATGTAATTCATATATTCAGTATACTCGGTAATCAAATGTAAGCTAAGTATTTGGTATTGTAAAGTAAGAAGTATGTATGTATTTCATTCTAATCATCAGACCGAAACAGTAAGTATTAGCAG
Source organism: Limonium bicolor (assembly GCA_023374045.1). Taxonomy (NCBI): domain Eukaryota; kingdom Viridiplantae; phylum Streptophyta; class Magnoliopsida; order Caryophyllales; family Plumbaginaceae; genus Limonium; species Limonium bicolor. The sequence continues at coordinate 200,579,752 of CM041781.1, read as the reverse complement.
CCTTGTTAACCTTGGAGGGTTAACGGCGTTGTATCACCCGCGGGAGTAGGTAAGTATTCCGCTGCGAGATGGGTAAGTATGGGATTGATTAGAGGATAATGGAAGGATTAGCGGTTGGGGTGTTACATACAAAGAATGCTTGTCTTAAGCTACCCAATGCACCCCGCAACCTACAGTAATAGATAGAGGTAAATGGTGTAGGTCAGTGACCGTCTCAACCCTCAAGCAATAACAACGTGAAAGAGATAAATCGAGCAGAAGGATTCGAATAATCCTATTCACTAGTTGTTAAGTCTTGGGAGTTGTGATTCCATGTTGTTGTTTTTTTATCCCAAAGTAGAGTCAAATTTGTTCAACCTAAAGGTCTCTTTCTATTTGTGAGTAATTATCAATCCAATTGTTGTCATGTATGTTGAGGTCCCATCAAGTAATAGTTGTCCTCATCAGACACGCTCTAAATGTGGAGTAAAGTAATCGCAGCGGCTTTGGAATGAATCTCTAGAAGGTTTTGAAAGAAAATGGGATATCTTGAGAATCTTGAATGAAGTTCAGTTTTTTAACCAAGTTTATGATAAAAACTTATTCATGCTTTCCCTAGCAGAGTTGTCATTCTGTGGAGGTTGTTATTTTTGGTATGAGGGGGGTCTAAATACAGTTTTTCACTGAAAGCTTTGTAGGGAGTGTCAGTGAGCCCTACACTCACTCTCAATGGGCTCCACACAGATTTATACCCCTAATAGCGGAATTGCCTAGAGTCACCACCTAGTTTGACCTATTATAATTAGGAAGGGAAAGGAAAGGGTTCTAAGAACCTTGAATTGACTATGAGATTTGTTGCCTATGGATAGGACTTATCTGATCATACCATAGATTCGGTGTTGGGTTCACACTGAGCTACACCCCTTGGAAGTGGCAATGACTGTGAGCCCCGGTTTTTCAAACCTTATCCTATGCTGATCAGGTTGATCGGGATTTGTTCAGATTCGAGGTTCGCTTATAATGTAACACCCCAACTCGTAATACGCAATTAACGGTAATTAACAATGCCAAACTTAAATTAATCACAATGGAAAATAACGAATTGATGTTACCGCCGTTAGTCACCCACATGACTAACTAGGCCTTTCAAGTTCCACTATAACGGTCTGACAAACTGGAAACTTAAACCAACTTAGCATCCACATATACATGCTGAGTTCTACTAAACCGAATCCTAAATACAAGTTTGTTACCGACTTATTACAATGTACATAAAAGTGTACAAGTTCTAACTAAGGTATAAGCAAAATCAAAAGTACACCCGGTCCAAAATCTACCCCATTTACACTCAGTCGGGTCTCGCATCCATCACGTACCTGGTGAGGCCCAAAAGGGCTCAACACAACTGCTGGTATGATAATGTGCAGTTACTTCATTACAATAATATACATAAATGTTGTAAACACACAACATGCATCACGTATCACAAATATCCAATCAACAATCCAATCCAACCATCAAAACAAGAGCATGACATTAAAATAAGTGAGTCAGTTCTCTGTTCAACCTGGGTCTCGAGATTATATTAGGAATCTCGAATACGACCTCAATCAGTTTCCTTAGATAATCCACGCAATGGGATTGTCACATTTCAAGCCAAGCCAATATATATTCAGATATTTGTGAACCCTGATATGCAAGTATCAAACTCTCAAATTGCATGGCCATCAGTGTGACGCGTGACTAGTTGGATATTATTTGGACCCTATTGAATGAGTATTAAACTACCAAATTGAGTATGACGCATGAGTAACCTGTTATTAAGTGAACCCTATTGAATGGGTGTTAAACTACCAAATTGCATGACTGCCAGTGTGACAAATGACTAACCAAATCCCCCTTCCGTAAGTAAAAGTCAAAGACACTGAGCCAACCTTTAGGCACCAGGATAATAAATTTATGGATTCTGGATCTTATACAGATTTCGTCCTTTAACTAATACACTACGCATAGCCGGTTCAACCAGATTTCCTCTCAACCCCCAGCAACCAAGTTAGTTAAAAGTGTCAAATGTTAGTTCGAGTCATCACAGTGCCGGAAGTCAAACAGGTATTCAAAGAAGGTTAGTGGGAAATCTCCAAACCCATTTGTCATTAGATATAACCTCTCCTTAATCCTCTAGGTATCTTTTAACCATATCAATATTCCTTGTGTGCATTTAATTCTACTCTAAGGTATAGTTATTTAGTACGACACACAATTATTCAAGCCCGACAAATTAACAAACACGGAACAATATAATAGTTCGTTTCAATGCATTTATCTTAGGTCGTTTCAAACAACAAATAACACACAAGCTAATGTAACTCGGTCTGAAAAGAAACCATACCGGACAACAGAGAAGAAGCTCGATGACGAATATCGATCCTCCCCCCCCCCCCCTCCACTTCTTCCCTGTGACTATCATGATCCTACAATTGGAGCAACCAAGAGTGTCATTTATTTATTACACTCTTTACAACGGTTACTCGTATTATGGTTCTCTCGTATATGTTTTTCTCTTAATTAGACTTACCAACTATATATACATGTGTTGTTTCTCATAATTCCTCACACATTAGGCCTACCATTAAGCCCATTTTGTACTTAATGCAGTTATAATGTAATCTATCTCTCTCTTTAGTGTTACATTATATAGTTTCATAATTTAAGAATTCTATATTATCCTTTGCGTAGTACAACTCTAATCTTTTACTCCATTAAACAAAGTCTCAATCCTTTGATTGTATATTCATAAATAATAATATATATATACTTAGTTTGAATAAATGTCATGCGAAGTGACTTTTATCCACTTAACCTTAGTGCATTTATATAGGCACACTTGTTCTTATAATTGTTATTGTTATTAATAACATTATATCAATCCTCCAATAATTCCAACTTTATTATTCAACCACCATTATATAATTTCAAGCCTTTAGATCAGTTTTTCAAATCCTTCATTTATATACATAGATACTTGTGACTTTGTTATCATAAGTTTCAAAGTCGTACTTATATTACATTAATCCTCTTGACTTATAATATGATCCTTACTATATATATACATATACAATTATATTCCCATAAATTTTAATGTTACACGAATATATTTTCATATCCTTCTAGTCTTCAATCCACCAATATATATATAATTCTCATATGTTTAATACTAACCTGAATACCTTTACAAATTAATACCGAATTTATATAAAAATTTCTTAATCATTTTAGTCCATCACTTAATCAACTTACTAGAAAGTTATTGATCTCATTTACATCTTACCAATTTACTACTTAATCACTTAAAGTTGGCCCAATTCAATATTGGTGTTTACATTCACCTTTAACTTGGGTCAAACTCAATCGATGCCTAGATTATTTTCTTATTCTTACTTGGGCCTGGACCAATTAGAATTCTTTCTTTACCCACTATGTATCTCTAAGCCCATTATTTAACATAACAAAATTGAACTAGCCCTAAACATTTTAACTTGTTAACCTAGTTCTCGAGTTTGACCATCCAAGCAAGTCTTGACTCGCCTTTTGACCAATCTTAAGCCCAATTCAGTTTTGACTTTCATTGACCAATTTCGAAACTCCAAATTAAATTTTGACCAACCTATTTAAATTTTGACTAGTTATAGCCTCAGTTCAATTTTGACCATTCCTATTCAATCTGATTTTGACCAATTAATTTCAATTTTGACCGGTCAAAGTCCCTAATTGGATTTTGACCATTTTTTCCAAATTGCACTTGAACCCTCAAGCTATCCAGAATTACAAATCAACCCTAAACTTCCCTAGTTTGTGTTTTTACCCTAATTTTCTACAGTTTACATTTTTGCCCACAAAATTTTCCAATATTTATAATTTCACCCCAATTTCTACAGCAACCCTAATTTAATTCCTGGAGCCCTAAATTGATTTTTTCCCTCAAATCAATTGAAATCCTAATTTTCAATTCAAAAATACCCAAATTAATTTCCAATCCCTAATTCCCATTTCAGGTTCATAACCCTAATACTAATTTTGATTTTTTCCAAACACAAATTCCTCATCCCCATTTTCAAAACCCTAAATCAGTTTTATGGTTTTGATTTTTGCAACAGAAAGCAACATAAAGCCACAAAAATAAAATTCGAAGTCCATGGTACATAAATTGTTCACGATTTTCTTTCTTTTTTGTACACCGTTCATCAGAAATTGGCTATCAACAACACTCACATTCGCACAAGGCTAGACGGAAGCTTGTATCAGATTTTCAAGGGAAAAACTGGCCATAATTGAAAAAATACAAAGGGGAAGGGAGGGTGATTTCTAGCCAAGATCTAAACCGAACAACAAATTTAACCAAGCAACTAGTAAATGGAAGGATTACCTCCCCGTCATCCAAGCGAGGATTTCCAGCTCCCTTCTCTCTCAGGTGGCTCCAAACGGGGCTATGTTAGTCTTCTCCACCCTCGCTCGTTGCAGTTCAACCTCCGATTCCACCTGAGTCCGCCTTCCCCGGAGGTCGTCAGCACTTGCTCCCTTGTTGAAGATGTGGTCGGCCAGTAGGGTTGCGAATTACCGTGAAAAGAAGGAGAATGCAGGGAGGTGAAGTGTTCACCAGTTTGGGTTTGAGGATTATCGTGAGAAAGAGAAAGGGAGAGAGTAAGGCGGCAGCAGTTAGGGTCTAAAATACTTGTGACACATTTTTTTATGTAAAAACGATTAATTCTATTTCCGTTTATATTTCTTTTCAAAAACAGCCTCAAGGTCATTTTAGGGTATGTTGACGTTTCCTAACAACTTCTTAGGGTTTATTTAAATATTATATTATACCTTTTAATTATTTAAGGATATTTATTTCCTTAACCTTTCATTAATTGCTTATATTTATTTAATTCATTATTAATTAAGGTAAATAATATTTGGGATATTTCATATAACCTAAGTCTAAAAACTATATTACATAACTAAAGTCGTTATAACCTAAGGTTAGCCCACTAGAACCTATTTAGATTCACCACCTAATTTCAACCTATAGTAAACTAGGAAAGCTTGAGATTAAGTTTGAGGGGTTAGGTTTATAACTTTTTCAGGTTCAAATTACATTCACTACCCTTCGAAACTATTTTCCTCTATTCATGTCATTAAAGGCTTATTTCAAAGTCTAATTAACTTAAAGTGTCCAAGCTTCTTTATTTTTATGTTTTTAACATTTTGACTGAAATTGAAAGTGAAAATTACCTAATTAGGGTTTCTAATGTCGAATTAGGTCAAATTTCTACGTTCGAGACCACAGACTCCATGCCTGAGATCATAGACGCATCCGGGATAAAGGACGCCTTGTCCAGGCCCCTGACCACCTATAAATGACTGTTTGAACAATGTTTATGATGATGTTTCTAGCTTAAATTTTATTGGTAAGAAAGTTAAGAGATCCTAAAGCTATTGGTGATTGAAAATTTTCAATTTGATCTCAAATCAGTGTTGAAACTTAGTGAACAAGTTACACACAGAAAGTTGTAAACCTTGAAGAAACACACCAAAAACCCTTGATTCGACTAGGAATTCACACAGAAGATAAGTAAAGATCTAAGGTTTAAGAAAATTAGAGTTCTAACTTGTTTTGATGGCTATGACAGTTTGTTTCTTCACAACGGGATTCTTCGATTGCTTTGTCGGGAGTCGATTCAGTGGGACTTCAAATTCAACTTACGGATATTCTTCCCTGGTGGTGTTTACCATGTTTTGCTTCTGATTTGGTGATGTTTTGATGCTTGGAAGTTTGATGAGAGAAGAAATATTATGTTTTTGGAGGTTTGAGGACAATTTCGGTAAAGTTCCAATATCAGGATTATTGAAAACATGGGAGGCAAGGCTTAGAGAGTGGTTTCTGACCTTAGGAAACTTCTGGATCATCCTTAAGTCGCAGGGGAAGGGTCTTTTTATAGGAGAAGGGCTAATAAAAAAGTAAACTTTATTTTTATCGAAAACCAAAAAAACATCTGAATAAATTAAATAGGTTATAGGTTGACAAAAAATCATAAAAGTTAAACATAGATAAAGGAAGATTTTTATGAATTTTGAGTGTTGGAAACAGTTCATTTTGATAAATAACCAATTTGATAAAAATGTTACAATATGGTACCTCTTTTAATTCATAACTAATTATTGGAAATTCAAAATTTAAAAGTTCCAATAGGGTTATTCCCTAAATTGTATCCTATATCCTGTGATAAAATTTTATGACATTTTGACTTGATTTGAGTATTTTCCATAGGAGAAAGAAAAGTGCAAGAATGTTTAATTTTCTTTATAAAAAATTAGGTTAAATTTCAAGTTGAAATTTGTTAGGTTTATGACTGTGTATTCATGTGAACCATGTGAAAATTTTATTTTAATGTTTGAAGCCCTTTTCCTTTTATTTAGAGGCTATATTCATTTGTTAATTATTAAGGAAATTAGCTTATAATATAAATATTTCCAAAATAAAAAACTATCTGAAGATTATGAAATACCTTTTATAATGAATATAATGTTTGAAAATGTTTTTTTATGGTGAACAAGTAAAGAAAATAGAAAGTCCCGAGAACGACCTTGAAAAATCCCGACTTGGTGCATTTTGACCATTTTGCCCTTGCCTTCAAATTTGTGCATTAGGGCCCTTCCCGAGAGTCAAAATTTGGGATAACCTTAACTTCAACTTTGGATGGTGCCAAAGGAAACCTCAGTCTCCAATTTTTGAGATTGCCTTTTGTCAAAACCGTTTTAGAGAGATTCATGTTGATAAGCGACAAGGAGAGGATAGGATAGCTGTAGAGTAGTGACGTTTGGTGAGGCGAGATTTTCCACCAAGCTAGCACCAAAATGAGGATTGATGGGTTAGGAGAGTCGAATGGGACTTGAAGTGGTTTAAGGGTTTATGCGAGTCAGAAGAGATACGAGTACTGCTTAAAGCTAGGAAATGGTTTTTTATTGAAAGAAGGGGTTACACCCTGGAAGGGTTGCCTATGTACTCAAGACCAAACATAGTTCATGGCCTTTAGTATCTTGGGAGTTTTAGGGTTTTGAAAAAATTGGGGTTTTGACATTTTAGGTCTTTGATGGGTTAAAGTGGTATTTTAGTCATTTTGAGGTGTTGGTGAAGTTTTTGTTCAATTAGGTGTGCTTGATTGATGGTTTGGATTCTCTATTGAGTTATTAAATGGTTTGGGGCTCTTGGGTTTGAGATTCTAAATGGTTGATTTTTCGAAGAGTTTTGGGGTTTTTGTAAGTTTTGAAGATTTTCGGGATTTGAGAGAGTCTCCTGATCCAGCCGAGCTGCTTGAGTGAAAATGGTATCATGTGGATGGATGGATGGGTTGTATGATGAGTGGATGTATTTCTCTACCAAAGTCTAATTCATGACTCTCTGCTTGCTCCTTGATGACTAATTTAATTTCCTTTAGTTTCACAAAGTAAATGGAGTCCCTTCGGTTAATTAAGAATTTAAGTTACTCTCTTCAATTTACTTCTGTCATTAATAGGTTTTGGAAGACTCTAGAGTTACTATCTTCAACAAACTTCCTTCATCAATAACTTCTGGAGCTACTTGCACATAAATATAATTTATTGTAAGCATATAAATTATTTTACATTCTTGGCAAAATACCAAATTCCTATAATCCATCCTAAGTCATTTAAACTTCAAATTAACTTATTTTTTGACAGTTTCTTTTAGATATAGAAATGAACTTCAGTTAAATACAAAATCAGGGGAAAATGGTAATAAAGACAAGGGGTTTCAGTAGTAAAATTTACATAAAATAACAGCTTATTGAATTCCCCCACACTTGTCTTTTGCTTGTCCTCAAGCAAATCCTTCAAGCATCCATTCAAGCAAAGAAAATAGGATACATGTAACACCCCTCTCCTTAAACACGTAATAATCACTCTCGTAGCAATAAATAAAACATCTTACACCGGAAGAAATAATAACAACAACAATACTCACTCGGGTGTCACCGGCCATTACTCGCCCATGTGAGTAACGAAGCCAAACTATATCCAACAACCAACATAAACAGACTGCTAACCGTTGTGATAACGAGATAACTCCTATACATCATACTAAGTCCATACACCATAAACGTCGACAAGTGAGCATCTACACAATCCCGAATATACATAACCGTACCATAATACAATTCCCAGTTTGACATCGTTAAACAAATAAACTCCATGTGTGGTAATTAAAACAAACTCTAACTACCCTGTTCCCGCACTTCGGCTTCGGCGATAATCAACAACCTGCACAATGAGTGTAGTCTCAGCGATAAACGCTGAGTATGCCGGGCCTGGACCCTATTGGTCACTTAGCCATTTTAACCATCTTATTATTAGATTGGTTTCATGCTTTACCATTTTACAGTTATAATCAATACTCTAATATACATGCATAATATACATAATCATCCATCCAAACATTCATAAACACTTAACCATCCATCCAATTCAAACAGTCATAAAATATCACAAACAACAATTGTATATCGAACATATCGAATAATAATACTGAATAAACGCCGTAGCGAACACCATCCTTTGTTAATTTAATTTGGCCTTAAGGCCTCATCCATCCAAACCATGTTAATTAAATACCAGTTGGGTGTCGTGTTAGGACAACCCTATAACCTCACCATGGACAGTAGTCCTCCCGTACACACAAAGGTGCTCCTTTCGCCAGAGGTCCGGAGGCCCCTAACTATTCTCTTTGCCTCGTAAGGCGTCCATATAAAGGCCCTAGCCACCTGACCCACGATCCAAATAGGGCTAGTTGGGTATAAACCTGGAGCGGAACTGAAATACCCCAAACTTAAGTATAGTGATTAAGATAATTCTAATCCGTATTTAAGAGCCTAATAATGCTAGAGTAATATTGGTAAGGAAAAATAAATCCAAAAGAAATAAATAAATGCTTAAAAAGCGGAAAACGCTAAATAAGCGTTAAATAACCATAGGAGGTATGAGACCTCGGTTAGCGTATTATATGGACTCTAAAGGTTTAATAAGACCTAAATAATATATGGGAACGATTCCCGAAGAAAACGGATCCAAGAAATGTATTAAAACGCTAAAAGAGCTTTAGCGCACGTTTTTCGAGGAAACCCGAAAACATGACTTTAAGTGGTCAAACAGACCCGTAAAAATTATGAACCATTAAATAACAATTATTAAGCATGTATGAAAGCTTAATAGTCAATAAAAATAATTAGGTGAGAGAATTCCGGAAAACAGGTTCCGGTTAGTAAAAACCGTAACAACCGGGAAGTAGTGGGGTGACATTGTAATAAAAGAAAACTTGTGTGTCCACTTTTGTAAATAAAAAAAGCAAAAATTGGAGTGAGTGTGTGTGTGTGATCGGTAGCCCCCTCTCCCTCACACTCTCTTTACTTCTCTAATAGGCTAAAGGACAACAATAAAGTAAAAACAAATAAAACACTTTCTTACCTCACTCTCTCATTTCCCTCATCTCTCTCTTCTTCCTTATCCCCATCGATGTCTCTCTCTTCTCCCTCCTATGCTGGGCGTTTTTTGAAGCTCCAAGAAGCTCCAATGGCTTTTCCACTTTGACTTCATGCTCCATCTCCATGTGAGCCCCAAATGCAAAAATAAATACATATTCTTGCTCCCCTCATCATCCTCTACACTTCCCTCTTTTTAAAATTCCAAAATGATGAAGTTCATTTTCGTGGGTATACCCCATTGGTGAAGAAAATAGCATCAATGTGTAGCTTGGAGTCTCCTCTTTCCAACAAGGTAAAAATCTACATGAAAAACTCATGATTTCTTCATCTTCCTTCATAACCGATTTTACCCTTATATAATGCCTTGTTTTCTCTCTCTCTTTTGAGCAAAATATCAACCTAGCAATGGTGGTGGACTCACCTTCTTGAACTAAGGGCTAAAACCCCTTCTAAAACTCTCCAAAGGTAAACCCTAGAAATTTCATTTCAAACACTTCAAGGAATTGACATTAATTTAAGGGTTAGTATATTAATTGTAGTGTTTTGTGTTCATTGGGTGATGGGAATGGAGTTTGGCAACCCCATTCCCTATGTAGCCGATTTTGAGGCAAGAAAGGAAGAAGGAGGAAAAATGTGAAAGAAAGAAGGGAGTATAAGCTCAAGGTAAGAGCCCTGTCCTAATGTTAAATTCTATTGCATTAGAGTAAGGGGAATGGGTAAAATATTTAAAGAACCCAAAACCTTGTACTAGTATTGAGAATTGTGAAGTTTGAGTATTTAAGAGCAAGTATGTGGATTGTAGGCCTTAGAGCCAAATAATTGTATATGAGTATTGTATTGTGGATTGAGGAAATATTGGTGTATTGGGATTTTGTATGTGTGCTGGTAGAACCCTTGTATGGGGATGGCTAGAATAGGCATGAATTTGGTGAGAAGGTGTATGTGTGGCTAAGTAAGAAAAGTAGCAAAGCTATGGCAAAATTTTGGTAGGAATGTGTACAATTATGGATGACTTGGTGAATGGGAGAACCAAGGTGTGTATGGAAGTTAGTGGAGATATTTAGTAACTATGGACTGGTACTTGTAGTATGAGTATGTGGGAGTGTAAAATCTATAGCAAGAAGTAGTATAATGCATTGGAGGAACTAGGAGAAACTAGGTGTGCTTGGAGAGCCTAAAGTGTGAAGTAAACCACTTTGTAACAGATTTTGAAAGGAGCTAGATAATGGGAAGGATTGAGTGGAAGGTAATGTAATAAGGATATTAGTAGTGGTATTGGTAGTAAGAGTATTGAATGATAAAGGTTAGGTTGAAAATCTGTAGCATTTGAGGAAAGAGCAAAATCTGTAGCATTGGTGAAAGGGAACTAGTAAAGTGTTGAGAAGAAGTGAGGGAAAATGTGTAAGTGAATGTAAGGATTGAGTAGCAAGTTTGGTGTATGAACTAAGGTGATTTAGAACATCTAAATGAGTGGTAAACATGTAGGAAAGTATTGGTCAAGATTGGGGAAACAATGGGTAAAGAAAACACCCAAAAACAGATTTTAAAACTGAAGTACTGGGCCGGACCGACCTTAGGACCGAACTTGTAAGGTCGGTCGAGCCCAGATTTACAAGACGGGAAACCTTCTAGAGTCGACCGACCTTGCGACCGGACTTGCATGTTCGGTCGGACCAGAAATTCTCCCGTCAGAAACCTTCTGGAATGGACCGAACTTGCGACCGGACTTGCAAGTTCGGTCGGCCAGAAAAATTCCCGTAATGCAAGCTACTGGAATGGACCGACCTTGCGACCGGACTTGCAAGGTCGGTCGGGCTAAAATTTTCAAATACGAAACTTACTGGAATGGACCGACCTTGGGACCGGACTTGCAAGGTCGGTCGGCCCTGGAATTTTCACACGATGTAACCTACTGGAATGGACCGGACTTGCAAGGTCGGTCGCAAGTCCGGTCAAGTCAAAAAAAAAAATTGTTTTAATTATATGATTATAGTAATCATATATACATGTATATATGCCTATATACACATATGCATATATATGTAGTAACACACCATTAATGAAGTAGTAATGGTAAGAAAGTAAGTAAATGAGTAAGGAAGCAAGCTTAAGAAGTAATAAAGAAAAGAATGGTTTTATAACCAAGTATGAATGTAAAGGAGTAGTAAGTAAACATTGAGAATATCAATGAAGGAGTAAGTTAGATCAATAATAGACCATTGATCATACTACTTCATGTATGTATAGGAATCCAATAGTTGATCCTCGAAGGAGCCGGTAGTGCGAATACAACGGTGTACAGTATGATTTCTTCATGCTCTGTATCCTAACCTGGTTACCCCGATTTGTGTGCTTATGTGATCACCAATAAGATAAATGCACGAATCGGATTTGTAATGCACTTAACTGTGTTTGAACTATCTGTTCTTGTTGTATTTCCTTGAACAATTAGTTTGTATAATTCATGAAATGAATGAATAGAATTGAGAAGTATGTGTAAGTATTGTGTACTTGAGTATTGTATGTATGTATGGAAATTAAGTATTGACTTCTACTAATTCCTAACCTTCTAACTCCTAACTTGAGTAATGAGTAAATGGAATGAGTAGAAGTCCGATATAGTTTCGGCCACGCGTGAGGATAAGGAAACACAAGAGGTTGGATCCGAATCCTGGCTATAATCTTTTCCTTGGACCAATTCCCTTGAATGGGTAGCATCCTGGATTAGTGGGCCACCCCAAAGCCCGGTGGTGGGATGTAGTAATCCCTGCCCGGAGGTCATACCGACTTAACTGGAAGTAAAGTATGTAAGAAGTAAGTATTGTATGTGTATTAGTCTTGACTATTGTAAGTCATTGACCTGGAGTAAGAAGTATTGAACACCCGATTAACCCGGGCGTGTAATGAAGCTAACTAGACCTTTGTATGTATTGGAGAATTGTATTTCCGTATTACGCATGAGTATGTGTAAACTGGAAGATGGTAAGTAAGTATTGGTTGACTCGTATTGTCTTCCACGCATATATTGTACTGTGCGTATGTATGTATACCTTGGGTAGTATTGTAGTATCGTGAATGAAAGCATGTAAGTACGAATGTATGTGTGTATGTATTGCAGAATGAATTGCATGTTGAAATACCCAAAACTTAGATATGGTGTTTAAATGATAAACTAAGATATAAGAGGCTAAATAATGCCTTAGAAACATTAAGAAACATTTCTAATCAAAGAAAATATATGGAAACACCAAAAGAGCAGTTTAAGCAAAAACATGCTCTAAGCTTGGAGCGACTTGGGAGAGTACCCAAATATTGTTCTAAGACCTTAGGGATATCCTAATGGTCATTTTAAATCCATTACCAAAGAAAACCAAGCTTGAAAACAAGTTAAAACACAAAATGTGCTTTGAGTCTTAAAGCACGTTTTTGAAAAATTGTCTTATAAATGGGTTTTGAATGGCTAGATGTCCATCATTACTCTTTAATATTAACATGTGTACTATATAGTATCACATTTGGAAGTCTATATCAATGGGAAATCAAAAATTTCACAACAATGTGCCTTGTTTTGTGAATAGTAAATTAATTAAGCTAGTTTATAACATAAGTCAATATAAGTGAGATATTTGGTCAACAAAGACTTAAGTACCCCTTGTTACTAATGGGGGCCGGTTTCTTATAAGGTGAGTCACTACCTTCATGACTCATTAAGCAAATAAAGATTTGTAAAGCAAAAGTACTATTCATCTTTTAACATAAATATCACACTTTACTTACCTCTCTCCTCACTTCTTCATTCTCCTTTGTTTCCCACGGTTTCTTGCTCTCTCTCCCTTCTCCATTAACATCAAGAGCAACTCCATGCTAGCTCCATCTAGCCTTGCACACAACTCACTCATTTTAGCTCCAAAACCAAAACAAATTACATATTCTCCTTAGTTAGCTCAAGCTCTCTCTTTCTATCTTTTCAAAACTTCAAGAGCTTCATTTTGGTGCCAAGTCAAACCACCATTAGAGGAGGAAATTCAAGTTTGGAGACTCCATTGGCTTCTTCATTCTCTTAAGGTAAAGAAAGTGTAAGAAAATCTAGGTTTCCATCATTTTTTCTTGTCCGAAAATTTGCACTCATGGGACTCCATGTTTATGCCTTGTTCTAGCTTGTTTTCTACTCTTCAAAGGATTGAGGAGGTCCTTCTTGCTTCATATCCAAGCTTGTCTTGAGAAACCAAGGTAAAACAATCACCTTAATACCTTAAAGCACATTTTTTAACCTAGGGTTTGTTCCTTAGGGTTAATGTATTATCTAGTACTCATTGGAGTCATTGGATATTGGTTAGAACATTGGCAAGGAGATATATATTGGTGACCGAGATTGAGCAAAGAAAAACCTAAGGAAGAAAGCTTTTAAAGTTTGTAAAAGAACAAGGTAAATTACTTACCTTAAGGTGTTTTATTGTTTAAGGGAATGGGATTTAGATATGTGATGAGTTTAGTGTAGAGTTTACATTAGAAAAGGGTTATATAAAACCTAGGAGAAACAATGACTATACTTGTGAACTTGTGACTAAAGAGCATATGAGAAGAAGAGATAGTTAAAACAATGTTGAGATGAATTATAAGAAGCATTTTATTTCAATGGGAGCCTTGTTGTGTGTATTCGCAGGTTAAAGGCAAATATATGTTGAAATTCAGTGGTTAAGATTATTGTCATTTAAGGGCCTAAGTGCCAAGCATTTTAAGTTTAAGCACTATATGATGATGTGGTGTAGTTTTGGTGTAAATTGTGTGTTAAGGTGTTGTGATGAGAATTTGGGTGATGTTGGTTGTTTGATGGGGAAAAACCAAGTGTTAGGATGTGCTATGTACTAGAGAACCCATGGCAAAATTTAAAGGAGAACTTAAGTGTTTAAGATATTCTAAGGAGATTTCATGACTAAGGAAGTACTAGGAAGTTTTAGAGGTTGTCTCGATGAAAAAGGGGTGAGTTTAAGGTGTTTAATGAGTTATAATGACTTAGGCATTACTATGAAGGATTTAGGAATCAAGAGAATGTAATTGAGTATTTAGGACTTAGGCAAATGTTGGTAAACAACTAGGAAGGAAATAATGTGTTGATGGATGAAAGTTTAAGCTTGTGAAGGAACTTTAAGTAAATGCATAAAAGAGTTTTAGATGGTGAAAGATGCTTGGGAGATGATGTTATAGTGGTGAGGAAAACATTTGGCATAGTGGTTACATTAGGTATGAACCACCACCTAGAAACCTAGTGGAAAACATTACAAGTGTTAGCATTATTACAAGGAAAATGCATAATGACTAAGGTGAATCTTGGTGAATGATTTCATGTGTTTAGAGGAGGGCTTAAGGTGTATTTGAGGTGCCCAAATGAGGTTATAACATATTAGGATATATGAGGAGAGGTTTGGAGTTAAAAGAGAATTTAGAAACAAGGTTCTGGAGCCGACCGACCTTAGGACCGGACCTGCAAGGTCGGTCGAGCTCAGTTTACACTACCGGAGAAAGTTTCTGGAATGGACCGACCTTGGGACCGGACTTGCAAGGTCGGTCGGGCATGTATTTTGTGAAGGAATTAAGTCTCTGGAATGGACCGACCTTGGGACCGGACTTGCAAGGTTGGTCGGGCATGTATTTTGTACGGTAATAAGTCTCTGGAATCGACCGAACAAGGGACCGGACTTGGCAAGTTTGGTCGAGCTTAAATTTCCCTCGGGGAAACTCTCGGGAATGGACCGGACTTGCAAGGTCGGTCGGGGTAGAATTTTCAAACGGTGAAGTGTTCTGGAATGGACCGACCTTAGGTAAGGTCGGTCGGAAGTTCGGTCGAGCCTAAAAATAAAAAAAAAGAAATTTTGAATTCTAAGGATGGTAATAGGTAATAAGGTATACCTTTGGTAGGGTGGTAATGATTAGGACCCTAAGAACTTAAGGAACTAAGTTAAGTTAAGTATAAGTTTTAATGTTTAAAGTTAAGTTGGTAAGCTAAGTGGCAAAGACTTAAGAGGGTATTAAATGGGAATCTTTAGGGACTAAGTGAGTTAAGTAAGGTGCAAATGACTAATGACCTAAAAATGAATGAATGATTTAGGTTTGTGAGTTGGGACCCCGAAGAAGGTTAATCAAACAACGATCGACGGTGAACGGTACAATCCTTCTTGTGACCTGCTTGCTAACGAGGTGTCCCTCGGCTTGTGTGCTATCTGTTTAATTGCTATGACTAAAACAAGATAAAGCATGCAACCGGTTATATTTATTCTTGTTGTGTTTGTGTTATCTTTACACTAACCCGCGAGACTTGAGATGGTTACTAACCAAGTTTAGTACTTACTGAGTTAAGAATAAGTGTTAAGTTTGGTGGTCGTTGGTTAATGCCCGTTAGGGCTTAGCTAGCACATGGTGATTAAGATGTCTACTAACTGGAACTTGAGTGAGGAAACCCGGGACCGATCTCCGGTCATGCATGCTAAGGAAAAAGGGGGACGGTATCTGAATCAGATCCGCCCTCCGCTTAAGGACTTGTCTTCGGACTTGTAGCCTAGGGCCGGTTGCCGGCTCAGCTACGCTGGACTCCCTTCCAGAGTAGGTGGCATTAAGATGGTGCGGTGGGATCACCTAAATCCCAGGTTCGAATTAAGCTACAACCAATCCCTTCCAGGAACGGTTTGTAAACTGAGAATAAGTTGAGATTAAGATTAAGGTAAGGTAAGGAACTGAGATTAAGGAAATGAGGACTAAGGAGGGGGTTACTAACCCACTTGATAAGGGAACGCTTGAGTCGTTCATTGTTTGTGAACTATATATGTTCATCTGTGGTTATTGTTATTGCACTTCATGTTATGCTTGTGTATGTATCAATTTCCATGCTATCGACAATTAGTCGTCGTAGCCCCGTTAGCTTGGGGGCCATGAAGGGGTGTACCACATTCGTGCTGACCCCCTCGGGGGCTATTTTTACACTTGCAGGTAAGAGACCCATGAGGACGCACTACGAGAGTAGGAGTGGTTAGACTTAGGGTGGGATGTTTATTTTGAGTTCGGGTTGCGCCTGTGCACCCGACTGTTTATATTTAAACTGATGTAAGGTTGTGTTTATGATTTAGCTACTTGTACTCGGTTGGTTGTGGTATTGTGGATGGTGATGTATTGGGTTGGCTAAGTATTTTGGATAAGTATTGTAAATGTTAAGGCCGGTATATTCTAACGATCAGACCGTGGCAAGGTCCAGGTGTTTATGATTTCCGCTGCGACATATTCGTTTAAGTGTTCAGTTTTGCGATAACCACGATTGGCTTAGGATGGGGTGTTACAAAAAGTGGTATCAGAGCGTAGTTACGCTCTGATCAAGAAATACCGGACATGAGTAACCACCGAGTTAGGACATAAGTTAAGGAATAAGTAATGGGATAAGGGTGTGAGAAGTTAGAGTGAGTAGAGTTAGATGACCACTAATAAGTGTGGATCGTCTTTACCGTCTACGGACGTTATAAATTCACTAACCGAAATAGTGGTGAATACAAATCTAATGTGAGTTATGCTTGTTCAGATGGCAGGACGTCCTAGGGGAAGCCGAGGCCGCGGCCAGGGTGAGGATACTTCAGGAATACCGGGAGGGCAGACGATCGCAGAGATCATAGCTGCCGCATTAGGGCATATGGGCTATCAGCCTGGTGTGGGTGCACCACCTCCACCGCCACAACCTAGGGAACCAAATTGGGTGAAGAGTCTTGCAGACCTTCGACCCGCGCACTTTAAGGGGGAGACTGATCCCGCCAAGCTTGAGGCGTACATCTCCGAGCTGGAGACCCCCTTCGAGACCCTTGATGTCCCTGCTGGGATCAAGGTGCGTCTAGCTGCTTTCTACCTGAAGGGGGCGGCAGGCGATTGGTGGAAGCTGGTGAGGGCCGAGCATGTGGCCAATCCAGAGTTCGGCTGGGAGCAGTACACCGCCTTGCTACGAGCAAAGTACTACCCCGCCCATGTCCAGACGAAGAAGCGCTTACAGTTGGATGCGCTTAAGCAGACGGACAAGATGACAATGGACGAGTATTACTCAGAGTTCACTACCTTGCTCCGTCTTCTGCCAGGTCTTGGATATTCTGACCAGATCCTGGTGGACCGCTTCTATGGCGGGCTTAGCCATCGACTCCGCTACGGCATGGGGCCGACGAGTTACACTACCTTGCAGGTAATAAGAATGATTGAGATTTGAGTAAGTAATGTGTAATATTTAGATTATGAGAAATAGAGTGACTAATACTGTGGAAAAGCAGGAGTGCTATCATGCCGCTGCTAAGGTTGAGATAACCGTCCAGCTAAGGGACGAGGAGAATGCTAAGAGAAAGAATGCTGGTAAGAGCTCAGAAAGTCAAGGGCAAGGAGGGTACAAGAAACAAAAGTACCAGCCTCAGGCCCAGAAAAATCAGAACCCAAAGGGGAAGGAGGAAAAAGAGAAGGCTCCGGAAGAGCCATTGAAGTTGACGTATGCTATTGCAGCTACACCCCTGCGCTCTAGGGCGCCAAAGGGTAAGGAATTGATATTGAATGAGTTAAGAAACAAATTAATAACCGTTTGAGATATGAGAATTGACATTATGAATCATCAGGATCTGAGACAGAGAAGGGAGCCGGTGGTGGCTACCAGCGACGCTTCATCTGTAGGTGGTGTCACAAGGACCACCCCGGGCTCGATTGTAAAGGAAATAAAGTGGAGTGCAACTTTTGTGGAGTGTATGGACACCGGGCATATGAATGTTACCGGAACCCTGCTAGCAGAGCCTATAGGCCCGACACCAGGGGCAAGGGCAAGACCGATCAGGGAGCTGGATCTGACGGTAGGAAGGTGCAGCAGCCGGCGGACAAGAACCCACGGGTGACCCAGAAGTCGGGACCCACTTTACACATGGTGGACCGGGACGATGAGCCTGAACCCTCATCGAGGCCAGGTACCGCTATAACCATTTAGTAATAAAAACTACCTGCTTACCGCATTATCATGCATGTTTGGTGAATAAATGAGTTAAGTGAGAATGAGATGAGATTAGAACTTAAGTAAGATATAACCTACAACCACTTTAGGAAGATTCAACATCTGCTACCCAATACCATCTGCACCTAACCCGGAGCACACCGACATCGAAACCATAGACTTTCCAACCGAACAATGTCAGGTTATCCGCCCAGGTATGATTTTATTAAGGGGATACTTGACACCCGAAGCACAAATAGCCATCATCAGAAGATGCAATCAACTAGGAATGGGACCGGGAGGTTTTTACACACCGGAGTACCCAGGGGGAGCAAGGATGAAATTAAAGAAGATGAGCTTGGGCAAGGATTGGAATCCGTATGCCAAGAATTACCAAACCATGAGGGAGCAAGATGGAGTCTCACCACCGGGAATACCCGAAGAGTTCCATCCAGTTATTACACAAGTCATGGAAATCGCTCAGCAGTTGGAAGCTGAACCGATTCCAGACATCCAGGCAGACATTTGCATTGTAAACTTCTACGAGAAAGATGGGAGACTGGGACTACACCAGGATAAGGACGAGACAACGGAGTCTCTCGAAAGAGGGATACCCGTGGTGCCTTGGTCCATTGGGGATGATGCAGAGTTTTTATACGGCGAGCAAAAGCGTGCGGACCGTGCAGATAAGTTGGTACTTAAGTCAGGTGATGTGTTAATTATGGGAGGAGAATCAAGGATGATATACCATGGGATTAAGAGAATCAAGCTGAATACAACACCGTCAGCAGTGATCAATGCGACACACATGAGACCTGGGAGATAACCTTTAGACAATATTAGCCATGTAATGTTAGAATGAGATGTAAGATTGAAGCACATGTTGTAAACAGGATGGTCATGAATAAAATAACAGTGTTGTTCATATAAATTGTTACGACTCTTGTTATACCATCAATACTCATGAAGCTTGTGAACACAATTAGGTTATGGACTCGGTACGGAAGGTGCACTGAGCATACTTACAGAGGCACAGGCCGACGTCAGCGGTACTATCCTCACCGGCACTTTTCCGATTAGTGGGATTGAGGCATCAGTTCTCTTCGACTCAGGGGCCTCGCATACCTTTGTCTCGGCATCATTCGCGAGCAGCTTGGGGCTAGATGCTGATGAGCTACCCGCTTCACGGTTACGCTCCCGTCTAAGGAGAAGGTTCGTTGCACTCGGTATTACCGAGGAGCCACTGTCAGAATTAAGGGAGAAGACTTTCCAGTCAGTTGCATTGGGTTCAGTAAGCTAGGATTTGATGTTATCTTCGGGATGAACTGGTTGGAGCGGCACAAGGGACGTATCCTCTGTGCCGAGTATAGATTACTGCTCAGGAGTCCGTCTGGGGTAACAATATCATACCGCCAGAGGCCCATAGAGCCTTCGACTAAGATCATCACCGCCATGGCAATGTATAAAGAATTGAGGAGAAAGGAAGAAGTGTACCTCTGCTATGTACAGGACATAGAGAGACCCTGAGTTCGACCCCGACTTACCGGTAGTGTCGGAGTTCCCCGACTTATTTCCACGGGAACTGCCCGGCATGCCACCCACTCGGGAGGTAGAGTTCACCATCGAGCTGCTACCTGGTACCGGACCGATAGCCAAGGCACCATACCGTATGGCTCCGGCAGAAATGACTGAGTTAAAAGAACAATTGAAAGATTTGGATAAGGGATTCATTAGACCAAGTGTGTCACCATGGGGAGCGCCAGTCCTCTTCGTGAAGAAGAAGGATGGTAGTCTCCGCCTCTGCATCGACTACAGAGAGCTGAATGCAGTGACAGTGAAGAATAAGTACCCACTACCCCGCATTGACGATCTGTTCGATCAGTTAAAGGGAGCATCTGTGTTCTCCAAGATTGATCTCAGATCGGGGTATCATCAGATAGCCATTAAGGAGGGAGACATTGAGAAGACGGCATTCCGGACACGATACGGCCACTATGAGTTTACAGTGATGCCGTTCGGTTTGTCGAACGCACCGGCGAAGTTTATGGATCTGATGAACCGCTTGTTCCGGGAGCAGCTGGACAAGTCGGTTGTGGTGTTTATTGATGACATTTTGATATACTCGAAGTCTAAGATTGAACATGAGGAACATCTGAGGGGAGTATTGGAAATATTGAGGGAGAACCAGCTATATGCTAAGTTCTCCAAGTGTGAGTTTTGGCTTGACCAGGTCTCTTTCCTAGGTCATGTCATCTCAGATGCTGGGATCGCAGTGGATCCAGCAAAGATTGATGCCGTACGTACTTGGCCAAGGCCGAAGACTGTTACCGACATCCGGAGCTTTCTCGGTCTGGCAGGTTACTACAGGAGGTTTGTTAGAGATTTCAGCAAGGTCGCGAAACCGATGACCAGTCTGATGAAGAAGGATGCACCATTCTTGTGGACAGTTGACTGTGAGAGATCATTTCAGCGCTTGAAGGACTCACTGACCACTGCACCGGTTCTGACCATTCCAGACGGTACAGAGGGCTTTGAGGTTTATTGTGATGCATCCGGCAGAGGGCTGGGTTGCGTGCTCATGCAACATGGCAAGGTGGTGGCATATGCCTCACGCCAGTTGAAGAAACATGAGGAGAACTACCCCACACATGATTTAGAGCTGGGAGCTGTAGTCTTCGCTTTGAAGATATGGCGCCACTACTTATATGGGGTTAGTGTCACGATCTACACCGATCACAAGAGTTTGAGATACATATTCACTCAGAAGGAGTTAAATCTTCGACAGAGGAGATGGTTAGAGTTTCTGAAAGACTATGACATTGACCTCCAATACAAAGAGGGGAAGGCCAATGTTGTAGCAGATGCCCTGAGCCGTCGAGCACACTCACTCCATTCGCTAGTTTCTTTCTCCAGCTTGGTTGATGAGGTGCGAGAGGCTCAGAGGACAGATGAGTACATGAGAGAGGTCAGACAGAAGCTGACAGATGGTACCTTTGAGAGTCAGAAATACGACTTCAGACTTCATGATGATGATCTGATCAGACTTAAGGGCCGGTTATGCATACCACGGGGCAACACGGATCTGAAAGACCGTATACTTAGGAATCACACTGTTCTTCAGTTTCCATCCATCCGGGAGCCTCTAAAATGTATAAAGACATGAAGAGATACTTCTGGTGGTCGGGGATGAAGACAGATGTTACCGAGTTCGTCTTGAGGTGTCTCACATGCCAGAAGGTGAAATTCGAGCACCGACGACCGGGCGGAATGGTACAGTCGATGCCAGTTCCGGAGTGGAAGTTCCATGATATCTCCATGGACTTCGTAGTTGGGCTTCCACCTGCTAGGGGAGGTCTCAACATGATATGGGTGGTGGTGGATCGCCTTACCAAAGTAGCCCGATTCATACCGATGAAGGATACTTGGAAGGTGACCAAATTAGCTGAGTTATTTGAGAAAGAAATCATGAGACATCACGGGATACCAAAGACCATAGTGTCAGATAGAGATACCAGATTCCTTTCGAGGTACTGGAGAGCTACCAGAGAAGCGTTGGGTACAGAACTCAAGCTGAGTACCGCGTTCCATCCTCAGACAGATGGTCAGACTGAGCGTACTATTCAGACACTCGAGGACATGCTGAGAGCATGTGCCTTAGACTTCCAGGGCAGTTGGATTGACAGATTGCATCTGATCGAGTTTTCATACAACAACAGCTATCACGCTTCGATCAAGATGGCACCTTTTCAAGCGCTGTACGGTAGACCATGTCGTACACCGCTCTGCTGGGATGAGTCGAGTGAGACGGTCATTATAGGACCAGAGTATTAGAACAAGTTAAGGCTGAAGTTCAGCAAATCAGGGAGAACATGAAAGCTGCTCAAGATAGGCAGAAGTCGTATGCTGATGTTCGACGACGGGACCTGGAGTTCGCAGTGGGCGACCAGGTATTTCTGCGAGTTTCACACGATGAAGGGTGTATTCAGGTTTGGGCAGAAGGGCAAATTAAGCCCGAAATTTGTTGGTCCTTATGAGATTACGGAGCGGGTGGGCCCGGTTGCTTACAGGTTGAATTTACCTGCTGAGCTGGGTAAAGTGCATGATGTTTTTCATGTTTCACAGCTAAAGAAATACATGCACCACCCCTCCCATGTGTTAGAACCTGAGAGGTTGACTTTAGAACCAAATATGAGATCAGTGGAGACTCCTCAGAATCTTGGACAGTAAGACTAGGGACACTCGCCACAATCAGTGCGACTGGTGAAGGTTCTCTGGTCTAACCAGGATGTCGAAGAGGCCACGTGGGAATTAGAGGATAAGATGAGGGCGAAGTACCCTTCTTTGTTTACTGACTAGATCGTCTGTATAGGGTACGGGGCGTACCTCCTTTTTAAGGGGGGTAGAGCTTCCTCGCTTTTGAGTTAGGAAACGATCATGTTTGTCGTTTGTTTTGTTGTTAAGATGTGAATTTGTGTAAGTTGCTACACTTCGGTGTAAGTTTGAGTTATGTATAATACTTATGTATTGTATTTGAGATTGACCTTTGAGTCTTGAGATGTGTGAATGTGAATATAAGATGTGGTGTTAAGATTAAGGGAATTAAGTACCGTGAATGATTAAGCACATATGTGAACTTTGAGGACAAAGTTCTTTTAAGGGGGGTAGATTGAAATACCCCAAACTTAGATATGGTGTTTAAATGATAAACTAAGATATAAGGAGGCTAAATAATGCCTTAGAAACATTAAGAAACATTTCTAATCAAAGAAAATATAAGGAAACACCAAAAGAGCAGTTTAAGCAAAAACGTGCTCTAAGCTTGGAGAGACTTGGGAGAGTACCCAAATATTGTTCTAAGACCTTAGTAATCCTAATGGTCATTTTAAATCAATTACCAAAAAACCAAGCTTGAAAACAAGTTAAAACACAAAATGTGCTTTAAGGAGTCTTAAAGCACGTTTTTGAAAAATTGTCTTGTAAATGGTTTTGAATGGCTAATGTCCATCATTACTCTTTAATTAACATGTGTACTATATAGTATCACATTTGGAAGTCTATATCAATGGGAAATCAAAAATTTCACAACAATGTGCCTTGTTTTGTGAATAGTAAATTAATTAAGCTAGTTTATAACATAAGTCAATATAAGTGAGATATTTGGTCAACAAAGACTTAAGTACCCCTTGTTACTAATGGGGGCCGGTTTCTTATAAGGTGAGTCACTACCTTCATGACTCATTAAGCAAATAAAGATTTGTAAAGCAAAAGTACTATTCACCTTTTAACATAAATATCACACTTTACTTACCTCTCTCCTCACTTCTTCTTCCTTTGTTTCCCACGGTTTCTTGCTCTCTCTCCCTTCTCCATTAACGTGAAAGCAACTCCATGCTAGCTCCATCTAGCCTTGCACACAACTCACTCATTTTAGCTCCAAAACCAAAACAAATTACATATTCTCCTTAGTTAGCTCAAGCTCTCTCTTTCTATCTTTTCAAAACTTCAAGAGCTTCATTTTGGTGCCAAGTCAAACCACCATTAGAGGAGGAAATTCAAGTTTGGAGACTCCATTGGCTTCTCCATTCTCTTAAGGTAAAGAAAGTGTAAGAAAATCTAGGTTTCCATCATTTTCTTCCTTGTCCGAAAATTTGCACTCATGGGACTCCATGTTTATGCCTTGTTCTAGCTTGTTTTCTACTCTTCAAAGGATTGTGGAGGTCCTTCTTGCTTCATATCCAAGCTTGTCTTGAGAAACCAAGGTAAAACAATCACCTTAATACCTTAAAGCACATTTTTAACCTAGGGTTTGTTCCTTAGGGTTAATGTATTATATAGTACTCATTGGAGTCATTGGATATTGGTTAGAACATTGGCAAGGAGATATATATTGGTGACCGAGATTGAGCAAAGAAAAACCTAAGGAAGAAAGCTTTTAAAGCTTGTAAAAGAACAAGGTAAATTACTTACCTTAAGGTGTTTTATTGTTTAAGGGAATGGGATTTAGATATGTGATGAGTTTAGTGTAGAGTTTACATTAGAAAAGGGTTATATAAAACCTAGGAGAAACAATGACTATACTTGTGAACTTGTGACTAAAGAGCAAATGAGAAGAAGAGATAGTTAAAACAATGTTGAGATGAATTATAAGAAGCATTTTATTTCAATGGGAGCCTTGTTGTGTGTATTCGCAGGTTAAAGGCAAATATATGTGGAAATTCAGTGGTTAAGATTATTGTCATTTAAGGGCCTAAGTGCCAAGCATTTTAAGTTTAAGCACTATATGATGATGTGGTGTAGTTTTGGTGTAAATTGTGTGTTAAGGTGTTGTGATGAGAATTTGGGTGATGTTGGTTGTTTGATGGGGAAAAAACATGTGTTAGGATGTGCTATGTACTAGAGAACCCATGGCAAAATTTAAAGGAGAACTTAAGTGTTTAAGATATTCTAAGGATTTCATGACTAAGGAAGTACTAGGAAGTTTTAGAGGTTGTCTCGATGAAAAAGGGGTGAGTTTAAGGTGTTTAATGAGTTATAATGACTTAGGCATTACTATGAAGGATTTAGGAATCAAGAGAATGTAATTGAGTATTTAGGACTTAGGCAAATGTTGGTAAACAACTAGGAAGGAAATAATGTGTTGATGGATGGAAGTTTAAGCTTGTGAAGGAACTTTAAGTAAATGCATAAAAGAGTTTTAGATGGTGAAAGATGCTTGGGCGATGATGTTATAGTGGTGAGGAAAAAATTTGGCATAGTGGTTACATTAGGTATGAACCACCACCTAGAAACCTAGTGGAAAACATTACAAGTGTTAGCATTATTACAAGGAAAATGCATAATGACTAAGGTAAATCTTGGTGAATGATTTCATGTGTTTAGAGGAGGGCTTAAGGTGTATTTGAGGTGCCCAAATGAGGTTATAACATATTAGGATATATGAGGAGAGGTTTGGAGTTAAAAGAGAATTTAGAAACAAGGTTCTGGAGCCGACCGACCGTAGGACCGGACCTGCAAGGTCGGTCGAGCTCAGTTTACACTACCGGAGAAAGTTTCTGGAATGGACCGACCTTGGGACTGGACTTGCAAGGTCAGTCGGGCATGTATTTTGTGAAGGAATTAAGTCTCTGGAATGGACCGACCTTGGGACCGGACTTGCAAGGTCGGTCGGGCATGTATTTTGTACGGTAATAAGTCTCTGGAATCGACCGAACATGGGACCGGACTTGGCAAGTTCGGTCGAGCTTAAATTTCCCTCGGGGAAACTCTCGGGAATGGACCGGACTTGCAAGGTCGGTCGGGGTAGAATTTTCAAACGGTGAAGTGTTCTGGAATGGATCGACCTTAGGTAAGGTCGGTCGGAAGTTCGGTCGAGCCTAAAAATAAAAAAAAAAGAAATTTTGAATTCTAAGGATGGTAATAGGTAATAAGGTATACCTTTGGTAGGGTGGTAATGATTAGGACCCTAAGAACTTAAGGAACTAAGTTAAGTTAAGTATAAGTTTTAATGTTTAAAGTTAAGTTTGTAAGCTAAGTGGCAAAGACTTAAGAGGGTATTAAATGGGAATCTTTAGGGACTAAGTGAGTTAAGTAAGGTGCAAATGACTAATGACCTAAAAATGAATGAATGATTTAGGTTTGTGAGTTGGGACCCCGAAGAAGGTTAATCAAACAACGATCGACGGTGAACGGTACAATCCTTCTTGTGACCTGCTTGCTAACGAGGTGTCCCTCGGCTTGTGTGCTATCTGTTTAATTGCTATGACTAAAACAAGATAAAGCATGCAACCGGTTATATTTATTCTTGTTGTGTTTGTGTTATCTTTACACTAACCCGCGAGACTTGAGATGGTTACTAACCAAGTTTAGTACTTACTGAGTTAAGAATAAGAGTTAAGTTTGGTGGTCGTTGGTTAATGCCCGTTAGGGCTTAGCTAGCACATGGTGATTAAGATGTCTACTAACTGGAACTTGAGTGAGGAAACCCGGGACCGATCTCCGGTCATGCATGCTAAGGAAAAAGGGGGACGGTATCTGAATCAGATCCGCCCTCCGCTTAAGGACTTGTCTTCGGACTTGTAGCCTAGGGCCGGTTGCCGGCTCAGCTACGCTGGACTCCCGTCCAGAGTAGGTGGCATTAAGATGGTGCGGTGGGATCACCTAAATCCCAGGTTCGAATTAAGCTACAACCAATCCCTTCCAGGAACGGTTTGTAAACTGAGAATAAGTTGAGATTAAGATTAAGGTAAGGTAAGGAACTGAGATTAAGGAAATGAGGACTAAGGAGGGGGTTACTAACCCACTTGATAAGGGAACGCTTGAGTCGTTCATTGTTTGTGAACTATATATGTTCATCTGTGGTTATTGTTATTGCACTTCATGTTATGCTTGTGTATGTAATCAATTTCCATGCTATCGACAATTAGTCGTCGTAGCCCCGTTAGCTTGGGGGCCATGAGAGGGTGTACCAGCATTCGTGCTGACCCCCTCGGGGGCTATTTTTACACTTGCAGGTAAGAGACCCATGAGGACGCACTACCAGAGTAGGAGCGGTTAGACTTAGGGTGGGATGTTTATTTGAGTTCGGGTTGCGCCTGTGCACCCGACTGTTTATATTTAAACTGATGTAAGGTTGTGTTTATGATTTAGCTACTTGTACTCGGTTGGTTGTGGTATTGTGCATGGTGATGTATTGGGTTGGCTAAGTATTTTGGATAAGTATTGTAAATGTTAAGGCCGGTATAATCTAACGATCAGACCGTGGCAAGGTCCAGGTGTTTATGATTTCCGCTGCGACATATTCGTTTAAGTGTTCAGTTTTGCGATAACCACGATTGGCTTTGGATGGGGTGTTACACATGTATTCGACCAAATGGTCGGCGTACCCTCGCTAGTACACGGGGTATGCGGTTGTCATATTCAGCGTAAGCTGACCCCCCTCGCGGGAACATTTTTAGTGTGCAGGTACCCGGAGCGGATACGGTCGCGTAAGGGACCGGTAGCACGACTGGTATTTAAAAGAATCTAGTTTGTGAGGAATGGGTAGTAGATTGACTCCTAGTGAGTATGTATGAATTTGGGAGAAGTATTGTATTGATTTGGAACCTAGTAAACTCGGTATGCGTAGTGTATTATCTTGTACGGAGTTGTGGAGTATTGTATTGAATGGAGTATGGTATTGAATGGAGTAATGTATCGTATGGAGTATTGTAGTATTCAGTGTGTAATGAGGGTATGTATTGTATTAAGTAGTACTCGGATATTCCGGTCCATCAGACCGATGCTGTATGTAGCAGTAGTAGCCTTGTTAGTCACGTGGGTGACTAACGGCATTGTATCACCCGATGTATGTAAGTATGTATCCGCTACGTGACTCGGGAAGCACGAGGAGATTGGACGGTAATGATTGAATTAATAGTAGGGGTGTTACAAAAAGTGGTATCAGAGCGAAGTGTCGCTCTGATGACTGGAAATACCGAGCTTAGGAAATACCGAGTTAGGAATTAGAAGCTTTGGGCTATGGGCTGAGTGATGGCATTAGAGAGATGCTAGTTAGGAACTCCCGGTGAGTACCGGATACCTACAACACCAGTCCCGCCCACCGCAAACCCCATTGTATAACTTGGGAAAGGACGCCAGAGAGAAGAAAGCCTTCTCATACTCGGGGAAAACCCGATCTGGCAGTTGTGAAGTAATCACACAGTAAACAAGAACCGACGTATGGTAGATTCCGAGAAATGGAAGACCCGGAAGTGGATCCCGGGTGAACAACAATAGCCGCACTTAATAGCGGTAGTATAAACACTCCAACCACAAGGAGGCTATAACTTGCAACAGCATGGGGCGACATGCTTAGCAGTCGCAGAACCTAGCTAAACAACCCACATAGGAAAAGAAGCACTAACCGTGCACGAAATGGAAACAGGAGCAGTAATGAAACCCGAGACACAAGTCTACAGGACAACAGTAATAGCCAAGCAGCACCACCAACGGTGAGCTAGCTGGCTAAGGACATAGTCGGGAGTGACTGACTCCAAAACTACAACGCCAAAAAGGTTACAAACCTGGCCAACATAGCTCAGACAGCTACGAGAATATTCACAAGATATAATCTGACGTAAATACAACTGTAGTGCCTAAACCAAATCAGGCTCAGTAACCACAACAAACGTGTGGGAACAAGTAACAAGGAACAACACAACCAAGTCAAAGGGGGAGCTCCAAGGATTGGAGAAGTACCCTGATCAATGACAGCCATGTCAAACTCACTGAGAAGTTACTCAGAAGAGTAATTAACCTAAGTAAATGATCAACAAGATCAAGGGAAGAGCCTACGAGACTAACAAATGCGAGTGGGAACCATACCGTGATCGGTATAGGATTACTCAAAAACCACCAGTACCACGCACTTGCCAGGCAAGTGCAGTAAGAACATGAATATGTAAAGGAACACTAACATGTCACAAGTGCATAGCAATGTACGGTGACCGAAATGAAACAACTACAGGATCACACATCCTAACAACTAGAAGTATGGAACCTTAGAAAGGCCTAACGGCCGGATCACTGTATTTAGAACATACCGGTAAGCGAGAAGCTCGACTTGGTCAAGACCTCAAACATGGCTATGCCATGAGAGACTTCTTTTAACACCGAACCATAATTTTAAAACCCAAAATCTTCTTTCAAAACCACAACCTTTCTTTAAACCTTGGATTTTAAAACCGAACCAACCGAACTACAGTGAGTATCATCGATTGATACAAGCGAAGTTGACCATAGAATACTTCACCTAGGCGTGTGACGAACACTACGAGTGTACCCAATCACGGGATGTGGGACAACCGCACTCAGAAGGAGCTTGCGGGCCTGACACATAGTTAGGTAAGTGGCAACGTATCAACACGGTACCCCACGTATGTATACATGTAGTGTACGAAACACGGGAAGTAGTCAACTCCGCTCTACGGACCCGAGTAAATTCTAACCAAACAACTGGACACTACGGACAATCAAGGAGAAGGAAACTCAGTTAAGGAACAAGTGTAAGGAACTCAGAGAATCCATCTGAAGATAAGGAATGAAGACTGGAAGGTGCAAAGAGCACGTACTAGTAGCAAAGACATTGGATATGTCTCAAGTAATTCAAGCAATCACCTGACAGCTGGAAGGGATACCCAGACTGAACACAGTAAGGCATAGGCCTAATGTGAACACAAAAATGCTCGACCAATGGGATAGAACTCCCAAGAGCAATCACGAGATTACCATGAAGAAAAATCCATCATTGAAGGGAATATTAAACCTAGTCTCAAGCGCTAGGAGCAAGTATAAACGGTCTACCCAACGACGGGAGACGTTATAAATCTAAAGGGAATAGCTTAATACAACACCATAAGACGGTATATAGGACAACACATGTCATAAACATCAGCCGGATGTAACGGCGTGATCCAACGGCACCCAGGAGCAATCCTTGATGGGTGTCTGAGATAACAGCAGTTGAACGAGTGTCTTGATGAGAGCACGGAAGCTAGAACAAATATTCGGTTAGAACACCGAAGGGATTTCACTTAACAGGAAATACCCTAAATTAGCATCAGCTTGCCTAAAGGGTCTCCTATGAACGGAAGCGTGATGTCACGACTTACCATGGAGCCTAGTAATACCTCCAACCTACGGAGTATACATGGAGTAGAAACATGTGTAAGCAGCTTGCGAAGAGCATAGCTTGCAGCAATAAGGCTTAATGGCCACAAACCAATACGTTGTGTAAACTGAAATGGTTGCAAAACCACACCAGTGGATAATAAGACTTACAAGAAATATTATCCCATATGACAAGGAATCAACAACTGGACCACCAATTTAAACCCAACCTCTTGAGTGGATTGGAGTAATGGTCAACTCAGCGTCACTGTCACTAGAACATCAGTCTAGTATGCAGTTGACAAGCTTTAACTACTTTCATGCCTTCTGTAGCAATGATAACACAGGGGCATAGAAATCGGGATAAATGCCAACATTGGCCTAGTCCACGCCTGGACACTACGGAAACTCGAGGAAAAGTACCCCTCGTTAATCGAAGACCACCAAGGTGGTGAAGACGTGAACCCTTAGAAGGGGCTTCCATCTACTATAACAACAAAACTTGTACGTATAGATACTGCCAAGAGACAACGAATAAGGAAGTGAGATTTCCAACCACCACGCCTACGAGAGGCTGTGGACTGTAGAAGCACATCGCTTAAGAGCATTGAAGCTCGAAGGAGTAAGCACACTCCTTATGCACCCAATCATGTGGTGAACCATTGTATAAATACTTACATGGTGAACCTTGTCATGAGACCTGTGAGTGGGAACACACCCCTCAACGAGAACTTTCACCTACCAGTGATAGAATACCCTTCAATTGGAGAACGGGACCAGAAAACCCTTGAAGTTTGGGGATGTCCCGGTAAGGTACATGCAAAAGCAAACCGCATAGCTAGAGCCTATGATCAATGCTCATCACTATGGAGACAGTAATTGTCAAAACAATCGATGAGTGTGCATATTGCACACCATGAATGACCGGCGCTCAAGAGAACTTGTAACCCGATAAACCAAACGATATCATGAATAAGGAAGTAATGTGAGGTGAGCTAACCTACACATGAAACCTAAATTGAAATAAAACATCCCCACAATGGGAAGATAATAGTATCGCGGTATACTACGACAACCGTCATACATATGACTAGGAACCTCCTAGTGTTTGTACACCATAAGGAAATGATGCCAACGACAATGGCAAGGAGTAAAGGTAAGCTACCACAATAACGGAGACCGTAAAAACGATGTTGTATAGTGAGTAAGAATACGGTGCGCAACAAGCGACCGCTATGAGGAAGTAGTTGGACAATGACACGAAGTATAAGTATGAGATGACAAGCAGAAATATTCATCCCTATCACATAAGTGATTTACTGCCAAGCGTTTACGCCTCTGCACTCTGTATGACTGAGTGTTTTGGTATTGCACTCGCGCAGTAATAATCTAATGCGATAGCTAGGAATATGGAAATGTAAACCGTAGTAAACCTTTCTTTCACCAACAACATGGCATAAGCCAGTCAAGCAAGCTTAGTAACAAACCGTGCGGCCTAAGGCCAAAGAAGCACGAAAAGTGTAAGCACACTAACAATCACAAGATGTGAATTCCATTGGAATAAAAGGTGAAAGAAGACTGAAGAAAGTCACTCAGACCGACGCATTGAGAATGCAAGGTCATACAAGCAAAGAACACTTGTACTGAACCAGAAGAACTGGTATTATTCAGAAGCTAGTGACAACAGAGGAAGCACTGCAACTAGGTAGTGACTTAACCTCGCCCGACAACAAGTCGGAGGGACTTAGTGAATAATCGTGGGAGTACGAATAATATGTATAATAGATTACCAGAAAGCTGGTTATAATCTAAAACTCATTGAGTTCAAACAGTGGTAAAAGAATACCACACTGTTAGTAAACCTTATTCCCACAATAGAGGGATAAAAAGGTGATGTATAGCACATTAAGGATAACATGAAGGGTGAGTAACCCAAGTTATCAGGGTCGCGCAGCAGAAGCTAGTGGGCCCTAACTAAGAAATGTAATACACCTAGTAAGTACGAAAGAATGGCTATTAATGCCTTGAAGCCTAATAGGCTAGAACTGAATTAATTAGGAGTTAAATAAACTCATGTACGAATCCTCGGTGCAAAGACTAAACCATTGGTATGGTTAAGACCCTTTGACCAGAGCATATTGTATAGTATATCGTAATGAAGCTAAACGCTTCAGATTGCCCAAATCAAGTAACCAATGTTTAATAGTAACATATGGTAGATTACGTGGGCGTAATCCTTTTAAGGGGGGTAGAGCGAAAACCGCTTATACAAGTTTTATAAATAAAACACATAAAACTATAATGTGCATAGCACAAATGAGAATTGATTTAATGATTGGTACTTATGTAAATAAATAACTACGTATTCATTCATATTGTAACTGTGGTAATTAGGCACGAGAGATGCGAATACCATAGGATGAATATACCCATCTTGTAACCCTAGTGGAAAAGTATTAGTAAAGAAGAGTAGAGTAACTCTTGGGGAATGATAATTCTTGTAGTGTGTGTCTATCTGAAGTTAGACATGGTATTACGATGCATGAGTCGGTATAAAACCGATGTATAACCTAAGGAAATTGAGTTCCCTAGGTGATTGTCTTGAGACAATTGAGAATGAGTAGTGGACGGAGCTCCACAAGTATTGTATTCTTAAGAAGTAGTACGGATTGACTATGAGTAGTAGAGGATTGTAACCATGAGTAGTGTATTCGTAAGTATGTTATTGGAAGTAAATCGAGGACAACCGAAATTTCCTAAGACTGTAGTTCCTCCTAAGTACTGTAGTCCTTAGCTAGAATATTTGAGATGAAGGAGAGTAGTGAATGGAAGTAGTAACAGACGATGAAATGAGTATGTAGGTATTGAATCTTGAAGCAAGTATTTGGAAGTAGAGTGAGGATGATTGATGGACTGAATTCCATCCTTTGGAGATGTGTGAAATTGTAATCACGACTAGGCAGAGTAAAAAGATAGAAAATTGAAATAATCAACTATCTGTTTGTTTGAAACTGATGTGGGAAGTCGAACTTGATCCTGATCAGATCGAGGGAAACCGAACACAAATTGGGGTGGAAAGATAGTGCAACACTGATGCTGATCACATCAGGGTTGAACGATTCTTGAAGCTCCCCTTAAGTGGTCACAAGAATCACATAGGATAGAAGTAATGAATATGAATTGGAATTTGAAGTTGTGTGTTTTAGAAAATTTTTAATTGGTAGTAGTGAAAGAATTTCCTTTAGTATGGAGAATGAGGATCTGCTAGAAGGGTGTACCGAAGAAGATAGTAAGGTAGTATGTTGTATTATTCCAAGGGCAGCGGGACGTAGAGGAGTCCTGTGTCTAGATGACCTTGGTGCCTGAGGGATTGTATGTGTATTGCATTGCTTGGGGATAGCTTTGCACCGTATGTATGTATAAATCTTGTAATGTGGAACCAGATGGTGGGACGTGATGCGGATGGAAGTAAGCATGGTATACTTGTATTGTATGGAATGTGGAGACCTGAAGTAATGAATTCAGAAATTGTAAGGAGGAAGAATGTACGACCTTTGGCATAGACAAGTAAGAATGAGCAAGTATTGAAATCCTATAACCTTGAGCAACTTTGAGGACAAAGTTCTTAAGGGGGGTAGATTGAAATACCCCAAACTTAAGTATAGTGATTAAGATCATTCTAATCCGTATTTAAGAGCCTAATAATGCTAGAGTAATATTGGTAAGGAAAAATAAATCCAAAAGAAATAAATAAACGCTTAAAAAGCGGAAAACGCTAAATAAGCGTTAAATAACCATAGGAGGTATGAGACCTCGGTTAGCGTATTATATGGATTCTAAAGGTTTAATAAGACCTAAATAATATGGGAACGATTCCCGAAGAAAACGGATCCAAGAAATGTATTAAAACGCTAAAAGAGCTTTAGCGCACGTTTTTCGAGGAAACCCGAAAACGTGACTTTAAGTGGTCAAACAGACCCGTAAAAATTATGAACCATTAAATAACAATTATTAAGCATGTATGAAAGCTTAATAGTCAATAAAAATAATTAGGCGAGAGAATTCCGGAAAACGGGTTCCGGTTAGTAAAAACTGTAACAACCGGGAAGTAGTGGGGTGACATTGTAATAAAAGAAAACTTGTGTGTCCACTTTTGTAAATAAAAAGCAAAAATTGAGTGAGTGTGTGTGTGTGTGATCGGTAGCCCCTTTCCCTCACACTCTCTTTACTTCTCTAATATGCTAAAGGACAACAATAAAGTAAAAGCAAATAAAACACTCTCTCACCTCACTCTCTCATTTCCCTCATCTCTCTCTTCTTCCTTATCCCCATCGATTTCTCTCTCTTCTCCCTCCTATGCTGGGATTTTTGAAGCTCCAAGAAGCTCCAATGGCTTCTCCACTTTGACTCCATGCTCCACCTCCATGTGAGCCCCAAATGCAAAAATAAATACATATTCTTGCTCCCCTCATCATCCTCTACACTTCCCTCTTTTTAAAATTCCAAAATGATGAAGTTCATTTTCGTGGGTATACCCCATTGGTGAAGAAAATAGCATCAATGTGTAGCTTGGGGTTCCCTCTTCCATCAAGGTAAAAATCTACATGAAAAACTCATGTTTTCTTCATCTTTTCATAACCGATTTTACCTCCTGTAATACCTTTTTTCTCTCTCTCTTTTGAGCATAAATTTCACCTTGCAATGGTGGTGGACTCCTTCTTGAACCAAGGGCTAAAGCCCCTCCTAAAACTCCAAAGGTAAACCCTAGAATTTGTTTCAAACACTCCAAGAATTGATTAATTTAAGGGTTAGCATTTTAATTGCATTTTTTGTGTACATTGGGTGATGGGAATGGAGTTTGGCAACTCCATTCCCCATGTAGCCGATTTTGAGGCAAGAAAGGAAGAAGGAGGAAAAATGTGAAAGAAAGAAGGGATATAAGCTCAAGGTAAGAGCCTTTCCTAATGTTAAATTCTATTGCATTAGAGTAATGGGAATGGGTAAAATATTTAAAGAACCCAAAACCTTGTACTAGTATTGAGAATTGTGAAGTTTGAGTATTTAAGAGCAAGTATGTGGATTGTAGGCCTTAGAGCCAAATAATTGTATATGAGTATTGTATTGTGGATTGAGGAAATATTGGTGTATTGGGATTTTGTATGTGTGCTGGTAGAACCCTTGTATGGGTATGGCTAGAATAGGCATGAATTTGGTGAGAAGGTGTATGTGTGGCTAAGTAAGAAAAGTAGCTGAGCTATGGCAAAATTTTGGTAGGAATATGTACAATTATGGATGACTTGGTGAATGGGAGAACCAAGGTGTGTATGGAAGTTAGTGGAGATATTTAGTAACTATGGATTGGTACTTGTAGTATGAGTATGTGGAAGTGTAAAATCTGTAGCAAGAAGTAGTATAATGCATTGGAGGAACTAGGAGAAACTAGGTGTGCTTGGAGAGCCTAAAGTGTGAAGTAAACCACTTTGTAACAGATTTTGAAAGGAGCTAGATAATGGGAAGGATTGAGTGGAAGGTAATGTAATGAGGATATTAGTAGTGGTATTGGTAGTAAGAGTATTGAATGATAAAGGTTAGGTTGAAAATCTGTAGCATTTGAGGAAAGAGCAAAATCTGTAGCATTGGTGAAAAGGGAACTAGTATAAGTGTTGAGAAGAAGTGAGGGAAAATGTGTAAGTGAATGTAAGGATTGAGTAGCAAGTTTGGTGTATGAACTAAGGTGATTTAGAACATCTAAATGAGTGGTAAACATGTAGGAAAGTATTGGTCAAGATTGGGGAAACAATGGGTAAAGAAAACACCCAAAAACAGATTTTAAAACTGAAGTACTGGGCCGGACCGACCTTAGGACCGAACTTGCAAGGTCGGTCGAGCCCAGATTTACAAGACGGGAAACCTTCTGGAGTCGACCGACCTTGCGACCGGACTTGCAAGTTCGGTCGGACCAGAAATTCTCCCGTCAGAAACCTTCTGGAATGGACCGAACTTGTGACCGGACTTGCAAGTTCGGTCGGCCAGAAAAATTCCCGTAATGCAAGCTACTGGAATGGACCGACCTTGCGACCGGACTTGCAAGGTCGGTCGGGCTAAAATTTTCAAATACGAAACTTACTGGAATGGACCGACCTTGGGACCGGACTTGCAAGGTCGGTCGGCCCTGGAATTTTCACACGATGTAACCTACTGGAATGGACCGGACTTGCAAGGTCGGTCGCAAGTCCGGTCGAGTCAAAAAAAAATGTTTTAATTATATGATTATAGTAATCATATATACATGTATATATGCCTATATACACATATGCATATATATGTAGTAACACACCATTAATGAAGTAGTAATGGTAAAAAGTAAGTAAATGAGTAAGGAAGCAAGCTTAAGAAGTAAAGGAAAAGAATGGTTTTATAACCAAGTATGAATGTAAAGGAGTAGTAAGTAAACATTGAGAATATCAATGAAGGAGTAAGTTAGATCAATAATAGACCATTGATCATACTACTTCATGTATGTATAGGAATCCAATAGTTGATCCTCGAAGGAGCCGGTAGTGCGAATACACGGTGACGGTATGATTTCTTCATGCTCTGTATCCTAACCTGGTTACCCCGATTTGTGTGCTTATGTGATCACCAATAAGATAAATGCACGAATCGGATTTGTATGCACTTAACTGTGTTTGAACTATTGTTCTTGTTGTATTTCTTGAACAATTAGTTTGTATAATTCATGAAATGAATGAATGAATTGAGAAGTATGTGTAAGTATTGTGTACTTGTATTGTATGTATGTATGGAAATGAAGTATTGACTTCTACTAATTCCTAACATTCTAACTCCTAACTTGAGTAATGAGTAAATGGAATGAGTAGAAGTCCGATATAGTTTCGGCCACGCGTGAGGATAAGGAAACACAAGAGGTTGGATCCGAATCCTGGCTATAATCTTTTCCTTGGACCAATTCCCTTGAATGGGTAGCATCCTGGATTAGTGGGCCACCCAAAGCCCGGTGGTGGGATGTAGTAATCCCTGCCCGGAGGTCATACCGACTTAACTGGAAGTAAAGTATGTAAGAAGTAAGTATTGTATGTGTATTGGTCTTGACTATTGTAAGTCATTGACCTGGAGTAAGAAGTATTGAACACCCGATTAACCCGGGCGTGTAATGAAGCTAACTGGACCTTGCATGTATTGGAGAATTGTATCTCCGTATTGCGTATTGTGTATGTAATGAGGAAGTACTGTGTATGTATATTATGGGAGATGGTAAGTAAGTATTGGTTGACTCGTATTGTCTTCAAGCATGTACTGTTCTGTGCGTATGTATGTATACTTGTGTAGTATTGTAGTATCGTGAATGAAGCATGTATGTATGTATGTATGAACGTATGTATTGCAAAATGAATTGCATGTATTCGACCAAATGGTCGGCGTACCCTCGCTAGAACGCGGGGTATGCAATTATCATATTCAGCGAAAGCTGACCCCCCTCGGGGGAACGTTTTTAGTGTGCAGGTACCCGGAGCGAATACGGTCAAGGTAAGAGACCGGTGGGCGCCTCGTAATTAGAAGTATCTAGTTTGTGAGGAATGGGTAGCAGATTGATTCCTAGTAAGTGTGTATGAATTTGGGAGAAGTACTGTATTGATTTTGGAACCTAGTAAACTCGGTATGCGTAGTGTATTATCTTGTACGGAGTTGTGAAGTATTGTATTGAATGGAGTACGGTATTGAATGGAGTAATGTATCGAATGGAGTATTGTAGTAATCAGTACGTAATGAGGGTATGTATTGTATTAAGTAGTACTCGGATATTCCGGTCCATCAGACCGATGCTGTATGTAGAAGTAGTAGCCTTGTTAGTCACGTGGGTGACTAACGGCATTGTATCACCCGATGTATGTAAGTATGTATCCGCTGCGTGACTCGGGAAGCACGAGGAGATTGGACGGTAATGATTGAATTAATAGTAGGGGTGTTACAATCACCAATGCGGTGAAGACATGAACCCTCAGAAAAGGCTTCCATCTACTATAACAACAAAGCTTGCACATGTAGTTGTTGCTAAGAAACAATCGAACAAGAAAATGAGATTTCCAAACCACTACGCCTACAAGAGGCTGTGGACTATAGAAGCACCTCGCTTAAGAGCATAGAGACTCGAATGAGTAAGTATACTCCATACACAACCAAGACCATGGTAAACCTTGTCATGAGACTCATGAGTGGAAACAAACCTCTCAACAAGAACTTTCATTTATCAGTGATAGAATACTCCTCAATTGGAGAACGGGACCAGAAAACCCTTGAAGTTTCTTGGGATGTCCCGGTGACGTATATACCAAAGTAAAACTGCACAACTAGAGCCTATAACCAATGCTAGCACTGGAAAGACAGTAATTGTCAAAAACAAACAATGTGAGTGCACATTGCACACCACGAATTACCAACGCTCAAGAGAGCTTGTCAACTAAGATATTTGACAAATTGTATTATAAATGATGAAGGAATGTGAGGTAAGCTAACCTACACATGAAACCTAAATTGAAACAAACCATCTCCACATTGGGAAGATAGTAATATTGCGGTATGCTACGACAACCGTCATACACACGAACATTGGAAATCCTCAGTGTATCCACACCACAATGAAATGGTGCCAACGACAATGGCAATGAGTAAAAGCGAGCTACCACAGTAACAGAGACAGTAAAAGCGATGTTGTACAATGAGTAAGAATACGGTGCGTAACAAGCAACCGCTATGAGGAAGTAATTAGTCAATGACACAGAGTATAAGTATGAGAAGACAGGCAGAAATATTCATTCCTATCACATAAGTGACTTACTGCCAAGCGTTTACGCCTCTACACTCTGTATGACTGAGTGTTTTGGTATCGCACTTGTGCAGCTAATGATCTTGTGGGATAGCTAGGAATATGGTAAATGTAAATTGTAGTAAATCCTTCTTTTCACCAACGAACATGGCATAAGCCAGTTAAGCAAGCTTAGCAACAAACCGTGCGGCCTAAGGCCAAAGGAGCACGAAGAGTGTAAAACACACACTAACAATCACAAGATGTGAATTCCATTAGAATAAAAGGTGAAAGGATACTTAAGAAAGTCACTAGGACCAACGCATACGAAATGCAAGGTCATACAAGTAAAGAACACTGTACTGAACCAGAAGAACTGGTATAATCCAGAAACTATTGACAACAGAGAAAGCACTACAACTAAGTAGTGACTTAACCTCACCCGACAATAAGTCGGAGGAACTTAGTGAATAATCATGGAAACACGAATAGTATGTACAATAGATTGCCAAAGCGCTGGTTACAAATCTAAACTCGTTGAGTCCAAGCACGGTAAAAGAATACCACATTTGTTTAGTAAACCTTATTCCCACAATAGTGGAATAAAAAGGAGATGTATAGCACATTAAAGATAACATGAAGGGTGAGAAACCCAAGTTATCAGGGTCGCGCAGCAGAAGCTAGTGGGCCCCAGCTAAGAAATTGAATACACCTAGTAAGTATGAGACAATGGCTATTAATGCCTTGAAGCTTGATAGGCTAGAACCAAATTAATTATGAGTTAAATAAACTCATATAGGAATTCTTGGTGCAAAGACTAAACCATTGGTATGGTTAAGACCCTTCGACCAGAGTATAGTATGTAATAAATCGTAGAGAAGCTAAAACGCTTCTGATTGCCCAAATTGAGTAAACCAATGTTCAATAATAATAACATATGGTAGATTACGTGGGTGTAATCCCTTTTAAGGGGGGTAGAGCGAAAACCGCTTAATGTAAGTTCCATGAATAAAACACATAAACTATAATGTGCATAGCACAAAGGAGAATCGAATTGATGATTGGTACTTATGTTAAATAAACATATGTACTCATTCAATTGTAATTGTGGTAATTAGGCATGAGAGATGCAAATACCATAACATGAGTTGGTATAAAACCGATGTATGAATGGAGCCCATGAGTAGTGTATTTGTAGGTAAGTTATTGGAAGTAAATTGAGGACGACTAAATTTCGTAAGTATTATATTCCGTAGTTAGATGTTTGAGATGATGGAGAATAATGGATGAAAGTAGCGAAGGTTGATGAAATGAGCACTTAGGTATTGAATCACGGAGTAAAAGTATTTGGGAAGTAGATTGAGAATGTTTGATGGACTGAATTCCATCCTTTGTTGCATGAATTTGTAATTATGACTAGGAAAAGTAAAAAGATAGAAAATGGAAATAATTAAATTATTTGTTTGTTTGAAACTGATGTGGGAAGTCAAACTTGATCCTGATCAGATCAAGGGAAACAGAACACAAATTGGGGTGGAAAGATAGTTCAACACCGATGCTGATCACATCAGGGTCGAATGATTCTTGAAGCTCCCCTCAAGTGGTCACAAGAATCACGCATAGGATAGAAGTAATGAATATAAATTGGATTTTGGAGTTGTGTGTTTTATAAAATCTTCTAATTAGTAGTTGTGAAAGGATTTTCCACTTAGACTGAAGAGTGAGTATTTGTTGGAAGCTTATATCGGAGAAGATAGTAGTATAGCATATTGTAATATTCCAAGGGCAGCGGGACATATAGGAGTCCTGTGTCTAGAGGACCTGAGTGCCTGCGGGATTGTAATGTGTATTGCATTGCTTTGGGGATAGCTTTGCACTGTATGTATGTATAAATTTTGTAATGAGGAACCGGATTGTTGGATGTAAAGCGGATTGGAGTAATAATGGTACCTTTGTATGGTATGGGAAGTAGAAACCTTGGGTAAGGAATTTAGGAATTGTAAGGGGGGAATGTATGGCCTTGGTATTAGACGAGGATAAATGAGTAAGTATAGTAATCCTGTAACCTCGAACAACTTTGAGGACAAAGTTCTTAAGGGGGTAAATTGAAATACCTTGAACTTAAAAATAGCGATTAAAATTATCCTAATAGGTATTTAAGGGCCTAATAACGCCTAATTAAATTTGGTAAGGAAATATAAATCCAAAAAGAATGAAGAAAAGCTTAAAAAGTGAAAAACGCTAAATAAGCGTTAAATAATCGTAGGAGGTATGAGACCTCGGTTAGCGTATTATATGGATTCCTAAGGATTAATAAGGCCAAAATAATATATGGGAACAACTCCCGAAGAAAACGGATCCAAATAATGTATTAAAACGCTAATAGAGCTTTAGTGCACGTTTTTTGAGAAAACCCGAAAACGTGACTTAAAGAGGTCAAACGAACCCGTAAAAATTATAAATCATTAAATAACAATAATTAAGAATTAATGGAAGCTTAATAACCAATAAAATTAAAGAAACGAGAAAATTCTAGAAAATGGGCCCAGTTAGTGAATAGTACTGAAATTGGGTAAAATAACGAGCGTTTTCTGTAAAAGACGAAAAATGCTCCAACTAGTATTACTGTGTGGGGGCGGTTTTAATAAGTCAAAAATCTCTCTCACACACACTAGACTAGTTACTAATTAACAAATCAAAAAGCAAAAGGTAAAAAGGTACAAAAAGTAGAAAAAGGACTCTCTCACCTCACTTTTTCTATTCTCTCTCTTTCCTTTGTTGTCTTCCTCACCGTGAGCTTCCCCTCCTCCCTTCTTGCTGGCAATTTCAAAGCTCCAAAGAAGCTCCAATGGCTTCTCCACTTT
Source organism: Limonium bicolor (assembly GCA_023374045.1). Taxonomy (NCBI): domain Eukaryota; kingdom Viridiplantae; phylum Streptophyta; class Magnoliopsida; order Caryophyllales; family Plumbaginaceae; genus Limonium; species Limonium bicolor. Next base: position 200,537,917 of record CM041781.1, on the reverse strand, counting down.
ACCTCCATGCTCCATCTCCATGTGAGCTCCAAATGCAAAAATAAATGTATATTCTTGCTCCCCTCATCATTCTCTACACTTCCCTCTTTTCAAAATCCAAAAATGAGGAAGTTCATCTCCATGGGTTTTCCCCATTCAAAGAGAAAATAGCATCAATGGGTAGCTTGGAGTCTCTTCTCTCCATTAAGGTAAAAATCTCCATGAAAACTTCATGTTTTCTCCACCTTCGTTTGTAACCGATTTTTACCCCTTTTGTAATGCTCTATTTTTCTCTCTCTTTTGAGCATCAATTCAACCTTGCAATGGTGGTGGAATCTTCTTCTTGAATCAAGGGCTAAAATGAAATACCCCAAACTAATTAAACATGGATTAAACATCTAATCACATTAATTAAGGCCTAAACATGCCTTAAAAGTCAACTAAGAACAACAGTGGTCAACACAAAGCAAGATATTGCACCCTTTGACTGTTTAGGGTAAATAAATACCCAAATGAACTTCTTAGGACCTAAAACTTTGTCCTAAGATTATTAACACATAACTAAACATATTGCAATTGTTGGACAACACTCCAACACAAAGAACAAGCATTTACATGCTTCAAGGTCAAGTAAGGCAAAAATGTGCTCTAAGAAAACCTTAAAGGTCTAATGACCTCTATTTGATATAAAATTGGATTCCTAAGATCACTTATTATGTAAGGAACACAATGAAACTGTTCTCAAAGAAAACGGAGCTCAGAAACACCTTGCGACACAAAATGTGCACTAAAATACCTTAAAGCACGTTTTTGTGTATGAGCTCTAAGATAATGACTTTTTGTCATTTTAAAGACTAGAGTATATTCTTTATATCATTAATTTGACATGATAGACTATATTATAAAGTCTAAATCAAAGTTTGAAAATAAAATCAAAATGGGTAATTTTGGATGAATAGTACCCAAAAATAACATTTAATTACTTATTATTAACTATGGTCAAATGTCATCCCTTGACCATACCACCCCTTGCCGACCTCCTATGGCTGTCACACCCACTCATTAATCAATCTCTAAAAAAATATCTAGCTAATCTAATGACTCACCTATTACTATTCATATAGTAACATTAAATTAAATTATAAGGAAAAACTAGCTTATTCTTCTCATTTGCTTCATTCCCAGCCGACACCACCTATCTTCATCCTCTCTTTTGCTTCTCCAAACCGTGGGTAACGCACCAAATACAGAGGATAACAACAATTGACATAGGTAAGCTTATTAAGCCATTTTATGTTCATTTCCTTCACAATTCTTTCCTCTTTCCATGAAGCAAAGCATCAACCATTTACATCCATGGTTTTAGGTTGTTTTGGAGGTTAAAAGGAGGGTGAATCTCGGCTGTAACAAGGGAAGGAGGTGGAGAAATCTAATCTTGTTCTTAAGGTATAAAAATGTGCTTTAAGCACTTATCTTTTGATTCCCTTCAAATCCGGTTGTGAAACTTGTTTCCTAGGCTTATAATCTTCTTATTAACATACTTATTCAATTGGTACATCAAGAGCTTCAAGGTATAGCCAAATCCAAGCCAAAAACACCATTTTTGGCATTTTAAACAAGGTAAAAATTAGCCATCTTCTAATCTGAGTTATACCAGTTTAAAGCTTGGTTTTAGTAGCTCTTTTGATGCTATTGTTCTACTGTAAAAGCAGGCCGAAGACAACTTATACTTGCCTTGGTATTCTAAGGTAAATTTACCTTGAAAATATACATTAAACACTTCTTATGGTTAGATCTTGCTTGGAGACTAATCATGCCTTAATTGCTGTTTGAAAACATGTAAACTAAGCTGTGGAAACTTTATCTCCAAACAGCCGTGGCCAAACAAGGCCTTAACTTGGCAAAATAAGGTATAAATCACTTAAACTTACACTTGGTATATTAATATGTGTTTATACATATGTATATATATATGCCATGAGTGAATGAGTTTATTAAGGTCTTATTTTGACCTTAGATGATTAAGGAATGGTTTAGTAAATTTTATAACTAATTAATTAACATAATTGTCAAATTTAAGACATTATGTGGAAAATTGGTAAATAAGGAAAAGATATGTGTAAGGCCGAGAGTTTAATGCGGTTTTGGGCATTTATGTGTAATTCATTTTATAAGCTAATGTTTGTAATAAGGCCATGTACTTTAGGCCATTTTATTTATGTATTTATAAGGTTTTAAATAAGTTTAGGTGCTAAAAATAAATTACCACAAGGAATTGGGGTTATAGTGTAAATAAATTAAATTTGGGGAGCTATATAATAATAAAGCCAAAAATTAGGGGTTTAAATGAGTTTAAATAAAAATTATAAGATTTTATAAAGTTTTGGGGTTAAATGGTAATTTCTGAAAAATATGGGTATAAAACCGTAATATATGGAGATTGATGGTCAAGGAAATATTAAGGAGGTCAACCTTGACCATATGGTAGGTTTTGACCAAATTAGATAAGTTAAATAACTTATTTAAGGTTTTATAATAAGATAAGTATTTAATTGTAACAATTTTATAACATATGTGGTAAATATGTTATTACCGAAAATAAAGGGTGTATAATGGTATTATAAACACCCATGGGCTATTAGGAATTTTTAGGAATTTATTTGGTTGGTTTTGGAATTAAAATAAACTATATATGTATAATATATAGTTATTATGTCATTATGACACTTTGGAATAAAAGATGGGGTGGAAATGAAATATACCGAAAGTATATGGTTAGTAAGGGTAATTATAACCCTTGGGTGAAATTTGGTGATTTTTAGAATAATATAAGGGTATTTAATAAGATATATGTATAATATATAGTTTTTATGATATTATAAAACTATATGTTATAAATTGGGCCAAATGGCAATTATAGAAACTTGGTGGATTAGAAAAATAATTTAGAACAGCACATGGGTCTGTTCGGAAATTTTACAAAAAATTAAACCATAGGTTATACCCTTTTATAAGTTGAAAATGTTATATTATATGATATATATAACATGGTATAAATAATGGGGTGATTTTGTAAATAAAGGAAACTATGGGATATGAAAAAGAATAAGATTTTGATATGGTGCCCATGCGGCAATACTATATAGTTTTGTATAAAAACTATAGGTTATAAATTAAAGGAAAAAAATATCATATTATATGATATTAGTATATGGTATAACATTACATAATGTTATGTGGTCAAAATGGAATTTAAATAAATTAAAGGGCTGTACCGAATTATAAGAGTTGGAAATACTAATTTTAGACTATGGTCTATAATGTTATAAATGTTATAACAATTATATGGTTTAAAGGGAATTAATAAGTAAGGATATTCACATTAAATAATGTGACAAACTATAAATAAATAAGATTTATAACTAGGGTATTTATTGAATAAACCTTAGGAGTTGTAATTATACAACATAAATTGTTACATAATATTAGGATAATAATCTTAATATAGGTTGTATAATATAATACAACTAATGGGAATAATCATCTAATATAAGATGATAAAAATGTAACATATAATATAAGAGTTTTATAACTCATGAGATTTACCTATATGGTAAATATATGCATATGAGAGTAATGTATATAAGGATGGATACATATTATGGTTGGAAACCATATAATATAATGGTGGTGGTTATTATAAAAAAATAGTTACAAACTATAAGTTATGAGTTTTTGAATGCAAATATAATTTGCTAAGATAATGGATTATATAATACAATGTATTATAAAGGATGGTGGGAAAATAATACAATATAATAAATCATGCATGCATACATGCAACTATAGGTTATATACCTAAATTTAATGATGGATAAGATTAAAGATAATGAATTAAACTTAATAGTCGAAATATTTTGACATACGAGTTTTAGTAACAACGCCGACTGGTTTAGAGAAACCCGTAACAAATAACTGTAGAAATCCGGGGATGAACTGTCGGGGTTACTAGTTATTCGGAAATACCGGATTTAGTTAGTCATGGAGACTGACTTATAGTTTATTACCGTTTAGATCATACTTCAGACGAGGACGCTTGACGAGCTAGTGGTCTACACTGCGCATCCTAGGTCTTGGTGAACGGTATGTAAAGGGGTTTGATTCGAGTTGTCCTAAGGGATTCCTTGGGCTCGGATTTGGTTGATATCACTTGTGTGTTAAGTGTTTTGGATACGTGTATGTGATTATGTGTGTTACTGCATTAATTATTTATGCACGAGCGTCCTACGGGACTAACACTACGTCGACTATAGATCGGCTTATATAAACATACATATACGTTATTGTGATGACAAGACGGTTACTTGATATAATATCATAGTATTAATACTAAGTATATGGTAACCTAAGTAAAACACTTAGGTATGAGTCATGACATTGTCGGTCTCTAGAGCATGGATCTTGAACATTAATATAACCTAGATTACTTCTAGGTATGCGTGAGACCCATTGGGCAGCTAACTAATAATTATTCTCCATAAGACTAAGAGCTCATCTTAAACATTATGAGAGAGAGATGGTGTGAGTTGAGGTGAGGAATCCAGTGTAGTTTACGAACTACCTAGTTGCGCATTTGTGATCACTGAGGGGTTCCCGATTGGGTTCCGCTCCAGGTTTATACCCAACGAGCCCTATTTGGATCGTGGGTCAGGTCGATACGGCCTTTATATGGACGTCTTAAGAGACAAAAGAGAATAGTCAGGGGCCTCCGGACCTCTGGCGAAATGAGCACCTTTGTCTGTACGGGAGGACTACTGTCCATGGTGAGGTTATCGGGTTGTCCTAGCTTGATGCCCAACTGGTATTTATTTAACATGGTTTGGATGGGGCCTTGAAGGCCAAATTAAATTAACAAAGGATGGTGTTCGCTACGGCGTTTATTTAGTATTATTATTCGATACGTTCGATATACAATTGTTGTTAGTGATATTTTATGACTGTTTGAATTGGATGGATGGTTAAGTGTTTATGAATGTATGGATGGTTGATTATGCATATTATGCATGTATATTACAGTATTGATTATAACTGTAAAATGGAAAAGCATGAAACCAATCTAATAATAAGATGGTTAAAATGACTAAGTGACCATTAGGGTCCAGGCCCGGCATACTCAGCGTTTATCGTTGATACTACACCATTATGCAGGTTGTTGATTATTGTCGAAGCCGAAGTGCGGGAACAGGGTAATTAGAGTTTATTTTGATTACCGCACAGGGAGTTTATTTGTATAACGATGTCAGACTGGGAATTGTATTATGGTACGGTTATGTATATTCGGGATTGGGTAGACGCTCACTTGTCGACGTTTATGGTTTATGGACTTAGTATGATGTATAGGAGTTATCTCGTTATCACAGCGGTTAGCAGTTTGTTTATGTTGGAAGTTCGATATAGTTTGGCTTCGTTACTTGCATGGGCGAGTAATGGCCGGTGACACCCGAGTGAGTATTGTTGTTATTATTTATTCTTCCGCTGTAAGACGTTTTATTTATTGCTACGAGAGAGATTATTACGTGATTATGGAGAGGGGTGTTACAAAAGTGGTATCAGAGCGGAGTACCGCTCTGATGACGAGGAAATAAGTTAAGACAGTGAGTTTAGGACTTGGGAAATTACGGGAAACGTTTGTGAGGTACGAGACGACTCATCTTAAAAGATATTGTGTTTAGTAACGCAAATTGCGTGATAAATTAGCCTCAAAGGCAATTCAATATCTATTGGCTGTGTACGGTAAATTACCGAGTATTTTTGTGGCATACTGCACTATAGATGTCTGGGGGAACTAGAGGGCGTGGTACTGGTTGAGGTGGAGACGGTGACCCCGTGAATCCAGGAGTTGTTGAGACGATTCCTGCCGTTCTCGCACAGCTTGGTACTCAGATTGGAGGAGTACCAGCCCACCCGCCACAGCCCAGGGAAACGAACTGGCTGAAGTCAGTTACCGAGACCTGACCACCTACATATTCTGGGGAGCCAGACCCCGTAGCCTTAGAGTGTTTCATTGTTGAACATGAGAAGGCCTACGAAGCTTTGCAAGTACCTGCCGACAAGAAGGTCGTCATTGCTGCTTTCCATCTAAAGGATGCAGCCAGCACTTGGTGGAGGTTGGTCAAGGACCATCACCTGGCTACGCCCAACTTTTCGTGGGCTGCCTTTGTCGAGTTGCTGAGGGGGAAGTACTATCCGGCACATCTCAAACAGAAGAAGCGCCATGAGTTCGAGACATTATCCCAGGGAGGTCTGACCGTGGATGAGTACTACGCTCGATTCATTGGTCTGCTGGACTTTATCCCCGGAGTTGATTACTCAGAGACCGTTAAGGTCGAGAAGTTCCGGGGGGGATTGTTGTTTCGCATCCAGATGGCGATGGGTGCTACCCTCTACACTACCATCCAGGTATTAACATGAAAGCCATCAATTCTTTACTTACTACATTACCGATTAACCTTGTGAGAACTTACCAATGAGATTCCAGAAGTGTTATGACGCTGCCTCGAGGACGGGGCTAATGCTCCGGACTCGGGAAGAGACTCTCGGGGCTAAGAAGAGAAAGAACCCTGAGGGAGAGTGAGGGTGGAGGAGCATCTCCAGGCGATAGCCAGAAGAAAGGAAAGTAAGGACTTATCCCATTCTAGATCGTTTACCATATTAAATACCTTATGAACGCTGACCCGAAACCTTAAACAGGAAATTCTTTCAGAAGAAAGGGCAGCAGGGTCACCAGGGAGCGAAGGGGAAAGAGCCCGTCCTTCGGTTGACCGGCCCAGTTATAGATGCTCAGCCTCTGAGATCTGCACCTCATAAGGGTGAGAACACCTACCTCTTAAATTAAGTTATAACCTTAACCTTATGTCATCAGATTTTAACTTAAACTAAATACTACCATTAGGCACCGGACAGCCCCGCGCCATTTCTATTGCAAGCGTTGTGGGAAGGACCATCCTGGGGTCGACTGCAATGGCCGCAAAGTTGAGTGTCGGTGTTGCAAGAAAGAGGGCCACCGGGAGTTCGAGTGCTGGATGAACCCTGAGAGCCGTAATTACAGGCCACCATGGAATACTCAGAAGACCTCAGTTGGAGGATCTGGAGTACCACGAGGCGGTCAGGATGGCCAGACATCTACTGATGCTGGATCCCAGAAAGGGAAGGGAGTAGATAGGGCATGAGTACCCTGACTCCGTGAGACCGCTGGTGTAAGATTTTTGTTTACTTTGTTATGTACTTAACTTGGATGTTAGACGGAGATATGCTATAAATATGTGGGAGTGCGTCAGTGACCGCTCGCCTTTTTGTGTATGACTTTTGAGACTAGTTTTGTGGACTCGATGCGAGTAACCTTGGAAACCTTGACGGATTATATATATGAACCGGATGCTAATGCTGACATTATCATGTAGCCCATTCTCGACAACGCAGAGTCAATGAGACCGGTAATTACTGAACCGAAATTTCCACCTGCTTGGCACACTTGCTATTGCAAGCGCTATGACAAGAAAACCACTGAAATTTCCATCTGCCTAGCGCACTTGACAGAGCAAGTGCTGCAACTGCAACTGCAACTACTACTATTTTTCTTAAAAATCTTTTATTATATATATACCAAAATTCTCATACTTTTCATATCAACTTTTTCATACAAACCTTAAGATTAGAAACCTATGCAACCTTGGGAAGACCGTTAGTCCAACCACTGCAATTGAAGAAATTATACAGCTTCTGTGATTGTAAACCACACTAGTTTGATTGTTCGAGAATTGTCAGACAGGGCTTATTAGCCAAATACCATCAGTGTATATCCGCATTTAATGCTAATCACTACCAGTGATGAATGTTTAGTCCTTATGGACAAGCATACCCTTTATAGATGCACCACCGTCAGTGAGGATGGTAGGGAAGTGGAGAGCCAAGTTGCTCAACCTATTATGCAATCTGCAATACATCCAATTAAACGGATGAGGGAATAAATATGAACTATGGATGAGAAGTGATCATGATAAACAGGGAGAAAAGGAACATGTGTTGTACTCAATGAGATCGAATTAGGAGAACCAAGTTTGCTAAATATAGCACGAATTTTACTTACACCGAGCTGAATAACGCCGGCTTATGGCACGAATTACCACCGATGCCACAAAGGCAATAGCACTTACAATAAGATAACCGAGAACATGAACTAATAAGCAACAAAAAAAGGGGGGATATCCATCAAAGGGAGATTGACAACAGAATACTTCATAATATCCGTGTGACAGACATTACCAGTTTACTAAATGAGACATGGGACGACCGCACTCCAATAGGAGCATGTGGGCCTGACAGACTTATTTATGAGTTAGTCGGGTAAGTAGTAATGTATCAGTACGGTACCCCATGCAAGTAGACAAGTAGTGTTAGGAACACGAGAAGTAGTCAACTCCGTACTAAGGACAATGATACAGATTACCTCGAAGATGGACAAGAAGAGCCGCAGTTAAACCAACGGGCTAGAGAAATCAAGAACCTTCAACAGAGAGCAGTGTATAGTATACGGTGAAGACAAGGAAACCGTTCAAGGACGTGAAACACTAAGGATAGGAACATGGAAACCCATTATGGATGAATATTATGTAGATACCTCATAAGGATCGAGCAAGTTCTTGCAATCCAGAGGAAATCTACCAGAGGATGTGGACATAAACGCGTGACTACGCAATGATGAGAGACAAAGCTAATATACTAGTAGATACCTTAAGCAAGGAATAATGGACTTGGAATGTACCACTCACATGATAATTCGCTCATCTTATCTGTTTGACTCATTGGATATTAGCTGCTGAGAGTTTACACCTCTGCACTCTGTATGACTGAGTGTTTTGGTATTGCACTTATGCAGTTAGTAATCTAATGGGAATACTGAAAGATGTAATGGATATCAACACGAGTGTGTATCAAGAACTACAACAGTGTTTACTCCGAAACAAAATTACCAGGAGACACGGATGACAAGTTTCATCTCCGTGGACATGTAGGCTGGTACGTCTAGTGTTACAAAGACAAGTGCAAAGGGCACTAAGTACTAACAATAGCCAATGTCATATTACACCTCAAGCTGGATATCAGTAAGAGAAGGCATACGCATGTATGCTAGTGATCCTAACAAGAGGATACACAGCAATGAAAAGAGGCAAACTGAGCCTATGTTCATAGGGTCTGCACCTCAATACGGAGCGAGTGGGCCCATTAAAACGAACTTGGGAGAGAGCACAAATAGTTCAGTGCCTCACCCTTTATGTATTGTAGAGCCCAGAAGGGCTGGAGTCATACCCGTCTCTCTGATATCAGGATAATCCACGAGTTGGAGAACTCTTTGAGAGCCAAGTATCCAGCGCTCCTCGTTGAGCGGCTATTGTATACTTGTGGGGTACGGGGGCGTAACCCTTTTTAAGGGGGTAGAGCCTCTTGGCTGTGCACGGGTGTGCACTAAGTTTTGTTTGTTTCGTATGCATGGCATACAGTGAATTAGAGGTATGCGGGGCATACGAGGTTTTGTTGGTTATGTTTGGTATGCGGGGCGTACGTTGTTGGTTTGTTTGTGCGTGATGTGCACTTGTATGTATGTATCTTATGAGATACTTGTTTGAATGATGTATATACACCCATGTGTGTAGTACTTTTCTTATGCTACTTGTGATATATATATTTATATTGCCTTGTAGAATGATTACATATGGTATCGCCTAGATACGAAATGAATCATAAGATGTGGAATGTGGAACGATGGTATGTAATGGACACCTCGGGGAGGTTGTCAGGGTTTGTAGAATTGATAGGAAATAATGGTGCTGATGGATCACCTATATCCATATATGATTGAATTAACGCCACAAAGTGATGGCTATGTGCTGTATAAGCACAATACGATGTGTGTAAATGATATATCACATAGATATACATTATGGGAATAATGGATAGTCATATATTTATATACTTACCTATTTGATTAAGCAACTTCGGGACGAAGTCTATTTAAGGGGGGTAGATTGAAATACCCCAAACTAATTAAACATGGATTAAACATCTAATCACATTAATTAAGGCCTAAACATGCCTTAAAAGTCAACTGAGAACAACAGTGGTCAACACAAAGCAAGATATTGCACCCTTTGACTGTTTAGGGTAAATAAATACCCAAATGAACTTCTTAGGACCTAAAACTTTGTCCTAAGCTTATTTACACATAACTAAACATATTGCAATTGTTGGACAGCACTCCAACACAAAGAACAAGCATTTACACACTTCAAGGTCAAGTAGGGCAAAAATGTGCTCTAAGAAAACCTTAAAGTTATAATGACCTCTATTTGATATAAAATTGGATTCCTAAGATCACTTATCATGTAAGGAACACAATGAAACTGTTCTCAAGGAAAACGGAGCTCAGAAACACCTTACGACACAAAATGCGCACTAAAATACCTTAAAGCACATTTTTGTGTATGAGCTCTAAGATAATGACTTTTTTTCATTTTAAAGACTAGAGTATATTCTTTATATCATTAATTTGACATGATAGACTATATTATAAAGTCTAAATCAAAGTTTGAAAATAAAATCAAAATGGGTAATTTTGGATGAATAGTACCCAAAAATAACATTTAATTACTTATTATTAACTATGGTCAAATGTCATCCCTTGACCATACCACCCCTTGCCGACCTCCTATGGCTGTCACACCCACTCATTAATCAATCTCTAAAAATATCTAGCTAATCTAATGACTCACCTATTACTATTCATAAAGTAACATTAAATTAACTTATAAGGCAAAACTAGCTTATTCTTCTCATTTGCTTCATTCCCAGCCGACACCACCTATCTTCATCCTCTCTTTTGCTTCTCCAAACCATGGGTAACACACAAAATACAGAGGAGAACAACAATTGACATAGGTAAGCTTATTATGCCATTTTATGTTCATTTCCTTCACAATTCTTTCCTCTTTCCATGAAGCAAAGCATCAACCATTTCCATCCATGGTTTTAGGTTGTTTTGGAGGTTAAAATGAGGGTGAATCTCGGCTGTAACAAGGGATGGAGGTGGAGAAATCTAATCTTGTTCTTAAGGTATAAAAATGTGCTTTAAGCACTTATCTTTTGATTCCCTTCAAACCCGGTTGTGAAACTTGTTTCCTAGGCTTATAATCTTCTTCTTAACATACTTATTCAATTGGTACGTCAAGAGCTTCAAGGTATAGCCAAAACACCATTTTTGGCATTTTAAACAAGGTAAAAATTAGCCATTTTCTAATCTGAGTTATACCAGTTTAAAGCTTGGTTTTAGTAGCTCTTTTGATGCTCTTGTTCTACTGTAAAAACAGGCAGAAGACAACTTATACTTGCCTTGGTATTCTAAGGTAAATTTACCTTGAAAACATACATTAAACACTTCTTATGGTTAGATCTTGCTTGGAGACTAATCATGCCTTAATTGTTGTTTGAAAACATGTAAACTAAGCTGTGGAAACTTTATCTCCAAACAGCCGTGGCCAAACAAGGCCTTAACTTGGCAAAATAAGGTATAAATCACTTAAACTTACACTTGGTATATTAATATGTGTTTATACATATGTGTATATATATGCCGTGAGTGAATGAGTTTATTAAGGTCTTATTTTGACCTTAGATGATTAAGGAATGGTTTAGTAAATTTTATAACTAATTAATTAACATAATTGTCAAATTTAAGACATTATGTGGAAAATTGGTAAATATGGAAAAGATATGTGTAAGGCCGAGAGTTTAATGCATTTTTGGGCATTTATGTGTAATTCATTTTATAAGATAATGTTTGTAATAAGGCCATGTACTTTAGGCCATTTTATTTATGTATTTATAAGGTTTTAATTAAGTTTAGGTGCTAAAAATAAATTACTGCAAGGAATTGGGGTTATAGTGTAAATAAATTAAATTTGGGGGGCTATATAATAATAAAGCTGAAAATTAGGGGTTTAAATGAGTTTAAATAAAAATTATAAGATTTTATAAAGTTTTGGGGTTAAATGGTAATTTCTGAAAAATATGGGTATAAAACCGTAATATATGGAGATTGATGGTCAAGGAAATATTAAGGAGGTCAACCTTGACCATATGGTAGGTTTTGACCAAATTAGATAAGTTAAATAACTTATTTAAGGTTTTATAATAAGATAAGTATTTAATTGTATCAATTTTATAACATATGTGGTAAATATGTTATTACCGAAAATAAAGGGTGTATAATGGTACTATAAACACCCATGGGCTATTAGGAATTTTTAGGAATTTATTTGGTTGGTTTTGGAATTAAAATAAACTATATATGTATAATATATAGTTATTATGTCATTATGACACTTTGGAATAAAAGATGGGGTGGAAATGAAATGTACCAAAAGTATATGGTTAGTAAGGGTAATTATAACCCTTGGGTGAAATTTGGTGATTTTTAGAATAATATAAGGGTATTTAATAAGATATATGTATAATATATAGTTTTAATGATATTATAAAACTATATGTTATAAATTGGGCCAAATGGCAATTATAGAAACTTGGTGGGTTAGGAAAATAATTTAGAACAGCACACGTGTCTGTTCGGAAATTTTACAAAAAATTAAACCATAGGTTATACCCTTTTATAAGTTGAAAATGTTATATTATATGATATATATATATATAACATGGTATAAATAATGGGGTGATTTTGTAAATAAAGGAAACTATGGGATATGAAAAAGAATAAGGTTTTGATATGGTGCCCATGCGGCAATACTATATAGTTTTGTATAAAAACTATAGGTTATAAATTAAAGGAAATAAAAATATCATATTATATGATATTAGTATATGGTATAACATTACATAATGTTATGTGGTCAAAATGGAATTTAAATAAATTAAAGGGCTGTACCGAATTATAAGAGTTGGAAATATGAATTTTAGACTATGGTCTATAATGTTATAAATGTTATAACAATTATATGGTTTAAAGGGAATTAATAAGTAAGGATATTCACATTAAATAATGTGACAAACTATAAATAAATAAGATTTATAACTAGGGTATTTATTGAATAAACCTTAGGAGTTGTAATTATACAACATAAATTGTTACATAATATTAGGATAATAATCTTAATATAGGTTGTATAATATAATACAACTAATGGGAATAATCATCTAATATAAGATGATAAAAATGTAACATATAATATAAGAGTTTTATAACTCATGAGATTTACCTATATGGTAAATATATACATATGAGAGTAATGTATATAAGGATGGATACATATTATGGTTGGAAACCATATAATATAATGGTGGTGGTTATTATAAAAAAATAGTTACAAACTATAAGTTATGAGTTTTTGAATGCAAATATAATTTGCTAAGATAATGGATTATATAATACAATGTATTATAAAGGATGGTGGGAAAATAATACGATATAATAAATCATGCATGCATACATGCAACTATAGGTTATATACCTAAATTAAATGATGGATAAGATTAAAGAAAAATAATGAATTAAACTTAACAGTCGAAATATTTTGACATACGAGTTTTAGTAACAACGCGGACTGGTTTAGAGAAACCCGTAACAAATAACTGTAGAAATCCGGGGATGAACTGTCGGGGTTACTAGTTATTCAGAAATACTGGATTTAGTTAGTCATGGAGACTGACTTATAGTTTATTACCGTTTAGATCATACTTCTGACGAGGACGCTTGACGAGCTAGTAGTCTACACTGCACATCCTAGGTCTTGGTGAACGGTATGTAAAGGGGTTTGATTCGAGTTGTCCTAAGGGATTCCTTGGGCACGGATTTGGTTGATATCACTTGTGTGTTAAGTGTTTTGGATACGTGTATGTGATTATGTGTGTTACTGCATTAATTATTTATGCACGAGCGTTCTACGGGACTAACACTACGTCAACTATAGATCGGCTTATATAAACATACATATACGTTATTGTGATGACAAGACGATTACTTGATATAATACCATAGTATTAATATTAAGTATATGGTAACCTAAGTAAAACACTTAGGTATGAGTCACGACATTGTCGGTCTCTAGAGCATGGATCTTGAACATGAATATAACCTAGATTACTTCTAGGTATGCGTGAGACCCATTGGGCAGCTAACTAATAATTATTCTCCATAAGACTAAGAGCTCATCTTAAACATTATGAGAGAGAGATGGTGTGAGTTGAGGTGAGGAATCCAGTGTAGTTTACGAACTACCTGGTTGCGCATTTGTGATCACTGAGGGGTTCCCAATTGGGTTCCGCTCCAGGTTTATTCCCAACTAGCCCTATTTGGATCGTGGGTCAGGTGGCTACGACCTTTATATGGATGTCTTACGAGACAAAAGAGAATAGTCAGGGGCCTCTGGACCTCTGGCGAAATAAGCACCTTTGTGTGTACGGGAGGACTACTGTCCATGGTGAGGTTATCGGGTTGTCCTAGCTTGACGCCCAACTGGTATTTAATTAACATGGTTTGGATAGGGCCTTGAAGGCCAAATTAAATTAACAAAGGATGGTGTTTGCTACGGCGTTTATTCAGTATTATTATTCGATTCGTTCGATATACAATTGTTGTTAGCGATATTTTATGACTGTTTGAATTGGATGGATGGTTAAGTGTTTATGAATGTTTGGATGGTTGATTATGCATATTATGCATGTATATTACAGTATTGATTATAACTGTAAAATGGAAAAGCATGAAACCAATCTAATAATAAGATGGTTAAAATGACTAAGTGACCATTAGGGTCTAGGCCCGGCATACTCAGCGTTTATCGCTGATACTACACCATTATGCAGGTTGTTGATTATTGTCGAAGCCAAAGTGCGGGAACAGGGTAATTAGAGTTTATTTTGATTACCGCACAGGGAGTTTATTTGTATAACGATGTCAGACTGAGAATTGTATTATGGTACGGTTATGTATATTCGGGATTGGGTAGACGCTCACTTGTCGACGTTTATGGTTTATGGACTTAGTATGATGTGTAACGCCCCTACTAATCATAAATGCAGCGGAAATAAAATACTAAGGCGATTACAGATCATCGGGTTCCAAACACCCGGCACCAAACCTCACCAATTACAACTTATGATATTACAAATGCTACGGTCTGAACTCGAGAAAACATAGTATAAAAGTAAAGATAACAAATACAGTAGCTCTCCAAATTCCTAATTCCCATCCCATACACTCATACTCTTTGTGGCCACCTGTATAACAATTCGTACCTGCAAGATGAAACCAAGCAGCCCACCCCTGGAGGGGTGAGTCAGTTCCCTGGAATGGAACTGGTACAACTCTCCAAAACAACAGTATTAAAAGAAAAAAATAACTCTTAAAATAACAATAACTTGAAGTCAAATGCTCAAAACAAATCAGAAGAACAAGGCACACCAAAACACCAAGTCAAAGATAACAAGTCAAGGATAGAGATAAATAACGTGAAGGTAGAGTGAGCCAACATAAAAGAAACCACGCCAGAAGTTAGTGAACATCCATTGCTTAAGTTAGATTCAGTTCCAATTAGGATTAGAAAGACCCAAGTAGTCACAAGGACTAGGAATGAAAGAAGATATCCAAGAACCATAACTCAAGAGTGGAATAAAACCAATTGGAAGAGATGGCCCTGCTGCCAACTGCCTCCCTTTTGGGACAGGGGATATACAGCCCCTCGCTGTTAACTACGTCCGATAGGACAGGGGATATACAGCCCCTCGCTGTTTACAACGTCCGATTGGACAGGGGATATACAGCCCCTCGCTGTTTACCGGTGAAGATGTGCGCACATCACAACAAAGACTCAGCTCATGGTTGAAATGATATCCACAGTCGAAAGAAGAATTTACCAAGACCAACATTCCCATATTCCCTCTAGATTAATAACTGCACGAGCGCAATACCAAAACACTCAGTCCTACAGAGTGCAGAAGCGTAAACCCTCAACAGTTAATATCTAATGAGGTAACCAGATAAGGAGAACCAATGATCATGTGAATTGTACATTCAAAGCCCAGTTAGTCACATCAAGCTGAGTTAGTCACACAACAGTTCCCTTTCGAGATTCATTCAAGCTCAGTTAGCGTTTCTCAAAACATTCTAAGAAGTTCGTCACCAAAAGTATCTGAGTACGAGAAATCGTACCTGGTAATCGCTGTAGCAGTTCTAGTCGACTTGTGCAAATAATCAACAATACTCTGAGGAATATTAAGGGTAGTCTAACATCAATAACTTGTAACCTAAGTTAAACTTAAATAAATCCCTCACTCTTATTTCTAAGTCTCAATTGTCTTTTAAGCCCTCACTTAAATGTTATGTATAACCTTTGACTTATATTAGAATGTTGTATAACCCCAAGGTTGTAAGACTAGGGAATGTATGTTATTAACACTTGTTAATTGTTACACTCTTATCCACTTTATTCATACTTAACCCTAATTCTCAATTCAAGACTCTTGAGACCCTTATATCATAAGTGCGTATTATATTATTCATCTAATCTTAGAATCTCAATAATAATTTTAAGCTTAATACTTTTATTCCTAATTTAGAATAAATATCGGGTTATGACCTATGATAGGTTTATCTTAGAATATTATACTATTATTTCACAATGTAATGATTATGTATTTTATCAGTATTACCAAATAATCCATTATGATTAAGTTTTCCCCTCAACTTAATTCAGATCTACATCCTGTATATTGGAAACATGGTGTTATAGATGCATTTTATGATAACCTAATTGAGTTACTACACTCATTTATCATATGTTTAGTTTAGGATGACTTTTATTACAACCATCTAATAATCTTATCATAAGATGTTAAATTGCTTCTCATCTTGAATAACTATATTATAGTTAACTTAGATTTATCGAACTCTTACATTTAGTATTTCCAAGGTATATTATTTACTTTATCTTTAACTATATAATAAGGCACTTTAAGATAACCTTTTATTTATCCTTGCTTACATTTAATTTCCCAAATGTTTTATTTTTACACACATTCCCGCTATAGACTATGTATAATCCTTTTATACTAAATTTTAATAAACTTACGTCTTAAAATACATTTTTCATATTGTTTACAAAACCTAAGGTTTCAAAGGAATAACTTAATAAATAATCTCCTTTATTATGTTTTAGGATGAACATTATATCTTAACATAAGGTAGAATTTATCTAAGAATTAAACTCTCATTCACAAGTGAAATTGTCAATTACTTAATAAGATAATTTGTTCTGAAAAATCCTCATACCTTATACTCAAATGACACATTAATATTTTTAGCGTCGTAAAGTAGATCAATATAATCTCTTATGTAACTTAGTTTTATCTAATAAAGGTTCAAAGGTTTTAAGTATCAAATTCCTATTTATAAACCTTTCTATAAATTCTAACTACTAAATACCTCACTTAATTGTAGACTCACATCCTAAGTATTGGATAATTAATGTTATAAATGTATTTCATATGGCTTATCTAATGCCAAGAAAACTTAAGGATTATTATTTAGATAAATTTCCAAATCATAGTTTAATGTAGTTTATATCATAATCCTTTTATTGATTTTAACTTAAAACATTAAGTTATATTTCAATACCTTAAATGTTAAGAAATGATTAAATCTAGACTTACTAATCCACCTCACATTCATACGTAAAAGTATTTTATTTACTTTATTATTGTTTATATATTAAGAACATTTAGATGTAAAAGTATTACATTTATTTATCATTAATTATAGAATAAGATCTATTTGTGTAACATTTTATGTAATCTAATCACAATTTTTCCTAAGTTTTAACTTATTAATTACTTAACCCAATTATAGACTTACATTATGGTCGTTGACTAATACTATACATGTATTTTAATACGGTTTATATAAATCTTAGAAATTCAAAGATAACTCCTTAAGTTTAATAATCTTAATTTAATACCACCTCATATAATATTCTTTTATTAGTATTATGTAGAGGCTTAGTTTATCTCATTAATTCCTTCATATTATATTTTCTATAAGGCATTTTATTTCTTTTATTTATGTAGTTTTTTTATGTGTATATATTAGGATTTATTCAAGACATTCCTTGTGTAGTTTTATTGCACTTAATTATTTATACTAACTTTTACACATAGCTACATCCAATATGGTTTATAAAATAAAGTATTTTCCCTTAGTTTTCGTTAAACATATTAGCTTCCATATTATATAATAAATAAAATGTAGTTTAGTTAAATTCCTTGATTTAATATAAGTTTCTATTTATTTCTCTCATATAAATATATATATAAATATTTGTAACAATTTTTACTTCACTTAAAGTTAGTACCCAAAATATTTATAAACATACTGTATTAAATGTTAATTAGTCTTATTATATTTTTCCCAACCTATAAAGTTCATTAATCAACTATACTTTAATTTTTGATTACATTAAAAACCATATATTATAAGTTATTCTTATGAAAAACTCATAAACACAATTTTTAAACCCATTTACAATTGTGCAAAAATCCCCAAATTAAATATATAGTAACTATAACATTTTAGACATATTATAAAATTTTTATTTCATAACAATATCTTTTTAAATTATCCAAATAATTCCATAATACTCATAACTTAAAAAAATTATAACTTACGTTTAAAAACTCAAAACCCATATTAATTTACATTATAATAAACTAGATTTTATAAGGAATCTATGGTTAAAATTTCAAGTCAAAATACATTCGGGAAGATATTTAAATTAACCCAACAAGTTAAGACTATTTACTGAAATTTATAAAACTTAATATACTCTTATATTCCCACGATCTAATCTGGGCCGTCCGTTCCTTTAAACTGCGATCGGACGGTCCTTGTGTCTCTAGTTCATCATCGAACTCACTCACCCATTCGAGTACTAAATCCCGATTTTCTCTTAATCTACAGAACGAAATCGAGTGATTCTTGTTCCTATCGATTCGAAATCAAATTACGGTTCTAATGGTACCAATTTCCCCAATTTTCATGCAGAATTGAACCGATTCGAAAACTGAGTTCGAAGTTAGGGTTCATAGTTGAGTTCGAACTTAATTTTGACAAATTCTCCCTTTGTAATGCATAATAGACTAAATTGGCATGTGGTTTGATCGATGATGAAATTTCGAATGGAAACCATGGAGAAATTTAATCGGAAACTCACCGGAATTGCATTAACGGGGTGAAATCAAATCGGGAAATCTGGAAAACGTTATTTTATGTGCGGTTCAGGTATGCCACTTCTCGAATCAACTCGCACCAACTGAAAGAGATTTGGTTCATGGAACCTATCACAATCCAAACTAGACATGTAACTCTAGATGTTAGTGGAAGAATCATTGAATTTGATGAACTAGGGAGAAAGTTACAGATCTCACAAGATCCGTGTTTACCTAGTTGGTTTCGGGATGAACTGGGCAGATTTCCGACCGTGATCGAGTAGGCAACTTTAGACAGCTTTATCTCCCAAACCAGTGCGAATCAGCCTTGGCCATCAACATGAAAGTTGTAGAGGGATTAGAGATCTTCAAAACAAGCTAAAGAACACGAAATTTGGATGAGAAATGAAGAAGTTATGGCGTGACGAAGTTTACCCTTTTCAGGAAAAACTGCAGTTCTGGGTTACGAACTCGCGAGGAGGTAACTTTGGATCAACTTTCCGATCATTGTAGAAGGAGTTAGATGGTGTGTGAGTAATGGTTGGAAAGAGGAAAGATAGGACAATCGAAAGAAACAAACGGCATACCAAATGGTGGAGTAGGGAAAAAGATATAGGTGTCTAAAGATCGCCTGTTGACATGCCAAAACCGCTGGAAACTCAACTGATTGAGTGACTCGGTGCTGACTGGGCGCGACACGTGTCCTGGACACGTCAGCATCCTTCAAAATTTTGGCTCTAAACTTCAATTTATCATAACTTTGGCTAGGATGATCCGTTTTTAACGTTCTTTTTATCGATCTTCATGGTTTTTCATGACCTATTTATTGGTATAGGTTTCATGGCCTGGTTTTGACCATTCTCAAAAAGTCAACTCTAGCAAGGCTTAATAAGCTTTAAGGTTTCTAGAATTTTATATTGACTTTTATGTTTCAAAACAATGTTCCAACACTTCCTAAAATCTTTATAATATATTTGGAGTGTTTAGAAATTTTCCCAAGATTTATTGACTTATAAATCTTATTATTAAATTCATAATACTATATAATATGTATAATAATTAGGGTTAAATAGGAGAAAACCCCTAAATAAATTTCACAATTCCATATAATAATTTAATATTCATAATTCCATACCATAATTTAATATTAATAGTATTATTTATGGTTTAATAAAAGAAATCCCCTAAATTAATTTAAATTAATTTAGGGGTATTTCAGTATATCCCCCTTAACAAAAACTTCGCCTCGAAGTTTAAAAATCAACTAATAAGCACTCACACCACTTCGGGTGTGCTAAAACAATAATAATTCCAACGAAATTCCATACCAATCCAATCCTTTATTTCCATCCATTCCCATTCCACATTCCACTCGAGATTACTCAAACTCAAACTGAACCAAGATATACCGAGATATTTCATGATAAAATAAAAAGTCACATGCGGTGTCATAATGTAAAAACCAAGTACACACATACACCTCTTACTCTGCTAATCACGCAACAGGGCATAATCTGGATGAGGTTGCGAAGAAAGATTATGCTCTACCCCCCCTTAAAAGAGAACTTCGTCCCGAAGTTTAAGATTTATCTACCAACTACTCACACCCGCTTCCGGTGTGTGGGTAAACTAAATATCAAGTTGTACTACAGCTTTAAAATGTATACCAAACAATCAACCACTCAAGGGTATTCATCCAATAACAATTCCCAAAACATTTGTTTCCGTTATCAAACACTACATTCAAAGAATTCAGCACCTTATTATCAAGCTTTGTTGTAAATTTTATGGCACTGTTGAATTTATCTATGATCGATATTTATTTGTACCCCCTGATTGTTATGTATTTGTATTTTCTTGATTATTATAAAATTTTATTTTATGATCCTTACCTATTCATTTTATGACCAGTACGAATGATATGTCCATTATATGTTCATTTTATATTGTATGTTTATTTTATGAAGATGTCGTACCCCCCCTTAAAATAGGGTACGACCCATATCCGTCTCGTAATAATGAAGTGGAATTTAAACTCACTTTTAAGGAGCACTATATTTTACATCTCCTATGGAGATTCCTCCTTCAAGGAT
Organism: Limonium bicolor; assembly: GCA_023374045.1. Classification (NCBI taxonomy): domain Eukaryota; kingdom Viridiplantae; phylum Streptophyta; class Magnoliopsida; order Caryophyllales; family Plumbaginaceae; genus Limonium; species Limonium bicolor. The sequence goes on along the minus strand of CM041781.1, from coordinate 200,516,522 downwards.
GCAGTTCATTTTTGATGCACAATATCACTCGTTGTTATTCTAGCTTGATTATAATTAAATCTTTTAGTGTTCCCAACATGCTTTCCTAACTCATTTCGCCTCTCTTACGGTCATTGGCAAGAACAAAGTTTAGAATTCATCATTCATATAGTAGTTAAGTTTTGAAACGGAACATATAGGTTATACTTAGATATTACTATAATAACATTTAGTTCACTCTTTCTTTATTTAAGTATTGGGTGTAGTAGGTATCAAAATCTTAATCATGTGATTTGGAAACTATTAATTCATAAAAGAAAAATTCCATTATAATGTAATGTAATTATTTAAATGCCATCCTTACTACAACATTTCTCTAGAAGCATTTTATAACCTAAAGTTTCTTAATTGTCAAGGCTTAAAATTCATGAACTTATTTAAAATAGTATCATACTATATATTAAAACTTTTTTTTTTCTTCAATGCAATTAAATCTTTCATGAAACCTTGTACCGAATTTATAACCTAAAATACGTAAATATGCCATTTATGTTATTTTCACATATCAATATATTAACAAGCTATAAATCAGATGTAACATGTTTGAGTAGTTTAATATTTTAGATCATATAATAAGTCTAGATAGTCTTTCAAAATTATATTCAAAGCTTTATTAGCCAACCATACATTAAAATTTTTATTATATTCCTTTATAAAAAAAATACACCTTCTGTGACTTCTAAAATTTTGCATATGTATAATGTTAAACTTCCAAATAAACATGAGAATTTCCAATAATTAAGTAACTCTCATTTTTTTTTACTAGATGCTCATTACTCCAAGTATTCAAGAATCAGTGATATTTAGTTTAGTATTACTCTTCCCTTCACTCAATCTTTAAGTCACTTCCTTTAATATATATTTTTTATATTTAATAAGGGGTAGATGTTGTACCTTGGAGTACCCAAATTTAAATCCCCTTCCTCCATGTATAGGTATTTTTCACCAAATATTTAACTCAATAAACCCTTTACATGATGAATTTTAATACTGAATCTTAAGATACAAATTTTGAATTGTTCATTGTGGCTAGTAATGAAATATCCTAGCTCAAGATTTCATGATGGTAACGTCTTACCACCAATCCTTCTCAAGTTCAACACAATCCATCACTTGCGTAGAAGATTATTTACGGTTATGACAAGGCTTGTCTAGCCCCTAGACTTCCAGAAGTGAGTGTGCACCCCCACTACTTTCAGCCTAGGAGTTCGTCGCACCAGGCACTTCTCGTAGGGTGTTAGGTTTATGTATTTTCTTTCTGAAGTTAACATAGAGTTTAGTGGGATTACGGTTTTGGATGTTGATCTTTTCTGATGAGTTACTAGTTCTTGTTAGTTTAATAATTTTTTAGACTTAAGATTTATCTTAAACATATCTTTAGGTAATAATTTGTACCAAGTAGCTCTTGAGATTTATTTCAAGCTTTAAAGGAGTTGAAGTATATATCACTAGTTATTCAAAGCTCCACTTGTATACTATTTTCAACCAAAAGTATTCTTTAAAATTCTGGGAACATGTGTTCAAGCTTTTAAAGCATTGCTTTCTTAGCCATGTCTTTTCCATACGTATGCTTTTGAAAGTAGTTCAATGTATGATTTATTCCAACCAAGATCTTATCATACCCAATTGATAATGTTCCAGACTTATTATTATTATTATTATTTCCTATAGTTTAATGGTCAACGGTATGACAACACACTATTCCTAACAGACATTCATACAAAAAGTGTATAAAGAAATCATTCACTAATCCAAGAAGGGTTAGGAGTCGTGCCTTACTGGAATCCTCACTTCCCAATTCTACCCCAATTCCCCAGTTTTAAGGGCACCTATATTCAAACTATTTCACTCGGCTTGTTTTCTCGGGTTCAGAGCGTAACTACGCTCTGATACCACTTTCTGTAACGCCCCTACTTATCATAAATGCAGCGGAAATAAAATACTAAGGCGATTACATCATTGGGTTCCAAACCCCCGGCACCAAACCTCACCAATTACAACTTAGATTACAAATGCTACGGTCTGAACTCGAGAAAACATAGTATAAAAGTAATGATAACAAATACAGTAGCTCTCCAAATTCCTAATTCCCATCCCTACATCATCTCTTCGTGGCCACCTGTATAACAATTCGTACCTGCAAGATGAAACCAAGCAGCCCACCCCAGGAGGGGTGAGTCAGTTCCCTGGAATGGAACTGGTACAACTCTTCAAAACACAGTATTCACTAGTAGAAAAAGGCCTATTTCGGCGGTTCCAATGGGCCTATTTCGGCGGTTGTGAACCGCCGAAATGAGCACCGCCGAACTAGATGTACCTATCTCGGCGGTTCTTAGAGAACAACCGCCGAGATAGGCCCCTGGGATTGACCGTGTGTGAGATTGACCATGAGTCTATCTCGGCGGTTCTTAGAGAACAACCGCCGAGATAGACCCATGGTCAATCTCACACACGGTCAATCCCAGGGGCCTATCTCGGCGGTTGTTCTCTAAGAACCGCCGAGATAGGTATATTTTTTTTTTTTTTTCCATCCCAGCTTATATATATATAATTCACCACATTTGATTCAATCAGACCTGTAATAATGCTTCATCCATACAGGGAGCTCCAGCACACATTTAAAAAGTTATAAAAGCTCCCAATTAATACCAACGACGCACCACAATTTGAGAGTTAACAAAACCAATGCAATTACACTTACTTTCACACTTTCAATACAAATAAAAAACACCATTACAATTCAAATCTACCATTACACCATCCACAAGTGTACAGAGTTATATTTACATACTCGAAAAAGTTAGCAAACATCTTCATGATCATCAATTCATTAAACTTGTGCAGACGAACTCCGACCATTCCTCAAGCATCTCAACAATTTGAGCATCATCATACTGACCATCTTTGAACACTTGTTCGTAAGCCTTGAAAAAAAATGAACATTAATCTAAAACGTACAAGTCTAACAACATGTAAAGAGCATAACTGAAACTTTCAAAGAATGTTACCATGTCTAACGAGTGCTCTGGTAAAAGGTTCGCCGCTCCTACTATGTCACTCATGAATCTCATGACATAGTATCCACATTCTGACCCCCCAGGCTGCATCGGACACTATACAAACACATATTGACAGTTATAAACAAGTTTAAACATTATCACACAAATTTATCAATTAATAGAGTACCTTGACAGTGTTCCAAGGGATGTTATTCTTCATTGTTATACCCTGGAGTCTTAATGCAGCTTTCATGGAACTATATACATCAGCAATATATATAGTTTTAAGCATCAGTAGCAAATTATGAAACAGTTAATGTTATGTAAAATAATTGTTGTTTACGATAACAAAATAATTACCCCAGTATTGCGGTGGCGATCTTCGGTCTCTTGGCACCCGCACCAAGTGAGTCAAATTGCAAGATTCGTGGGTGCTTCCCCATCACCAGCACAAGCAATGACCAATGTCGACTGTCCACAAATTACACAATGTGTTGAAATCATTAAGCAACTAACACAAACTATATGTTTTAGATAATACTAATAGAAATAGTCAAATATCATACCCTGAATGATATGGCAGCATAATAAATGACTTTTTCGAACATTCATAGAGGGCATTCGTCATATATTGCATAAGGCCTTGCGGATCACTTGTCATCTGGACTTCATTGCACATAGCAGGACACAGGAATCCAAATCTTTGATCTTGATAGACATTGATCGCCTTATCATGCACCCACCTATGAGGCAATATCATTAGTCATTAACTTTATATTCAAACATCTAATTCATCACCAATTAATGAATTCAAAATATAAAAGGTAGAAGTCACTCACATGGCGGCCGACTTGATAATCGACACATTCAACCAATCCCTCCTGAAGCACTCCTCGAAGTCGGACATATACATCTCAAATCGATGTATATCTTCTCCTTGAACTATATAGTGAAATATCCGCTCGGGATCTTCCACAATGAGGGAATCACTATCCGGTGGTAGCACCAACAACGAGGAATGCAGAATCTGCATATTGGTCGACAAGCCGGCCAATATTCTCTTCTCCACCAAAGCAGGTCTAAGCACAAAATTTGTGGATGCCTTTGATTGCACAGGTGTGGCAATTCTTTTTCCTTTGCCCTTATCAGTCTTCGGTGGGGTCATATCCTATGATATTAGTCTAATTAAGTATATGGATGCAAGGTGGTACACCAATAGTTTTATAGCAACGGTTAAGAGTAATACCTGCCCAGGGAGTCTGACCAATCGTGCAGGCCACTGCACTGTCGCAGTTTGTGCAGAACGCACGGTAGGTCTTTGTGGGACCGGCACCGGTAAACCGACGTCAGCATGCTCTGCAACAAATTCGTCTACAAGCACTCGTGCATGGTAATGTCGGAGTGGTTCACCGTGCACAATATCACTTGGACGAGAGGGGAAAAGTTTTCCCCATGCAACCATGACCTCTTCTACTCCAATTTGTAAAAACAGATGGCACTCAGTGGGTGCCTGAGTGTTATGTGGAACTTGTTTAGATAAAAATTGAGAATTCTTCTATGATGATATTAGTGATCAAGTTAAAAATCATAATCGTCATGTACTCAATTGAAATGTAAGTCTAACCTGTAGAGATGCATAGGGAAACGGATCAGCCGAGTGGACACTACTTCTCACTACCGGTGCATTCTGCTGCTGAATGGGTGACTGATCAACTGGTGGTCGAGAAACCTCTTGGCTTTCATGCTGCTGTGGCTGAATCCTTGATATAGCCTGAGCGATCCTCTCGTCGACGTTCTGAGTAATCCTCTGCTCCATCTCAGCCATCGCTCTCAGGTGCTCCTCGTAGCTAATCGACTGTCCCCGGCTGATTCTGGACCCGGGTGCGCCAAATGCCTGGCGGATACCAACGTGCCCACCAAACCCAATGGCACGACCTGGATGATCCTTCTTACCAAGAGCGCGTGTAAGAGGATCATCATTCCTCTGTGAGGTCCAGGTGCCCTGGGTGAGCTGAGAGCTTAATTCACCCTAATAACACACAAATACAGTTATTAGTTTAACATAAGTTCATATACAAAGGAAATGAACAGTTTGACTGAAAATGAAATGATATCACTTACCATTTGAGCAATAACTGCTCTCGTGGCTTCATCATATTGAGGATTTTCGGGAGTAGAGTTCTTCGGAATGTGGCTTAACTCCCACACTTTCATTCTTCTGCCACTGGCATCCAATGAGCCATCCGTGGGCAGATATCCCTTTTGCTCCCATTCTGGTACCCTTTGAGCAATACTTTTTCCACCTAAGTGGTGAGGGTACAGATTCTTCTTAGCATTTGCTTGTTGTTTCGCACGGAGAGCCTGCATAAATTAATGGGATCATGTTAAGTGAAATTGAACACAAAAAAACATAAGAAATTAAGATTAATTTATGTATGTATGACAATAAAGTGCACCTGGAACTCAGGTGTGTGACGCCTCTCAACAAATTGTAGCCATTGCTCTTCTGTTATGCCCTCGTAAACCTCCCATGGTGGTCTCACACCGTCTCCACCATGATCTGGCTCATCTGGATCTTCTGGAGTAGGCATCTTGTAGATGTACTTGTCAGCCAACTTATTCTTGTGGTCCCGGAACTGTTTCGACATCGCTGATAGCACATCGTTTTTAAGTGCGGGATCCACGGAGAAACGAGACTACGTACATGATCATTCAGTTAGTAAAGTAAACATAAATGTTCTATTATTTCACAAAAGATCATAGTAATAATGTAGAGATTTACCTGAAGACGCTGAAACATAGTATCCTTCAATGATTGAGGCACTTGCTTCCAGGTGTGGTTTATGTCGCAATATGACTTCACCAAATGGCTACCGTAAGCGGTGAAGTCATTCTTCCAATTTCCATGGGGCTGGTTGAATTGATTGAAGTCGACCGGTTTTGTAGGAGGGCCCTTGTTAGCCTTCAGCCCACGTGTTGCACCTCTTTTCTTCTGCTTCTTCGCCTCTGGTGGCACAACCGACTCCTCTTCGGTCTGCTGTGAAGGGCCAGCCTCAGTCTCGTGTACTGCTACCTGGTCCTTCTTCTTCTTTCCTCCTCTCGTGACCCGCTTACTTGGTCTATTCGGCTGTGGCTCAGGTTCTCCAGTCGAGATAAGCCGTCCAATGGGGTCATCTATAGGGTGATCATCCACTGCAAAAAAAAATCATAAAGCATTTTCATCAGTTAAACTCATAACATAAATACTATGATGCATAACAATAACAGTTAAGATGATATTACAGTCTACATTCTACTAACAACATTACCTGACACGTACAAAAACATAAATCATTTCATATTTTCTACCCAAACACCCTCATCATGGTCTGATCGTGCGTAGAGCAAATCGTTTTCAGTATCATCAATCGAATCCGGTAATCCAGTAGGAAACAAGGATGTTTCCTCTACAGTCCCATTTTCATCGTTATCCTCATTTTCATTTTCCATTACAACCGGCCTTCTTCCTGGAAGAACAACAGACCATCTGCAGTCTTTCGGATCCTCAACATACCACACTTGCTCGCAATCCTTTCCCAGAACAAATTGATCATCATTATAACCGTGTAACCGTGAAAGATCAACCATGGTAAGCCCTCCATCATTTTGGTACCCGCGTCGGTTGTCCACCCACTTGCACCGGAACAACAGAAAGGAATCAATGTCATAGTCTAGTTCCCAGATGTCCTCGATGACACCATAATACCAATTACTAACTGGTTGAGATCGGTTACCGCTGTGGTACTCAGTGGCAGCAGCTTCAATTTTTACCCCACTATTCTGGTTTATCGATTTGGCATCTTGGCGTGCAGTGTAGTATGTATACCCACTAATATCATACCCCTCAAAAGATGTAATATTAGTTTCAGGTCCGATTGCCAAACATCTGATCTCTTCGCTTACAGCTTCTGGATCTGATGATGCTAATGTCAACACATGATCTTTGAACCATTGGATAAAAACTCGGTTTTGTTCTTTTGTCAGCCAAATGTGGTTTTTCAAAGGATTTTGATGCCTTAACTCAACCATATGGGTTTCCAAATAAGGTTCAACAACCTCAAGATGTTGTAAGACAAACAAATGTGCTTGATGAATAAGTAGACGCGAAACTTGCACGATCTTTCTACCAATAACACCTTTACCCTTAAACCTGCCATAGTGTCGTGGTTTTGGGATACCAATAGACTCTGCCTCACTCAAATAATCGGTCACAAACTCCGTGACTTCCTCAGTCACTGTTGCTTCAACAATGCTCCCCTCTGGTCGATACCTATTCTTCATTCTACTTTTCAGAATACCCATGTACCGTTCAAAAGGGTACATGTACCGTAAGTATACCGGACCGCAGAACTGTATCTCTCGAACGATGTGCACAATTAGATGTACCATTATATCAAAGAAAGATGGTGGGAAATACATCTCAAGTTGACATAAAGTGATAACAATTTCACGTTGTAGATCATCTAGAGAGGTTACGTCAATTGCCTTGGAGCACACAGCGTTGAAAAAGAAACATAACCGAGTTAAAGCATTTCTGACATCAGATGGCAATATCCCTCGAATTGCGACCGGAAGAAGATGTAACATCAGTACATGATAATCGTGAGATTTCATGCCTAAAAGTTTTAAATCCTTCATCGATACAATGTTCTTCCAGTTTGAAGAGTATCCAGACGGTACTTTTACCGAGTACAGACATTTGCAGAAACTAATCTTTTCAGCCTTTGAGAGCGTGTAGCATGCAGGAGGTAGGTAGATTCGTTTCCCATTCTCTTGTGGGTGTAACTCCTTTCGTATACCCATGGTTTGCATGTCCTTTCTGATTTTCAATCCGTCTTTTGTTTTGCCGGGTATATTGAGTAAAGTCCCACTCACTGCCTCACCAACGTTCTTCACAATGTGCATGATGTCTAAGCAGTGCCTCACAGAAAGATGACGCCAATAAGGTAGTTCCCAAAAGATAGAACACTTTTTCCAAATGTTTTTCGTCGGTTTTGATGTGTTTCCAAATACATTTACAATGTCCTTAACCTTTTCGTACACTTCCTCAGAGGTCAGAGGTAGACGGGCCACACGAGTTTCGGCTTGACCATTGAACAACTTTCTCTTCGTTACTCGATAAGGGTGATCTTCGGGGAGAAGACGTCGATGACACATATAAACATTCTTCCCACAATGTTTTAAACGGTCCGAACAAGTGTCTTCCTCGCATATGGGACATGCAAATGTTCCTTTAACCGTGTAACCGGACAAGTTCCCATACGCAGGGAAGTCATTGACGGTACAGAACAACAAAGCCTTGAGCGTGAAATTCTCTCTTGCATAAGCATCATATACCACGGTCCCCTCATTCCACAATAGCTTCAGATCGTCGATCAGAGGGGCAAGGTACACATCAATGCTATTACCTGGCTGCTTGGGACCAGATATCAGGAGCGATAACATGATGTACTTTCGTTTCATACACAACCATGAGGGCAAATTGTAGATCACTAGCAGAACAGGCCATGTACTGTGTTGACTACTCAATGTGCCGTACGGGTTCATTCCATCAGTACATAACCCAAGCCTCAGATTCCTATCTTCATGTCCGAAATGTTCTTTGAACCGTCTATTGATGTTTCTCCACTGAGGCCCATCTGCTGGATGTCTTAGTTTCTCATCACTCTTTCTACCCTCCGCATGCCATCGTAAGTTCTTTGCATCTTTCGGATTCGCAAACAACCGTTTGAATCTGGGTATAATCGGCAAATACCAAACAAGTTTTGCTGGAGGGCTTTTTTTCTGAACGGAGGAGTACTCACCATCTTTATGCTTATACCGGGACAACGAACATTTTGGGCAATTGTCCAGATGTTCGTATTCACCCCTGTACAACACACAGTTGTTTGGACACGCGTGAATTTTTTTGTACTCTACTCCCATTGGACACACCCATTTCTTTGCCTCATACGTGGTCGTAGGGAGACCGTTCTCATCCGGTAGCATATCATGAATCAGCTCGAGGAATGCCGTGAAACCTTTGTCACTCAATCCATATCTTCCCTTCAGGTTGAACAAATTCAATATAGCTGTCAATTTCGTGTACTTAGTGCAAGTAGGATACAACGCCGTTTTGGATGCGTCCAACAACCTTTGATACTCATCCGGCCGGTCGACAAAGTTATCCTCAACGTTACCAAGCATCTCGTCAATTTGTTCATCATGATAAGTCGACTCACTGTCAACATTGACTCCGGAAGCGCTTGGGAGTTCTGACTCGTTAGTAGTATCGAATGTCTGCTCGGTTCTTGAGTTACACCGATCGTGACTGTAGGAAGATGAAGCATTATCTTCAACACGTTCTCCATGAAAAATCCATTTTGTATAATGTGGCATGAAACCACGGGTCTTCACATGGAGTTGTACGAGGTTGATGCTTGAATAATGTCTAACCACACCACAATCAACACAAGGACATGGAATTTTCTCCGCCTTTGTCCTGTCCTTGTGTTGCACTGCAGCTTTGCAAAACTCTTTCAGCATTTTGTCAAAATGTTCGCCTCTATCACCATACATCCAGTCACGCTCCATACTACATGTGCAACATATCACAGGTGTGAGTTAGATCCTTTGTAGAATATGGCCTATATTAAGTTGCACATGTTTATTTCCTAATGGAGCATGACTGGGATGATTGACAATTAGTCTAGCCTAACTCTAAGGTTGCAAACACAAAATAAACTACCATTTTAAATTTAAGAAATTGTTGCACTTCTACAAAAAATTTGGCATGACCTTTGCATAATTGTACACATCCCGTGCTTATTATTCAGCACTCACCAAAGTCATCACAACCACAAACATTCCAACAATGGCAGCAACCAACAATTAAAATAAATCAATTCTTTACTAGCTAACTGAAAACCAATTGCAAATTCAGATCATCAAATCAACGCTTTCAATTCTCCACTGTATAAGTTCAAACCGGTTTACAGATTAACAAAGAATCGAGAGTTAGAATACGTACTTGTTTTTTAAGGATTTATGGACAGGGGAGACTGGTGCCTGAGAGGTAGGCTTCTGTGCGAGAGATGCAGCAATACCACTTCTGATATGTCTCTGCAACGGAGCAACAAAAAATAAATTAAAAAAGAAATGTATCAACAAATAGGGAATGAAGCTAAATTATGTACTAGCACTTATATTTAAATACATAATTGCATTTATTAAACAAAAAATAAGGTTTAGTTACTTACTTGTGCACAGAGGAGGAAAGAGGAAAAGTAATGGAAGAAGGCGGGAAACAAGAGAGGTGATTCACGGACCTGAAAAAAAATTAGATATTGTTAGACATATACACATACATCAAACAATATTAATTACGAAGAGATTTTAAAAAAAAAACGGCATGACTTTTGCATAATTTTACCTATCCCATGCTTATTATTAAGCATTCACCAACCATTCATCAACACAAATTTCCATCACAAATCAAACTAATACCAACTTTATCCATCAAACCAAATTTTAATAATTTGTGGAAATCAAATACAAAGTAAAATAAAGACACAAACTATGCCTATTAGTAAGCAGTCACCAATTATTCAACAACACAAATTTCAATCATAAACCAAACTAATATATACCAAATTCATTCATCAAACGAAATTCCAATAATTTGTGGAAATCAAATACAAAGTACAAAAGAGAAAAATGATACGTTAGATTATATTACCGGTTCGAAAATGAATTGCTCTCCGCTCCGCTTTCAATCTACCAAATGGTAAAGAAGCTCCTTAAGTATTTATCTGTAGAGACACAAAAGAGAAAAATGATAAGTTAGATTATATTACAGTGAGTGAAGAGAATGAAGAGTTAAATTAAAAAAAAATACCGGTTCATAAATGAATTGTTTTCAGCCCCTCTTCTCAATCGGGCGTGCGAGACTTGTGTAGCAACACCAATCTCTACAGAGGCAACGCATAAAGATTGAACAACATTCAGATCAATTAGAATAATTTTATATTAAACTTAACGACTATACAATACTCATATATATATATATATACATTCTCACACCTCTACTTCAAACCGCTACTAAAACGGCTAATACCTCACCTACTACAATATTTTTCTACTATGACTGCTTGTTCACGCTCTTATTCAATTATACACTACGAAACGTTCTACTCTTTTTCTACACTTACATTACATCTTTCATGTGCTGCACATCCTTTAAATGTTTTTCGTATTACTATAAAGATTTGGAAAGATGATTACTTTGACATTTTGTGAGGTTGTATCGGCTGTCGCAGCTGACGTTATTATTATGAATTGTTTTAGTGAACATATCTATATATATCAAACTTAAATATTAATAGGGACTTCGAGCCGTGGGAGCGAAACATAAATTCACGTGTTAAGAGAATCTCTAGGGTTACCCACTTCTTGTATATTAATTAGTTATCGGGTGTGACTTGTTATTTGGGGTTTAAATTTCATTACCTCTCGCCCAAAAAAATAATAAGAAAAAAATAGGCCTATTTATAAATTCAAATTCACCAGCTACATTTTGCACTGGGTCTGGATTTTCTCTGCCGTAGCCAAATAATTAACTTGGATTGGCTATTCTAATTTTAAGAAAGCATTGTACATTGAGCAGGGTCACGTTTAGTCCTATAATTAATCGTCTTTAAACTAAATTAGATTTGCTTTTAATTTTAATAAAAAGCAGGAGTAGCAATCTGAAGAAAGGAAGTTTGGAAAACCAAATCGAATACTTTTACTTTTCTTCTTCTATCTTACAAAAATAGACGAAAAATCTATTTTATGTCATTGGTCTATTTAACGTTCTTACAATTTTGATAGTAGAATATAGTCTAGTACAATCGAGTGATAGTTTATAAAGATTCTGTGTATAGTTTGATAATTTTTTATTTGGTCTGGATAAACATCTATGTACTTAATCTACTATCAAAAACCTTTTATGTTTTAATAAAGTAGTACTAGGTGTAATAATGTCTACCAATCCAACATGAAATCTTTATTAGATCTCGTAAAATGTTTATTAAACTTTATAATAATACCTAGTAACACTCTATGATCTAAATCTCAAAAGTTGGTCAACACATGTTGATGATGGATTTTGTTTTATAGGGCATATTATATGAAGAAATTTGGTTCACTTTTTGCCTTTCATATATAAACGAAAAAACCAAAGGATGAAATATACTATGACACAACCAGACATCATACTACACGCGACACATCTATAATCATTACTCGTTGCTAATTTAATATCATGTTTTCATTGCACTGTACATATACATTTCATAACACTTTCTCTAATTCTCCACACACGCAATACTTTTAAATATATAAGAAACAAACTACTCATACTTAATGCTCATCTTAATTAACAACATATCTTTTACTCGCAATCACTATAATTATATTTATTGCACATTAATAACACTCATTCATACGTTTATAAGCTTAATAAATCTAGCCCAAATAAGCTAACCTAACTATACTTAAAAGAAGGGCCAAAAACAGCACAAAAATTCACTCGGACATTTCATCGAACACCTTGTGTGCATACATAAATTTAATAGTTTAACAACCAAATCTTGCAAAGATTTCACACACACAATAAATATCATCATCCACAATCACAATGTGACAACAATCTATCAATTTTAACAACAAATTAACAATTAACTAAACAAAGTCGAACCCAAAAGTTTAGGGTTGCTCTCACCTCTGTTCGACCTCTGTTAGTGGCGGATGAGGCTGGCGACACCAACCGAAGACCACACCGACGGCGCGACACCGGCGACAGCAAGGGGAGGAGGAGGGCGGCGGTCGACGGCTGTGGTGGCGGTGGTTTGTTCGAAATCGCCGCGGAACAGAGAGGAGAAGAGGGGGTTAATTAGCCCTAATGATCGTAATTGTTTCGAATCGGGCTGGGGGGCTAATTAAAAAGGGCCTATTTCGGCGGTTCTTTGTTAGGAACCGCCGAAATAGGCCCTTTTTAATTATTAAATAAATTAAATAGACCTATTTCGGCGGTTCCTAACAAAGAACCGCCGAAATAGATGATTAAATTTAAAAAAAAAAGAAAATAGAAACACCTATTTCGGCGGTTTCGTGTAAGGAACCGCCGAAATAGGTCTATTTAATTTTTTTTATTATTAAAAAGGGCCTATTTCGGCGGTTCATATCTAGGAACCGCCGAAATAGACCCCTTCTTTACATACTGTTAACATCTCGGGCCTCTATTTCGGCGGTTTTATCTACAACCGCCGAAATAGGGGCGCCGAAATAGACGTTTTTTTGTACTAGTGATTAAAAGAAAACATAACTCTTAAAATAACAATAACTTGAAGTCAATGCTCAAAACAAATCAGAAGAACAAGGCACACCAAAACACCAAGTCAAAGATAACAAGTCAAGGATAGAGGATAAATACGTGAAGGTAGAGTGAGCCAACATAAAAGAAACCACGCCAGAAGTTAGTGAACATCCATTGCTTAAGTTAGATTCAGTTCCAATTAGGATTAGAAAGACCCAAGTAGTCACAAGGACTAGGAATGAAAGAAGATATCCAAGAACCATAACTCAAGAGTGGAATAAAACCAATTGGAAGAGATGGCCCTACTGCCAACTGCGTCCCTTTTGGGACAGGGGATATACACCCCTCGCTGTTAACTACGTCCGATAGGACAGGGTATACAGCCCCTCGCTGTTACAACGTCCGATTGGACAGGGGATATACAGCCCCTCGCTGTTTACCGGTGAAGATGTGCGCACATCACAACAAAGACTCAGCTCATGTTTGAAATGATATCCACAGTCGAAAGAAGAATTTACCAAGACAACCATTCCCATATTTCCCACTAGATTAATAACTGCACGAGCGCATACAAAACACTCAGTCCTACAGAGTGCAAAAGGTAAACCTCAGCAGTTAATATCTAATGAGGTAACCAGATAAGGAGAAACCATGATCAGTGAATTGTACATTCAAAGCCCAGTTAGTCCCATCAAGCTGAGTTAGTCACACAACGTTCCCTTTCGAGATTCATTCAAGCTCAGTTAGCGTTTCTCAAAACATTCTAAGAAGTTCGTCACCAAAAGTATCTGAGTACGAGAAATCGTACCTGGTAATCGCTGTAGCAGTTCTAGTCGACTTGTGCAAATATCAACATATCTGAGGAATATTAAGGGTAGTCTAACATCAATAACTTGTAACCTAAGTTAAACTTAAATAAATCCCTCACTCTTATTCTAAGTCTCAATTGTCTTTTAAGCCCTCACTTAAATGTTATGTATAACCTTTTACTTATATTAGAATGTTGTATAACCCCAAGGTTGTAAGACTAGGGAATGTATGTTATTAACACTTGTTAATTGTTTACCTCTATCCACTTTATTCAACTAACCCTAATTCATCAAGACTCTTGAACCTTTATTCATAAGTGCGTATTATATTATTCATCTAATCTTAGAATCTCATAAAATTTTTAAGCTTAATACTTTTATTCCTAATTTAGAATAAATATCGGGTTATGACCTATGATAGGTTTATATTAGAATACTTTACTATTATTTCACAATGTAATGATTATGTATTTTATCAGTATTCCAAATAATCCATTATGATTAAGTTTTCCCCTCTACTTAATTAAGATCTACATCCTGTATTGGAACATGGTGTTATAGATGCATTTTATGATAACCTAATTGAGTTACTACACTCATTTATCATATGTTTAGTTTAGGATGACTTTTATTACAACCATCTAATAATCTTATCATAAGATGTTAAATTGCTTCTCATCTTGAATAATCTTATAGTTAACTTAGATTTGTCGAACTCTTACATTTAGTATTTCCAAGGTATATTATTTACTTTATCTTTAACTATAATAAGGCACTTTAAGATAACCTTTTATTTATCCTTGCTTACATTTAATTTCCCAAATGTTTTATTTTTACCACATTCCCGCTATAGACTATGTATAATCCTTTTATACTAAATTTAATAAACTTACGTCTTAAAATACATTTTTCATATTGTTTACAAAACCTAAGGTTTCAAAGGAATAACTTAATAAATTAATCTCCTTTATTATGTTTTAGGATGAACATTATATCTTAACATAAGGTAGAATTTATCTAAGAATTAAACTCTCATTCACAAGTGAAATTGTCAATTACTTAATAAGATAATATGTTCTGAAAAATCCTCATACCTTATACTCAAATGACACATTAATATTTTTAGCGTCGTAAAGTAGATCAATATAATCTCTTATGTAACTTAGTTTTATCTAATAAAAGGTTCAAAGGTTTTAAGTATCAAATTTCCTATTTATAAACCTTTCTATAAATTCTAACTACTAAATACCTCACTTAATTGTAGACTCACTCCTAAGTATTGGTAATTAATGTTATAAATGTATTTCATATGGCTTATCTAATGCCAAGAAACTTAAGGATTATTATTTAGATAAATTTCCAAATCATAGTTTAATGTAGTTTTATATCATAATCCTTTTATTGATTTTAACTTAAAACATTAAGTTATATTTCAATACCTTAAATGTTAAGAAATGATTAAATCTAGACTTACTAATCCACCCACATTCATACGTAAAAGTATTTTATTTACTTTATTATTGTTTATATATTAAGAACATTTAGATGTAAAGTATTACATTTATTATCATTAATTATAGAATAAGATCTATTTGTGTAACATTTTATGTAATCTAATCACAATTTTTCCTAAGTTTTAACTTATTAATTACTTAACCCAATTATAGACTTACATTATGGTCGTTGACTAATACTATACATGTATTTTAATACGGTTTATATAAATCTTAGAAATTCAAAGATAACTCCTTAAGTTTAATAATCTTAATTTAATACCACCTCATATAATATTCTTTTATTAGTATTATGTAGAGGCTTAGTTTATCTCATTAATTCCTTCATATTATATTTTCTATAAGGCATTTTATTTCTTTTATTTATGTAGTTTTTTTATGTGTATATATTTAGGATTTATTCAAGACATTCCTTGTGTAGTTTTATTGCACTTAATTATTTATACTAACTTTTCACATAGCTACATCCAATATGGTTTATAAATAAAGTATTTTACCTTAGTTTTCGTTAAACATATTAGCTTCCATATTATATATAATAAATAAAATGTAGTTTAGTTAAATCCTTGATTTAATATAAGTTTCTATTTATTTCTCTCATATAAATATATATATAAATATTTGTAACAATTTTTACTTCACTTAAAGTTAGTACCCAAAATATTTATAAACATACTGTATTAAATGTTAATTAGTCTTATTATATTTTTCCCAACCTATAAAGTTCATTAATCAACTATACTTTAATTTTTGATTACATTAAAAACCATATATTATAAGTTATTCTTATGAAAAACTCATAACACAATTTTTAAACCCATTTACAATTGTCCAAAAATCCCCAATTAAATATATAGTAACTATAACATTTAGACATATTATAAATTTTTTATTTCATAACAATATCTTTTTAAATTATCCAAATAATTCCATAATACTCATAACTTAAAAAAATTATAACTTACGTTTAAAAACTCAAAACCCATATTAATTTACATTATAATAAACTAGATTTTTATAAGGAATCTATGGTTAAAATTTCAAGTCAAAATACATTCGGGAAGATATTTAAATTAACCCAACAAGTTAAGACTATTTACTGAAATTTATAAAACTTAATATACTCTTATATTCCCACGATCTAATCTGGGCCGTCCGTTCCTTTAAACTGCGATCGGACGGTCCCTGTGTCTCTAGTTCATCATCGAACTCACTCACCCATTCGAGTACTAAATCCCGATTTTCTCCTAATCTACAGAATGAAATCGAGTGATTCTTGTTCCTATCGATTCGAAATCAAATTACGGTTCTAATGGTACCAATTTCCCAATTTTCATGCAGAATTGAACCGATTCGAAAACTGAGTTCGAAGTTAGGGTTCATAGTTGAGTTCGAACTTAATTTTGACAAATTCTCCCTTTGTAATGCATAATAGACTAAATTGGCATGTGGGTTGATCGATGATGAAATTTCGAATGGAACCCATGGAGAAATTTGATCGGAAACTCACCGGAATTGCATTAACGGGGTGAAATCAAATCGGGAAATTTGGAAAACGTTATTTTATGTGCGGTTCAGGTATGCCACTTCTCGAATCAACTCGCACCAACTGAAAGAGATTTGGTTCATGGAACCTATCACAATCCAAACTAGACATGTAACTCTAGATGTTAGTGGAAGAATCATTGAATTTGATGAACTAGGGAGAAAGTTACAGATCTCACAAGATCCGTGTTTACCTAGTTGGTTTCGGGATGAACTGGGCAGATTTCCGACCGTGATCGAGTAGGCTACTTTAGACAGATTTATCTCCCAAACCAGTGCGAATCAGCCTTGGCCATCAACATGAAAGTTGTAGAGGATTAGAGATCTTCAAAACAAGCTAAAGAACACGAAATTTGGATGAGAAATGAAGAAGTTATGGCGTGACGAAGTTTACCCGTTTTCAGGAAAAACTGCAGTTCTGGGTTACGAACTCGCGAGGAGGTAACTTTGGATCAAACTTTCCGATCATTGTAGAAGGAGTTAGATGGTGTGTGAGTATGGTTGGAAAGAGGAAAGATAGGAGAATCGAAAGAAACAAACGGCATACCAAATGGTGGAGTAGGGAAAAAGATATAGGTGTCTAAAGATCGCCTGTTGACATGCCAAAACCCTGGAAACTCAACTGATTGAGTGACTCGGTGCTGACTGGGCGCGACACGTGTCCTGGACACGTCAGCATCCTTCAAATTTTGGCTCTAAACTTCAATTTATCATAACTTTGGCTAGGATGATCCGTTTTTAACGTTCTTTTTATCGATCTTCATGGTTTTTCATGACCTATTTATTGGTATAGGTTTCATGGCCTGGTTTGACCATTCTCAAAAGTCTACTCTAGCAAGGCTTAATAAGCTTTAAGGTTTCTAGAATTTTATATTGACTTTTATGTTTCAAAACATGTTCCAACACTTCCTAAATCTTTATAATATATTTGGAGTGTTTAGAAATTTCCCAAGATTTATTGACTTATAAATCTTATTATTAAATTCATAATACTATATAATAATGTATAATAATTAGGGTTAAATAGGAGAAAACCCTAAATAAATTTCACAATTCCATATATAATTTAATATTCATAATTCCATACCATAATTTATATTAATAGTATTATTTATGGTTTAATAAAAGAAATCCCCTAAATTAATTTAGGGGTATTTCATGATGTATAGGAGTTATCTCGTTATCACACAGCGATTAGAGGTTTGTTTGTTGGATTGATATAGTTTGGCTTCGTTACTTATATGGGCGTAATTGCCGGTGACACCCGAGTGAGTATTGTTGTTATTATTATTCTTCCGCTGTAAGACATTTTATTTATTGCTACAAGAGAGATTATTACGTGATTATGGTGAGGGGTGTTACAAAAGTGGTATCAGAGCGGAGTACCGCTCTGATGACGAGGAAATAAGTTAAGACAGTGAGTTTAGGACTTGGGAAATTACGGAAACGTTTGTGAGGTACGAGACGACTCATCTTAAAAGATATTGTGTTTAGTAACGCAAATTGCGTGATAAATTAGCCTCAAAGGCAATTCAATATCTATTGGTTGTGTACGGTAAATTACCGAGTATTTTTGTAACACCCCTACCGCTAATACTGTCATTACCGTCCAATCTCCTTATACATTCCAGGCTCACGCAGCGGATACTTACATACTCCACGGTGGGTGATACAATGCCGTTAGTCACCCACATGACTAACAAGGCTACTACTACATACAGCCTCGGTCTGATGGACCGGAACATCCGAGTACTACTCAAATACATTACATACTCCCATTAGATACTGAATGCTATGATACTCCATTCAATACAATACTCCATAATTCAGTACAGGGTAATACACTACACATACCGAGTTTACTAGGTTCCAAATCAATACAGTACTTCTCCCAAATTCATACATACTCACTAGGAGTCAATTTACTACCCATTCCTCACAAACTAGTTACTTCTAAATACAAGGCGTGCCACCGGTCTCTTACCTTGACCGTATCCGCTCCGGGTACCTGCATACTAAAAATGTTCCCCCGAGGGGGTCAGCTTTCGCTGAATATGATAACCGCATACCCCGCGTACTAGCGAGGGTACGCCGACCATTTGGTCGAATACATGTAATTCAATTTACATTACATACATTCATACATACATGCTTCATTCATGATACTACAATACTTCACAAGGCATTCATACATTCGCACAGTCCAATACATGCTTGGAAGACAATACAAGTCAACCAATACTTACCATCTTCCAGGGTACACATACACAATACATACTCATTACATACTCAATACGCGATACGGAGATACAATCTCCAATACATACACAGATCCAGTTAGCTTCCTTCACACCCGGGTTAATCGGGTGTTTCAATACTCTTTACTTCCGGTCAATGACTAACAATAGTCCAAGACCAATACACATACAATCTTTACTCTTACATACTTTACTTCCAGTTAAGTCGGTATGACCTCCGGGCGGATTACTACATCCCCACCACGGGCTTTAGGTGGCCCACTAATCCAGGATGCTACCCATTCATGGAAGGTCCATGAAAAGATATATCCGGATTCGGATCCAACCTCTTGTGTTTTCCTTATCCTCACGCGTGGCCGAAACTATATCGGACTTCTACTCATTCCTTTTTACTCATTACTCAGTTAGGAGTTAGAATGTTAGGATTAGCAGAAGTCAGTACTTCATTTCCATACATACATACAATCACGAGTAACAACAATACTTACACATACCTCCTCATTCCATTCATTCATTTCATGAATTATACAAACTAATTGTTCAAGAAGATACAACAAGAACAAAATAGTTCAAACACAGTTTTAGTGCAATATATGTCCGATTCGTGCATTTATCTTATTGGTGATCACATAAGCACACAAAGCGGGGTAACCAGGTTAGGATACAGAGCATGAAGAAATCATACCGTACACCATCGTATTCGCACTACCGGTTCCTTAGAGATCAACTATTTGATTCCTATACATACATGGAGTAGCATGATCAATGATCTATTATTGATCTAACTTACTCCTTCATTGATACTTTCAATATTTACTTACCACTTCATTACTTTCTTACTTGATTATAAAACCTTCCTTTTCTTTACTACTTCTTAAACTTGTTTTCTTACTCATTTACTTACTTTCTTACCATTACTACTTCATTAATGGTGTATTACTACCTACATATGCTTATATGTGTATAGGCATATATATATACATGATTACTATAATTATATAATAAAACATTTTTTTTTGTGTTTGACTCGACCGAACTTGCAAGTCCGGTCGCAAGTTCGGTCCAAGTCAGTAGGCTACATTGTGTGAAAATTCCAGGGCCGACCGACCTTGCAAGTGTGACAGCCCAGCCCAATCAACCCACATGTGTGATATTGTCCGCTTTGGCACGCAGGCCGCACGGATTTGTTCCTGGGGTTTCGCCCCAACACGCATCACACAAGGGAGAGGTATCCATGCACCTATAAGGCACACTTCGTTCTCCTCCCCAATCGATGTGGGAGGTAGCCCACCTCTGGGTGCTACAAAATGACACGCTCGTTCACTCTTGGTTTTCCGCTCAAGTCACTCTCGTGAACTCTCACTCTGAGACTTGTTCGCATATTTAAACGAAAGGTGAAAGATGATGAACTTAGACTCAGATTGCCCCCAGTATAAATCTAGGGTTTATAACAACAACTTGACAAATGTAGACTTGAACCGCCTCGTGGGTTGTTTGGATGTTTTGGGGTGAGTAGTGGTATTTGGTTGGACATGTTCATCTTTTAAGAACAAAAGACAAGTCGTTTTGTTCAGTTGCCAAGAAATGACCGTTTCATGAACATTAGTTTTAAGAAATGTTTGCTAATGAGCAAGATGATTTGGTTGAAGGTGCAAGGTGAACGAATGCATTTCTTTTATTATCATTTTTGTGATTACAAACTGAAAAAGGTGAAAAACTGAAATTTTAAAATCTAAACTTCATTAAAAAGAAATGTGATAAACTTCCCACAAAATTGAAATGAGTAAACAAAACACTGCTAGACTTTTGCCTACTCAACAAACTGGAGTCCTTGCTCGATAAGGTCTTCGACTTGTGCTTCAATGCTCTGCAATCATCAGTACTGTGTCCTGGTAGTCGGTGAAACTGGCAGAACTGATGGAGATGTTCCCCGGCTTGGGTGATCCCAGGACTAGGTGTGAGAGGCTATAGTAAGTCTAGCTCTTGTAGCTTCATGAGTGCTTGACTGAGAGGCCGGCCAATGTTGGTAAACTGTCTCGGTGCAGAGAACCTCTTGGATCGGGGTGAGGCCTTGACGCTCTTCTTTACAGCACTGGGTTTTCGTATGGTGCTCACTTGGTACGAAACTTGAGCTGCTTTGGCCGGTCCTGACTTAAAGGTCTCGATACTCACACCCTGGGCTTTGGGTTGTCCCAGCTTCAGCTCGCCTTTGTGAATCTTTTCTTCCATGACTCTTACCTGTCCCATCAGCATGTTGAAATTAGGGAAGTATGTGCAACTCTCAGCTCGTTGTTGTATTGTCTCTGCATATTGTCCACAATCATTCGAATTTGTTCTTGCTCATCCATTTTTGTAGGCATAGCAGCGGCTTTCATCCTCCACCGTTTGATGAAGTCGGACATTGATTCACTGTTTCCCTGCCAGGTACTGGCAAGGTCAGACCTGGTGACTTCAAGATTCTTAGCATACTCGAAATGGTGCAGGAAAGCCTCACAAACCTCTTCATAGGTTTTGGTGTTCATCCTCTGAGTCAAGTACCAACGTTGAGGTATTTCATCGAGATAACGGGTGAAAACCTTGGCCTTCTGCATGTTATTCAACCTGAGGATGGACATTTCCCTATCGAACATCGCCAGATGGACCTGTGGGTCTGAGGAACCCTTGTACAGAGCAAGTGTGGGTAGCTTCAACTTTAGAGGGAGATTAACCTCGGGGTACGATTCCATAGAAGAGTAATCGAAACCAGCTGGCTTGCTTGATTTTTCCATGCGCTCGATCCTTTTCAGAGCCTTCTTGAGTTCTGCAGTTAGTTGGTGGTCCGGGGCGGCTTCCCCTACAAATCTTTGTGCATCGTGGGCCTCAACAGAGTTAACTTCGATGTAGTCACGCTCGTTCCCAGAGTCAGCAATCTTTCCTGAAATGTTTTCCTGATGACCAACCTCAAGGGAATTGATTTTGCTTTTCAGCTCTTCGATGATGGTGACATACTTAGCCTCCATGTCATTAGTGGTGGACCTATGTTTTTGTTCCATGGCATCAAAGGCAGCCATGTACCTTTGCTCTAAGGCTGTAAACTGGGCCTCCATGCTGACTGGGTTTCCTCCCTCTGCCATACTTGGGATTCGGGCTTATCTGTTGGAAAACAAAAGTGGATTGAGCTAAAATTCTCGACCGCGAAGAAGTTTTAGGTGAAAACTTGTTTGGGCTGCAAGAAAAGCATATGAGCTGGAATGTTTCGAAGATTGTGGGTAGGCACTGAGGCCCAAAATAAGTTGGAAGGGAGGCGCCTAGAAGTGTTTGAAGAATGTGACTCTTAGGCCAGAATATTTTGAGAATTGGGTGCTTGGGCCAGAATGTGTCTGGGCTAGAGGTAAAGCATATGGGCTAAAATGATTCCTATACCATGTTCTTGATGTGAATTGGAACCTGTGCCAAGTAATTCAGATTGGTCCTAAAATATGATGCATGTGTCTTGGATCTTGGGTCAAAGCCCAGGTGAAAAGTCTTCATAGACTAGAATGAGCCTTGAAATGGAAAGGCCTAATGGATTTCATGAATTGCTTTGGGTGGATTTGTTTTTCGTGGGCCTAGAACTAAATTGATAATTCAAATTGGGCTGAAAGAGAGAAATCACCAAAGTCTAAACTTTTGGGCCTGAGCCCGAACAAACAATTCATTCAAACCAAACAAGGCCTTTGGGCTGCAAACAATAATGCTGTAAATTCGGGTTGGGCTAGGTTGATGTTGGAGAAGTTCCTATCAATCTCTAGGCTGGGTAGTGGGCTGATCATACAAGCAGACAAGGCCCACACAAATTCAACATGTCCTCACTAGACGCTTAAACCAAACCGGGTGTGGATCGATCCGGAGAGGTGCTTGGGGCATGGGCCCAGGTCACCACAAAGGAATAGGGCTTGCACGATATTCTCTTTGGGCTTCCCCACTTTTTTCACATCACTGTTACGTGTGCGTCTACGGTCGGGTCTTTGAATGACCAAACATTGGGCTTAGTAAGGGCACTGCCAGGAAAACGCTTGGGGCTAAGGCCCAGGTATTAAGGGGGTGTGGTTAGACGACACCCTCCTCTTTTCCCCCGCTTATTCACATCACCTAAAAGGTGTGAGTCCCTGACAGGGGACCCTCAAACGGGTCCTGGGGTGAAATCGGTTTGTGTGGACCCTCGCTCTCATATGGTGCAAAGGTGCAGAAAAACAAAGTGCGCACGAAAGTAAACAAACAGAGTAACAAAGCCATAAATAAACATTTTCGAGTTAAGCCCTCTTTCTTAAAATTAAACAAGTTAAAGATTAAGAATTTTGTCCCCAGCAGAGTCGCCAGTCTGTGAGCCTCGATTTTAAACCCTATCCTGTGTTGATTAAAGCTGATTAGGATCTAACCGGGTTTTAGGTCCACTTATAACCTAAGATTAATAACTATGTCATATAACAATAATTATTAAAACCTAAGCTAGCTCACTGGAACCTATTATGAGTCGCCACGTAATTTTAACCTAGGGTAAATTAGGAAAGGTAGAGTTCAGGTTCGGGGGCTTGGTATTCGACTTATTTAGGGTTCAAATTACTTTCATTACCCTTCCTAGGTCGTTTTTCCTCTACTTGGTTTAATTACGGCTTATTACGAGTCGTTTTAACCTAAGTGCGCGAGCTTCTTCTTTTTTTGTGTTTTTTAACATTTTTTTGACTGAAAATAAAAGTGAAAGTTGAAATTACCTAAACTAGGGTTTTGGAGGCAGAATTAGGTCAAATTTTGTTTCCGTCCGTAGCCACGGACCTAATGTCCGTAACCATGGACCCTAGTTAACCTATGTGAAAATAAAAGTCGAATTAAACAGAAAATAAAAATTTGAAAAGTCCGGGGCCACGGACAGGATGTCCGTAGGCCCGGACATAGTTTAGCAAAACCTAAATTTTTAAAATTTTAAAATCCCGCCGCCGTCCGTGGGTGTCTGTGGCCACGGACAACCCGTCCGTGGTCCCGGACCATAGGTCCGAGATCCCGGACAACCCACGGACGGGGGTTTTATGGTGGTTCCCGAAGGTGTTTTCGGCTCAAAATTTATGCACGTGTAGCCTGAAAGATGTACAATATGTTAGTAATTGAAAGATCGCAGTTTGAAGTCGAATTATGTACGAAACGTGATAAACAAGTAACAAGGCAGAAGCAAAAGTAATTAGCTATACAGAAGCCGAAAAGGGTTGGTTTGAGCCCAAAATTTAACAGAGAGTTAATGAGGTTCTGGGGAGTTAGAAAAGTAGAGTTATAACCTGTTTTACCTTCAGATTCGTGGTGTTTCTTCACGTCGGGATTCTTCGGAGGCCTCGTTGATGGCGGATCCAGAAGAACTTTGAACCCAGCTTGTGACTCCTTGTTGTTCTTGATGTTCTTCACGTTTTGGTGCTGTTTTGGTGAGGGTTTGATGATGGATGATGTTGTGGGAGTTGAAAAATGTGTTTTGGTGTTGATTTTGGTGAGATTTCGGTGTTTGATCGTGGCTCTGGGGTTCAAAACGTGAAGAGCAAGAGACGGCTGCCTTCTTTGAGAGTCTAGGGTTCTTGAGGGTCTGATTTGATCAAGGGATAAGGTTCCTTATATAGGCTTCCTTAAAGATAGAAAAATCCGGTAAAAACCGAGATTTACCGACGTTTTAGCTCAAGGGCTTCCAAAAGGAATTTGATTATGAAATTTCGCACATGGGTAAAGGATGATATTTAAGATTTTTCTAAAGTGGAATCGAATTTTTTGGATATTGGAATATTTTTAAATTCAATTTCTCGTCAGATTCAATCAGAAATTGCTAGGAAATTATTGGAAATTCGAAAAATCAAAATTCCAACGCCATTATGCTTCAAATGTCATCCTCTATCATGGGTTACAATTTTAAAGCATTTTGAATTGATTTGACCCTTATTTAGAGGAGAGAGAAAGCCTATAGGGGGCTTAGGAGCCTTGAAAAATTACGAAAATACCCTTGGAGATGACTAAGCTGTCCCTAGCACTCTGAAATGTGCCGATCGAACTGGGAACCCTCGCTACTAGCCTATTAGTAGAGACTCTCTTCCGGGGGGGTTGAAATTTTGGGTATAACAACCCCGATCAATGACAGCCATGTCAAGATCGTAGAGGAACTACTTAAAAGATCATGTATCCAAAGCATATAGACCAATAAGATCAAGGGAAGAGTCAACAAGACTACCCAAATACGAGTGAAAACCACACCGTGACCGGTATAGGTTTACCCAAAAACCACCAGTACCACGCACTTGCCACGGCAAGTGCAGTAAGGACAGAAACATGTAGAGGAACCCTAACACACCACAAGTACATAGTAATGTACTGCGGCGGTAATGAAACAACTACAGGATCACACATCCTAAAAACTGGAAGAATGGAACCTTGGAAAGGCCTAACGACCTGACCATTGTACAAAGGATACACCAGTCAGCGGGAAGCGGGACTCGGTCAAGACTTTGAACGTGGCTATGCCATGAAGAACCTCGTTTAACACCGAACTGTTATTTTTCAAGACCAAGTTTTCTTTCAAAACCACAACTTTCTTTTAAACCTTGGATTTTAAAACCAAACCAACAGTATTATGGTGAGAATCATAGAATGATACAAGAGGAGTTGACAATAGAATACTTCACCTAGGCTTGTGACGAACACTACGAGTGTACCCAATTACGGGATGTGGGACAACCGCACTCCGAAGGAGCTTGTGGGCCTGACAGATAGTCGGGTAAGTGGTGACGTATCAACAAGGTACCCCACGTATGTATACATGTAGTGTACGAAACACGGGAAGTAGTCAACCCCATTCTACGGACCATGAGTAAATGCAAGCAGAACAGTTGGACACCACAGACGATGAAGGAGAAGGAACTCAACTAAGAAGTAAGTATAAGGAAACTCAGAGAATCCATCTGAGATAAGGAATAAGAACTAAGAAGTGCAAAGAGCACAAACTAGTAAGTATAGACATTGGATATGTCTCACAGACTTCAAACAAATACGTGACAGCTGGAGAGGATACCCAACCTAAACACAGCAAGGCAATCGCCTAACGTGAACACCACAATGCTCAACAAACGGGACAGAGTTCCCAAAAGCGATTACAAGATTACCACTAAATAAAATCCATCATCGAAGTGGATATTTTAAACCTAGTCTAAAACACTAAGAGAAAGTATGAACAGTCTACCCAAGAACGGGAGACGTTATAACCTTAAAAGGGACAACTCAAGTACGATACCACAAGACGGTACAGTGGATACAACATATCATAAACATTAGCCGGATGTAACGGCGTAACCTAACAACACCCAGAAGCAATCCGTGAAGGGTGTCGAGTTAACAACAATCGAACAAAGCATCATGATAGGAGCACGGGAGCTAAAATGAACACTCGGTTAGGTCACCGAAGGGATTTCACTTAACAGGGAATACCCTAAACCACAAAGAAGGAACTGATTGGCACCAGCTTGCCTAAAGGTCCTCCTATGAATGGAAGCATGATGTCACGACTTACCATGGAGCCCAGTAAATACCTCCAACCTATGGGGTATACAAAGAGTGGAAATATGTATAAGCAACTTGCATAGAGCATAGCTTGTAGCAATAGGGCTTGAAAGCCACATACCAACTACGTTATGTAAACTTGAACGGTTGTAGAACCCACACCATTAATAACAAGACTTGCAGGGGATATTGTCTTATACGACAAGAAATCAACAACTGGACCATCAATTCAAACCCAACATCCGAGTGGCTTGGAGTAATGGCCAACTCAGTGTCACTGTCACTAGAGCATCAGTCTATATACAGCTGACGAAGCTTTTAATTCCCCTTCATGCCTTCTGTAGTAATGGTAACACAGAGGCATGAGAACTGTGATATTGCCAACACTGGCCTAGTCCACACTTGGACACTGCGAGAAACCCAAGGGAAGATACCTCTCGATAACGGAAGACCACCAATGTGGTGAAGATGTGAACCCTTAGAAAAGGCTTCCATCAACAATAACAACAATGGATGTGCATGTAGATATTGCCAAGAGACGACTGAACAAACAATTACGGTCAAAGGAGTAAATACACTCCATATGCAACCAAGAACATAGTAAACCTCGTCATGAGACCTATGAGTGGAAACTAACCTCTCGACAAGAACTTTCACTTATCAGTGATAGGATACTCTTCAACTAGAGAATGGGACCAGAAGACCCTTAAAGTTTCTTGGGATGTCCCGGTGAAGTATATACAAGTAGAACTACACAGCTAGAGCCTATAACCAATGCTCAGCACTGGAAGACAGTAATTGTTAAAAACAATCAATGTGGGTGCACATTGGGCACCACGAATGACCAACACTCAAAAGAGCTTGTAACCCGATAAATTACTTCATCCATTGTCAACCAAGATACTTGGTAAATTGTATCATGAATGAAGTAATGTGAGATAAGCTAACCTACACATGAAACCTAAATTGAAATAAAACATCCCCACAATGGGAAGATAATAGTATTGCGGTATGCTACAACAATCGCCATATACATGAACTAGGAACCTCCTAGTGTAGTCACACCATAAGGAAATGGTGCCAATGACAATGGCAATGAGTAAAGAGAAACTACCACAGTAACGGAATCAGTAGAATGATGTTGTATAATGAGTTAGAATACGGTGCGCAACAAGCGACCGCTATGAGGAAGTAGTTAGACAATGATACGGAGTAGTAAGATGACAGGCAGAAATATTCATTCCTATCACATAAGTGATTTATTGTCAAGCGTTTACGCCTCTGCACTCTGTATGACTGAGTGTTTTGGTATTGCACTTGTTCAGCTAATGATCTATTGGGATAACTAGGAATATGGAGAATGTAAATTGTAGTAATTCAACGAGCAGGGCAGTATTTAGTTAAGCAAGAGCTTAGCAACAAGCCGTGCGGCCTAAGGCCAAAGAAGCACGAAGAGTATAAAACACACTAACTATCACAAGATGTGAATTCCATTGGAATAAAAAGGTGAAAGGCGACTTAAGGAAGTCACTAGGACCGACGCATAGAAAATGCAAGGTCATACAAGTTAAGAACACTTGTACTGAACCAGAAGAACTGGTATAATTCAAAAGCTACTGACAACAGAGGAAGCACTACAACTAAGTAGTGACTTAACCTCGCCTGACAATAAGTCGGAGGAACCCAGCGAATAGTCGTGGGAGTACGAATAGTATGTATAATGGACTACCAGAGAGCTGGTTACAATCTAAAAATCGTTGAGTTCAAGCACGGTAAAAGAATACCACATTTGTTAGTAAACCTTATTTCCACAACAGAGGGATAGAAGGCAATGAGTGGCACATCAATAATAACCAAAGAGTGAATTAAGCACTAAAGTTATCAGGGTCGCGCAGCAGAAGCTAGTGAGCCCTAGCTAGGAAGTTTAATACACCTATTAAGTATGATAGAATGGCTGTTAATGCCTTGAAGCCTAATAGGCTAGAACCGAATTAATTATGAGTTAAATAAACTCATATAGGAATTCTTGGTGCAGAGACTAAACCATTGGTATGGTTAAGACCCTTTGACCAGAGCATACTATATAGTATACCGTAGTGAAGCTAAACGCTTCAGATTGCCCAAATAGAGCAAACCAATGTTTAATAATAATAACATATGGTAGATTACGTGGGCATAATCCCTTTTAAGGGGGGTAGAGTGAAAACCGCTTAGTATAAGTTTCATGAATAAAACACTTAAACTATAAGGTGCATAGCACAAATGAGAATCGAATTGATGATTGGTACTATGTTAAATAAACATAAGTATTCATTCATATTGTAATTGTGGTAATTAGGCACTAGAGATGCAAATACCATAGGACGAATATACCCATCTCGTAGCCCCAGTGTAAGAGTATTGGTAAAGAAGAGTAATGAGTAGTGGAGTAATGAGTAGTGGACGGAGTTCCACAAGTATTGTATCCCTTAAAAAAATAGTACGAAACGATTAAGAGTAGTAGATGAATGAAATCTAGGAGTAGTGTATTCCTAAGTATATTATAGGAAGTAAATTGAGGATGAACGGATTCAGTATGTATTGTATTCCTTAATTATAATATATGAAATAATGGAGAGTAATGGATGAAAGTAGCGAAGGTTGATGAAATGAGCACTTAGGCATTGAATTTCGAGGTAAGTATTTGGAAGTAGAATGAGGATGAATGATGGATTGAATTCCATCCCTTGGAGATGTATGAATTTGTAATCATGACTAGAAAGAGTAAAAAGATAGAAATCGAAATAATTAAATTATTTGATTGTTTGAAACTGATGTGAGAAGTCGAACTTGATCCTGATCAGATCAAGGGAAACCGAACACAAATTGGAGTGGAAAGATAGTTCAACACTGATGCTGATCACATCAGGGTCGAATGATTCTTGAAGCTCCCCTCAAGTGGTCACAAGAATCACACATAGGATAGAAGTAATGAATATAAATTGGAATTTGGAGTTGCGTGTTTTCGAAAATTTCTAACTAGTAATTGTAAAAGAATCTTCCTTAGATTGGAGAGTGAGTATTTGTTGGAGGCTTATACCGGAGAGTGACAGTAGGTATCATGTTGTATTATTCCAAGGGCAGCAGGACATAAGGGAGTCCTGTGTCTAGATGACCGGAGTGCCTGCGGGATTGTAATGTGTATTGCATTGCTTTGGGGATAGCTTTGCATTGTATGTATTTATAAATTTTGTAATGAGGAACCGGATGGTTGGTAGTAATGTGGATTGGAGAAATTATTGTACATTAGTATGGTATAGTATGTAGGAACCTTGAGGAATGGATTCGAAGAGTTTAAGGAGGAAGAATGTACTACTTGGGCAATGGACCTGTAAGAATGAGTAAATTCAGTAATCCTATAACCTTGAGCAACTTTGAGGACAAAGTTCTTAAGGGGGGTAGATTGAAATACCCCAAACTTAAACATAGGGATTAAATTTAATCTAATATGTATTTAAGGGCCTAACAACACCTAAGTAATATTGGTAAGGAAAAATAAATCCAAAAGAAATAAAGAAACGCTTAAAAAGTGGAAAATGCTAAATAAGCGTTAAATAACCATAGGAGGTATAAGGCCTCGGGTAGCGTATTATATGGATTCTAAAGGCTTAATAAGGCACAAAATAATAAATGGGAATGATTCCCGAAGAAAACGGATCCTTAAAATGGATTAAAAGCATAAACGAGCCTTAAAGCACGTTTTTCGAGGAAACCGGGAAAACGCGACTTTAAGCGGGTCAAATAGACTCGTAACAATTTTGGTCAACCAAATAACCATTAATAAACATTAATGAAGGGTTAGAACCAATAAAATTAATTAAACGAGAAAATTCCGGAAAACGGGTTCCGGTTAGTAAAGACTGTAACAACCGGGAAGTAGCGGGGTGGAAGTGTAATAAAATAAAACTGGAGTGTCCACTTTTGTAAATAAAGAGCAAAAATTTGAGTGAGTGTGTGTGTGTGGTCGGCAGCCCCTTCCCCTCACACTCTCTCTATTTCTCTAATATGCTAAAGGACAATAATAAAGCAAAAAGCAAACAAAACACACTCTCTCACCTCACTCTCTCTTTTCTCTTTCTTCTTTCTCCCTCCCTCACCGATTTCTCTCTCCTTCTCCATGGGGGCTGGCAATTTTGGAGAGCTTCAAGAAGCTTCAATGGCTTCTCCACTCTATCTCCATGCTCTACCTCCATGTGAGCCCCAAATGTAAAAATAATTACATATTTGTAATCCCCTCATCATCCTCTACACTTCTCTCTTTTTAAAATTCCAAAATGATGAAGTTCATTTTCGTGGGTATACCCCATTGGTGAAGAAAATAGCATCAATGTGTAGCTTGGAGTCCCCTCTCTCCATTAAGGGAAAAATCTACATGAAAAACTCATGTTTTCTCCATCTTGTTTCATAACTGATTTTTGCCCATTTGTAACCATCCATTTCTCTCTCTCTCTCTCTCTTTTTTGAGCACAATTTCAACCTTGCAATGGTGGTGGAGTCACCTTCTTGAACCATGGGCTAAAACCCCTCCTAAAATACTCCAAAGGTAAACCCTAAAATTAGTGTGCTAAACATTTCTATGAACTAGCATTAATTAAGGGGTTAGTATGTTAATTACACTTATTTTGTGTGCTTTGGGTGATGGGAATGGAGATTGGAAACTCCATTCCCCCATGTGACCGATTTGTGCAAGGAAGAGATGAGAAGAATTGGAATGGAATGAAGGAAATATAAGCTCAAGGTAAGAGCTCCTTCTCAATGCTAAATTTTAAATGCATTAGAGTAATGGGAATTGGTAAACCAATAAAAGAACCTAAACTATTGTATTAGTAGTGTAGTTGTGGAAATTTTAGTATTTGTGAGCAAGTATGTGAATTGTAGGCCTTAGAGCCAAATGGATTGTGTATGTGTATTAGTATTGTTGTTGATGGAAATATTGATGTATTGGTATTGTATTGATTGCTGGTAGGACCCTTGTATGGGTGTGGCTAGATTAGGGATGAATTTGATGAGAAAGTATGTGTGTGGAGAAGTAAGAAAAGTAGATGAACTATGGAAAAATTTTGGTAGGAATTGTGCATTTATGGATGACTTGGTGAATGGGAGCACCAAGGTGTGTATTGGATGGAATAGAGATTTTTAGTAACCAAGGAGTGGTGGTTGAAGTTTGAGAATACTAGGATGTAAAATCTGTAGCAAGAAATGTATTAAGGCATTGGAGGAGCTAGGAAAATTTTAGTGTACAAGATTTAGTGAAATGAATGTTGAACTTGGGTATAGCTGACATGGTAAGATGATGTATCTTGAATACTAGGAATGACATTGGTTGGGGAAGTATTGGATGGTAGAATTGAGCTTAAAAATCTGTAGCATTTGAGGACAAAGGTTGGCATAAGTGTTGAAATGAAGTGAGGAAAAATCGTGTATGTGGATTTAGGAATGAGTAAGGAATTTGGTGGATGAACTAAGGCAGTTTGGAGGGCCTAGGTAGTGTTTACCCATGTGGGATTACATGTAGGAAGATTGGAGAAACAATGGGCAAAGTATAGAACTGAAAACAGATTTTAAAACTGAAATACTGGGCCGGACCGACCTTGGCACCGAACTTGCAAGGTCGGTTGAGCCCAGATTTGCAACGACGGAAACCTTCTGGAATGGACCGACCTTGGGACCGGACTTGCAAGGTCGGTCGGCCTAAAATTTTCCGTAACGTAACTCACTGGAATGGACCGACCTTGGGACCGGACTTGCAAGGTCGGTTGGCCTAAAATTTTCCGTAACGTAACTCATTGGAATGGACCGACCTTGGGACCGGACTTGTAAGGTCGGTCGGCCCTGAAATTTTCCAGCATATTACCCTACTGACTTCGACCGACCTTGGGACCGACCCTGGGTAAGGTCGGTCGAGTCAAAACAAAAACAAAAAAAATGAAATGATTATAGTAATCATATGTATGTATATATATATATGCTTATACCCATACGTGTATATATATATATAGTAGTGCACCATTAAAGGAATAATAATGGCAAGAAAGTAAGTACATAAGTAAGAAAGTTATGGAATTAAGGACATTAAGTTAAACCGAAGTAACGGGATAACGGGGTAAGTACGGGTGTAGTAAGTATGTAAGTACTGTAGTGCTTGGTATTAATAGAATCATTTGGCATGTAGTCATTGGTTCGAGAATAAGATTCGAGGAACAAGAGTGAACCAAGGAACAAGGGAACACCCGGTAAAGTAAATCTCGGTGAAAGGTATGATTTCTTCATGCCCTGTATCCTAATCTGGTTACCCCGATTTGTGTGCTTATTTGATCACCTGAATAAGATAAATGCATGAATCGGACTATATTGCACTTACTCGTGCTTGATTTATGTGTTCTTGATATTTATTGTCTTGAACACTAGTTTGTATAATTCATGAAACATATGGATTATGACGAAGTGTATTTGTACCTTGTAGTGTACTTGTGTGTTGTATTGTATTTCATATGGATGTATATATGAGCAATGTATTGTATTATTGTGGCTTGGATGTGTGACTTCTACTAATTCCTAACTACCTAACTTCTAACGTAAGTAATAAGTAAATTGGAATGAGTAGAAGTCCGATATAGCTTCGGCCACGCGTGAGGATGAGGAGACACAAGAGGTTGGATCTGATTCCTGGTTCTTAAGCTGGTACACGGCCCAAACCCCTTAAATGGGTAGCATCCTGGATTAGTGAACCAAGTAAATCCCGGTGGTGAGACAGAGTAGTCCCCGGGCTGGAGGTCCTAACGACTTGACTTGAGTAAGTAAGTAAGTAAAGTCTGAGTATGTATGCGTAAGTATTGTGTAACGAGTAAAAGAGTAATCTCCACCCGATTAACCCGGGTGGACAAATGAAGCTAACAAGTATAGAGTATTGAGTATGCATTGCGTATGTGTATCCCAGAATAAGGTAAGTAAGAATTTGGTTGACTTGTATTGTCTTCCTTACGTGTATGTACCGTGTGTATGTATGTATGCCTTGTAAGTTGATAAGTCAGGAATTTGTCTAAGTTTACTAGACTAATTCATGCTTAATTGTCTACATTATGACTTTATATTCCTTCCTTAATGCTTTATCTATATTTTATTATTATATTTGTCTCCAATGATCAATTTGTTATGTTTTCAGGATAAAATGCTCAACAAAATGCTTAAATGAAGATGTTAGAGGTTGAGTCAACAAGTGGAAGTCAAATCAGAGTCAAAGACTGAATTTTACCAATTACTGCCGTGATCTAATGAGGGTCCGGGTTTGTATCTGACTTTGTAAACCTGGACCATCTCATCGTAGAACTCTCTGCCTAATTTCAGACGCGGTCCGGGTTTGTATCTGACTTTGTAAACCTGGACCATCCCCAAGCGAAAGTCTTCTACCGAGTTTTAGTGGTGGTCCGGGTTTGCGTACTTGTTTGCAAACCCGGACCAATGCAAGCGGAGCGCCAGAAGGTCGGCTACGAAGATAACGGAATGGGTGTATATCTTTAATATTTGTTATTATATCTTTAAACCGTCGCTTATTCAGACTAGATTAGAGATAGATTAAAGATAGATTAAAGATAGATCTCTGTTGTTATAAAAGGGGGAGTCTGGCCAACGTGAGAGAAATCCCCTCATACACTTCGACAGCGCACAAAATCCCCACAATACAGAGAGTTTAGTTGGAGTTGGAGTCTGAGTCTGGTTTGGAGTTTGGAGCAGAGCAGAGCAGGAAGTTCACCACGGAGACTTCTCTAGAAGTCTCAGCAGAGTTCCTTCTTGTTCTCTATAATTACTCATACAGTTCTGATTATTGTAAACATGTCAATGGCTTAGTAGTTTCCTTTAGATTTCGGTTTGCTATGTATCCCTAAATTGACTATTCCTGTTCCTTTGTGATTTAATGCAATTTGATTGAGTAAAGTTATTTTCCTTGCTTAATTCCCTTAATCATTATAATTTGGCCAATTATAAGGATTAGTATTTTGTTAGCTTATATGTGACGACTGCGGCTTTCAATTGAATACAGGAAAATAACCGGTTAGTTTAGAGACGATAATTCCTCTAAATTGCTAATTGACCAATTAACTAGATTGTTCTTAAGGCGGTTAGTGAATAGTGGGTTTGTAACGAGAGTTAGAATTTAGTCTTTACTAATTAGTATTTGCTAAGCGGGAGACCGGAGGTAAATTATCTTTGTTTTAGGGTTTTACTCAGAATTATCTTATAAATCACTTAGGGATAGGAATCACAGATTTAGGGTGCAGTAGTAAACCGGGATCTCCTTTCCAAATCAGTTTCACAACATTTATTTTCCTGCTTGTTATTGTTTGCATTCTGTTTACAGTTTCTAATTATCATCAAATCAAACCCCAATTTCCTGTTTTAATTTGTCATTAATAAAGATTTAAACTAGACACATCGCCTCCTCTGGTTCGATTCTTAGGGAATTCTCTCTATTAAAACTTGCTAGAATTGACCGGTACACTTGCCGTTAGGTTTTATCCCAACATAAGTATTGTAGTATTATGTACGAAAGCATGTATGCATGTATGTATCAATAAAATGAATTGCATGTATTCGACCAAGTGGTCGGCGTACCCTCACTAGTACGCGGGGTATGTGGTTATCATATGCAGCGAAAGCTGACCCCCTAGGGGGAACGTTTTTAGTGTGCAGGTACCCGAAGCAGACATGGTCGCAATAAGAGACCGGTGACAGTGTAGATTGTAGAGAATAGTATTGAACCTGTAGCCTGGAAGTAGTAGTGTACCAAGGGGGTACACCTTGTGCATTGTAAGTATGTAGATGCGAGGAATGGGTAGATGTAGACTCTTAATGAGTATGAATGGAATTGAAAGAGGTATTGCATTTGTATAAGGAACTTAGTAAACTCGGTTATGTATATTGTATTGTATGGTAATGTAAAGGAGCAAAGTGTTGAATGGAGCATTGTAGTATTTCCTTGGTAAATGGAGTATGTATTGTAGATGTGTAGTACTCGGGATTCCGGTCCATCAGACCGATGCTGTGTGTAGTAGTAGTAGCCTTGTTAGTCACGTGGGTGACTAACGGCATTGTATCACCCACCGTAAGTAAGAATGTACCCGCTGCGTGAATCTGGAAGCACGAGGAGATTGGACGGCAATGACAGTATTAACGGTAGGGGTGTTACAGTAATGTAGTAATGGAAGTTTGAGTATTTGTGAGCAAGTATGTGTATTGTAGGCCTTGGAGCCAAATGTAATGTGTATGCGTATTGGTATTGTAGTGTGAGGAAGTATTGAAGGATTAATATTGTTTTGATTGCTGGTAGGGCCCTTGTATGGGTGTGGCTAGATTAGGAATGATTTTGGCAAGGAAGGATGTGTGTGGCTAAGTAAGAAAAGTAGGTGAACTATGGCAATTTAGGTAGAAAATGTACATTTATGAATGACTTGGTGAATGAGAGAGCCAAGGTGTGTATTGAATTGAGTAAGGATGTTTAGTAACTAGGGATTGGTAGTTGTAGTATGAGGATTTAAGGGTGTAAAATCTGTAGCAAAGGGTATTAAAATGCATTGGAGAAGTTAGGAGGAAATAGTGTCCAAGACTTAGGAAAATGAGTGTTGGACTTGGGTGTTGATGGTGTAAGTGCTTGAGAATGAATTGGAATGGTAAATGGAATAAGAACCAAGTACAAAATGCACAGAGAGGTGTAGGAATGCACAAGTGTGCAAAGTGTGAAAATGAGAATGGAAAATTTGTAGAAATTAGCAAGAAGTTGAGTAGGTATTGGACCATGGATTTAAGGAGTTTTAGGGAGTGTTTAAGTGTGTTTAAACTTGTACAAAATATGTGGAAAGATTATGGAATGATTGGAGGTGTATTAATGGTTGATTGGGGACTGAAAAATCCTCCTAGTAGCAGTTTTTAGCAGGGTCTGGGACCTAGGATAGGCATCAAGTCCCTGACCGCACTTAAAAACACCCAGAGAGAAAAAACTAGTATTGGTCCGTGTTATAACCCGTATAATTGCAACCTTATATTATGTCCGGTTTATGTAATGAGCTAAGATGGATTACATTTCTTTACTGTCAGTTGGGACGTCAGCGGCATTGTTTTAATTGTCAAGGACGAGGAGGTCATTCGGTTAATTAATTAAGGTAATTAATTTTCTGATTTATAAGGAGAAGGGTTCCTTATTTTTCCCTTACATTTTCTAAATTACTCTAATCACGACAGTCCATTCGTGAGGAGCGTTCTACATCGTGGTGCAGAGCGACAGTTTTCTCTCTTCTTCCCTCTCTCTCAATCTCTTCCTACGTTGAGAATTTTGGCTCTACCGCTGCAATCAGATTGACGTTCTTCGTTGCGGCGTGGTCCTCACTTCGATTTCAGGTTTGAATTGCAGAATTGGGACTTCGTTGTTTTCTTCGTTTTATTCAGTTTTCTGATTGAGGATTCTGATTGTGTTCGAATCAGTTGTCGTTGGCTGCACTCGGATTGGGATTCTGCTGCAGTGCTACATCTGGTCTCGATTTCAGGTTTGTGATGCAGAAAGTTATACAGTTTTGAGTTTCCGAGTTCTAGGTTTCCCTCGAATGTTTTCTGATTTCTGGGCTTTGATTGTGGAACTCAGTGGCTGTTGGTCTGTATCGGATTGTGGTTCTGCGTGGTTGGGCTCTGCTGTCTGATTCGGGATTTGTCTGCTAATTGAGGTAGGTGGTTACTCGATTCAGTTTGGAAGTTCAGCCATGGGGTGTTGCAAGGTTTTCTCTGATTTCGTGTGTGTTTTTGTGCGTTTTTGTGCGTTTTGAATGGTTAAACCCCATGGTTTCTGTTTTTCTCTGATTTGGTGTGTGTGCTTAATTGGCAATTCGAGGCATCGAATTGCGTTGTTTTTCTCTCTCTGTTCGTCTTCTGAAATTTGCAGTTTTCGCACTGTCCGAACTTCTGTCCGAGCTTTGAAGTTCGGACAGTGCGTTTTGCCTTTCTGATTTTCAAGTTCGGGGTATGTCCGAACATCTGTCCGAACATAGATGTTCGGACACACCCTCAGGTTTTCTTCTGATTTAAGTTCGACCTGTGTCCGAACTTCGACGTCCGGACACAAGGTCGGACCTTCCGCGTTTTTCCGTAAACTGTCCGAACATCCGTCCGAACTTGGATGTTCGGACATTCTGAATTCCTCTATCTGATTTCAACTCGACTTGTGTCCGAACATTGATGTCCGGACACAAGTTCGGACATTTGGCATTCTCTGGTTTCTGAGTCTCGACTTGTGTCCGAACTTCGACGTTAGGACACAAGTTCGGACACCCTCTCTTTTTCAGCGTAACTTCTTCGTTTGAACTCCGATTTGAGTGCCGTCTGCGGCGTTGGATTCCTTATGATCTGTACTACTGATTTATGAGTGTTTTGGCATATTTAAATGCAACTTGCTTCTGTTTAAGCAATCCTTCTGTTTTGGGACATTGCACATTGTTTCTGAGCCGTGAATGGCTGGGTCGAGCTATTCCGTGGTATACCATGTAGACGTCGTTCTGAGTGTGGGTCATTCCCTTTCTGTTCGTGGGGTTGACGAACCCTTTGGCTCTTTCGAGTCATTTCTGCGTTGCCGAGAGACCTGGTATGGTCTATGGGTCTTCGACCCTTCTGAGTGTGTGCATTGTGTCTTGTCCCCTTTCTGTTTAAGTGTTCTGACTGTTTCTGAATGGGAACCCTTGAGTTCCACTCTGTTTCTGTTCTGAAAGCTTCTGGATATTGAGAATTGTGGAATAATGCTTATCTTCTCCTTCTTCTGTTTTCAATTGTTTTGAGCGACCTTACTGATGACGGTCGCTGCTTACTGGGCATAGTTGTGTGCTCATTCCCCTACTTCTAACATTTTTGCAGATTGATCAGCGAGGATCATCCTTGAGTTCTGGAGCTATAGTGTTTAGCTTTTGTTGTTCGTTCAGTTTGATATTTGAGATGTTGTAGCCTCGGGCCTTACACTTTTGACTTCTGTTTCTGACTCAGTTACGTATTTGGGATTTTGGTATTTGCTTTCCTGTATTTGAATACATTGGTTTACAATGTTTATGTAAACTTTGTTTTGGGCCTTTATTGCGTTTGAGTGTTTTAGAGCCTTGCGTTATTAGGTAGTAATACGCGGCGTAGCACCCTTAACTCTTAGGCCGGTTTTAGGGGTGTTACATTTAGTGGTATCAGAGCCAGGGTTGGCTTTCTTTGGTGTCTGTGGGTGTGTTTGCTTGTGTGAGGTTCAGTTGTGACAGTTGTTTGAAGTCTGAGTCAGTTCTGACAAGTTTTGGATTTGTGTATCTCAGAATGCCTCCTCGTAGGACACCAGTGACCCCTCAGGGAGATGTTGCGGATGCAGTGCAGCAGTTTGTGACGCAGTTGATGCAGACGATGGCTGCAGCTGCTGGGGGAGCTGGTGGAGGAGCTGGTGGTGCAGGCCCAGCAGGGGCGAATGCAGTGGGAGGCCGAGTCCGAGCACTCCAGGAGTTCATGAAGCTAAAGCCGCCTTCCTTCGACGGCTGTGGCGACCCTCAGGAGGCGAGCCACTGGATTACTGAGGTCGAGGACCTGCTGAGAGTGATGGGGTCGGAGGACGACCAGAAGGTAGACTTCGCCACGTTCCTCTTTAAGGGGGAGGCGAAGGAGTGGTGGCGCATGGTGATGGGTAGACATCCCCAGCCTTGGACCTGGGATCAGTTCTGCTTGGAGTTCAACAAGCAGTTCTATCCGGATGTCTACAAGGACCAGAAGATCAATGAGTACAACCGGCTGCGTCAGGGGAGAGATGTCTGTAGAGGAGTACGTGAGGAAGTTGTGACCCTTCGAAGTATGCTCCGGAGCCAGATGAGCATAGGAAGGCTCGTAAGTTCGAGAGCGGATTGAGACCAGACATCAGGTCCCGGTGACACCTCTTCGTCACCGGACCTTCAGAGATGTGGCGGATGTCGCCCTGCTGGTAGAGGCTGACATCAGGGGCAGACAGGCGGGCAAGGACCATAAGGGGAAGAGGCGTGCTGAGGAGCCTCAGAAGAAGGAGGCTGCTCCTCCTCAGAAGAAGCAGTCCTATGGAGACCGTCGGGGAGCTTCTTCATCTTCGTCAGCTGGGGCGAAGTGTGGGTCTTGTGGTCGCTCCCATCCTGGTAGGGAGTGCTACAAGAAGACTGGTGCTTTAAGTGCGGGTCGATGGAGCACCGGATCGCTCAGTGCCCTCAGGCATCCAGTAGAGGCTCAGGAGATAGAGGCACCGGCTCAGATTCAGGGGCGAGGTCCGATCAGAAGCCTCAGACTCAGGCCCGGGTTTATGCTATGGCGGGGAGCGTGATCGTGCTGGTGATCGCGTCATCTCAGGTATTCTCCAGATCCATTCTCGAGATGTTTTTGTCTGTTTGACTCTGGAGCTACGCATTCCTTTGTCTGCTATGATTTGTTGGGTGATCTTGGATTGACTGCTGTGTCTAGTGAGGTAGACCTATGTGTGAGTAGTCCGTTAGGTGGGGTTGCCCCTTGTGTGCTGGATTCTGTGTGTAAGGCTTGTCCCATAGTAGTTCGGGACAAGACCTTTTGTGCTGACCTCATCCCGATGCGGATGACCTGTTTTGATGTGATCCTGGGCATGGATTGGCTAGCAGAGCACCATGCCCATATAGATTGTGCAGCGAGGAGAGTAGTGTTCGACTTGCCAGACGGGACTCGCTTTGCTTTCTCTGGGAATGCAGTTCCATGTGCGCCTGTGATTGTGTCGGCGATGCAGGTAGCCAGTTTCTTGAGGAAGGGCTGCCAGGGCTTCTTATGTTATCTGCCAGAGGTGCGTGAGGGATCTAGCTTGGAGAGCATCCCGATTGTCAGAGAGTTTCCTGAGGTCTTCCAGGACGACGTGCCCGGACTTCCACCAGTGCGTGAGGTAGAGTTCACGATCGATTTAGCGCCAGAGACTCAGCCCATCTCTAGGGCCCCTTACCGTATGAGTCCGGCGGAGTTGAAGGAGCTGAAGGTCCAGCTTCAGGAGCTGTTAGATAAGGGCTTCATACGCCCTAGTGTTTCGCCTTGGGGAGCGCCAGTGCTGTTTGTGAAGAAGAAGGATGGG
Source organism: Limonium bicolor (assembly GCA_023374045.1). Lineage (NCBI taxonomy): Eukaryota > Viridiplantae > Streptophyta > Magnoliopsida > Caryophyllales > Plumbaginaceae > Limonium > Limonium bicolor. Next base: position 200,475,310 of record CM041781.1, on the reverse strand, counting down.
ACCTTCCGTTTGTGCATCGATTACAGGGAGCTGAACAAGGTGACCATCAAGAATCGCTATCCCCTTCCGCGCATAGATGATTTGTTTGACCAGTTGGCGGGCGCCACAGTGTTCTCGAAGATAGATCTTCGTTCGGCTACCATCAGTTGAGGATTAAGGCCGAGGATGTGCCTAAGTCCGCTTTTAGGACTCGTTATGGTCATTACGAGTTCCTAGTCATGCCTTTGGTTGACTAATGCTCCATCAGTATTCATGGATATGATGAACCGGGTTTTCAAACCCTATCTGGATCAGTTTGTAGTGGTCTTCATAGATGATATCTTGGTGTACTCCAAGAGCGCAGAGGAGCATGAGGAGCATCTGAGGATTGTTTTAGACACTTAAGGATCGTGAGTTGTATGCTAAGTTGAAGAAGTGTGACTTCTGGCTTGATCGCGTGGTATTCTTGGGACATGTGGTCTCGAAGGACGGTATCTCAGTGGATCCTGAGAAGATTAGAGCTGTGATGGAGTGGGCGAGGCCCACGAATGTTGCTGAGATTCGCAGTTTCCTTGGGTTAGCTGGGTACTACAGGAAGTTTGTAGAGGGTTTTTCTAAGATTGTATCCCCACGACCTGGAGTTGGCAGCTGTAGTGTTCGCGCTGAAGATTTGGAGGCATTATCTGTATGGAGCGTCGTGTAAGGTTTACACGGACCACAAGAGTCTCAAGTATTTGTTCACTCAGAAGGAGCTGAACTTGAGACAGCGGAGGTGGTTGAAGCTACTTCATGACTACGATTTAGAGATCCTCTACCACCCGGGTAGAGCGAATGTTGTTGCAGATGCCTTGAGCCGGAGAGGTGCTTCGGGTGTAGCTTGTGCTTTGACTGGAGTCCAGAGGTCCGCCTTAGAGCTGCAGCGTATGGGTGTCTGGGTAGTCAGACCAGCCAGTGCCAGTATGATAGCAGCGCTTCAGGTTCAGTCTTCTTTGGTCGACAGGATCGGGGTTGGTCAGGAGTCAGACTCAGCTTTGTGTCGGATTAGAGAGGAGCTGTCTTCTGAGCAGAGTTCAGACTTCAGTGTCTCTAGTGATGGTTGTCTGCGTTTCAGAGGCCGTGTATGTGTGCCAGACGATGCAGTGCTGCGTAGAGAGATCCTTCAGGAGGCTCATGGAGCGCCATATTCAGTTCACCCAGGAGGGGTGAAGATGTACCGGGATCTCAGAGAGTCATTCTGGTGGTCTGGGATGAAGCGTGACATCTCCGAGTTTGTTTCGAGGTGCCAGACCTGTCAGCGGATTAAGGCTGAGCACCAGAGGCCAGCGGGTTTGCTTCAGCCCCTTCCCATTCCTGAGTGGAAGTGGGAGAGTGTGGGGATGGATTTCGCCATGGGTTTGCCCAGGACTCCTTCGGGCTGTGATGCCGTATGGGTGATAGTTGATCGTCTGACGAAGTCTGCTCATTTTCTGCCGGTGAAGAAGACCTTCAGTTTGGAGCGCCTAGCTCGTTTGTATCTGGATGAGATAGTGAGGCTGCATGGTGTGCCTACCACCATAGTTTCTGATCGTGACCCGCGCTTTGTTTCGAGATTTTGGTGCAGTTTGCATAAGGCCTTGGGTACGAATTTAGCCTTCAGTTCAGCTTACCATCCTCAGTCGGATGGCCAGACAGAGAGGACTAATCAGGTTTTGGAGGACATGCTTCACGCATGTGTCCTGGACTTTGGAGGTAGCTGGGAGCAGCATGTGACTCTCATTGAGTTCGCCTACAACAACAGCTTTCAGACGAGCATTGGTATGGCTCCGTTTGAAGCGTTGTATGGTAGGAGGTGCAGGTCACCCATCTGTTGGGATGACCTGAAGGAGAGAGTCTTGGTTGGACCTGAGCTGGTGCAGGGAGCAGTAGAGAAGATCAGGGTGATTCGTGAGTGTCTGCTTGTTGCTCATAGTAGGCAGAAATGTTATGCAGACCAGAGGCGTAGGCCACTCGAGTTCGAGGTTGGAGACCATGTTTTCTTGAGAGTTTCTCCAGTCAGGGGAGTAGTCCGTTTTGGGAAGCGTGGGAAGCTTAGCCCAAGGTTCGTTGGACCGTTTGAGATTCTGGAGAGGATTGGCCCTGTGGCCTACCGTCTAGCCTTGCCTCCATCTTTGTCAGCTGTGCATAACGTCTTCCATGTGTCTATGTTGAGGAAGTATCTGCATGATCCGTCTCATGTGATCGACTACAGCCAGCTTCAGTTGAGAGAGGACTGCAGTTTTGAGGCGGTGCCTACTCGCATTTTAGCCAAGGATGTCTGTCGGCTTCGTAGTAAGACCCTGCCTATGGTGAAGGTCCAGTGGTCATATCAGTTAGAGAGTGAAGCGACTTGGGAACTCGAAGATGAGCTGCGTGCCAAGTATCCCTCCCTGTTCGAGCAGTAAGGTGAGTTAATCTCGAGGACGAGATTCTTTTAAGGGGGAGGTGATGTTATAACCCGTATAATTACAACCTTATATTATGTCCGGTTTATGTAATGAGCTAAGATGGATTACATTTCTTTACTGTCAGTTGGGATGTCAGCGGCATTGTTTTAATTGTCAAGGACGAGGAGGTCATTCGGTTAATTAATTAAGGTAATTAATTTTCTGATTTATAAGGAGAAGGGTTCCTTATTTTTCCCTTACATTTTCTAAATTACTCTAATCACGACAGTCCATTCGTGAGGAGCGTTCTACATCGTGGTGCAGAGCGACAGTTTTCTCTCTTCTTCCCTCTCTCTCAATCTCTTCCTACGTTGAGAATTTTGGCTCTACCGCTGCAATCAGATAACGTTCTTCATTGCGGCGTGGTCCTCACTTCGATTTCAGGTTTGAATTGCAGAATTGGGACTTCGTTGTTTTCGTCGTTTTATTCAGTTTTCTGATTGAGGATTCTGATTGTGTTCGAATCAGTTGTCGTTGGCTGCACTCGGATTGGGATTCTGCTGCAGTGCTACATCTGGTCTCGATTTCAGGTTTATGATGCAGAAAGTTATACAGTTTTGAGTTTCCGAGTTCTAGGTTTCCCTCGAATGTTTTCAGATTTCTGGGCTTTGATTGTGGAACTCAGTGGCTGTTGGTCTGTATCGGATTGTGGTTCTGCGTGGTTGGGCTCTGCTGTCTGATTCGGGATTTGTCTGCTAATTGAGGTAGGTGGTTACTCGATTCGGTTTGGAAGTTCAGCCATGGGGTATTGCAAGGGTTGTTCTCTGATTTCGTGTGTGTTTTCCTGTGCGATTTTGTGGCGTTTCTGAATGGTTAAAACCCCATGGTTCTCTGCTTTTCTCTGTGATTTGTTGTGTGTGCTTAATTGGCAATTCGAGGCATCGAATTGCATTGTTTTTCTACTCTGTTCGTCTTCTGAAATTTGCAGTTTTCGCACTGTCCGAACTTCTGTCCGAGCTTTGAAGTTCGGACAGTGCGTTTTGCCTTTCTGATTTTCAAGTTCGGGGGTATGTCCGAACATCTGTCCGAACATAGATGTTCGGACACACCCTCAGATTTTCTTCTGATTTAAGTTCGACCTGTGTCCGAACTTCGACGTCCGGACACAAGGTCGGACCTTCCGCGTCTTTTTCCGTAAACTTGTCCGAACATCAGTCCGAACATGGATGTTCGGACATTCTGAATTCCTCTATCTGATTTCAATTCGACTTGTGTCCGAACATTGATGTCCGGACACAAGTTCGGACATTTGGCATTCTCTGGTTTCTGAGTCTCGACTTGTGTCCGAACTTCGACGTTAGGACACAAGTTCGGACATCCCTCTGTTTTCAGCGTAACTCCTTCGTTTGAACTCCGATTTGAGTGCCGTCTGCGGCGTTGGATTCCTTATGATCTGTACTACTGATTTATGAGTGTTTTGGCATATTTAAATGCGATCTTGCTTCTGTTTAAGCAATCCTTCTGTTTTGGGACATTGCACATTGTTTCTGAGCCGTGAATGGCTGGGTCGAGCTATTCCGTGGTATACCATGTAGACGTCATTCTGAGTGTGGGTCATTCCTTTCTTTCTGTGTGGGTTGATGACCCCTTTGGCTCTTTCGAGTCATTTCTGCGTTGCCGAGAGACCTGGTATGGTCTATGGGTCTTCGACCCTTCTGAGTGTGTGCATTGTGTCTTGTCCCCCTTTCTGTTTAAGTGTTCTGACTGTTTCTGAACTGGGGACCCTTGAGTTCCACTCTGTTTCCGTTTCTGAAAGCTTCTGGATATTGAGAATTGTGGACATAATGCTGATCTTCTCCTTCTTCTGTTTTCAATTGTTTTGAGCGACCTTACTGATGACGGTCGCTGCTTACTGGGCATAGTTGTGTGCTCATTCCCCTACTTCTATCATTTTTGCAGATTGATTAGCGAGGATAACCTTGAGTTCTGGAGCTATAGTGTTTAGCTTTTGTTATTCGTTCAGTTTGATGTTTTGAGACGTTGTAGCCTCCGGGCCTTACACTTTTTGAGTTCTGTTTCTGACTCAGTTACGTATGTGGGATTTTGGTATTTGCTTTCACTGTATTTGAATACATTGGTTTGCAATGTTTATGTAAACTTTGTTTTGGGCCTTTATTGCGTTTGAGTGTTTTAGAGCCTTGCGTTATTAGGTAGTAATACGCGGCGTGTAGCACCCTTAACTCTTAGGCCGGTTTTAGGGGTGTTACAGTCCGGGACCTAGGTCCAGGACCAAGTCCCGGACCACAATGAAAAACAGGCCGAGAGTACAATCTGTGTATGGTCCGGGACCTTGGGTTCGGACCAAGTCCCGGACCACCCTGAAATTGTTGCAAAATGTGATTTTTAGGGTTCTAAACATGGGGGATTGATGGGTAATGGTTTTAGGAGTTGTTAAGGCCTTGTTTGGTGACTTTTAAAGGCCATAAGAAGTGTAAACAAGTATGAGAAGTGATTAAACAAGTTGTAAGTTTAAGGACATTAAGTTAAACCGAAATAACGGGACAACAGGGTAAGTACGGGAGTAGTAACTATGTATGTATTGTAATGCTTAGTATTAATGGATCCATTTGGCATGTAGCCGGAGGTTCAAGAATAAGACTCAAGGAACGAGAGTGAACCAAAAGAACAAGGGAACACCCGGTAAAGTAAATTCCGGTGTAAGGTATGATTTCTTCATGCTCTGTATCCTAACCTGGTTACCCCGATTTGTGTGCTTATTTGATCACCTAAATAAGATAAATGCATGAATCGGACAATATTGCACTTACTTGTGCTTGGTTTAGGTTGTTCTTGATATATATTGTCTTGAACACTAGTTTGTATAATTCATGAAATGAATGGATGAGGATGAAATGTATTGTACTTTGTAGTGTACTTGTGTAGTGTATTGTAACTTGTATGGATGTGGATGTGAGTAATGCAATTGTGTGTGGCTTGGATGTGTGACTTCTACTAATTCCTAACTACCTAACTCCTAACGTAAGTATTGAGTAAATTGGAATGAGTACAAGTCCGATATTGTTTCGGCCACGCGTGAGGATGAGGAGACACAAGAGGTTGGATCCGATTCCTGGTTCTTAAACTTTTCCACGGCCCAAACCCCTTAAATGGGTAGCATCCTGGATTAGTGAACCAAGTAAATCTCGGTGGTGGCACGGTGTAGTCTCTGGGCCGGAGGTCCCGACGGCTTAACTTGAGTAAGTAGTAAGTAAAGTAAAGTATTGTATGAGTAATGGTCTTGGTTGGTGTAAGTCATTGACCCAGAGTAAAAGAGTAACCTCCACCCGATTAACCCGGGTGGACCAATGGAGCTAACAAGTATTGTGTATTGTGTATGTATTGCGTATGTATTGTGTATGTATTGTGTATGCGTAATTCGGGAAAGGTAAGTAAGTATCGGTTGGCTTGTATGGTCTACCTTGTATGTATTGTACTATATGTATGTATCCTTGTGCAGTATTGTAGCATTATGTTGGAAAGCATGTATGTATGTATGTATGTATTGTAAAATGAATTGCATGTATACGACCAAGTGGTCGGCGTACCCTCGCTAGTACGCAGGGTATGTGGAAGTCATATGCAGCGTAGGCTGAGCCCCTAGGGGCAATGTTTTTATTTTACAGGTACCGAAGCAGCTATGATCATGGTAAGAGACCGGCATCTTGCTTAGGTAGCTAGAAAAGAATTGTAGTTAGTAGTCATTTGTATAAGGCTTGTAGCCTTGAAGTAGTAGAGTACCAAGGGGTATGCCATAGGTTTTGTAAGTAAGTAGTGTGTGAGGAATAGGTAAATGTAGACTCTTAATGAATATGTATAACTTGGAAGAATTATTGTATTTGTATTGGGATCTTAGTAAAATCGGTATGTTGTATGTAATTTAGGGATTATTGTATGGAATAGAGAATTGTAGCACTCAGTTGGTAATGAGAGTATGTATTGTATTTGTGTAGCACTCAGATATTCCGGTCCATCAGACCGATGTTGTATGTAGTAGTAGTAGCCTTGTTAGTCACGTGGGTGGCTAACGGCATTGTATCACCCACCGTTGTGTATGTAAGTATCCGCTGGGAAGGTATGTAAGTACGTTGTGATTGGACGGTAATGACAGTATTAGCGGTAGAGGTGTTACAGAGAGATATAACGAATGGTGTAAAAAATGAAGACACATTATAAATAACTTTAACACTTTACGAGAATAAATAAAATTAAAAATAATTTGAACATGTCGGACATAGTGCCGGGCTTGGTGCGCCCGACATTGGACTTCCTTCAATATGGACTAGTTGTTCTTACCCGACATTACGCACGGCATATTCAAATTAAGTTAGAAACGAATGAATGAATGAATCAACAAATAAGGAATAAAGGATAAAGAATAAGGCGATTACCAATTTTTAGGACTTGGGGCAACGGCGCCATTTTTCTAACAAGAAAAATCGTAGGGCGAAAAGTATATACAAAAGAGTAAAATAATAAAATAATGAAAGAAAACTCTATACGGGTAGTAAAAATCCCGGTCGGAGTACGGTGTGAGTAGATTACGACCGAGAGTATCGAACCCAAGGGACTTAATAGAAAATCAGTCATAATCCTGGTAATAGCCTATTCTAAAGCAAAGGGGGAAAATGTAAACATTAATTCCTAATTAACTAAAAATCATAACTAAATAAATTATCCTTGACTCGGGATGATACTCAATATAAGAACAAGTATGGTCATAAGTCAAACTACAAATTTTCGAAATTAATCTACAAAAATGACTGTGTCGGATGTAATGCCGAACAAGAGATGCACGACACTTTCAAGATCTTTGAATGTGTTGGACATCAAACACCCGGCAGTACACCCGGCAACTTCAAATTCTAAATGGTACTTCCTTTTTCTGGGTCTGATAACAGGACCTCATTACCCATATTTGCCCCGTGTATGTGTAATGCCGCGAAAACAACAGAACAATGGAGAAAAACAGATTAACTCCAATATTAAGTCATGTTGCCCACTTTTCAGAACAACACTGTTAAAGACCACTAAGATTCTCTCAACCCATTATACTTTTGTCTTTTGAACCTCAAATAGAATTTAGAAGTAAAGAGAACAAGTAGCTAAATCATTCTACTTTGCATGAAGATCAGATGCTTAGTTGATGAAACTTGCACTTTTATTGATAACCATAAGAATAATTACAAGGAAAATCATCCCTAATAAAAAACTAACAAGGAATTCTACTTCACCATCCACACAACTACAAGAAGAGAATACAAGAGGAGAAGGAAATGGTCATAGCCTTAACCCGACAAGATCGTCTTCTTCTTCGCGTGGATGGATCCATAGAACTTCCTTGGACACCAACAATGGAGTGGATGCGGAAATGGAGATATGAATGGAGTGTATAGGGGTGTTAAAGTGTGTGAAGAAGTACAGCCCTTCGGCCTATTTATAGGCAACATTTCCTCCTTGTGTCGGGTGGCATGCTGGGTCTAGGTCATCCGGCACCACGTGTTAAATATGGGTAACTGTTAATGGTCAAAACTGCCAGGCGAAACGTTGCATGTGCTTGACAGGAGATGTCTGGCACGGTACCCGACAACAGTTGGATCCATCAACTGTAAATAACTACCACCGTTTGGTCAACTGTGGCGACTTTCAACTTATGCTGGATGGAAAGTACCCGGCATTATACCCAGTAAATCCTCTTTTCCGCTCCATGCTTGTGCCGTGCAGGAGGCATCCGGCATCATGTCCGGCATCACTTGAACTTTTGACTAGAAATTCGTTCCTTGCATAAAAAGCATATAAAACATAAGCCTGCACAAATAAAACACTTTAATACATAATTTAACATAAATACTATCTTTTAACCTTATTTAGACCAATATACTTCTAAATCTAATACATAAAATATGATAAGTCTGCGGCTTATCAATTGGGATGCCGAGATAGCAGAAAGGAAATGAACCCAGTTTAAACCCCGTAATATTAGACCTCGTAATTTTGACCTAACCCGAAACCCAACCTTAACCTAGCCCAAAATTTTACGGGTTAGGGTCTTGATTATTGACCCATTCATTTTTTGGGTTGGGTTAGGGTCATAAGCTAATTTTATGGGTTGGGTTAGGGTAAAGATCCAAACCCATGATCCAACCCGAAACCTGAAAACATATTTATTAATAATAAAAAATATTAATATACATATATATTACTTTTAGACCAAACTTTATGTTAACCTTAAGTAGAAAATATATTCAAATTAGTTATAGCCCAGTTGGACTATCCAACATACAACAATATCATACACTTCAATATGTTAATCAATTAAACGGTCCGACCAGCTCTACAAATCAAACAATTATTTTGAGAGTTTTGACTTCACATCTTATTTGTTTAGTTTGACTCAACCAGCTCCGTAGTTGCTGATATGAAGATACATGTTCTAGGATGTTGTTTTTTGTCTATAAGTTTTTGGCTTTTTTTGTAAATGATACCACCCAACTGGTATGTTTAGATGGTGTAGAAGGGTGACAAAAAATAGGATATATATACAACAAGATCAGTATAAAACTTTATGTCTAATAAGTTCAAGAAGCAACTACAGTATTTTGAAAAGTGGTCCAAATGCTATCTAGCGGATCAGATTATATCAATTAAATGTGTTATGTAATGTTATCCAGGGGTTGTGAAAAGTAGTTTTTGTATTTTGAAAAGCTATCTATCAAAGTAGCTATTGTACTAAACATATACTCAATCTTGTTCTTAATAGATGATTTTCTAGCACAACACATGGACATTAAGGAGACAATTAGTAGACTATTTTACACTTACTTTTCTATGGGGAATAGAAGATTTATGGGTGTGAGAAAAAAAGTAAGGGTTAAATGTGAAAAGTAAGTGATAAAAATTACTAAAACATCTTATATTTTAAAGACAATGACAACACTTAGAAAATCATATATTGAGAACAGAAGGGGTAAAATTTAGTCTCATATAATGTGACATTTATGGTTGTGTTACATAATATGAGTTATTGTTTGCTTAAAAAATGGGTTGGGTGGGTTGAGTTAGGGTTCAAGGATTTTAAACAGGTTGAGTCAGGGTCATGATTTTTCGACCCATCTATTTTTAGGTTGGGTTGGGTTAATGATATTTTAATTGGATTGGGTTAGGGTTGATATCAGCCCGACCCATCAACCCAAATTGTCAGGTCTACATAAGATGTACTAGCGATTCAGCAAGGGTGGGGTTAACCCCTCCAAGGAATATGTCAGATTTGGTAGGGTTACACATAAGACCAGAGGCTTCTGAGAAGAGATTGACTTTGTTGAGCATGGTTGTTATGGAGATTTGGTTACCTCTATAGAATAAGAGGGCATCATCAACAAAGAAGAGGTGGGAGATACATATAGATTTGCATGATGGGTGATAGTTGAAATCTGGGGTGGTAAAAAGCTGGTCAAGCAGCCGAGAAAGCATATCCATAACAAGCAAAGAGGCAGGGGGAGAGAGGGTCTCCTTGGCGCAGCCCTCTTTCCTCTTTGAATGATTCAAAGGGAGAACCATTTATATTGATCGAGAAGGAGGTGGAGGTGACATACTGAATAATCCAATTACTAAAATCTGGGGGGGAAGTTTAGGAAGGAGAGAGTGTCTTTGAGGAATTGCCAGTGCATGGTGTCAATTGCCTTCCTCATATCCATTTTCATTATAGCGAGGGGAAATGTTAGCCCTTTGATAGTTTTTCATGAGACATGATCAGAGTTGGAAGTTATCTAAGATAAGGCGACCTTTGATAAAAGCACCTTGGCTGGGATTCACAAAAGAGGGGAGGATGTTCTTGAGTCTATCAGCCACAATTTTACTGATGATTTTGTACAGTGTATTGCAGCAGGAAATGAGCCTATAGTCTCCCAGGGAGGAGGCATTGTCTGATTTTGGAATAAGGGTGATAAAAGTGGCATTAATTTCTTTTAGAAGTCTCCCACTATGGATGAAGCTTTTGATGGCTCCACAAATGTCCTCTTCAATGATGTCCCAGGCTGCTTTAAAGAATTTAGCAGTGTAGCCATCCGGGCCCAGGGCTTTATCATCACCAACGGAAAAAAGGGCTCATCTTATGTCATTACTCTCAACGGGCTAGATTAAGAGAGTCCATGATGAGCGATCAAGAGTTCTGACATTGTCCAAGTTGAGATCAGCCAAGGAGCGCTGGGGGGGGGGGAGTCCTAGAGCCTAGAGATTGTCGGAAGTGGCTAACCAGACAATTTTCTATATCGGAAGGGGTTTGGAGGATCTCCCCTTGATCGTTCATAATGGACACGATGGACTTTTTATTCCTTCTCGCCTTAATGGCTCTATGAAAAAAGGAAGTATTAGAGTCCGCCAACTTAAGCCAATGAGTTTTCAAGAGCTGGCGAAGGAAAAAGGAGCTCTTGGGAGTCCCAAACAATGATGTTGTGCCTAAGATATTTTTCCAGAGAGATAAGGCCCGAATTCCATGGGTCAAGGTCAGGTTTCTTTGGACGTTGCTAAGCTTATTTCTGATACTCTGGCCTTTGTCCCCAAGGGATCTAAATTCAGATTTATGAAGATGGAGGAGCCCTTTTCTAAGATGTTTAAGCCTTTGGACGTTAGTGTTAAGGTGGCTCCCACTTGGGGCAAGATCCCACGCATCCCGAACAAGGGGGAGAAAGAGGGGGTCATTGGTCCATAGGTTGAGGAACTTGAAACTTCTCTTACGAGGGGACAGAGCTGAATGGGAGATCACCATAGGGCTATGGTCCGAAACCAGGGGGGAAGAAAGGAAGCATAACTGGTGGGGAACGCCGGGAGCCAATCTTCGTTCACTAAGACCCGATCAATTTTCCCTAAGACGCGACCATGGTCATATTGATTATTCCACCAGGTGAAGAATCACCCATAAAAGCGAAGGTCTTGCAGTTCCACCTTAGAGACACGGTCAGTAAAGTCTCGATAATCTCTACGGAAGGGGTTGCGGCTACTGAGCCTATCTTGAGCATAGAGGATATTATTGAAATCCCCCGCTGCCACCTAGGGGCCAATGGTACTATGGCCGAGACTTATATATCCTTCCATAGCTTGGATCTAAGCGCTTGGTTGTTCCTCCCGTAGACTACGGATAAGGTAAAGTTCATGGTGCCCAAAATAGACACTTTGCATGAGAGGATTTGATTAGAGGAATGGACGGGGGAGAGGGTAATGATGGAAGGATTGAAAAGGATCCAAATGTGGCCGCTCTGATGAGCACCATAGTTATGGACAACACTCCAGGAGGGGAAGAAATGTGCGAGAATAGAGGGGTGGTTGTTAAAAGAAACATGGGTTTCTAGGAGGCCAAACGCACATAGATTATTGTTGGCCATAAACTTTTAGATCTCAAGGATTTTGGGGCGGTCATTACAACCCCTTACATTCCATATTGCAAAATTCATAAAGATGGGGTATTGTGGGATGGGAGGTGGGGAGAGCAGTGGTCTCATTAAGAACGTTAAAGGTGTTAGTGAGCAGGAGCGAGAGCTCATCGGGTATAGGATTCAGGGCCTTACTAGGGGCCTGCTAGGGATCCTACCATTAGGAGGAACCACCTGCCATTCTTGATCAATATTGGGAGCTAGCAGAAGCTTGAGGGAGGGCGACATCAGCTCACCAGAGGGTATAGAGGGGGAGACGGGGGAAGGGGAACGGGAGGCACTAGGACGGGTGGGGGAGCCGGGGGCATGGGCAAGACTTGGCGGAGGAGCCACTAACGGCTGGCCGGACGGCGGGGGGGGGGATGGCTGGATTGAAGAACGGTAGGATGGGTTTGGGTACCGAGAGCTGTGGCTGGCCAGGAAGACTCTCTATCTACTTGGGCAACCTGGGCTAAAGAAAAGGGGGCAGGGACCTTACCCGAATGGTTTGGGAGGCCTAACAAAGACCCCTAAGAACGCTTAGGTCCAGAGCGGACAGATTTAGAACACCGGGCAGAGGAGTGTCCTAGGAGGCTGCAAGAAGAGCAAGAAATAGGTTCTCATTCATAGACTACCCTGCTGGAAGCGAGTGCCACTAGGGGCATGGATCTTGATTTCTCTAACAAGATCCAGATTGAAATCAACTTCGACAAGACTCTAGCATAGGAGATTCTAGATTTGGAGGCTGTGGCTTGGTCGGTATAAAGAGGAGAACCCAACTTGGTGAAAATCTTAGCAAGGCTGGATTGGGACCAGAGGCTAGTATGGAGGCCAGAAAGCTGAATCTAGACGGGGATGTGATTGAGATCTTTCGGATTGAATGAAAAGTTAGGAGACCATTTCTTTAGGACCAAGGGGATGAAAAGTGGAGCCAGGGGCCCTTATCTAGCACTTGTTGGAGGTCCTCTTCACTATCAAATCGGAATTAGAACCATCCCTCATCATGAAGAAGGATTTAGGGGGTGGCTACAAAATTCCAAGCCCGCTTCACAAATTCTTTGACAATATTGAACCAAAAATGTTTCCCCCAAATATGCTCAACAAGGACATTTCTCCAGTAGTCAATCTCAGGCAATAAATCATTTTCTTAAATAGTAACATACGGGCTATCAATGTCTAAAATGTCATTATTATCTAAGCGTAAAGACATGCCACAATTTGATTTCTGTTTAGCAAGTAGCGTGTCAAGAAAAGAGGGGTTAGAGATCTTACCTGGCGTCGCTTTACTCGAGTGGTTAGTTCGAGGGGTTCTTTTAGCCTAAGCAATCTATTTCCAGGTGTAATGGAAGCCCCCGGGACTTTGGGGAAGGGCAGAAAGTCCTTGTTCCTCCCTTTCGGGGATGAGGGAGATGATTGAATAAGGTACTCCTGCAACACCACATCCCCTGGAGGGCCTGAGAGGTCTACCACTAAGTCAAGGGCAGGGGCAGAAGCCGCAGGAATTGACTTGACACTTTCATTAGTGTGAAAAATGATATTTGGATCCTGGACAATAGGGCCCGCACCACCCGCGACACTCGGGTTGCTCCTACTATCAGAGAGAATGTCATCAGGGACCGTAGTGCCCGAGACTCCAGTATTGCAACCACAATTAGCAAAATTGGCGTAGATCTCGTTTGAATTAGTGCCAACACCATTGACCAGGTTATTCTCTGCATCCAAACTGACATCAGCAAGATTATTCCAATCGACCAGAATATCATTCGCAGCAATATTGACACCAAGAAAACTCACAATTTACCCCGATAACACAAGGATCAGTCCCAACAACACCAACATTAGCAAGCTTATATCCACCGACCAAATTGCCCTCTACTGCAACCGCAGCAAAATCAACCTGAGGATCACATGTAGCCCCGACAACAGATAAACCCACCGAATCAAAATCTGCATCAAGAACCCCGACAACAGGGGGGCGAGAGTCTGAACTACCGGTCTAGGAACAACTCTAGAGGGGGCAGAAATGGGGACTCAGGCTCGACAAAAGGCGCCGCAGAAACACCATCAGGGGGGGCAAGAGCCTGATCCTCCGAACTGGGAACAATTCCAGAAGCAGAAGCAGGCTTCGAAGGACGGCGGGAGGGGAGAACGACTCCAAACGCAGAAGCAGGCTTCGAAAGGGGGCCAGCGGAAGAAACGGCGTGCAAGGGAAGAACGACGGGCGAACACTCTAGCTGGGAGGTGGCCGGAGACGCGACACCAGGAAAAGCAGACGGAAGCGAGATCTTGACTGGAGTGGACCTGGTGGCTGGGCGCCGCTTGCCTATGGAGGAGAAGAACTACGGCAACATGAGCGGGAAGGGAAGAGGGGGGGGGGGGGGGGGGAAGCACTCCAGAAGTGTGATCGGTGCCACCAGACGGGTGCCCGGCAACGGAACTGGACCACCTCAGAGCTTAAAGCGACGGCGACTGTAGGGAGGACAAACCGGCAGCGAAAGGAAGACAGGAAACTGCAGTCCACTCGAGCTCGACTAGGAAGGGAGGAGGGACACGGGTTCCTAGGAAGCAACGGTGGAAAAAGAATTTTTAACCAAAGAGTCCAATGTTGGCAATGCACCACCTTTAAAATGGTAGGATTTTTGTGGATATAAACCGAAAAAAGTAGTATATAAATAAATAGAGGGTGACGATATATTTTACGAAAACAAATCTTGTATATTTTGCTTAAGATCAGATGTCAACTAAGAGTCGTGGATGCATATCTTAAGTTAATTTATTTGTTTATGATTATGCCGACAGAAATGCGATTACAGTACACTGTACATTATATATCTAGCTAGTTAATTATTTGAGGTTGAACAACACTTACCTAAGCACTTACCTCATTGCACAAAAGTTAAGATACCACATTAAACTAGTATTAGGTGATCAATTATGTTCTGAAGAGTAGACAACTTCAATTCTCTTTCTTTTTTTATTCATTCTTTGCTTTTTGGAAAGAAGCAGAATGCATTTCCTTTTTGACTATTATTTTATTGAGGCACATATATACATAGTTCGTGCGATGGTTGGTAAAACGATCATTTCATCATTTTACTTTTTTAATGGTGACATGAGCACTTTAATGTCATGCAGATGACTAAATCAATATCACGTAATGGTTAAGGACTAATTACCCACAATGGAAGAAGACAAGGTGGACATATATAGGGTAATGCAGCTATACGATGAGTGAATATCTACAATGACCCCTGTTTCTGATTGGATTAAATGAAAAGGTGGAGCTTTCTCTTTAGAGTGAAGACTTTATGGACAGGGTCGTCTCCGTGATTTTCAGGGCCCCGTGCTAAAATCTGAAATGAGACCCTTTATAAATTAAATTATATAAATAGAAAAATTATCAAATTAAATTATGCATTTATATTTATAATATTTGAATATCTTAAATATAAAGTTAAAGTATGTTTCATTCAAGATAAATTTAGACCCTTATATAATTTTTAATAACAAAAATCTAAAGAGAATAAATAAAAATTGGGCCCCAAAATTAGGGGGCCCTGTTCGGTCGCCCTGATTGCACGGGCTAAGAGCCGCCCATGTTAATGGGCAGTGGCGGATCCAGAAATCTTGTTTACGGGGGCTAAAATAAATTTTGACATTCAGAAATTGTTTAGGGGGGTTAAAAAAAATTTGACACTAATTTTCTTTAAAATTTTGTATTATATTGTATTTTTTAAAATTTTATAAGAGTAATATGATAAATTTTCAAAATTTTCGGGTGCTAGAGCCCCAAGCCCCCTCGTCGGCCCCTGTTGATGGGTACCAGTGTTTATTGCAAGGAGTTAGGAGAGGGATATGTGAAGTCGGTTGTTTAGCCTATATGGCTTCTTCTATATAGCCTACACTGTTAATGATCATGCAATTGATTGCCACGGATTCGGTAAGTTACAAGTGGTTGGGACCTCCTTGAACAATTGTAAAGACCCCTTACATTTACTTTTAATTTCATTTAGAAACAGAGTTCAATGTAGTGATTCACTCATCGTATAGGATTACCCTATATCTCAAATTCAAACTTATACTCCTCCTCCCTTGACGGCTGCTCGGTTGTTTAGTAACGATTCCAATAGAGCATATTGAGCTCGTTTGAGGAATAGCTTCCAGCAGCAGACAACTTCTCAATTTCTAAAATCAGCAGGCTTCCACCAAACATCCAAAACCAACAGCTAACAGTTTCTACAAAATCATCAGCAGACAACTTCTTAATTTTCAGTAGCAGAACCTCTCAACTGCCACTGCTTTTTAAAACCATCAGCAGACGTTCCACCAAACACCAAAATCAACAGCTGACAACTCCTATAAAACCATCAGCAGACAACTTCTCAATTTCCAGCAACAGGACCCAACAGCAGCCTCAAGTAGCTGTCCCCAAACGAACCCATTGTGCTTAGAGCTGTCCCCTGGGGTGTGAGTACCAGTATAACCGGATGGGCTTTGGTGACGGACAAGAAATTTCTGTCCCTGGACGGAAGCAATTTTAGCCGTCCGTTCTTTTCTTATATCTGATCTAACTAATATAGTAGTATAATAATAAGAATGAACTAGCGTAGGGTATTGCAAACCACATTAAACACAACCAGGTTCGAGATCCACCCATCTATCACGATCCACATTAGTTTCTTTTTTTACTCAGTACACTAAAGTTACACATATGTCATTTAGTCATTCTTTTAAAAATTTAAAAATAAATTTTAATTATTCCAAACTTGATTGTCTAATTAAGTTTTTTTATAGCTTATTGTTAATATAAGTTATTTGTCTATGTATTTTATTATAGTTTTGAGTTAGCAATGAATTCGGATGAATATATCATTTCTTTTTTGCTCACATCTCATAGTATATAGGTTTTATAACTGAACAGTTTAGCGTATTTATAATCTATTTACTGTGTTCGTCTACTTTTGAATTATATGTTCTATTTTGTAAATTTATTAGAATAAAATTCAAAAAATTGAATAATTGTAAAGAAGAGGGAAATGAAACCGAAAATATATTTGTATTAATAAATTACAAACCATAAGGGTATCATAAACCCTACACATTAACAAGTCCTATAAATATTGTAACCACTTATAGAATACGGGGTTTTGGGATTTAGCGTTCTAGTTTATAGATGTCAGGAATACATTTTTGTATAATAATTTTGATAACTTTACATTCATGATACATTTTTAATTGATAAAAATCTTAACCAAATACATCAAGTTTATTTTAATCATTAACGGAATGGGTTATGCACTCATTTTTACGTTTTTAAAACAACAACGAATACATAAAGAAATTAAGTTGGATGCATTCGAACTACTAATGAAAATTTTAATATACTATCATAGATACAATTTTAATCCGAAAATATTTATAACCTACTAGTATCTTTAACCTGGTCATGAAAACATTATAGGTTATCTTTTTGTGATTCATTTTTATACTCTTATAATGCTACAATTTCTCCGTACGTTTTTAGGGTTTGAGTTTATGGTTATATGGTAATCTTTTTTTAATGTCTCCACTGACTCGAAATTTATTTAGGGTTGTGGCGACTCTAAATCTGTCACTACAAACCCTAAAAAGCCTTATACATTTTTACTCTTCTAGGGTGGTTTTTAGGGTGTGTGGTGTAAGGTAATATTTTTTTAACTCGTTCTATACTTTATAATGACACCATTGACTTGACATATTTTTAGGGTTTGTGGAATGGGGTTCAGGGTCATGAGACCCTAGACTCTTCACTCACTACAAACCCTAAAATAAGCCTTTAACGTTTTCCGATGGTGGTTTTTAGGGTGAGTGACATGAGGTAATCTTTTTTTAATTTATTATATACTTTATAATGTTGCCACTGACTTGGTCAAGATTACGGTTTATGGTTGTTGGCTGATGTAATCGAAAAAAGAAAAGCAATGTTAGATAAGTATAAATATCCAAATTCGGCGTTTTTAGCTTTCATAGGGTTGTTTTTAGGATGTGTGGTGGTAATCTATTTTGAAGTCATTCTATAGTTTGTATTGTCGTCACTGACTCGACAGATTTTCACACCACAATTATAAATAACGTTTCCAATGTGTTCATTTAAACGTTTTCACATTTCTACAATTCCATGATTATCCATATGCCACGATTACGTATAAACGTTTCCACTACATGATTATATATAAACATTTTATAATTATATATGTTTTCATGACACAATTATATATAATGTTTCCACCGTTATACATAAAGGAGTCCACGAGTTCAGATAACGTTTTCACCTTTTTATTTAAATGTTTCCACCTTTCTATTTAAACATGTCCACGTTGTTATATATATGTTTCCAAGTTTTTATTTAAATGTTTCCCCGTTTCTACGATTCCATGATTATATATAACGTTTCCATGGCATGATTACATTTAAACATTTCAATAATTATATATGATTGTCTCCATGCCACAATACGTCTCCACGATTTAATATAAACGTTTACACGCCATGATTAAATATATACGTTTACACAATTATATATTCCATGCCACAATTAAATATAACGTTTCTACGACACATTTCCATGCCATAATCAAGTATAACATTTCCACCATATGCATAAATGTATCCACGAGTTTATATAAACGTTTTCACGTTTTTTTATAAATGTTTCCATGTTTTAATATAAACGTTTCCACGTTTTTATATAAACGTTTCCACGTTTTTATAAACGTTTCCATGTTTTTATAAATGTTTCCACGTTTTTATAAACGTTTCCACGTTATTATATAAACGTTTCCACGTTTTTATAAACGTTTCCACGTTATATATAAACGTTTCCACGTTTTATATAAACGTTTCCACGTTTCTATGATTCCATTATTATATAAACGTTTCCACGCCGTGATTATACATAACATTTCAAGTAGTATACATAAACTGAATTGTTAGAGTCGACTTTACGTAATTATTAACATTTGATTTTTATATATGCACTACACGATAATTTATAACATGAAGGTTAAAAAATTAACGTGCAATATTTAAAAAAATATTATTCATCACTTTTATAAATTTCAAAATAATATAAATATTAGCGTGGTTTTTTTTACTATCAATTTTCTTAATATTAATCAGTTGATTGGTGTATTTTAAATTGATATACTCCATTTTTCACATATATGTATCAACAACAAATATTATAAAATTAGAAAACTATTATACAATAGAGATGTTATTCAGTTTTTTTCTTTTAAAAAGTATAAATATTTAACTAGGTGTTTTTGCATTAATTCAACTTGGTGTTTTATATTAAACTGTTATATATCATTTTCTTTGACTGCTCTTATCAATCATAATGTATAAAAATATTTTCTTTTCATTTATTAAATTAAGAAAATTTATTTAGTAATTATATATACACACATTTTAAAAGAAATTATTATATTATTGAGACTTATAAATAATTGTTTATGAAATTATAAATAAAATACAAACAGTATATTATAATGTAAAAAATGTATACACACATGTTCAAAAGGGAATGATGCTTCTTTTGATTGTTTCATACATATTGGACAAGAGAATGTGATCAAAGGAAAAAAACTCATTTAACAAAATTGTCTGATGAGAATGAACACACGCGCCAAGTAGCTTTTCTTTTTGATCATTAATTTTATCAATAATATCTGCGCCAACATTTTTTTTGTGTGTGTCCAATTGTTTTCCTCGCACGACTCAAATTCTACGTGTATCCGTCAGGGACGGAAGAATTCCGTCCGTCAGAGGATCCAAGCCCTAGTATAACTATAGCCACGAAGCAACTAGAAATTTACCTGGTCGAACTGGTTGACATCAGCTGACATCGGTTGTTTAGTAGCGTCTAGATCATATTACCGTTGGATCTGGCTTACCGCCTGGACAGCCTTAAGTCCCTGATTTATCTGGACTGAATTTAGTCCTTTAGATCTAGGAGTCAAATAATCTAATGGGTAAGATTAACTAACTATTTTTCTGACATTTTTATTTTTCTTAAATGAAAAAGTAACATCAATTAAATTGCAGCATACCTATTTTATAGCCTATAATGAGACCTATATTGTAGATTGTAATAATTACTAGTCTTTTAGAATTCCCTAATCAATTACCAAAACCAATTTTCCACCCTCATTTATTTTGTTGCCAGTCTCGTCTCTTCCCCCCATTCTCTCTAAAAATTGTTTTTTGAAAGCAACCATTCCCTCCCAAATTCATTCACCAACTAACACATAATTCAATTACCTCAAATTCGTTAACTGCTCATCCTTCAACTTCTACGATATTTACCTTATCATCTGACGTTAATCTTCCTGTAAATTTTCACCCCAGCAACTTCTACAATAGTTGGGTTAGGGTTTTGCATTTACCTTCTTGCAACTTCTAAAAATTTGGGTTAGGGTCTCACATTCACCTCCTTCTGATTTACCTAAACCTTCTTCTCTTGCTGGATATCGGAGCCGGCGGGGGTGAACCTGCTGCTAGTCCTGACAGTTCGTTGTACCTGCTTCATAGCGACAACAGAAACCACACACAATCGGCAACCTCTACACTTCAGAAAGTGAGAATGGAGTTGGATCAACACATTCCACAAGCCAAATCCAAAAGGAAGACAACGGTAAGTATTTTTGTGTAGTATATAGTTGGGTAAGATAGAGGCTTCGATCAACACGAATAAGGTGGGATAAAATAGTGATTGACTGAGCACAGCATTAGTTATCGTGGAAAAAAAATAGTGATTGACTGAGCACAGCAGTAGCGTACGAATTTGTAGTGTTGGTATGGATGCGATTGTTTGCGAATCAAGTATGTGAAGGTAAGAGGGTGAGGTATACGAATTTTGTAAAATTAAATCACGGCATTAGTTATCTGTGGAAAAAAAGTAGTGATTGACTGAGCACGGCGGTAGCGTACGAATTTGTAGTGTTGGTATGGATGCGATTGTTTGTGAATCAAGTATGTGAAGGTAAGAGGGTGAGGTATACGAATTTTGTAAAGTTAAGTATACGAGTGTGAAGTATACGAATTTTCACAAAATCTGGTATACTAATGTGATAGTTTTAAGTATAAGACTGTTTACGAATTTAGCATACGAATGTGGTAGCGTTAAGTATATGAGTTCTGACAAAAGTAAGTATACGAATTTAAGTATATGAGTTCTGACAAATTTAGTATACGAATGTGGTCGTGTGAAGTATATGAATTGTTACAAGGTAGGTATACGAATATAATAGTGTGAAGTATACGATTGTGTCAGTGTTAAGTATACGATTGTGACAGTGTGAAGTATACGAATTTTCACAAAATCTGGTATACTAATGTGATAGTTTTAAGTATAAGAATGTTTACGAATTTAGTATACGAATGTAATATTGTAAAGTATACGAATTTTGACACATTAAGTATATGATTGTAATAGTGTGAAGTACACGAAAGTTTATAGATTAAGTATACGAATTCTCAGAGATTAAATATAGGATATTACATGTATGTTACTAATTATAATGCCTTTTTTTATATACTATTGTTTTTTAAACAGTTGTATGACCTGTTTTGGATTTTGTCGTTGTATCTCATTAAGGCTTGTGTGTTGGTTATTATGTTTCAGTTTTTTTCCCTTGTGTCGCAAATTCACACTGGAGACTCTTTGTGGTGAACATGCGGATGAAACAACTTCAGTATTTGGACAATATGTCAACTGGTGGTTATAACGAAGTGGCTGATGAGGGCGATTTTTGTGTAAGTATCTCATAACTATTTTTGTATATCAAATTGTGCTTATTAGCCTAACTGCATATTTAATGGACTACATGCAGTTGCATTTGATAAACAACCATTTATGGAGTATTGGCATAGAAAAAGAAGTTACAAAATTTGAGGTGTCATTAGTTGACGCTCCAAAGCAAGATGACAGCAACAGCTGTGGTGTATTTGTCTGCAAACTGATGCAGTTATGGGACGGTCGTGGAAAACCTAGCTGGAAAAAGAGTTGGGCGAAGCCTAACGTGCTGTCTAACTTTAGGATGCAGTTGTGCGCTAACGTCGTATGTATGACGGGAATAGGCTTGCTGATTACTGGAGGAATGAGCTAGAGTTGTACAAGAAGGACACAAAGAACGTGAAAAAACGTTTAAGGGGGCGTTAGACTAATCATGTTAAACTTTACGATGCTGTGTAGCTTGGTATTAGCATATTTTCTACTTTTTGGTATATGATGGAACAACTGGATCGTATATGAGTGCCATCACACTTTTTTTTTGTTATAAAATGTTAGTGAAAGAACCATGGTTATGTTGTTAGTATTTGAATATTAGTGAAAGTCATTTTGGAACCAAGGTTATGTTGTTATAAAATGTTAGTGAAAGTCATTTTGGAACCATGGTTATGTGTTATACTTAATTTATCAACATTTGTAATCTTAATTTACCCACATTCGTATATATAATTTATAAACATTCGTATACTTCACTTACAAATGTAGTTATACTAATGTAATGGTATACTTAATTTGTAAATATTCGTATACTTAACACTTTCACATTCATATCTTTACGATATCCGTTTTCATATACTTAAGAACACTATTTATGCAGTCAGTTATTTTAAGTAAATGTCATTTACTCGTATACTTAACATATAGTCAGTCGTATACTTAAGTACTCCATACATAACAATAACATGTTCATATACTTATATATAATCAGTCAAACACTTTATTTGAAAGAAAGTTAGCTAACAATAGCTCAACATTCTTATACTTCATTATCAACATTTGTAAACTTAATTACTAACATTCGTATATATAATTTATAAACATTCATATACTTAACTTACAAAGTAGTTATACTTAAAGTATACTTAATTAAATATTCGTGTACTTAACACTGTCACATTATCTTTATGATATCCTTATTCATATACTCAAGTACACTATTTATGCAGTTGGTTACTCCAAGTAAATGTCTTTTACTCGTATACCTAACATATAGTCACTCGTATACTTAAGTAATCCATACATAACAATAACATATCCATATTCATATACTTAGTATATAATCAGCCGAACACTTCATTTGTACATATTACTATACTTATTCGTACTTCATTTGTACAAAAAATATACTCATATTTCCGATTGCATTTGAGCAGTAGTTGCGACTTGGTGTACAAATTGGGTTACGACAAAAATACCAGTTAAAAACATAAATTACTATAGCATCAAAAATAAAGAAACAACATCCGAACGATTTACGTTTTTTGCTGAACAAAACTCAATTAGAGAAGTTCTAAATTTCTAAGAACTAATTCTAGCTACCGTAATTCATCTCTAAGAACTAATACCGACTCTATTGTGATACATATACTATCAAAAGCGTTACTCGAATACTAGTCTGTGTTAAATTCATTTACTGGGTAAATATTACTATGAGTTGTTTCAAATACTAAGTGAGTTCTACTTGAATTACCATGTCCATCTATACTCATATACTATATATGTTAAGTATTAAGTTACCCAATAATTATTACTCTGCAATATTGAAAAGCGTGAAAAGATGTAAATATGTTAAAAAATTTATAAAAATACATTTTTAGTTTCTCGAAACATATATACACACTGAAATACTAAATCAGTAGTATATCAACTACTTATAACAATATGTTCAAGTACTAACGTCTTTTACGCTCATATACCAGATATCACATGACTATTAAGCTACCTCATCATTATTACATCTACGACATTGGAAAACGTGAAAAAGTTAAATATAATAAATTTTTTATATCAGAAAGGTCTTTTTCGTTTCCCAACGCTTTCACACTGAAATACTAAATCAGTAGTGGTTCAATTACTCATAATAATATCTTTAAGCACTAATATGTTCTATACTCATATAGTAGATATTCGGTGACTATTAAGCTACCGCATAATTATTACTTTTGTGGTATTGGAAAACGTGAATTTTTTTTAATATAATAATTTTTGTTATATAAGAAATACCTTTTTAGTTTCCCAAAACGTACATACTGAAATACTAAATCAGTAGTATATCAAATACTTATAACAATATGTTGAAGCACTAATGTCTTCTATAATCAAATACCGAATATCCGGTGACTATTAAGCTACCCCGTAATTATTACTTCTGTACCATTAAAAAACGTGAATAGATTTAAATATGTTTAAAAAATTATAACAAATATACTTTTTTACTTTCCCAAGACACTAATCATTAACAGATAATTAAAACAACTAATCATTTTTATAATAAAAAAATACATTCTACCAATGAGAATGCATCCAGAAAAATCTAGATTCCCTGTGAGACCAGGTCTCAAGCCGAGCCCTTTTTCTACCCTTACATATCATTGTCAACAAGTACCTTTTATGAAGAACTCATCATCAACTATCATACGCTGCCATGTCATACATATATATATATATATATATATATATATATATATATATATATATATAATAGTTGTGAAAAATCAATCAGTCCGTCATTTTCAGTTCCACTGTCAAGTTGTTACTGGATTAGCTGTGACGCCGAGTTGGCTCTATGCACTAATTGGTTTCCCGCTTCAAAAAGGAAACAGACCAGAACCAATGTATCAGAGATCAACTAGAATTAGCTAGTTTGTATATATACTTCCACTGGCTGAAATATATATTCCATTATTCTTATTGTATATATGTGTAATATGAAAATAACTGTTATTAAGTTGTCATTTTTCTACAACCTTATACTCTCTTGTCCTGAATTTGACTGTCCTGGGGAGGGTTATTAGAGAGATCGGTTTGACTTCAAAGTTTAATAGAGAAAAGAAAAGAAGGGTGAAAAGTATGGAGATGATTTCGGACAGATAAATGATAGATCACAAAATTTAGTTTTATAAAATTATTTTATCTTATATATTTAATATTGAAATTGAAAAACATATCATAAACCAAAGCACAATTAAGGACGGAGGGAGTAATAAAAATCAAACTTTGCCTTAACCTTGGTCTGAAAAGAAAGTCCACGTTCGTAACAACGCACTGAAAAAAATCGACACCGGGAACAAACACAGTTTCTATTCTACTACTACAATAAAGTAGTAGAAGAGAAGACTTAATCATTGTGAAGATTCTATTAAATAGAACCCTCTATTTCAGGCACGTCGTATACATTCCCGTTGCTGATTAATTTCCACATAGAAAAACACTTTTTAAAACACTTAAAAAGTGTTTATATATTTGATTTCTTTCCATTTATAATTTTTTTTAATTAGGTGAAGGAAATTATATAAAATACATCTATAAATTAATAAAATCTAATAATTTATATGAAATTCCATTATAAAATCAATTAATATTAAATGAAGTAACGCACAGTTATTTATATAGCTATATCATTTTTCACTCTACAATCGTTCATTTCAAATTAATGTTTTAATTTAGACTCTTTGAATAAACAAATTAGCCGAAAGAACCTGATATAATTGGTTATTACTCATCTGCTCGACGGTTTCTGCATCGAATATCCATTAAATTATCAAGAAGGCTTAGTCACTTGACAGGTACATGAAGGCAACAAGCTATACTGCATCAAGTCCCCGCGTCTTTCGATCTACGTACTTGCTCACATCATCATCAGAATCTCCTATTATTATAAAACCTTTCATTTATGCTAAACTCCTCATCAATGTTTTGAGCTCCCACCCCTACGTTGACTCTGCTAGATTCCTTTTCCACTGATAATTTCTCTCTTTCTTTCTGTCTGGTAGGGTTTACTAATCCCAGCTGCTCTAAATATCCACCAATGAGTGATCCAAGCTGCTCCAAAATTCCACCATTAATGAGTGATCCTAGCTGCTCCAAATATCCACCAATTAGCAAACTGACTGATCCCAGCTGCTCCAAATATCCACCGATTAGTAAACTGACTGATCCCAAGTATCCAGCAATTAACATACTTACTGATCCCAGCTGCTCCAAACATCCACCGATTAGCAAACTGACTGATCCCAGCTGCTCCAAATACCCACCAATGAAATTCAGAGGCGGGGCATCACCAGTAATAGTAAGCGATGAAAGGGAAGGACTAGTAAAGGAATCAGCTGGAGAGGGCACTGGGTCTGAAGGGCGTAAGTCCACGGCACCAGAGAAGGTAGCAGCGGCATTGAAGAATCACAGCCAAGCGGAGAAGCGGCGTAGGGAAAGAATCAATGCCCATCTCGCAACACTCAGGACTCTCATTCCCGGAACTAGTAAGGTCAGTTGAGTCCTCTTTCTCTTTTTCCTAACCGTATATGTTATCCCGTTTCCTTTCTTTTCTTCGATCCGACTAATTACTTTCTTGTATTCAAGATGGAGAAAGCATCTTTGCTTGCGGAAGTGATAACCCACATGAAACAGCTAAAGAGCAACGCCACTGATGCCACACGGAGTTCAGTCATTCCATTAGACTCTGACGAAGTAATAGTAGATTATGTATCATCAGACGGAGGAGGTGAATCGGAATCATCCTCATTCCATATCAAGGCAATGGTCTGCTGTGATTTCAAGCACGAGATTCTGTTCGACCTGAAAAAATCCCTTGATGCCCTTCCCTACTTGAAGCTCGTGAAGATTGAGATTGGAACTCTTGGAGACCGGATGAAGACAACTTTTGTACTCATGTCTGGATTTAGTGCGCAAGGTTCCCAATTATCCTATGAATACGTTTCAGAATCTGTGCGACGAGCGTTGACATCTGTTATTGATAGTTTCACTGCCGCGAAAGAGTTGTCCATAGATGTTCTCTTAAGCAAGAGACGACGACGTTCGAGCTCCGCCTTAATTATATAGCTACGAGTGCAACCTCTCTCTCTCTCTCTAACGAGGTTTTTGATCGTTTTACAAGGAGGAGGCCTGAGTTTTTCTTTTGCAATTGTTATAATGATTTCTCTTCTATTACAGAATGTAGCTAGCTAGGTTTCTTCCTATTAAATATCATGTGAAGATAATAAATCATAGAATGTTATAATCTTCTTTAGATTATCACAACGGCTAATTTTTTACAGTTTGCATTGGGTTGATTTGTAGAATGGATGAATGGCATTGTTATAATTAGAATCTCAGTTCGAGTGACAGGCTAACCTTAATCACCTAGCATATTTTCTTTGAACGTAATTTTCACATTATATGTACAATTTGCTAGTCGGATTTAGGACTTCATATCAACAAAAACAGCATTCGGAGCATCATTATAACCGAATTAGAGTGGAAGATAAACCTAAGATGCAACCCAACCATAATGTATTGAAGACATAGGATTATTTACAAGTGTGACTCTCTTCAAAGCATTGTTAAGTAAGATTATGAAAATTGCATAAGGTTGTTTTTAAGATAATTTTTGACAGATGCTCTAATCAAATGGAGTATTTCTTGAACTGCCCATTTTGCAGAAGGTATACTGAAACGGTAAATCACCTTTTTCTTATCTGTAACAAAACTAAAAAAGTGTGGTCCAGTGTGTGTAGTTGGTGGGGGATTCATATCGATTTGGGACCGGAGATAGAGAGCTGTTTGGACTCTTGGATGCAAGCCTCACCGGGAATTAGAGGGAGAAGTCTATGGATTTCCACTTTTTTGTACGCTCTCTGGGCCATTTGGGATGCTCGAAACAGATTCATTTTTCTGGAAGTCACACCAGATTGGGTTCGTGTTTTGGACTCGGTAAAAAGCTGGGCTCTAGACTAGAACCCAAAACAGAAGGCTCTGCTCCCACTGCAACCGCGGTGATTTATATGAAAGATATTAAGATGTTCTTCTCTGATTTCTAAGTCTGTACTGTTAGCTTTGGTCTGTTCTAATTTGGTCCTGTGTAGCTTTTGCTTTCTGATGTAATCTTGTAAACTGAGGTTCTACTGCGCTGGTCCCTTGACCATGCTTTCTGATGCAGTGCATCATGTAGCTGTCTTTGTAGCGCTAGTAATAAAAAAAATAGAGTATTTCTTAATTTAGAGGGTTAAATTGCTAATGTGTGAATATAAACGAGACTATCTTTCCATGTTGAAAAGCTAAAGACCAAAATATACATAATAGGGGGAGAGAGCTAGTTGCTGCAGGTCTGGTCATATACAAAAATAGCACACCCCTCCCAACAAAACTAAAAGCGTATGGATATCCAATATATAGGCTACTACGAACAAGGGTAGAAAGATCGAGTTGGATCCAAAAGGTAAACTTCATTGAGAATTTGATATTGGAGATAACCTTAGAGAAGGCTTTTTTTTTTATAATTAGGGCTTAAAGCCAATTTATTAATAAAGAGTGATATATATTCGGCCTCATTAAAACCTCCATAGGCAAAACCCATTGGGAAAAAGCCCAGGGAGGAAAAAGAGTACCCACCCCTAGAAATTACTTCCTAACGTCGAATCTAAAGATTTCAACAAGACATCAACAAATCTTGACTAAAGTACCCAGATACAAACCAAAATTACTATGTCACCCTACCATTCCAATCCTCGCTACCTCACACATCAGCCTCCAAAAGCGTAGCACCGATAAAAACACTACAATTAATGGGAATATCTTTCACCACTCCTATGTCTAGTCCTCATCCCCCTTAACATCTCTCTCTCCTCATCTTCCTTGACTTGGTCCTTCTTCCCATGGTAGACTTGATTTCACTATGTGAGTCTCAACAAAACCCAGTATTGAGCTCTTTAGGTTTCGAATTCCTCCCTTATCTTCCATTGTTCTTCTCTAGAACCAATTCCCTTATTTTTGAAAACCAATTATCCCCTTCTACCTTCCGTTAATTGCTTGTCTGAGATTAGATTTGCTTGACGATGTTTGACTTCGTAAGGTCTGGATTCGGCACTTGGCACCCCAGTAGCAACAGTAGGTCAATGCAATTTCCTGCTTCTAGTTTTGCATCGATGATTTTCCCATTTTCATCTCTAGCCTGCCTAACTCCCCGTGGTTGAGATGATGGTGGGGTGTTATGGATTAAATCAACAAACAGGCTAATCCCTTCCTTTTCTATTGGAGATTTGACTAGGGAGGCTTCAGGCCCAGAAGTTGTCTGGTATTTTTGCACATTGGGACTAGGACCACTATTATCACCGTGTATTTAAACTCCTAGGGCTGCTCTGTTGGGATCTGTGTCGGAATTTTATCAATATTCCTTTCCTGAGACACTAGCTTACAGTGCCGGCAAGTCCCATCTCTTCAACTAATAGGGCTTCTGGGGAACCGTATAGACCATTATGTGAGCCTACCCCTCTACTTTGCATTTCTTCCCTACTCCCCATCTCACCTTCCTCCTCCTTAGGTACTTTGTCAACATTTTCATTTTGTTGACCCTGATCGTTATTTTTGCCTACCTTTACATTTTGTACAATGCTATCGGTGCAATTTTTTTCTTCGCCTTTGAACTGCTGCTCATGGAGCTCCACGATACTCACGGGGAAATTTTGATCATCGACCTTGACCATAATCTTCCAATTGATTAACTAAAGAGTGGAAGTTTCAATTTGCATATGGATATCCAATAGGCTGCTACGAACAAGGGTAAAAAGATCGACTTGGATCCAAAAGGTGAACTTGATTGAGAATTTGATATTGGAGATAACCTTAGAGAAGTACCACCTCCCATTCGTCATGACCCATTTACATTGCTTTATCCAAGTCCCTACACCGTGGTGGCGATGACAGCTATCAAACAAATATTTAGGCATATTTGTCTGGAAATAATGAGATATCCAAATAAGACAACTGTGGAGGCTGAATTTGCTGGTAACAATCTCCAGCCTGTAGAAGTATAAGGTTTGAGAGTAGAGGAATCGGAAGGTAGAAGCCAAAAGAATTGAAGAATGAATAAATGAATTTGCATTGTATTGCTTAGTTACTCTTAGTTAGAGGAGAAGGGGTATTTATACAGAGAGAATAACAACCTGTACACTAGTAGGAAAGCAGCCTTTTTCTGCGGTTGTAAAAGGCCTATTTCGGTGGTTTACAACCGCCGAAATGAGCACCGCCAAAAACCGCCGAAATAGACAACTCTATTTTGGCGGTGGCGGTTGCTTATATAGAACCGCCGAAATAGACCTCTGCCATTTGACCGGATAAAGTTGACCTGACAACCTATTTCGGCGGTTTCTTATATAGAACCGCCGAAATAGATACCCGCTGGAATAAGGGATTTGACTGAATATAGTTGACCCAACACCCTATTTCGGAGGTTCTTTTGAAGGAACCGCCGAAATAGATAGTATTTTTTTTATTTTTTCCTTTCCAGCTTATTAATGCACACAAATACACCACATTATTAAACAAGCTTGTAAAGACATTGTATAATGCTGCCACCACAGTGGGGCGCCTCAGTAGCATACTATAAACCCATAAAGCGGCCACAAACATCGGCACACATCAATAAATACAAGAAAGGAAGAAAAATTCATAAGACACATAAGGATTAGTTGTACACTTCACCACACTCACCACACCACACTCCAATTCACCACACTCCATTACAATATACAAGTCACTACGTTTCAATCTAATGAAATACATAATGACACAACTAACGTTCAATGCAAACTAAATTAAGAGGAATCAACTAAGTACGTCGATGGAGATAAATTCTGCCCAATCCTCGAGGATTTCAGATATGTGCCTCTCTTCATAATTTCCATAGCCCACAAGTTGTTCGAAAGCCTTGAACAAACAAAAATGAATACTAATGAGACACTACACAAAGAATGACAAAGAATAAAAATACATATAAACCAAGACTTTCAAAGATAGTTTTATACCTTGTCCAATGAGTTTTCTTGCAAAAACTTGGATGATGCTACTAAGTCATGCATAAACCTCATAACATAGTAACCACATTCTGATCTACCAGGCTATACTGGACACTATACATTCACACATGGACGTTATCAGTCATACTTGCAGGTCAACTATTCACATGTTAACTATTTACATAAAATAAGTAAAACTACCTTCGCTACAGTCCACGGGATACGCTTCACTTGCCTTTGCAATGAAAGCAGTCCAGCTTTGAAGGCACTATACAAAATAAATAGTTTGAATGTAATACACATATTAATCAAATTTAACGAAACAATTTATTAAGTTATGACAATTGTTGTATAATTTAAATAGCTCACCTCATTAGAGCCGGTGCTATTGCTGGTTTCTTGGCACTCGTACCAAGTGAGTCAAACTGAAAGACTCCCGGGTACTCCATGGCCAAAACCAATAACGACTGCTCACGTAATGAATAAAATTGAAATCATAACACGGATAACATAACTTATAAATAAACGTAATAAGATATGGAATTATGTCTTACCCTTAATAATATGGCAGCATAATGTATGACTTGTCTCCACATTCAAATATTGTATTCGTCAAGTACCACAAAAGACCTTCAGGATCCATTGACATAGTCACTTCACAGCACGTAGAAGGGCATAGGAATCCGAAGCTGTTAGTCTGATGTTCTTGTATCGCCTTAGAATGCACATGCCTGCACCATAAAGACAACATCAGTGAACGACATTAAAGTACCAAAACTAATTCAAGTATTTCATTAATATAGGAAAAGGTATGAGATCGCTCACATGATAGCTGACTTTAGAATCGACACATTTAACCAGTCTCTCGTGAATACATCAACGAAGTCGGACATATATATATATATATCGAACGTATGAGTCTGCCCGTCGGGTTCATGGTGGTGAAAAAGACCCTGGGTATCCTCCACATGGATCCTATCACTCTGAGGTGACGTCATCAACAAGGCGGAGTGCAGAAGTCTCATGTTCTATGACAACCCATCCAATATGTTCCGCTCTACTAAAGCAGGTCTCGTCATGAAATTGGAGGATGCCCTCGTGAGAGCTGGTGTGGCAACACTTTTTTCTTTCCCTTTAGAAGTTTTTTTGATTTGACATTTTCCTAAGTTGTTGATTAATTAAGTTTAAGTGACTCACCCTAAACCATATACTAATTGAAATATCACATAATTATAATTTTATAATAAGTGTTCATTGTGTTTACCTGGCCCGGGATTTTGACCCATGTACCCGGCCATTGGATTGTAGCTGTTTGAACAGAGTGAAGTGTCTTTCTCTGTGGCAGAGGTACCGGTATAGCAACATCAACATATTCTGCCACATAATCATCCATAAGCACCCGAAAATACCCCTGTTGTAGTGGTTCACCATGCACGATGTCTGTAGGAGATGAGGGAAACAATTTACCCCACACCACCATAATATCCTCACCTTCCATCGCCATGAACAACGTGTATTCAATGGGTTCCTGAACATTAAGTAGAGAAGGGTTAAACGAACAAAATCAAATTAAATAGATGGTAATAAATAATTTATTTTCTAACTTAATGTGTCTAATCTTAATAGATGCATATGTATATGGATCTATCGACTGCACACTACTCTGTCGTACTCGTGTGCCCTCCTCCTCACCAGCTGATGGTGTAGGGGCTGGTCTAGTCACCTCCTGACTGCTGCACATTTGTGAGCGTATTTTGGACATCTCCTCTGCGACTAACTGATGAAGATTCTACGTAAGCCTCTGCTCAATATCAGCAGTTATCTTCAAATGTTTCTCATAGCTGATCATCTTTCCTTGTGAGCCTTTCCTAGACCCCGGATTGCCAAAAGCTTGACGGATACCAACTTGTCCACCAAAACCAATAGTGCGACTAGGATGATCCACCTTTCCAAGAGCACGAGAAAGGGGATCATACTGTCTGTTCGGAGTCCAAGAACCCTCAGTAACTTGAGAGTTTAACTCTTCCTATAAAACACATAAATAACATAATTCATTAATCTACAATTACACAAACAAATATTAAACTTATGTACGAAAATTAGATACTCACCATTTGATTTATAATAGATCTCGTGGCATCATCGTACTGAGAATTTTCCGGCGTCGAGTTTTTTGGCACTCGACTCAACTTCCAGACCTTCATCCTCCTGTCGCTAGGAGTCACATCCGTTGGAAGCAAGCCCTTTTGCTCCCACTCTGGTACGCGCTCGGTAATACCTTTACCACCTAAGTGATGTGGGTATAGATTTTCTTCGCATTTGCCTGTTGTTTTGCACAAATAGCCTACAAATACATATATAACTGTAACACCCCATCCAACATTAACACACTTAACAACCAACTGCAGCGGAAAACATACTTCATCACATTACTTAACTCGTTGGTGTTACACGCCGTTAACCACCCACGTGGCTAACAAGGCTATTACATATACATTGTACCGGTCTGATGGACTAGATTCCCGAGCGACTACACATTACTGTCCCTTTCCATTAACAACAACAACATACACCTTTCAACTGTACCGAGTATTCACAAACTAATGCCGAAAACAATTTCGGTCTTACTACACCTACTGTACATATATAACTTAAATGATTACCCATGTACAAACGACTACCCCGTCCTACTCTCGAACGGCTTCCAGCTCCTTGTACCTGAAATAGGGAAAAGAAGAGAAAGGGTGGCCCCCAAGGGGCTCAGCACCTTTGCTGGTATGGTAATCCTGCAGCCGCATGCTACCGGGCCACGCACAACTAATTGTCGTCTTAGCATGCGGTTGATTATATTTGAATCATGCATGTAAACTATAAACACACAACACATAACATTCCACCACAATGAGCTCAACAAACAGATAACACATCCTTACTTGATAAATCACTCATTGTGTTCATTAACCCTAGAGGGTTCTCCTCTAGTGGAGCTACTTCCTTAATAGACGACACTTACCCAATAATCGGGTTATCCATAAACGTCTCTTTTATAAACTGGGATTCATATCCATGATCCGCATACACCACATAACAACTCTTTTCACGTTTCAACATGCACATAACATAACATCGCAATGGGAATTGCAGTACAACAATAACACATAACATAACGGGAACGGTTCTCTTAGGAACCGACCCAAACATAGTTAATTCACTTGTGAGCCTAGAGAATGATGTCACCCTCATGATAAACTCGTTATACAACACTCATTACCGTCCTAATAGTCGGACGAGTAACTTAAGTTAAGATGGATCGGATTTAGTGACCTGAACACACCACACAAACACATGTTCCCCCTAAACCGATCATAAGTCAGAATAGCTAAGCTTTGGAGTAAGCTAATGGGAGATCGTAACCCGTGAGGGAAACAACCATAACAGAGAGGAGGGTAAGGCTAAAAAGGATACCCACTCCCAAACAACGCGTGACCGGAACAACCGGATTCCTCACCCCCCATAATATATATATAAACATAGTTAAGGGCTCCACTGTGGAACCTATCACATCCATACACCATACAGTATTACAACTGGATTAAACACACAAGGGAGGTCCATACATTCACACACAAACATCACACAATTAACTCACGCATAGCCGTGGTTAGAACGTTCCCATGGTTTGGGTCGTTAAATCCGGATACCGTTCTCTTATGTGATCCTAGATTTGGTTAGCTAAGGTATAACACTTTCGAGGTTAAATGGTATCGGAATTGAACACGCCATATAAATGAATTACTATAAACTCATTACATGTTTTATCTTACAACGTGGCAAACATACAGAATAACACATTGGCATACAAGCCGGTGTAATCCGGTAGGACACAGGTTGCAAGAAAACCATACCTGTCACCGGGGTTTCACTCTAACGTGCCATCACATGTCCCTCGTAACATCTTTGAACAACTGGTAACATTACATTTACTCTTATTAACATCGGGGTAACATGATTGTTTAAAGTCTAATGCTCATAACTTATCCCCGTTAACTAGTTAAATAACTTCACATTTTAACTTGTTTTACTTTTTCATTTTAATACAACTTTTCCCCCACTAAATTGTCATTGTAACTCACTTAACATGTCCTTAACAATCTTATAACATCATTACTTAATAATCCCCATCATCCTATAACCTTAAACAATGTTTTTGGTCCGACCGACCTTACCGACCGACCTTACACAAGGTCGGTCCATTCCAGAACATATTACCGTAAAAAATTCCACTCCGACCGACCTTGCAAGTTCGGTCCACAAGGTCGGTCTATTCCCGAGAGTTTTTCCCCTTTGAAAACTCAGGCCCGACCGATCTTGGCAAGTTCGGTCGATTCCAGGGACTCAATTCGTACCCAAAATACAAGCCCGACCGATCTTGCAAGTTCGGTCCCCAAGGTCGGTCCATTCCAGAAACTCTTTCCGGTAGTGTAAACTGAGCTCGACCGACCTTGCAGGTCCGGTCCCTAAGGTCGGTCGGCTCCAGACCTTTGTTTCTAAATTCCCATTTGACTCCAAACTTCACCTCATGTATCCTAGTATGTTCTAACCTCATTTGGGCACCTCAAACACACCTTTAGCCATGTACTAAACTCCTTAAATCACACACCAAAACTATCTTTATCATTCCACAAATTTCTTACAAAATTCCTAGCACTTGCAATGTTTTCTCCTTAGGATTTCTAAGTGGTGAGTCATGCCTATAACTCCACTAACCAAAATGTTACCTTACCACTATTACCACTACTCCAAGGGCATTATTTCACACTTACACCTCCCATACACAATCTCCTTTTATTATCCACTAGTTCACACTTAGTCTTCACAAGGCATTATTTTTCCTTTGATCACCAAAACTTGCACAAGACTTAGCATCTCATACAACATAACTTTGGTGTGTTTACAACACCCATTTGATTTCTAAATCCTCCAAGACTATGCCCAAGGCATCATAACACTTAAGAACACCATATTTCACTTGTTTCACCATCTTAACACTTAACAAATTCCTAATACCTTATAGGTCATAAAATCTCATTAGAACACATAAACTCCTTTGTTTATCAACTAAATTTTGCCATAGCTTCTCTTGTATATTCTCACACCCAAACACTTAGGTTTTCACCATTTAACATCCAAGAACACTTAAATCCATCAAGAACTTTCTCACACACAAAACTTCACCAAATTTACACTACATCACAATATAGTGCATAAACTTAAATTGTTTGGCACTTAGGCCCTTAAATAACATGGCTCTTAGGCCCTTAAATTGCATAAACCTTAAACACTGAATTTCCCACATAACATATTGCCTTTGACCTGCAAATGCACTCAACATCACATATGCCCTTTAATAATCTCCTTAAGAACAATTCACTAGCTCTTTTCCCATTGGCTCCTTAGGTATTTTATTAAGCAAATCAAGCTCATTTTTCCTAAGGCATTTAAACTACATTGAGATAGTTTGTTTACCTCTTTTCTTCAAGAGTATGGCTACTTGTCAATGTTCTAATCAATACACAAGTAAAACCAATGAACATTCAAGCTTCATGCTTAAACTCATTTACAACCCTAGGTTATATATATTGTCTTTACACATTAGGATAGTTGTTTTACCTTGGGATAAAAGAGAGCTTGAATAAGTAACAAGGGAGGACTCCTCCTTGTCCTTTGAAGATTGAAATGGAGCTATGAAAGATCAAAAGAACACACCATCAAAGGGTGATTCTCGGTTACACACAAAAACAAGAGGAAACATTGATTTTCTTTGGTTTTCCTTACCTTGAAACAAAGGAGAATGACAAGGCATGAAAATATGAGCTCAAGCTCCAACAATGGTGAATCTTTATGGCACCGAAATGGAGTTCTTGAAGATTTGAAAAGATAGAAGTGTAGAGCTTGCTCCAACTAGAAGAATGGTGGTCTTTGTTTTTGATTTGGTAAATGGAGCTAGAAGTTACAAGCATTCAAAGGTGGAGATAGTATGGTTTGCTGTAGCAAAACCGATGGAGAAGGAAGAAGAAGAGTTGGAGACCGTGGGAAATGAGGAGGGAAAGAAGAGAATGAGAAGAAAGACTTGCTTTTGGAGATATTTAAGATAAAAGCAAATAGTAACTTTTGCTTTATCATTTACTTATCTTATTTTTTTGTCTAGGTGTGGTGAGTCACCCATGAAAATCAGCTCCCTTAATGTATTAGGCTGAGTCATGGTCTTTGTTGACCAACAAGACAACTTATATTGACTTATGTCATAAACTAGCATATTTTAGTTACTATTCACAAAAACAAGGCACATACTTGTGAAATTTTTGATTTCCCATTGATTTAGACTTCCAAATGTGATACTAAGTAGTACACATGTTAATTAAAGAGTAATGATGGACATTTAGCCATTCAAAACTCATTTACAAGACAATTTTTCAAAAATGTGCTTTGAGGCTCCTTAAAGCACATTTTGTGTTTTAGCTTGTTTTCAAGCTTGGTTTTCTTTAGTAATTGATTTAATATGTTCATTAACATATAAATAAGGTCTTGGTAAGCTTATTAGATCTTAACCAATCTTATCCCAAGCTTAGAGCACATTTTTGCCCATATTGGCTTTAAGGTATTTATTTGTGTTTTGTTTGGTTTAATTGTCTACCAAAGTTTCCTAAGGACTTAATCACCTTATTAAGTCATAATTGAATGTTATAAAGTCTTGGTAGGCTCTTTGGATCCTAACCAAGTTCAGTCCAAGCTTAGAGCATGTTTTTGCTCAAACTGTGTCTTAGTGCTTTATTGTGTTTTTACTATGGTTTAAATTGTACACTAGCATTTATAAGGCATATCTTAGCCTTATTTTACCATATTTTAACATTTAGATAACATATTAAGGTTTTTGGTATTTCAATCTACCCCCCTTAAAAGAACTTCGTCCTCGAAGTTCACATTTCCCATGCATCATTAGACTAGAATACAGGAATTACTTGCAAAATAAAACTTCCATAACTAACATACTTTACATCACAAGCTCGGACTTAACGGTCCGGGCAACATATCCACATCCATACATAACATAACATAACATACTTATATGATAACCTCGGACTCAATGGTCCGGGTATCTTAACAACATTTGCACATACATAACAACCCTTAGACTCTTGGGTCTAGGTAACTTAACAACATTTAGACTCATAGGTCTTGATAACATACACTTTTGGAACTCAAGGTCAAAAATATTTTATTACACATACCACACAACATGTCTTAGCATGTATGAACCAAAAATCTTTTTATATACACTGTGATCCCGCAGAACCCGGTCGCGATGGACACCTTCTGGTCCCCGTTCCTTTGGGAGATCAAAACAATCACTTAATTTTTAACATATATACTTCTCATGTCACCGGTCCGAAGACAAATGCTCATACGTCCTCGGCTCATGAGCAAGTACTACAAAAATATTCTTTACTAGGTTAAGTATAAGAGAATCCTTTATTTCAAAATATTAATCGATTGTTTTGGAAATACCAATTCAAAATCCTTTTGAAAACACATACAACTCCAAGTCCAACTTATGCTCTTTGCTTCTTTTCTTAGCGTGGTTAATTGTGACCACTTACAGGGAGCTTCAAGAATCATCCAACCCTGATGTGATCAGCATCAGTGTCGAACTATCCTTCCACCCCAATTTGTGTTCAGCTTCCCTTGATCGCATGCAAATCAAGTTCCACCTCGCACTTCATTTTCACGCACCAAATAATACACCCATTTCCAATTTTCTATCTTTTAGTCTTTCTAGTCATAATCATTACATCTCCAAAGGATAGAACTCCATCTATCAGTTATCTCCATTCACTTTAATCCTGTTACCTAGGGAATCTTATTCTCACTAGGCTCTATGTCGGTTTCATACCCTTTTTCATGAATCACTATATTACATATATACATATACTTTATCAAAATACAACACACAGTTTCACATTTATACACTGTCGGGGTTTTTGTTCCCCGGGAGTTTCTCTACTCCCCACACTTGTACTATCACACACAACTGTTAACAAATAAACACACTTATCACAATGGTATTCGCATCTTCTGTGCGCAATTACCACAATTACACCATGAATGAATGCGTATGTTTACGTAACACACACATCACTCATCAAAACAAATTATTTTGTGCTATGCACACCATAGGTCAGGTACACTACGTACACTTGTACGGTAATACACGCTAAGTGGTTTTGCGCTCTACCCCCCTTAAAAGGGATTACGCCCACGTAATCAATCACTGAATCACTGGTTTAAAACGTTCTGCCGTCGTGAAGTACTTTAACTTCCACGCGGTCTATTATACAATGCATTCTGATTAGGGGGATCTTAACCATATTGGCGGTTTAGTTCCTAAACCAAGAATTCTCATTGGAGTTTGCTTTAACTCTTAACTGGTTTCAGTTCTGGCCTGTGAGGCTTCTAGACATTAATAATTGGCCGTTCACTCATGTTCACCATGCACATTCAACACTTGAAACACTGGCTCACTAGTTTCTGCTGCAGAACTTTGATAACTGTAGAGCTTAGTTTGCCCCACTCGTTATTCTTACTGTATTGTACATCCCCAATTATCACCTTTATCTTGGTAATAACGGTTTCTCAACCGATGCGTGGTATCTCTGACCGTGCGCGAATTCGGTGAGTTACAAACTTTCTATCCACTTCCATAATAATTGACTGTGTATACTGTTATGTATTTGACAATGATTGAGTTGCTTCCTTCCGACTTACTGTCGGTTGAGTTTGAGCTACCACCTAATGTGTAGTGCTCTCTCTGTTATTTCCCACACTTGAGGTATATTCCATACCAATATCTAGTATTTAGTGCTACTATAGTCACTTGTTCTTAATCATGCCTCCACATTTGACTCTGTACAAGTATCATTTCATTGGTACGACCTTGCATTTCCCATGCATCGGTCATTATAGCGTTATAAGTCTCTTTCTACTTCTACCACATTTAACATTTTCCCAAGTCCTAGCTATCCCAGTCGATCATTACTGCGCAAATGCAATACCAAAACACTCAGTCATACAGAGTGCAGAGGCGTAAACTCTTGGCAGTAAATCTCTTATGTGATTGCAATAGGAATTCACACTGTGTTTCACTGAGATTCTTATCTCATAATGCTGGCTACTGGCTTATTGCCCAATCTGTTTATCATCACTTACCTTGCATCTCCACTGAGTTTAACTCATAACTGGTCTTATCTGCCACATTATTATTCAACAACACTTATACAACGGTCGCTTGCTGCGCACCGTGCTCTTACTCACTGTATAACACTAACTTACATGGTATTCACTGTCATTTTAGCTTCCACACATATAATTACATCACTCGTATTATGGTTCGCCACTCATTTGGCTGATTGTTGAATATTCTAGTCTTTTGAGTCTTAATGCTCCTTGAGCATTGTTCATTACTCATTTAACGTCACACATCTATGGTGGTTGCTATTAGACTTATTACTCTTCCGGTCTCCACAAGTGGTAGTAACCATATTGGTCCACCCTTAACATATTCCCTGAACTTAGTTCACCTAACTACCGCTGTTGCGGTCTCACAATATTAGGAGGTATCCCCACTCTTAAAGCAGTGGTTCGTTCTCCGCTCTGTCTACTTGTACAACATAAACTTCTACAATTGATTAAGTTATATAACATATCCTGTTTGTGGCTTATAGGCCTTATTGCCTTGAGCTCCGCTCATGGTAGGCTGTCCACACACATTTACATCTCTGTACAACATTACATGGTTTAGTGGTAGTATTGGGCTCCATGACAGGGTCGTTGCATCACGTTTCCTTCCATGGGATGCCCCTTAGGATTGTCAGTCCGTCTCCTGACAACTTATGTCTAAACTGGGTGTTAGTTTCAACCCTTGTGTTCCTGTCACGTTATTTCGTGCAACAATTGTTGATGCAAACACCCTTCAAGGATTGCTCCTGGGTGTTGCTCAGTTATGCCTTTACATCTGGTTCGTACTTATTGGTATATTCAGTTAGCCACGCCGTTTGCGTTCTTAACTGGCTTATTATCCTCTTCTGTGAAGATCAACATTTCTTGGTAGTGTAGGTACTCATTCTGGGAGTTTCATCCCGTTCATTGCACATTAATGTGTCCACATTAAGCATCTGCTTGCCATGCACAGGCTGGGTCACCATTCCAGCTATCATGTTTATCCCTGGGATCCTTAAGACATATACGATGTCTTTACATTACAGTTAGTGCACTTCGCACCTCCTGACTCTTAAACATTTCCTTGAAAGGAATTCACTAATTCCTTTAGTCTCATTAAATTAACTGAGTTCCTTTACTCCAACCATTGATGGTAATCCTTAGCTCTTGTTTGACTTATACTGCTGACCGTAGTACGGAGTCGACTACTTCCCGTGTTTCGGACTCTACTCGTATACATATGTGGGGTACCATACTGATACATTACTACTTACCCAACTAACCCATAGGTAGGTCTGTCAGGCCCACAAGCTCCTATCGGAGTGCGGTCGTCCCACATTACAATTGGTACACTCGTAGTGTCCGTCACACGCCTAGGTGAAGTATTCTGTTGTCAACTCCCTTGTATTGTCCCGTGACAATATGCATTCCGTGCTTCCCGAATTTAATCAAGGGAAAGTCTCTCCACTGTTGTATCTTTATCAACTACCCTTGGGTTTACTGGTTTGGTTTTAAAAGAAGGTTAGAAAGAAGTATTGGTTTGAAAGAAAACTTCGGTTTTTAAAGAAAAGAGTTTGAAATAAAAATTTTCATGGTTTCACAACGTCTTCTTGCCTTAATCAAGTCTAGCTTCTTGCTGACTGGTGTACTTCCAATTACAGAGGTTAGGCTATCAAGCCCTTCCACGATTATGATGATCTCACTTAACTTCATGGTACTTTACTAAGTACTTCGTATTCGCTAAAAATTCTCCTGAATAGCCCTGTTATAGCAGCACTTGCTATAGCAAGTGCGCCATGCTAACTGGCTATCGGTTAAACACACACACCGGTTGCGGTATCATTTTTTACCCGCACTGTCATCAGTGGCCTTGTTGGCCCTCACTTGATCTTACAGTCTTGTCAATTGACCCTCTGGGCGACTTCTCACTGTATTCGCATGATAATCATTAACTAGGACGTTTCCCATTCTGGAGACCCCTTTTTACTTAGTACCGTATCTTCTTCGTAGCCCGTTCCACGCATTTGTCGTGGTCACTGAGACTTGTCTCTTGTTGGGCACTACGTTGTAGTTCCTTTGTCGGTTGGTATATCGTTGGTGTATCATTTAACAACTGTGGTCCCGTAGACACTCGTCTCGGGTTTCATTAATCTACTTCTTGCCTGTTGCACGATCGGTGCGTTGCAAGCTGGTTATTCTCGATTGCTCGGCATGTCGACCCAGGTTGCCGGAAATTCTATTTTATACACAAAATTCTTCATTCTTTGCTATTAATGCGGTTAACATTGTTCAGATGGAAACCGTCTCCGGGATTCCCACTTTTCGGGATCTACCGTATGATAGGTTCTCCGTACTCACTGTGGTACTTAATAACAGCCAGATCGGGTATTCCCGAGTAAGAGAGGACTTTCATCTCTCTGGTGTTGTTTCCCAAGTTATAAAACAGGGACTATGGAGGGCGGGAAGGATATTGTAGGTTTCCAGTACACACTGGTAATACCTAACTAGCGTATCTCTCACGCTATCACTCAACCCTTAACCCAAAGCCTTAAACTCCTAACTCGGTACTTCCTAAGCTCGGTAATTCAGTCATCAGAGCGATACTTCGCTCTGATACCACTTTTTGTAACACCCCATCCTACATTAACACACTTAACAACCAACTGCAGCAGAAAACATACTTCATCACATTACTTAACTCGTTGGTGTTACACGCTGTTAACCACCCACGTGGCTAACAAGGCTATTACATATACATTGTACCGGTCTGATGGACTAGATTCCCGAGCGACTACACATACTGTCCCTTTCCATTAACAGCAGCAACAACATACACCTTTCAACTGTACCGAGTATTCACAAATAATGCCAAAAACAATTTCGGTCCTACTACACCTACTGTATATATATAACTTAAATGATTACCCATGTACAAACGACTACCCACCCGTCCTACTCTCGAACGGCTTCCAGCTCCTTGTACCTGAAATAGGGAAAAAAGAAAGGGTGGCCCCCAAGGGGCTCAGCACCTTTGCTGGTATGGTAATCCCCAGCCCGCATGCTACCGGCCACGCACAACTAATTGTCGTCTTAGCATGCGGTTGATTATATTTGAATCATGCATGTAAACTATAAACACACAACCATAACATTCCACCACAATGGGCTCAACAAACAGATAACACATCCTTACTTGATAAATCACTCATTGTGTTCATTAACCCTAGAGGGTTCTCCTCTAGTGGAGCTACTTCCTTAATAAACGACACTTACCCAATAATCGGGTTATCCATAAACGTATCTTTTATAAACTAGGATTCATATCCATGATCCGCA
Source organism: Limonium bicolor (assembly GCA_023374045.1). Lineage (NCBI taxonomy): Eukaryota > Viridiplantae > Streptophyta > Magnoliopsida > Caryophyllales > Plumbaginaceae > Limonium > Limonium bicolor. The sequence goes on along the minus strand of CM041781.1, from coordinate 200,432,022 downwards.
TACACCACATAACAACTCTTTTCACGTTTCAACATGCACATAACATAACATCGCAATGGGAATTGTAGTACAACAATAACACTAACATAACGGGAACGGTTTCTCTTAGGAACCGACCCAACATAGTTAATTTCACTTGTGAGCCTAGAGAATGATGTCACCCTCATGATAAACTCGTTATACAACACTCATTACCATCCTAATAGTCGGACGAGTAACTTAAGTTAAGATGGATCGGATTTAGTGACCCGAACACACCACACAAACACATGTTCCCCCTAAACCGATCATAAGTCAGAATAGCTAAGCTTTGGAGTAAGCTAATGGGAGATCGTAACCCGTGAGGGAAACAACCATAACAGAGAGGAGGGTAAGGCTAAAAAGGATACCCACTCCCAAACAACGCGCGACCGGAACAACCGGATTCCTCACCCCCCCTATATATATATAAACATAGTTAAGGGCTCCACTGTGGAACCTATCACATCCATACACCATACAGTATTACAACTGGATTAAACACACAAGGAGGTCCATACATTCACACACAAACATCACACAATTAACTCACGCATAGCCGTGGTTAGAACGTTCCATGGTTTGGGTCGTTAAATCCGATACCGTTCTCTTATGTGATCCTAGATTTGGTTAGCTAAGGTATAACACTTTCGAGGTTAACGGTATCGGAATTGAACACGCCATATAAATGAATTACTATAAACTCATTACATGTTTTATCTTACAACGTGGCAAACATACAGAATAACACATTGGCATACAAGCCGGTGTAATCCGGTAGGACACAGGTTGCAAGAAAACCATACCTGTCACCGGGTTTCACTCTAACGTGCCATCACATGTCCCTCCTAACATCTTTGAACAACTGGTAACATTACATTTACTCTTATTAACATCGGGGTAACATGATTGTTTAAAGTCTAATGCTCATAACTTATCCCCGTTAACTAGTTAAATAACTTGACATTTAACTTGTTTTACTTTTTCATTTTAATACAACTTTTCCCCCACTAAATTGTCATTGTAACTCACTTAACATGTCCTTAACAATCTATAACATCATTACTTAATAATCCCCATCATCCTATAACCTTAAACAATGTTTTTGGTACCGACCTTACCGACCGACCTTACACAAGGTCGGTCCATTCCAGAACATATTACCGTCAAAAATTCCACTCCGACCGACCTGCAAGTTCGGTCCACAAGGTCGGTCTATTCCCGAGAGTTTTTTCCCCTTTGAAAACTCAGGCCCGACCGATCTTGGCAAGTTCGGTCCCAAGTTCGGTCGATTCCAGGGACTCAATTCGTACCCAAAATAAGCCCGACCGACCTTGCAAGTCCGGTCCCCAAGGTCGGTCCATTCCAGAAACTCTTTCCGGTAGTGAAAACTGAGCTCGACCGACCTTGCAGGTCCGGTCCCTAAGGTCGGTGGCTCCAGACCTTAGTTTCTAAATTCCCATTTGACTCCAAACTTCACCTCATGTATCCTAGTATGTTCTAACCTCATTTGGGCACCTCAAACACACCTTTAGCCATGTACTAAACTCCTTAAATCACACACCAAAACCATCTTTATCATTCCTCAAATTTCTTACAAAATTCCTAGCACTTGCAATGTTTTCTCCTTAGGATTTCTAAGTGGTGAGTCATGCCTATAACTCCACTAACCAAAATGTTACCTTACCACTATTACCACTACTCCAAGGGCATTATTTCACACTTACACCTCCCATACACAATCTCCTTTTGTTATCCACTAGTTCACACTTAGTCTTCACAAGGCATTATTTTCCTTTGATCACCAAAACTTGCACAAGACTTAGCATCTCATACAACATAACTTTGGTGTGTTTACAACACCCATTTGATTTCTAAATACTCCAAGACTATGCCTAAGGCATCATAACACTTAAGAACACCATATTTCACTTGTTTCACCATCTTAACACTTAACAAATTCCTAATACCTTCTAGGTCATAAAATCTCATTAGAACACAAAACTCCTTTGTTTATCAACTAAATTTGCCATAGCTTCTCTGTATATCTCACACCCAAACACTTAGGTTTTCACCATTTAACATCCAAGAACACTTAAATCCATCAAGAACTTTCTCACACACAAAACTTCACCAAATTTACACTACATCACAATAGTGCATAAACTTAAAGCTTGCACTTAGGCCCTTAAATAACATGGCTCTTAGGCCCTTAAATTGCATAAACTTAAACACTAAATTTCCCACATAACATATTGCCTTTGACCTGCAAATACATCAACATCACATATGCCCTTTAATAATCTCCATAAGAACAATTCACTAGCTCTTTCCCATTGGCTCCTTAGGTATTTTATTAAGCAAATCAAGCTCATTTTCCTAAGGCATTTAAATACATTGAGATAATTTGGTACTCTTTCTTCAGATTTTTACTTGAACACTCTTGTTCTTCCTGTTTGGAAATGGCAAGAGTACTTGGCTACTTGTCAATGTTCTAATCAATACACAAGTAAAACCAATGAGCATTCAAGCTTCATGCTTAAACTCATTTACAAACCCTAGGTTATATATATTGTCTTTACACAATAGGATGGTTGTTTTACCTTGGGATAAAAGAGAGCTTGAATAAGTAACAAGGGAGGACTCCTCCTTGTCCTTTGAAGATTGAAATGGAGCTATGAAAGATCAAAAGAACACACCATCAAAGGGTGATTCTCGGTTACACACAAAAACAGAGGAAACATTGATTTTCTTTGGTTTTCCTTACCTTGAAACAAAGGAGAATGACAAGGCATGAAAATATGAGCTCAAGCTCCAACAATGGTGAATATTCATGGCACCGAAATGGAGTTCTTGAAGATTTGAAAAGATAGAAGTGTAGAGCTTGCTCCAATTAGAAGAATGGTGGTCTTTGTTTTTGATTTGGTAAATGGAGCTAGAAGTTACAAGCATTCAAAGGTGGAGATAGTATGGTTTCTGTAGCAAAACCGATGGAGAAGGAAGAAGAAGAGTTGGAGACCGTGGGAAATGAGGAGGGAAAGAAGAGAATGAGAAGAAACACTTGCTTTTGGAGATATTTAAGATAAAAGCAAATAGTAACTTTTGCTTTATCATTTACTTATCTTATTTTTGTCTAGGTGTGGTGAGTCACCCATGAAAATCGGCTCCCTTAATGTATTAGGCTGAGTCATGGTCTTTGTTGACCAACAAGACAACTTATATTGACTTATGTCATAAACTAGCATATTTTAGTTATTATTCACAAAACAAGGCACATACTTGTGAAATTTTTGATTTCCATTGATTTAGACTTCCAAATGTGATACTAAGTAGTAACATGTTAATTAAAGAGTAATGATGGACATTTAGCCATTCAAAACTCATTTACAAGACAATTTTTCAAAAATGTGCTTTGAGGCTCCTTAAAGCACATTTTGTGTTTTAGCTTGTTTTGAAGCTTGGTTTTCTTTAGTAATTGATTTAATATGTTCATTAACATATAAATAAGGTCTTGGTAAGCTTATTAGATCTTAACCAATCTTATCCCAAGCTTAGAGCACATTTTCGCCCATATTGGCTTTAAGGTATTTATTTGTGTTTTGTTTGGTTTAATTGTCTACCAAAGTTTCCTAAGGACTTAATTCGCCTTATTAAGTCATAATTGAATGTTATAAAGTCTTGGTAGGCTCTTTGGATCCTAACCAAGTTCAGTCCAAGCTTAGAGCATGTTTTTGCCCAAACTGTGTCTTAGTGCTTTATTGTGTTTTTACTATGGTTTAAATTGTACACTAGCATTTATAAGGCATATCTTAGCCTTATTTTACCATAGTTTAACATTTAGATAACATATTAAGGTTTGGGGTATTTCAATAACGTGTAAGATACAAATAAGCAAATAAAACCGCCGAAATGTATAAAAGACGGTGTAGACACCAAAAATTCTCACCCGTTTATATTGAAACAAAAATACAAAAATAAACATGCTTCTAGAAACAAGGCGGTCGTCCCCGTTTTCGACCAAAGGAATTTCCTTTTACCGACATTTAAACCTCACATTCCTATGGAAAAGCAGCACGAGCTTTTTGTTGTAATCTGTTTTAACTGACTTCATTTTGTATACTTATTTTGTTGCTTTTGTTTTAAAACATTTCACTGTTTTATTATCACCTTATATTATTTTATGTACTTGACTGATCTCTACTTTTATTACTGTTATTATTACCTTTTATTATTTATTATTCCCCTTTTTTGTTTTTCCATTGTTTTATCGTCGCTATTTTCGTTCATTTTATGTGAGGTATTTTCTTTCATTTTATTTTATGTGCATATGCTAGCATTTTAGAGAGTATCTAGTTCTAATTAGGGCTTTCGTACTATTTCTGTCATTTGTATACTGAGTTCTGAATTGGCACAACTGGTTAGAGTACTCCTTGGGGATGCCTTTGGTCTGGAGTTCGAATCCTAGCATGAGCGTTTTGCTCTCCTTTTGTCTATTTCTTTCTTCTAACTCGCATTATGGGTTAAAAGCTGTGTCTTCTATATAACCATTGAATTCCACAGCAGCAGAGACGGTAGGCGCACACTTGGACGAGGCGAGAAACTCGGGTTCGAACCCAGCTAAGAGCATGTTGCTCTATTTTTTGTGATTGGCGCCGGGAATCAACCCCAAACGCGGCCCAAGACTCGTCCCGGTCCGGTTTTGCCTCCAAATGAGGCCCATATATGTCAGCTACCCCAAATAAGAGTCAATAGAAAAGCCCATTCTTCAAACAAAAACCCTAGTATGCCATCTGTCTGCTATTATAAAACTCCCCCAAAAACCCTACAGGGCACCACGTTCTTCTAATCAGCAGACACCAATCCCCATATTCTAATTCCTTTTGTCGATCTGATTCCTTATTTTACTGCTCCCGAGTTCAAAAACATCAACCCAGAAACTTGTCAATATCCTTTTCTTTCTTCTTTGCAAAACTCGGACCAGTGAACACAATACCCAGAAAATTTCTTCATCCCCTTTTCGACTGTCCTTCACCGGAGTTTAAACGCCCATCCATTACTGTGATAATCGGGGAGTAGAGTAAGTTGCATTTATCTTCTTCATGCAAAGGATTCTCATCCTGTTCTTCTTCCTACTTACTTCTTACCATGTTGGCTTCTTCGCTCTCGATTTTGAGCCCCATTACAGAAGAACTTTCAATTAAGTTGCTCTTCCGTTTTCACACGTATATACTCTTGATCGTCGTTTTTCTGTTCCGATTCCATTTTCTTTCTTTCTCATTTTCTTTGCAAATTCGCTTTTGGTTTTCGTGCTATGGGATTACGGTTCCATGTTTGAAAGAAATACGGGATGATGGTGAGAAGAATCAGTTTGATTCCCCTTGCTTGTTCTTCGAGATTTTGGGAACCAGAGCTTCGAATGCCTATTTCGCATGCCTCTGGTTCTACAAAACGTTTCGTTTACCTTTAGTTTTGTTTCTTCAGCAAAGCAAAAACTCTGTGCCCAGAACAATTATGGGAGAAGCGGATATGGTTTTAGAGGCAATCCTCAAACATAGACCATCGTCCTTTACTCCATTCGTTTTTTTCTATTGTTTCTCACTCTCGTCTCATCTCCTCTACTTTGAACGCTCTTTTGGATGAGTACCCGATCTGTTATGAACATAGAAGTTCACGGACAGAATATCGAGTCCAAATTCGTACCAGTTTGCTAGCCCGGTTCGTTAGTGAGTAAACATTCAATGTGGAGCCTCTTTTGTTACAGTCGAACAGGCAGTGAGACTCATACGTTATATCTGTTCACATTCGCTCCCTGTTAATACCTCTTTCATGCCGTTGAATTACTCTTCGGGATATCTGGATTCCCGCTGAGACTTGTTCTGAAGGATACCTGCCGTTGTTAACAAGATGACAATACTTGATCCTTACCTTGAAGCCCCCGTGGCTTGGTCGGTAGTGAAGTGGTATCCCTGACTAAAGGTCCTGGGTTCAAAACTCACCACTACCGTATCACGAGAAAGGTTCATTTAGAACCTCAGTATCGCTCTTAAGCTGAATTTTCAGCCACTTATAAAAAAAAACCTTGAATTTTCTGTAAGTGTTTTGCCTGTTAGTTTGGTGTTCGAACAGGATGAGTAATGTTCATTTGACACTCTCAAGTCGAAAGCCCACCGACGACTGAAACGACATAGGAGGAGCCATTCTCTGGGTTTGAAATATCGCATTATGTCCAGCTTCTGTCACCCATTAACTGATTTCCTTTGCTTTGACCTACTCAAATGTTTGTTTGATGAACTGACCTAAAATGCTTATTGTTTCGTCTTTGTGTTGCTTGTTCGGTTTCTCCTACAGGAAAAACGTGTGATTATCTCCCCTCTGGTACACAAACTCTTAACCTCAGTCCTATTCTGTCTGTTTGGTTTGTGCCCATGGATGCGCATTGTTTTTCTGGTTCAAGATGTATATAATGATGTTTCCTCTATCTGTTTCGTTCTAGCTTGGTGATAGACTGATTAAAAGTGATCATGTTGGGTCCCTGATGTTTGGGTACAGCTTATTAGCTGTGGTTTGGTTTGTTGTTTCAGTTCCAACTCATTTCATTACTCTCTGTGTGTAAAAGGTTAGAGAAGTGGATGAATCTTAGAACTTATGGTCTGATCAAAAAAAAAAAGAATGAGTTGATGAACTGACTGATAAAAAGCAATGACATGGCAATTCTGAGGGAAATTTCAAAAATGGCTAGTAACCCCACATTAGGATCCACCGAGCATGTTTTTTTTTTAGGCAGGACTGTTAGACTTGATTAAGCCTTGTTGTAAGTTATTAGTCATTTCAGAATTCATGCTAGATTTGTATATAACTGTTCACTGTGTACTTACCTTTGTATGGCCACTGAAAGATAAATAATAGGGAAAGGTAACAACCAGTTAGCAACCCTACATTCAGACCCACTGTTGTTTTCGCTTTGGAGCGCTAGAGCAGTTTAGAATTATAAAACCTGAATTTGACATCTAGACAACTTTAGGATTCGTTTTCATGTGTATATTACTCATACCGCTTCTGAAACTCCCTTTGGATGTGTATAACCTAAGTTTTTGGAATTCATGTCTACATGTATATAACTTGCTTTACTTAGACATGTTCTGAAATTCATTCTTACGCATATCTGTGATTCTGACGGCTTTTGAAATCCATACCCATGCGTGTTGTTCATTTATTTAATCTATGAAGTTCACAGCTATCTGTTCGTTATTTGGTTGATTCATTTTCCTTGCCATGGACTGGTTCTGTTTGGGCTTACATAAACATCAGCCCAAATTTAATTCTTTTCGGATTCAGCCTATGACTAGCCAAACCGGGCTAGGACTGGTGGCCCTAGACAGCCCATTAGGATGACCTCTATTGGTGGACCTTTGAGGCCCACTCTAGAAAAGCTTTTAGGATCAAGGGCTTGTCTCACTCAAACGGGCCGTAGAGTCCGGACGGTGGGAACAACCCTTTCTATTATAAGACTTTCCAAACCATCCCTTTATTAAGATAAAATTGTACATCCAGTTGGATCCAAAAAAAAATGAGTACATGAGTCATCAAATTCAAATTCTCCTTCAAATTAAGGATCCGGCCCATCTCTTTAAAGTTTTCTATCCAATGGAAATTCAAATTGTCTCTCTAATTTTTCTTATTATCAATCTTCTTTTTCCACTTTAACTTTGATCATCTTTTCCAAACCTGTGGCCCAAAACTCCAAAATTTGGCCCAATCACCCATTCAACCCGGCCTAAGTCCAACCTTGGCCTAAACCCTCTCGGCCCAAACCATCTCGGCCCAAGTCTACGCCTGGCCCAATTGCCTTGACCCGGCCCATTAAGTCCAATCCAAACTTGAAGCCAAAACCATCTCGGCCCGAACCCAAACCCATGGCCCAAATCTCGAAATCCATGGCCCGAAACTCAAAATCCACGACCCAATTACATATTCGACCCGGCCCAAACCATCTCGGCCCAAATCATCTCAGCCCAAGTCCAAACCTTGGTCCAAAGCCCATAATCCAAGCCCAAAAGCCAACGGCCCATAATCCAAGCCCAAAAGCAGCCCAGTATCCAAACCTAAAAGCCCACGGCCCATAATCCAAGCCCAAAAGCCCAGCCCAGTATCCAAACCTAAAAGCCCACGGTCCACAGTCCAAATCCAAGACCCAAGTCCAAAGCCCGCGGCCCATGATCCAAAATATGACCCAAGTCCACAAATCAACCTTTTAGCCCAACACTTCAGGTCCAATCCAAATCAAATCCTCACTCCATCCAAAAAAAAAACTCACCCATGAAATATTATCCAACTTCAATCCCATCCAAGTTCACAAAAATAACTCAAGTCCACAGAAAATAATCCAAGTTCCAGGCCTTAACCCAAACTTTAACCTGAAACCTGACTTTGACTTCTTGACCACATGAACCATGACTTCGACTTTTGACCACCTCGACCAAAGCATTGACCTTGACCCAAGTTTTCGACCCGGCCCAAGTTCAATTCAGGAGTGGCCTAAACTCGATTCAATCCAATTCCATTCAGTCCAAACCATCTCATCTTTCAATTCAATCCGATTCAATTCAACCAATTCAATCCAGCTCAAACCCGACTTGTAAATTCGTTTTAAAAATCAAAAAACCCAAAAAGAATTTCAAACCATCATTTTATTCAAGTTTCATCAAGTTTTCAAAGAAACTATTTGGTGAAATTTTAAAGGAAAAACTCTTCTCACATCACAGAAAACTCTTCTCAAATGCAGAAATTTCTTCTCACATATACAAAAAGTTTTCTCCTAAAAACATTTCTCAAAATCAGCATTTCTTAATCGAGGATCCCGAACAACTTTCAAAAGTTTTCCAACTCAGTTTTCAAACTCAAACTAAACCGTTTTCAGGGAGCAAGAAATGTCTAACCTCTTCAAAACATTTTATCCATGGTTAGATCATCGCTTGTCTCCCTTCCCAAAATAAAAATCCGAGGCGGGGCGCTAGGGTCATAACCTCCCTTGTCGCAGTCTGGATCTCTTTAGGCGGGGCATTAGGGTGACAAACCTCCCCTAATTGCAGCCTAGTTTTTTACAAGGCGGGGTGCTAGGGAAGTAACGACCTTCCTAGTTGCAGCCGGGATTTTAGAATCGTCTAACTCCCTTCCGCTCGATTTCAATGTTTTCGGTTTTTAATGTTTTAAAACCCGGGGTTAGAGACGTTATTAGGGTTCGACCGAGAACATCTTATTCATGGTGTTTCTCTCTGAATCTTATTTTTCGACATAAATTCATTGCCCCATCTTTCGAGCCTCGGCGCTTACCATTAATTAAGTGTCGTGTTCGAGGGGGTACATAGGGTAATCCCTTGGGATTATCCGCCCTTTTATAACAAAGATTGATTTTTCGGTTTTAAAAAACTTTAAGAGAGACAATTCTGAATAAACAAATCCAACATTTCCATTAGAGCTCTAGGACCCATAAACACTTCTCAATCCTCCTCTGAACCAGCTCTAAGTCACATAGGATCTCCAATTCCTGAAGGCTCCCAGAAACCTGAAACATCTTCAAAACCCGAACACCTACAAACACATATTCTCTTCCGCACCCAACCATCCTTAAAACCCGAATTGCACCTCAACACATTCAACTTCCCAAAACACCTCAAGAACCCAACCATTTCAAAATCCAAACTTCGCAAACACAAAAAAAACAACCTCAAATCAGCCAAATGGACCAAATACCCCTTTGACTCCACAAAATGACCAAAATGCCCTTTTACTCCTCAAAACTCCCATCATCCTCTTAATCCCGTGAAGGCCCAAAAGACCTCAAATCCTCAGAACAATTAAAACCTCTCAAAGCACTTCAACCAGACCAACTCCAAGACCAGCCTATTCTTCAACTCTTCGAAATCTTCCTCACTCCTCATTCGATCTTATCCTTTGGCTTTAACTGAATCTCTCCAATAAGGTTTTGAAAGAAGGCAATCCCGACAATTGAGACCGAGGTTTCCTCGGGCACCAATCCGAAGTCGTGGTCGTTGCCATTTCTAAGGGGTGTAACCCAGTGCGAACCCACACAGAATCTCTGGTATGATCAGATAAGTCCCTATCCATAGGCAACACATTCAGAGTCAACCAATGGTTCTTAGAACCCCCCTCTCTTCCTTCCTAGTTATCATAGGTCAAACTAGGTGGCGACTCTAGTCAATTTCCCCTTATAGAGGCATAAGTCCGCGTGGGGCCCATTGAGAGCGGGTGTAGTGCTCACTAGTATTCCCCTTTGCTTTCTGGGAAAGACGGACGATTTAGTAGGTATTTGAGGGTTGCCAGAATAACGGGTTTCCACCCTCCACAGAATGGCAATTTCTAGGATCTAGGCTTTTAGTCGGACCATATTTAGATAGACCCCCCTCATACCGAAAAATCACCCTCCACAGAATGGCGACTCTGCTGGGGAAAACTTGAGTAAGTTTTTCTCATAAACTTGGTCAAGGAAGACTGAACTCCATTCAAAATTGTCGGGAATCCCCAACTTCTTTCAAAACCTTCAAGAGATTCATTTCCAAGCCTTTAGGATTACTCTACTCCACACTTAGAGTGTGCTTTGTGAGGATAGTTAGGACAAATGTTTAGAGTTTGAAATTGACTTTGATTATCGCATGTGTGCTTTCGACCTTTGCGTGCTTCACTCTTATTTACTATTGTGTGTTTACTGCCTTATGTTTACTGCCCTTCATTCATGATTAATCGCTTATTTACAGTTTTGTAAATGGGGCCTTCGTAGAAAGGAGCCAACCCATTGTTGCATCGGGTAGTTTAGGAACATGCATTCCTCTGTGTCACCTTTACTATCTGCGGGCGGGATTAACAATTGGTCCACAATTGATTCCCTCTGAGTATGGGTCCTTCGTAGTTAAGGAGTAAACCCACGAGGTGGTATGGCCGTAGTTGTCTACACCTTGAAACAACTCAGGATCCTTTCAAACACCTTTCGAGTCAAAGCCAGCATGTAGTAAGCTATGAGCCTTCAGTGTCCAGCTGCCTTATCCAGTGTCTAGGAAGGGTTTTATGGGTAGTTGCCCCCTCGTATGCCGCCTGTCTGACCACCCTTTTGCCTTACCCTGAAGATTGCATGGGCTCAGTTCTCCATGATTCCTCTGCACCACAGGTGTCTTTAGAGCCCAATGTCACGCTACAAATTCATAGAGGATCCCGTATTTACGGATACCCATACATGACACAGCGTAGTCAGCGAATAATTTGGACTTTAGACACACCTTATCGTGCAGACGAGGGGAGACCCGTTCCCATGCAATACTTCCCCAAGTTTCCCGAAAAGTGAGTATGTTGTGATAATCCCTGGCCGTGGCTTGTGTGACTGTATCACTTCGGGTATCCTGACCTTTCGAACTTAAGCACTCCGGTTCTTCTTGATGACGTGCCCCATAAGGCATAACAGAGATAAATCCCGAGAGATGAACAGTGAAGGGACGACGGTTCCCCCGGTGGTATGGAGGCATCGATTGACCTGGAAAGTGATTATCCCAACATTAACGCTTATAGCTCCACATAAAAATCAGCCACAATCTAACTAGCTAACTACTTCGTGTGCAAATGTTTTACCAACATCATCCAAAAAATCTCCTTTAATGATCAAAGTCTTTTCCGGATTTTTCTTTTTCCAAATTAAAACCATTCTTCAAAACCATTCTTCAAAATTTGTTTTCCTGCAAAGGATGGACTTTTCTCAATTTCCCTTACTGTTTTCTCCTCAAAAACGTTCGAACCTCAAAAACAACATTTTCATTTCCAAAAAAGAGATGCGGTGACCATATCATAATTACATAATTAATTTCCCGATTCTCACGCCCACTTCTTGTCCCATTTTCCCTTTATTTCACAGAGGAAGCAACGATGTTGAACAGGCTGCAAACTGTCCCGGGAGAGAAGGAGAAGGCTAAAGAAATCAGGGCGGAGCGAGAGAGACAACTTGCTAGAGAGAGACAATCCGAGTTCGCTGCTTATCAAGAAGAGCGCCAAAGAGAAGTCAGCTTCTCCCGCAGACTTAAAGACATTTGCTTCAAGTCAGACTATGACACCAAGCCTCTATTGTTTGGCTTTGCTGAGATGTGCCGTGCTGTGGTGGAGTATGAAGCATTGTTTGAATCACTTTCTTATTGGGACCCCACTGATCACCTCTACAGATTCAATATGCACGAACTGGTACCTTTGCCTGCCGAGATGGATGCTTTCTTAAAAATAGAACCTCATCAGCCAATGCCTTTCATCCCCCTAGATCGGGCGAAGACCCCGAGATTTGCTGCAGAGTTCTTAGAAGTAGAGGAGGCCTATGTACAGGATTTTGGGAATCTGAGCATTGAGTTAGAGGACCTGTTAGGGCGATTCAGCAGGCCATACTTCTCGTTGAAGACCAAGAGACGAGTGATGGACCTATGCCTGATGGGACTGTATCTCTTTCGACAGCGATTTTTAAGATTCAATCCTCGAATTATTTATTTGTTGGAAGCCCTTGAAAAGGGAATGAGTATTGGAACGGTAGTCACCGCTGAAATTGTCAGATCTTTGGACCGTTGGAAAGACTCGGAAAGTTGGAAACTTTCTTCTTAGGAAGCCCGTTGTTACTACAGATTTGGTTGTTCGACCATCTCAAACTTTTGCCACCAGCAGCCTTCTCGGTCTTTAACATGGACACATACATGTCAGCTAGAAGCCGAAGGAAGCACCCAAAGGAAGGATGGCAAGCTTGCTTCAGAGACATTTACCATGAAATGCACATTGAATGGGTTATAATAGATTGGAATGTGCAAGGAGGGACATTTGGGTCAGCTGGACATGATGGTCTGCTTCTATACGGTCTGGACCGCTTGGTCACGATATACCCATTAAGAGCCATGCGTCAGTTCGGTCGCGAACAGATAATCCCGGGTGCCATGGGAGCTGATCATGTGATCCACCAATTTACCGAAGCTACCATTCGGTATATCATCAGTGCCTATGGGTCAGGGCCAAAGTGGGCAGTCCGGAAGCTTCCATACCAAGACTACAACCTGAATGACTCTTACAGACTTTGGTTAGAAAAGAGGATAGACCGGATCATAAACACCCCATATTCTCTCAATCACAGGGTGGTCATGCAAAACCCCGACTTACCCGTTGTCATAAATTTGATGCCCCCTCTATCGGCCAGCCAAGAAAGGAGACAGGAGAAGAGGGCGAAGAAGCAGAAGCGACAGTAGATGGGAGGCGACTAGCTTCCCCCCCTCTCATTTTGATTGAGTTATCTTAGAACTAATGTCTCGTATCTTTCTTTTGTTCCCCTTTTCGAATTGAGATGTACTCCCTTTTCCCCCAGGATGTAATCTCTAGTTATGTAATGATGGTAGCTTATTTACCTTGTTTTAGGACTAATACTCTGTAGGGTCCCCCCCTTTTTGAATTGAGATGTACCCCTTTTCCCCCAGGATGTAATCTCTAATTATGTAATGATGGTAGCTTACTTACCTTATTTCAGGACTAACGCTCTGTCGTTTGCCCTTTTGAATCGAGATGTATTCCCTTTTCCCAGGATGTAATCTCTAATTATGTAATGACGGTATGGTCACTGCTCCTCTTTATTGGAAATGAAAACAGGCCTGTGCGCCTTTTCACTTGGAAAGTGGGTGTTTACGAAAAGTGTTTTGCCTAAAAAAGTCGGGGACGACCGTCTCCTTTATTCTCACGCTCGCCTCTCCTCCTCTTTTTTTTCTCTCTCACATCTTTTTAAACTTGCTTTCATACTAACGGCTTCTACATATTCCATATTCCCCGGTATCGCAGAAAACCAACCAGAGCAGAACAGTGTGTCAGACGTTCTCTTCCAGTTTCACCAACATTACTCGACTGTGGAAAGAGATTCCCGGGGCAGGCTGGCCAGTGACACCGCACCGAAACCTCGTCAGAAACTGTACACTCTGGATTTTTACCTCAAACATAGCTTATGAAAATACAAATCTAATGGCCCCAGAAGGTGCCCCGGCAACCACAGCTGTTGATGCGAGTACGAGTGCAGTTATAGGAGCTAGCGATAGTGGTTTGTGTCTTCTTGATCCAAGCGTTCTCTACCGTATGCTAGAACAGTCAACAAGGAATGAGAATATGCTGAAACAGGCCGTTGAGAGGCTAGAAGAGCAACTGCGCCAAGAAAGGGCAGCCAAAGGAAAGGACCCATACCTTACGGATGACCCCGACGAGGATTATATTGAGGACTTCCCACACCCCAACCGATGCTTTAGCAATCAAAACCCTATGTTCAACACCACCATACCACAACCGATCACAGGGAAAGGACGTACTATCATCCACCCAGTAACCGCCACATTCCAAACAGCTGACCTACTTTCTGGAGCACCTATGCCACCTCCAATCCTGACCACGGTTCCTACAGTACCAACCACCTTTCCCAGACTACCACCGCTCCCTCCTGCTGGAGTCGTTGCCCCGACGGCCAATCTATATCAGATCAAACAATCTGAGCCCATTCATCTCAATTCACCACACCCTGACCCCATCCAACTCAATCCATACCGGTACACCACCCCCGGACATGCTGTCCGTTTTGAGGAAGCAATTCCCCACACCCAACTGTTACCACAACCGTCTAACCATTTGATTCATGGTTACAACCAAGCCCCACCTGCCGAGCACCTTCCACTTGACCTCAGTCAAATGAAGAAATCCCTGAAAGAAGAGCTAATAGCAGAGATGCAGCTTGGGGAGAGAGCCAAGATGTTGGGTTTTCGACATTTCCAACTGAAGCCAAACTCCAAGTTGCCCGAGAATTTAAAACTGCCTGAAATCTCTAAATACTCCGGGAAAGGGGACCCTAGGCACCATCTCGCCCAGTTTGACCGGGTCATGACTATGTATGGGTTAGATGATGAAATGAAGATAATCTGCTTCCCCAGTTATCTCGAAGGGTCTGCCCAAACTTGGGTGTCAAGAACGGACTTCTCGGGGAAAAAGTTGGAAGAGGTCTACCAAGCTTTTTGGAGCAGTACAGTTATAATACTCACCTAGGGGTCACCCGGAGAGACCTAGAGACTATGAGACCAAGAAACCACGACAGTGATGGAATTCATCACTAGGTGGAGGGAGAAGGCGGGTCAGATGTTAGACCGCCCCAGTGAAGATGAGCAAATCAAATCATCATTGACTGTCTAGAAAATCCTTACTCGATCACCTCAAATCCCTGGGGATTTGTGATTTCAAACACCTGAAAGCAGCTGCCACAGCCGCAGAAGAGCTAACTCTAGCTGGAAAGTTGAAAGGCCTAAATTTCCAGGGATCATTTCCCCGACAGTCGAACTACCAAAACAAGCAGCCCAAGACGGACGCGGGTAGTAAGTTTGTTCCTACTCCACCAACCAATCAATCCCAACCACCAGTGTTTCAAGCCCAAGTTAGTGGGTCAACCTCAAACTACTCTGCAACTCCACCGCCAAGCAGCTACCAGACTCAACCCAGAAGGAATTACACCAGCTTAGGAATGCCAATGGACAAAGCCTATGAAAAGCTGAAGAAAAGTGGGTTTTTGCTGGGACACCCGAAACCGAAACCAGGAGTTACCCAGATGGGAACCAACCTTGCCAGTTTCTGCGAATACCACATGATCAAGGGACATGGTACTGATAATTTCCGGGCCTTGCGGCATGCCATCCAGGACTTGATCGATGCAGGGGAGGTGGAATTCCCGAAAACTAATCCGAACACTCAAAACAATTCTATCCCCAGGCATGTGAATATGATGAGTCTGATGGGAGAAGGAGAAGAAGAGTCAGATGTTAGCAGAATCATAAGGATCCATGCCATCGAGAATTCCTCTAGGCCAGGCAATCAGAGCACACCCCCCCGATCGTACTATCTCCGTAGCTAGACGCCTTCCGAGTTCGTCGTCCAGAAATCCAGCATGATATTCAACCGCAAATGCATGAGTATCTAGCTATGACACATGAGATACGTGCTACAGTCGAGCGTCTGGTAGGACAAGGAAGGGTGTCTATCATCACTCTACTGATAGTAGGACGGCAAATGGAAAAGAACCTTGAGTTACTCGTGGGACTGAATTTTGAGGCACGAGAGCTCTACAACACTATGAAAGCATTGGAGGTGGTAGAAGCTTGGTGCCGACAGAAGGTTGCCGAAAGGCGAGGAAAGAGAATCTCTGAGTGCAGTGTCATCCTGATCACCAACGAAGATGATGGTCTGCCTGTGGTAACCCCGATCAGGGCACCTCTTTTGATCAAAGATGAAGATCTAAGTCGGACTCACCATCTTACGTGTTCAGGAAAACACTACAAGCTGGTCGAGCTTGCTGAAGAGGCCGCGTCATTACCCCAGAAAGTGCATGATCTCACTTTGAGTGAATCGGAAAGTAAATTGGCTGGAGAAGAAGAATTGCTCAAGAAGTTGAAGAGCACAAGCATCCCAATCACAATCTGGTCCCTGTTGACCATGTCAGAGGAACACAAGAATGCAGTGGCCCGACATCTTAAAATGGATAAGAAACAAACGGTCAGTGTAGACGCCATCGTAGCCCACTTGACCCAAACCCCTGCTATGGCAATCACCTTCACAGATGAGGAAATCTCCCGCCAATCTGGACGAGCCCTCTACATATCTGTAAAAGCTGGGGGTTTCAATGTCCCCAAGACACTCATCGATGACGGTGCTGAAGTAAACGTCTGTCCGCTGCGTGTTGCTCGACACATGGGGTATAACGATCTCAAACCTGTGGAGATGACTTTAAGCGCATATGATAACAGCCACAGAAAAGTGTTGGGGATGATCACCCTGCCAATCCTAATCGAGGATGCCTCCTTCTCTATCAAAGTGATGGTCATTGATATTTCTTCCACCTTCAACTTACTGCTGGGCCGGAATTTCATTGACCAAATCAAGGGTGTGCCCTCAGTAGTCCACCAAAAGCTCAAGTTTAAGCATGGAGGACGGATCATGGAGGTGATAGGAGAGGCAAGGAATGAATCTCAACTGTTCGAGATCAAAGCGCCAGGTCAACAGGAGCTAACCCTTGGGGGGTTCACAGTGGTAAAACCGGCGTAGCAGGTAAGTCAAACTTCTTTCATCACTCCTCTCTACTTCGACCCTAGTGTCTATAGCCCCGCATCACAGCACATGATGTCTCGGATGGGCTACAAACAGGGGAATGGATTAGGAAAGGAGCTACAGGGCATGGTAGAGCCGTTAGCACCATATGCTGGAGGCCGAGGAGCCGGGTTAGGATTCACAGAAATGCTAGGTATGACGTTGACAGATTCACATGTAAGAATCCCCATAGATTTTTTCTTACCAGTTAACCTTGAACCATGTGAATCTGTGAGTTGTGATAAGCAGAAAGCAGTTCAAGCTCAGGGAAGTCAGGAGACAATGGAGTGGGAGAGCTGGTCGACCACTTTACTTCCCCTCTACTCATGCCTTGAAGACCATGGTGACAAGGGATGCAACCAAGGAATGCCCGAGGATGCAGCGGAGAGCAGTGTCACGATCAAACCAGTCATCAAGGACCCCTGTTATACCCAAAATTTTGACCCCCCTGGTTAAGGTCTACGAGGTTTTGGTGTTGTGAGGGACATTTCAATCAAGTAGTAAGAGATTCCGGCCCGATTGGCGTGTTCCATGGCACGGGGAGCAGCTTCGTCATTGTCAGGGGCGTTTTCATAACTGTTAAGGCCCCTGAGGCCTCCTATAAGCTTTCTCTCTCCCCCGAGGGATGCCCAAATCAGCTTGAAATGCTTTGATATTTTAACCCATGATAGAGGATGGCATTTTAAGCATAATGGCGTTGGAATTTTGATTTTTCGAATTTCCAATAATTTTCTAGCAATTTCTGACTGAATCTGACGAGAAATTCAATTTAAAAATATTCCAACATTTAAAAAATTCGGTTCCACCTCAGAAAATTCATAATCTCCATCCTTGACATGTGGTTAAAATTTCACAGCAAAACTCCTTTGGGAAGTCTTTTAATTAAAATACCAAAAAATCTTACTTTTACTAGATTTTCTTTATCTTTAACAAAGTCTATATAAGGGGATAGGTTTTTGGATAAAATCAGAATCTGATAACCTCAAGAACCCTAGACTCTCAAAGAAGGCAGCCGTCTCTCTCTCTCCACGTTTTTAAACTCCAGAGCCACAATCAAACACCGAAATCTCACCAAAATCAACACCAAAACATATTTTTCAACTCCCACAACATCATCAATCATCAAACATCAACCAAACCACCTCCAAAACGTGACGAACACCTTCAACTATCAGCAACCAGAAGCTTGGGTCGAACACAATCCGGAACCGGCACCATCGGAGCCTCCGAAGAATCCCGACGTGAAGAATCCTCTTGAATTCGAAGGTAAAACAGGTTGCAATTCTACTTTTCTAATTCCCCACGACCTTATTAACTCTCTGTCAAATTTTGGGTTCAAACTAACCTTTTTACGCTTCTGTATTGCTGTTTGTTTAAGCTTTTGTCCAATAACTTGTTTACCAAGTTTCGTGCTTAATTCGAATTCAAATTGAGAACTTTCAATCACTAACATCTTGTACATCTTTCAGGCTACACACCCATAAAATTTGAGCCAAAAACACCTTCGGGAACAGCCTCAACGCCGCCGTCCGAGGGCGGTCCGCACCCACGGACGTCATGTCCGGGGTCCCGGACTCCCTGTCCGTAAGCCCGGACGCCCACGGACGGCGGCAGGATTTTAAAAATTCAAAATTTAGGTTTTTCTAATAATGTCCGGGCCCACAGACATCCTGTCCGTGGCCCCGGACTTTGCAAATTTTTGTTTTCCTTTAATTTCGACTCTTCTATATATTTAGGTTAACTGGGGGCCGTGGTCTCGGACAAGGGGTCCGTGGCTACGGACGTAAGCAAAATCTGACCTAATTCTGCCTCCGAAACCCTAGTTTAGGTAGTTTTAATTTCACTTTAATTTTCTGTCAAAAAATTCTATAAAACACAAAAAAACAGAAGCGCACACTTAGGTTAAAATGACTCGTAATAAGCCGTAATTAAACTAAGTAGAGGAAAAATGACTTCTAAGGGTAATGAAAGTAATTGAACCCTAATTAAGTCGAATATCAAGCCCCCGAACCCGAACTCTCCTTTCCTAATTTGATCTAGGTAAAAATTAGGTGGCGACTCATAATAGATTCCAGTGAGCTAGCTTAGGTTTTTAATAATTATTGTTTTATGACATAGTTATTAATCTTAGGTTATAAGTGGACCTAAAACCCGGTTAGATCCTAATCAATTTAATCAACATAGGATAGGGTTTAAAATCGAGGCTCACAGACTGGCGACTCTGCTGGGGACAAACGCTTAATTTTAACTTGTTTAATTTTAAGAAAGAGGGCTTAACTCAAAAATGTTTATTTATGGCTTTATTACTTTGTTTGTTTACTTTTGTGCGCACTTTAATTTTTGCACCCTTGCATCATATGAGAGCGAGGGTCCACGCAAACCAATTTCACCCTGGGACTGTTGATAGTTTTAAGGGGGTGTTATTGAAAGCACAGAAAAAAGGGCAAGTGAACCCTAGTCGTAGTAGTAGTAAAGATGTCGTTCCACTAGGAAATTGGTATATCGATCTCCCTAGTTTCGGTAATCGGTTATAAAACAGTAAATAAAGGGGGTTTAGCCGAAGGCAAGTGTATTGGTTTGGTTCAAAGAGGAATTGTAAAATAAAAGCAGTAGATAAAATGTGATGTAATGAATTGGAATGGAAAGCACCTTTAGGATGGTTGTAATCCCCTAAATTCACCCCAACTATATTAGTAAACCCACTTCACTCAGGTTGTCTATCTGGACTAATGTAAAGGTCCTTCAAATCATGAATAAACCAACTCTTACCTAGCTTGCTTCCAACTCTCTAATCAAGTAGAGTTCAAATCACTAGATAGCATTAATAACAAGTCCATATTAATAGCCTTAAATTTCACCAACTAATCAAGCTAGCCATAATCTAAGGTTCCTCTCTCTTTTCGGTCACAACTCCCAACTCAAAATCATATGTTGTTGGAAATCACCACAAATGCTATAAATGATTAGGTTATAACATTAATGAAATAAAAGAGAGAAAACAACCGCAATAAATAAAGTGTAGGTTTTACAACATAGATGGGGGATTTAACTTCATATCCCCACCCCAAAGTGCTAATAGAATTACTCAAGCATAATGATAAGTAAAACTAAGAGAGGGATAGAAGAAGCCATGTTTATGAAGGTGGTTGAGCAATTCTTCCTTCTCTTCTCCTGCTTGGTCTTCTATCTTCTGGTGGAAATGGGATGATAAATGGAGGTGTGCGTGGATGAGTATTGTGTGATCAGGTGGAGGAATGAATGGGTGTTTTAGTAGTAGTGTAAACACTACGTACTTTAGGTGGTGGTATGGATGTATGGGATGAAGATGATTAGTAGTAGTAGTAATACTACGTACTGGGTGGAATGGAAATGTGGAGGATTTCTGGAGGGAGAGATTGATGTCTCGAAGACTGTGTGATGAATGAGAGGGATTTGAGTTCTATTTATAGAACTCTTTGGGTGAGTACGTAGCATAGCAGATGGTGGTGGGAAATGACGCTGGAGTTTGTGAGTGGAAGGGTGAGTGTTTATCGTGGGTGATGAGCTGAAAAGAACGGATTAATCAGTGGGAAAGATGGATTATTGAGGTATGGGGCGGTGGTTAATCTGGAAAGGAAGTACAGACATTGGAGTTATGGGGCGGTGCAGTATAATAAGAAGAGAATCTCTTCTTTTCAATCGCGCGCTATAGACGTTGATGAAACCTTTTGGTCCGGGACATAGGGTATGGTTCAAGTCCCGGACCACTCTGTTTTGGGATATATTCTATTTCACCGTCAGTGTGGTCCGGGACTTAGGCCATGTATCAAGTCCCGGACCATGCTTAAAATCTGGTCGAGAGAATTGCTTCATTGTGGTCCGGGTCTTCACTCCTGCTTCAAGTCCCGGACCATAAACGATTTTTATAAGAGAAAGCAGTCACATTGTGGTCCGGGTCTTCACTCTTCCACCAAGTCCCGGACCATACAAATTTCAATTCGAGATTTGAGTCACGTTGTGGTCCGGGTCTTTGCTCCATAGTTAGGTCCCGGACCAAGCTTGGATTTAAGTCGATGATGAATATCTTGACTCTATTTCGCTTGTTTGATTTGTCATGTGTTCCAACAATGATAGGAATGTGTTTCTATTGAGATTAAATACCTGAAAAAGCACACAAAAACCATAAAAGAAGACAATTGCAATAAAAACATAAAATTACTTATAAGACAGGAATTTAGCAGTAAATGATAACAAATTGGGTCTCAAAAGACCCTTTAGAAATAGGTAAATTCCTGACTTATCAGGGACCCATTTGAGGGTCCCCTGTCAGGGACTCACACCTTTTAGGTGATGTGAATAAGCGGGGGAAAAGAGGAGGATGTCGTCTAACCACATCCCCTTAATACTAGTGCTTTAGCCCCAAGCGTTTTCCTGGCAATGTCCTTACCTAGCCCATTGTTTGGTTAGTCAAAGACCCGACCGTAGACGCACACCTTCAGGTGATGTGAAAAAGTGGGGAAGCCCAAAGAGAATAGCGTGCAAGCCATATTCCTTTGTGGTGACCTGGGCCCATGCCCCAAGCACCTCTCCGGATCGATCCATACCCGGTTTGGTTTAAGCGTCTAGTGAGGACATGTTGAATTTGTGTGGGCCTTGTTTGCTTGTATAATCGGCCCACTACCTAGCCTAGAGATTGATTGGAACTTCTCCTCCATCAACCTAGCTCAACCCGAATTGGCAGGTCTATTTGTTTGCGGCCCAGAGGCCCTGTTTGGTTTAATATGTGAGTTATTCGGGCTTCGGCCCAAAAGCCCAAACTTAGGTGATTTATCTTCTAGCCCAATTTGAATCATCCGATTAGTTTTAGGCCCATAAAAAGAAATCCACCTGAACATTGAAATAACTCACAAGTCCTGCAAATAAAATCATTGTCAGCTTAGCAACCATCTTCTCTGACCCAAAGAAAGTTAGGCCCATTTGTGATTTAGGGATCATTCCAGCCCATGTGCTTTACTTCAGGCCCAAACACATTTTGGCCCAAGCGCCCAATTCTCAAAACATTCCGGCTCAAGAACCACGCTCTTCAAACATTTCAGCCTAGGCACCAGTTCACAGCTCATGAATCATTCCGGCCCATGTGCCTCCCTTCCAACTCATTTCGGGCCTCAGTGCCTACCCACAATCTTTGAAACATTTTTCTTGCGGCCTAAACAAGTTTTTACCTAAAACTACTTCATGGTCCAGAATTTTAGCTTAGTCCACTGTTATTTTCTAACAGATAAACCCGAATCCCAAGTATGGCAGAGGAAGGAAACCCAGTCAGCATGGAGGCCCAGTTTGCAGCCTTAGATCAAAGGTACATGGCTGCCTTTGATGCCATGGAACAGAAACATAGGTCCACCACTAATGACATGGAGGCTAAGTATGTCACCATCATCGAAGAGTTGAAAAGCAAAATCAATTCCCTTGAGATTGGTCTTCAGGAAAACATTTCAGGAAAGATAGCCGACTCTGGGAATGGGCGTGACTACATCGAAGTTAACTCTGTTGAGGCCCAGGATGCACAAGGATTTGTAGGGCAAGTCGTCCCGGACCGCCAACTAGCTGCAAGGGTTAAAAGGGTTTTTAAAAGGATTGAGCACATAGAGAAAGCCAACAAACCAGCTGGCTTTGATTATTTCTCCACGGCGTCGTATCCTGAAGTTGATCTTCCCCCAAAGCTGAAGCTGCCTACACTCGCTTTGTACAAGGGTTCCTTCGATCCACAGATTCATTTGGCTATGTTCGACCGGGAAATGTCCATCTTAGGGCTCAACGACATGCAAAAAGCCAAAGTTTTCGCACGGTATCTTGACGAGACTCCTCAGCGTTGGTATCTCACTCAGAAGATGAATACCAAAACCGACGAGGAGGTTTGTGAGGCTTTCCTAAATCATTTTGAGTATACTAAGAACCTCGAGGTCACCAGAATCGATCTGGCAGGAACTCGACAAAAAGACGGTGAGTCCATGTCTGACTTCAACAAGCGTTAGAGGAGAAAGGCTACGGCCATGCCTACCAAAATGGACGAGCAAGAGCAAATCTGCATGATAATTGAGAACATGCGAAAACAACACAACCATGAGCTAAAATTTATGTACTTTCCGAGTTTGGACATGTTGATGGGAAAAGTCGGTATTCTAGAGGAAAGGATTCATAAGGAAGGGTTGGAGCTCGAGTGCTTAAGAAACTCCGGCAGTGGCTCCAAATTATCTAAGCCAGGACCAGAAAAGGCTTATCTTCAGCCAGTAGCTTGCGCCCAAAGCAGTTTCCCAGAAGTGAATGTGGTTCAACGACCTAGAGCTCCGCATCAAAACTTTAGGACGGCACCCTTACCACGCCAAGACTCATCGCAAAGGGAATTCACCAACAGTGGCCGAGCACCAAGTCAGGCGTTTGAAGAGCTTCAGAAGAGAAACTTGCTACAGCCCCTGGCCCCTCGGCCAGGAACCACTCGTTTGGGAAGGCATCTTAATCAATTCTGCCACTCCCATCAGTTGCCTGGCCATTATGCTGACAATTGCCGAGCATTGAAGCACAAGATTCAAGACCTCCTCGAGCAAGGAGTCCAATTTTTCTAAGTATGCATATCGTTTTATTTATGTTTTCTTGCATCTTCAAATTTTCGTAGTTGCTTATTTTCTTAGTTAGTTTTCAGTCACCTCCGATTGTAATCTTTACATTTCTTTCATGATTCATAAATAAAATCATAGTTCCATTTTCACAATTCCTGTACAAACCATTTTCATTCATCGAAAAAAGAAAAACAAAATTGTTTTTAAGGAAAAGGATCACAGAGTAATCATTCCCCGACTATGGAACATAACGACTTGTCTTTTGTTTCTAAAAGGGCGAACATGCGTTGCCAAGCACCACAACCTATCCCAAAGCATCAAAATAACCCACGAAGTGGTTCCAAATCCATAGCTGTTTAAGTGTTGTCATAAACCCCAGGTCAATACTGGAGGCAATATGAGTTCAGGATCGTCATCTTTAATCTTTCGTTTAAGCATGTGAACTAGTCTCTAAGTGAAATCCACGAGAGTGTCTTGAGCGGAAAAACCATGAGTGAACGAGCGTGTCATTTTTACACGACTCCGGTGAGACCACATACAAAGGAAAAGGTAAATGGCATAACTCCGACCGAAGGAGATAATTTGTAAATTTACTCTTAGACCTGCGAAAAGTAACAAAGAGCGGATACACAACTATCAGGAATGACGAAGCACCTAGGTACGACACCACATAGCCAAAAGCTTGTAAACCCTGTCATTAAACCCTAGGCACCCCCGCTGAGCCTTTCATATATCCCTTTTTGATATTATGAGCTCCACAAAATAACCCCGCCAATGATGAATGTCCGACCCGGTGACCAAAGGAAGCGAGGAACCTGACTCTCAGATAACATTCTCATAAGTCCAAAGAAGCGATGCCGCTATCAGCATGACGAAGTGATCCGCAAATGGTCCCAGAGTGACACAGGATCCAAAGAGCTCACATCAAAACAACTCTCGAAGCCCAAAACCGGGAAACACAAGAACCCCGAAGGCAAAGTCAAGAAAGGATAAAACGAAATGGCAAACCCGAAGTGCCTCGAAGAAATCCAAATGACGAAAAGAGAAATGGTGTAAAGGAAAACTTCAAAAGTTCAAGTCCAGAAGCTCGAGAACAACGTCAACATGAAGCAGTTAGACGACTTCAAGACAAGGAAGATGAATCTGAGAGAAGACGCAAGTTGCAGCTTTGGTCACCCATTTAAGCTCCACATATCTCAAATATCCCTCCATGATCCCGTCGTCTTTCATCACACCCTATGGCCACGTTACAAGTTTTAAAGATTTCCGACATGATAGTTGTGTATCTAATCACGTGAAAGTAACAAATCGAATGCGTAAATCCACCAAATGTCAAATTCAATGGTCTAGAAGTTGTAACCGTGAGCAGAAAACAAGTACAAGCATCAAACACGCTGAGTGTAGGTTAGGAAGCACCACATCAAAACATAAGCCGTGACCCTGTGAGGACGAGACTCGTTCGCGCGCTTAATCAAAGAAAATACTGGGGGCAATCGATCGTTTCGATCGATTGCCATTAACTCTAGCTCAGATTGTCCTAAGGAAAATACTGGGGGCAATTGTTGGTTCCAAAAATTGCCATGCTAACACCAATTAAAACCCAAAGTTTGTGCACCACCATCCCACCACAGGCACACATAAGCCCTTACCACCACACACACACTCTCAAGCCCGTTATTGGCCTTACCTCCACAAAAACATCGGGCCCGTCATAACCCTGACCACCATCCAAAGTCACAGCCTAATCCCAGGTCTATCACAAATCCTGAACACCGGAAAACGCCTTTAACACCACAACAAACACCACACACTTCCACCAATGACATGTTCATTTTTCAAGAAACAAATTGTAGATATGAAATTTTTAGTCAGGAAATGATCATTTCACTTTCCTTTTTCAGCAGAGTCTTTCTCAAGCATTGCCATGTTTGGCACATTTTTCAACAGTTCCTTGTTTTGGGCAAGCTTCCAACAAACACTCTAGTTGCATTTTACATAACACCTCAACATTGCCCTGTTTGGCACCTTTTCCAACAATTTCCAGTTTTGAACGAGTATCTTTCATATATTTTGATTGCATACATCTTATCATCATTGCCATGTTTGGCACTTCAGTAATCAGTTTTTATCATTTGCACGAGACCATTATCTTCCTAACTTATTTTTAGTTCGAGACCCAAAATCTGTGCAAGGCCCTGCAGTTTCCTCATTCAGTGCGAGACCTAGCATCTTCATTCAGTGCGAGACCTAGAATCAGTACGAGATCCAGCTTTTTCTTCATCCATTTAGTACGAGACTTCAGTGCGAGACCCATCTTCTTCATCAGTGTGAGACCCACCATCTTCATCAGTACGAGGCCCATCATTTTCTTCAGTGCGAGACCATGCATCTTCATCAGTGCGAGACCGAGCGTCATCATCCAGTGCGAGACCAGTACGAGACCTAGAATCATCTTCAGTGCGAGACAGGTACGAGACAGAGCGTGATCTAAGTTGGCGGGGCAGAGGCAATAAGTCCCCATCTTCATGTCAACTTCTTGGGAGAAACAACTAGTGGGCAGTAGCAATAAGTCCCCTTGGTAATCTAGAAGTTATCCCAGCACCCCAGTTGGCGGGCAGAGGCAATAAGTCCCCATAGTATACCAACCAGGAGCATTGGAACGGGTTTTCGGTCCCCAGAAGCATCCGAGCATCATCAGCATCATTAGCATTTCAACATCCTTGCATTTGCATATCACCAAATTTTCACTTGTTAGGTTGTCAACGCCTTAGAATCGCTTGACATTATCTCAATTTCACATTTTAGGTTGTCAAAGCCTTAGAATAGCTTGACATCATTTCATTCATTATAGGTAGTCAGCGCCTTAGAACAGCTCGACACAACTTATCGGATTTCAATTGCATGTGGGGTCTTTTAAGATCCAAAATTTTGGGGCTTCACTCAGGCATCAACCAGACTTTTCACATCCGTTACAAAGTCCAGTTGACGGGGGGCAATCTATTATACCCAAAATTTTGACCCCCCTGGTTAAGGTCTACGAGGTTTTGGTGTTGTGAGGGACATTTCAATCAAGTAGTAAGAGATTCCGGCCCGATTGGCGTGTTCCATGGCACGGGGAGCAGCTTCGTCATTGTCAGGGGCGTTTTCGTAATTGTTAAGGCCCCTGAGGCCTCCTATAAGCTTTCTCTCTCCTCCGAGGGATGCCCAAATCAGCTTGAAATCTTTGATATTTTAACCCATGATATAAGATGGCATTTTAAGCATAATGGCGTTGGAATTTTGATTTTTCGAATTTCCAATAATTTTCTAGCAATTTCTGACTGAATCTGACGAGAAATTCAATTTAAAAATATTCCAACATTTAAAAAATTCGGTTCCACCTCAGAAAATTCTTAATCTCCATCCTTGACATGTGGTTAAAATTTCACAGCAAAACTCCTTTGGGAAATCTTTTAATTAAAATACCAAAAAATCTTACTTTTACTAGATTTTCTTTATCTTTAAGAAAGTATATATAAGGGGATAGGTTTTTGGATAAAATCAGAATCTGATAACCTCAAGAACCCTTGACTCTCAAATAAGGCAGCCATCTCTCTCTCTCCAATGTTTTTAAACTCCAGAGCCACAATCAAACTCCAAAATCTCACCAAAATCAACACCAAAACTTATTTTTCAACTCCCACAACATCATCAATCATCAAACATCAACCAAACCACCTCCAAAACGTGACGAACACCTTCAACTATCAGCAACCAGAAGCTTGGGTCGAACACAATCCGGAACCGGCACCATCGGAGCCTCCGAAGAATCCCGACGTGAAGAATCCTCTTGAATTCGAAGGTAAAACAGGTTGCAATTCTACTTTTCTAATTCCCCATGACCTTATTAACTCTCTGTCAAATTTTGGGTTCAAACTAACCTTTTTACGCTTCTGTATTGCTGTTTGTTTAAGCTTCTGTCCAATAACTTGTTTACAAAGTTTCGTGCTTAATTCTAATTCAAATTGAGAACTTTCAATCACTAACGTCTTGTACATCTTTCAGGCTACACACCCATAAAATTTGAGCCAAAAACACCTTCGAGAACAGCCTCAACGCCGCCGTCCGAGGGCGGTCCGCACCCACGGACGTCATGTCCGGGGTCCCGGACTCCCTGTCCGTAAGCCCGGACGCCCACGGACGGCGGCTGGATTTTAAAAATTTAAAATTTAGGTTTTTCTAATAATGTCCGGGCCCATGGACATCCTATCCGTGGCCCCGGACTTTGCAAATTTTTGTTTTCCTTTAATTTCGACTCTTCTGTATATTTAGGTTAACTGGGGGCCGTGGTCTCGGACAAGGGGTCCGTGGCTACGGACGTAAGCAAAATCTGACCTAATTCTGCCTCCGAAACCCTAGTTTAGGTAGTTTTAATTTCACTTTAATTTTCTGTCAAAAAATACTAAAAAACACAAAAAAAAAACAGAAGCGCGCACTTAGGTTAAAACGACTCGTAATAAGCCGTAATTAAACTAAGTAGAGGAAAAATGACTTCTAAGGGTAATGAAAGTAATTGAACCCTAATTAAGTCGAATATCAAGCCCCCGAACCCGAACTCTCCTTTCCTAATTTGATCTAGGTAAAAATTTGGTGGCGACTCATAATAGGTTCCAGTGAGCTAGCTTAGGTTTTTAATAATTATTGTTTTATGACATAGTTATTAATCTTAGGTTATAAGTGGACCTAAAACCCGGTTAGATCCTAATCAATTTAATCAACATAGGATAGGGTTTAAAATCGAGGCTCTCAACCCCGCACCCTCGGTAGATGGCCATGGAGCGTGTCTTGTCATCTATCATAAGAAAGAAGAGCTGATTCCCCAGGAGCCTTACTTAGTTAGCCTAGTTAGCAGTAGCGATGATAACGATAGTGATAGTGACGGTAATAGTTTTACTGATGGTGGTAGTTACAGTTGTATCAGGAGCGTCGACAATGCAAGTAGATTCGGATTAAGGGATGGATCGCCACCACTTATTTTCACTTGTAAAAGTGGAGGCAATTTTCTTGCAATCTCTGAGCTTCCAAGCTCGTTGGATATTAATGAAAATTCAGTTCGTTCGAATTTCTCGTCTATTCTATCTTCTCAACTGTTTGATTCATCGCAAAATCTTGAGGCCGAAGAAGAGGAGTACGATGAGGAGAGTATGCCTCCCATCGAACAATATTCCACCCACACCCAGATTGTGGAAGACACGGTAGCAATAAATATCGGAACACCCGATAACCATAAGACCTTACAAGTCGGTTTGGGTTTGAGTGAAACAGAAAAACGTGACTTGGCTTCTCTACTAACTGAATATGTCGATGTTTTTGCGTGGAGTTACGCAGACATGCCCGGGATCGATCCCGACATTGTCCAACATCGAATACCGTTGTACCCCAATGCCAAACCTAAGAAACAACGTTTGAGAAGAATGAAGCCTGAGCACCAATTGAAAGTGAAAGAGGAAGTTGAGAAGCTGTTACGTGTTGGCTTTATTTGGGTCGTCAATTACCCCGATTGGCTAGCCAACATCGTAGCCGTCCCAAAGAAAAATGGAAAGGTGCGAGTGTGTATTGACTTTCGGGACTTAAACGAGGCCAGCCCCAAAGACAGTTTTCCCTTACCCCACATCGATATCCTTGTTGACAATACTGCCCAACATGCGCTACTGTCATTCATGGATGGGTTTTCAGGTTACAATCAGATCCGGATGGCCGTAGAAGACCAAGAAAAAAACGTCTTTTATTACACAGTGGGGAATTTGCTACGTGAACATGCCCTTTGGCTTGAAAAATGCCAGAGCCACGTATCAAAGAGCTGCCACTACCTTGTTGCATGATATGATTCATAAAGAAGTAGAGGTATACGTAGACGACATGATTGTCAAAGCTGCCCAACGGGAGGACCATTTGATAAACCTGAGAAAGTTCTTTGATCGGATGAGGAAGTACCAAATGAAGCTAAACCCCGAGAAATGTACATTCGGAGTGACCGGAGGAAAGCTTTTCAGCTTCATGATCACTACCCGCGGAATCGAGGTAGACCCAGATAAGATAAAGGCCATTCAAGAAATGCCTCCTCCGAAGACCGAAAAAGAAATCAGAGGTTTCTTAGGCAGAATTCAGTACATTAGAAGATTCATCATGCAGCTAACCGAGACCTGTGAGCCTATCTTCCGTCTGTTGAAGAAAGATGCGCCTAAGGTCTGGAATGAGCAGTGTCAGGAAGCCTTTGAAAAGATAAAAACCTATTTACAAAACCCACCGGTTTTGGTACCGCCCCAGGAGGGTAAGCCAATGATCCTTTACTTGACAGCTCGAGAAACATCCATGGGCGTCATGCTAGCCCAAGAGTAAGGATCTCCACTGCGTGAAAAGTCGATTTACCATATCAGTAAGAAATGGGTTGATGCAGAAACACGATACTCTGACATCCACAAATTCTGTGCTGCTTTAGTCTGGGCTACGAAGAAGCTAAGGCACTACTTGTTAGGGCAAGAGGTTCATCTGATCGCACGCATGAACCCTATAAAGTACCTGCTGGAAAAGCCAATTCTCGACGGTCGCTTATCCAGATGGTCCCTACTGTTGTCGGAGTTCGATATCACTTTCCAAATTCAAAAGTCAATCAAGGGAGTGCCATAGCCGAACACCTAGCAGCCCGGTAGCATCCGAGTTCTTCGGCAATGACGACTTCCCAGACGAACAAATCATGACATTACAAAAACCTGCTGGAGGTTATACTTTGATGGTGCCGTCAACCATAAGGGTAAAGGGGCTAGGATCATGTTGATCCATCCTGAGGGAGATCTGCTCCCAGCCGCGGTAAAAATCAATTACCCGGTCACTAATAACATGGCCGAATATGAAGCCTGCATCCTGGGGCTCGAGATGGCGTTAGAATTGCAAGTGAAGGAGTTGGAGGTCTTTGGTGATTCTAATCTCGTTATTTCGCAAGTCAATCAGACTTGGGAGATCAGAGAAGAACGATTGATCCCCTACCATGACTACCTTTCATACTTGATCACATGTTTTCGAAGTGTGGCTTTCAAGCACGTGAACTAGAGCCAGAACATCTTTGCCGACTCTTTAGCCTCCTTGGCTTCAATGGTCCAAGTACCGAACAGTTCATTATACTTCCCCTTGTGGATAACCATGACTAACACACCCTTGTTTGAGATTGGAGCCATCGAGACAGGAGAAGTTGAGGATGAGTGGTTTGTGGACATCGAGAATTTCCTTAGGAAAGGGGAGTATCCGCCAGAAGCCACTAAACAGGACCGCATTGCTCTGAGGAGAATGTCAAATCAATATGTGATCTGCGGGACCAGGGTCTACAAGAGAATGCCGAATGGAGTCCAACACTTGTGTGTGACCCGAAAAGAGGCTGATAAGATCATCGAGGATGTCCACGAGGGAGTATGCGGGACCCATGCTGGAGGACATTCCCTATCCCGGAAAATCCTCAGACTAGGGTACTACTGGACAACAATGGAAGCCGATTGTCACGAATTCGTGAAAAAGTGCGCCAAGTGTCAGACCCATGCTAACTTGCAACACCTGCCTCCTCTACCCTGACAGCCATGGCGACTCCTTAGCCGTTCTCTATATGGGGAATCGACATCATTGGAGAAATCCGCCCCATAGCTTCAAATGGACACCGCTACATCCTTGTAGCGATAGACTATTTCAGCAAATGGGTAGAGGCACGGTCGTTCGCTAACATCGGATCAAAGCAAGTTGCCCAGTTCATCGAGCGAGACATCATATGCCGATACGGGATTCCATTAGAGTTCGTATCAGACAACGGTCCCCAATTTGACGGAGACACTATCCGGGTCATGGAAAAATACAACATCCGTTGCCACAGATCATCCCCGTACAGACCTCAGACCAATGGAGCGGTCGAAGCCGCCAACAAAGTCGTGAAGAGTGCACTGTCAAAAATGGTCGAAACGTACAGAGATTGGCCAGAAAAGCTACACTACGCTCTCTGGGGTTACCGAACTACTGTCAGAACTGCAACCGGAGCCACCCCGTATTCCTTGGTGTATGGGTCAGAATGTGTCTTGCCAATCGAACTTGAAATTCCAACTCTTCGGGTCACTAACGAACTGAAAATTGCTGAAAGTGACTGGTTGCAACAGCGCTATGACAGTCTTGCTCTTCTTGATGAGAAACACCTACAGGCATTATATCATATCCAGGGTTATCAGAAGAGAATGGCTAGAGCATTCAACAAAAGGGTCAGAGAACGAAACATCCAAGTGGGCGACCTCGTCCTAAAAGAGCTGAGAAAGGACTTGCCAGACCCACGAGGGAAGTTTAGACCGAACTGGGTGGGCCCTTATCTGGTCAAAGAGATAACCCCTCATGGTGCTGTATTACTAACCGATTTGGACGGAGAAGAATTTCAAAGCCTTGTCAATCTTGACCGGCTGAAACAATATTATGTCTGAACTGTCGCAAAAATCCAAAAAAAAAGCACATACATTCATTCAAAAATCCAAAAAATGCATCCACAAAAATGCATCCATAAAAAGAAAGCGCATCCACACAAAATATCTTAAAAAAAAATGCATCCATACAAAAATTATCATCATCATCTGCATTAGGTTTAGCTTAATTGCATTTGCATTCGCATTTCCCTAGTGTCGAGGCGCATCTCGGTCTTTAATTCTAGGAAAGTCACATAAGTCATCAAAGGCCGCCGAACTCTTGTATCATTTTCCCCGAAGAGGTCTTGAAAGGATTTCTAACCTCCCGTGAGAGTTGAGTGCATAAGGGAAACACAGAGCGTGCAAAACCCAGAGCGCCTGACGCGTTTAAATTTCAAAGCACCCTGTGAGGACCCTCCATCACGGAACCAAATATTGACGAGAAAAGCGTGTTACCATTCATGTCAAAATTTGGGAATAGTAGAGGAAACAATTATCTGTCAATAGGGATGACGAGGCACCTAGGATCGAAGAAAACCTCCACAAGGCCAAAACCTTATTGACCCTAAAAATGATCCCTTAGTGAGCCCCGCTGAGCCTTTCATTGAGAATCTTTTCGAAAAACAGCTCCACAATATACCACCCCACATCACGCAACCATTCACCCTGCAAAGAGGATAAAAGAGCTGGAGCCATGGTCCCTTCCCACCATTAAACGCATGGAGGAAAGCTTGAAAGAGATACCCAAAGAGGATAAAAACGAGAGAAGCGGAGCACAAAACGCTCAAAATAGCAAAGGGAGGAAATGAAAGTCTCACACCACTCAATGCCTCACACGTGATAAATAGATGAGACCAGAAATGTCAAACACGAAGAAATGCAAATAGACTACTCAAAGAAAGTAGCAAATAAAAAATGAGAGCACATAATAATCTGCACAAATGCGAAAGGAGTCCAAAATCACTCCATCCATGGCAAAGGTGAAGTATATCCTCTGTTGCACCAAAGCTCCACAATCCTCAAACAAATCCTCCAGTCCCATGTGACATACCCTGCAGCCCCGTTATAACCCATCGAAAGACCTCCGACTTAGAGATGGTATTTGCTTGATTCGAAAAGTACCAAATTTGAAACATGAGAGGCCACAACGCATCCGATCTTGTCAATACAATCGTGCACAAACGAGTGTCAAAGAGATCAGGAAGGTAGAGAAAAAAAAACGAGTGTTTATCACCCCAATTAAAGAAAGCCTAACTGACCTTAAGAAAGGAAACAGAAAGGTATAAGAGATCCCGAGAGACCTCTTTTGGGAAGATTTTTCAAGAAAGAAGTGGCTCATAAATGACTAATCTGACTTAACTAGAATTCTTGGCTGAGCTCACCTTGACACGACATCCTCTTTCATTGATCATATCCAATTAAAAAAAATGCATGTAGAATAGATTTGCATCCATCGGTTCGGACATAATATCCTACACCACGGAAAGAGAAAAATGAGTATGCTCTTTTAGAAGGGGAAGCCACAGCACAGAGCCTGTCTCCTTCACCAACCGGCACGACAGCAACTCTCGGAGACGCACGCATCAAAACAAAGGATCAAAAGTCTTCGGGCACGTTCAAAGAAATGCCCCGCAAGACATCCCCCTCACCACCAAACTCCTCACTCGCCAAAAATTATGAACTACGTAAGGTCTGATCTCAACAGGGAGTTGAGTACGTAGGCAACCCTCTCAGGGTGCGACCCCGTCCCAAATAAAAACCCTCCTCCCCTCGAACCACGAGGTCATTGCCATCACTCTATGGAGGAGTTCCTCAATCAAGAAAATCATCCCGGGGCCACCGGAGTCATCCAGGGCCGTATAGGGAGCCACCCAATCGCAATGGAGCCATCCGATCATACCGGAGCCCTCAGATCATATCAAACCCGAATCCATCAACCATCCCAGAGTCGTTGCTCACAAGGGAGTCACAGATCAAACTGGAGCCATCCGATCATACCGGAGCCCCAGATCATATCAAACCGAACCCATCAACCATCCCAGAGTCGTTGCTCACAAGGGGGTCATAATCAAACCGGAGCCGTATCAGAGAACGCCGGAGCCATCCTGGCGCAACACCAAGGTCGCCGTCAAACTACCAGAGTCGTCGGCCGATGCCCTCTCCGAGATCACAAAGATCGCACTTGACCACCACGGTCCCCAAAAAGTCATGTCAGATCGTCCAACCGTATATATCGGAATCACCCGATCCCACCATCCCGAACATTCATGCGGTTAAGGGAGACAACACAAGAGAAAATTTTTCCAATCTCAAATCCTTCGTTGAGGATTGAAGGACCCATCAGAGAACGTCCGACCCTAAATCAACATGCAACTAAATTTGAATTCAGATCACCCTTTCACCGCAGCGAGTTTCGTACAACTCCATCAAAGTATTATAGGCTCATCATAAGTCCTATAGCTAGATATCAAGAGGTCTAGTTGAGGCACTCCTAAGTCCTCGTACTTTCAATCGCATTCTAGGCCCGTCATAAGCCCTAGGACTGGATATCAAGAGGTCCAGTTGAGGCACTCCTAAGCCCTCGTGCACCTTAAATCAAATCGGGTTGTTGTTATTATAGGCTCGTCATAAGTCCTATAGCTAGATATCAAGAGGTCTAGTTGAGGCACTCCTAAGTCCTCGTACTTTCAATCGCATTCTAGGCCCGTCATAAGCCCTAGGACTGGATATCAAGAGGTCCAGTTGAGGCACTCTTAAGCCCTCGTGCACCTTAAATCAAATCGGGTTGTTGGTATTATAGGCTCGTCATAAGTCCTATAGCTAGATATCAAGAGGTCTAGTTGAGGCACTCCTAAGTCCTCGTACTTTCAATCGCATTCTAGGTCCGTCATAAGCCCTAGGACTAGATATCAAGAGGTCCAGTTGAGGCACTCCTAAGCCATCGTGCACCTTAAATCAAATCGGGTTGTTGGTATTATAGGCTTGTCATAAGTCCTATAGCTAGATATCAAGAGGTCTAGTTGAGGCACTCCTAAGTCCTCGTACTTTCAATGCATTCTAGGCCCGTCATAAGCCCTAGGACTGGATATCAAGAGGTCCAGTTGAGGCACTCCTAAGCCCTCGTGCACCTTAAATCAAATCGGGTTGTTGGTATTATAGGCTCGTCATAAGTCCTATAGCTAGATATCAAGAGGTCTAGTTGAGGCACTCCTAAGTCCTCGTACTTTCAATCGCATTCTAGGCCCGTCATAAGCCCTAGGACTAGATATCAAGAGGTCCAGTTGAGGCACTCCTAAGCCCTCGTGCACCTTAAATCAAATCGGGTTGTTGGTATTATAGGCTCGTCATAAGTCCTATAGCTAGATATCAAGAGGTCTAGTTGAGGCACTCCTAAGTCCTCGTACTTTCAATCGCATTCTGGGCCCGTCATAAGCCCTAGGACTAGATATCAAGAGGTCCAGTTGAGGCACTCCTAAGCCCTCGTGCACCCTAAAACCAAGTCGAATTGTTAGTATCCTAGGCTCATCATAAGTCATAGGGTTAGATGTCAAGAGGTCTAACTGAGGCTCGTCATAAGTCCTCGTACTTCCAATCGTATTCACACACTCACGATCGCATCCCGATGCACCGCTAAACCGCAGTAAGAATTTTTGGCGCCCCGTCAACCTTGATCCAATTCTGCAAGGTCTTGCAAAATTGAATCAAGGGGAGCCATCTGTAGACCCCAAAAATTCTCACCCGTTTATATTGAAACAAAAATACAAAAATAAACATGCCTCTAGAAACAAGGTGGTCGTCCCCGTTTTCGACCAAAGGAATTTCCTTTTACCGACATTTAAACCTCACATTCCTATAGAAAAGGAGCACGAGCTTTTTGTTGTAATCTGATTTTAACTGACTTCATTTTGTATACTTATTTTGTTGCTTTTGTTTTAAAACATTTCACTGTTTTATTATCACCTTATATTATTTTATGTACTTGACTGATCTCTACTTTTATTACTGTTATTATTATCTTTTATTATTTATTATTCCCCTTTTTTGTTTTTCCATTGTTTTATCGTCGCTATTTTCGTTCATTTTATGCGAGGTATTTTCTTTCATTTTATTTTATGTACATATGCTAGCATTTTAGAGAGTATCTAGTTCTAATTAGGGCTTTCGTACTATTTCTGTCATTTGTATACTGAGTTCTGAATTAGCACAACTGGTTAGAGTACTCCTTGGGGATGCCTTTGGTCTGGAGTTCGAATCCTAGCATGAGTGTTCTTCTCTCCTTTTGTTTATTTCTTTCTTCTAACTCGCATTATGGGTTAAAAGCTGTGTCTTCTGTATAACCACCGAATTCCGCAGCAGCAGAGACGGTAGGCGCACACTTGGACGAGGCGAGAAACTCGGGTTCGAACCCAGCTAAGAGCATGTTGCTCTATTTTTTGTGATTGGCGCCGGGAATCAACCCCAAACGCGGCCCAAGTCTCGTTCCGGTCCGGTTTTTCCTCCAAATGAGGCCCATATATATCAGCTACCCCAAATAAGAGTCAATTAGAAAAACCCATTCTTCAAACAAAAACCCTAGTATGCCATCTGTCTGCTATTATAAAACTCCCCCAAAAAACCCTACAGGGAACCACGTTCTTCTAATCAGCAGACACCAATCCCCATATTCTAATTCCTTTTGTCGATCTGATTCCTTATTTTACTGCTCCCGAGTTCAAAAACATCAACCCAGAAACTTGTCAATATCCTTTTCTTTCTTCTTTGCAAAACTCGGACCAGTGAACACAATACCCAGAAAATTCTTCATCCCCTTTGCGACTGTCCTTCGCCGGAGTTTAAACACCCATCCATTACTGTGATAATCGGGGAGTAGAGTAAGTTGCATTTATCTTCTTCATGCAAAGGATTCTCATCCTTTTCTTCTTCCTACTTACTTCGTTACCCATGTTGGCTTCTTCGCTCTCGATTTTGAGCCCCATTACAGAAGAACTTTCACACGTATATACTCTTGATCGTCGTTTTTCTGTTCCGATTCCATTTTCTTTCTTTCTCATTTTCTTTGCAAATTCGCTTTTTGTTTTCGTGCTATGGGATTACGGTTCCATGTTTGAAAGAAAAACGGGATGATGTTGAGAAGAAACAGTTTGATTCCCCTTGCTTGTTCTTCGAGATTTTGGGAACCAGAGCTTCGAATGCCTATTTCGCATGCCTCGGGTTCTACAAAACGTTTCGTTTACCTTTAGTTTTGTTTCTTCAGCAAAGCAAAAACTCTGTGCCTAGAACAATTATGGGAGAAGCGGATATGGTTTTGGAGGCAATCCTCAAACATAGACCATCGTCCTTTACTCCATTCATTTTTTTTCTATTGTTTCTCACTCTCGTCTCATCTCCTCTACTTTGAACGCTCTTTTGGATGAGTACCCGATCTGTTATGAACATAGAAGTTCACGGACAGAATATC
Organism: Limonium bicolor; assembly: GCA_023374045.1. NCBI lineage: Eukaryota > Viridiplantae > Streptophyta > Magnoliopsida > Caryophyllales > Plumbaginaceae > Limonium > Limonium bicolor. Next base: position 200,394,322 of record CM041781.1, on the reverse strand, counting down.
GAGTCCAAATTCGTACCAGTTTGCTAGCCCGGTTCATTAGTGAGTAAACATTCAATGTGGAGCCTCTTTTGTTACAGTCGAACAGGCAGTGAGACTCATACGTTATATCTGTTCACATTCGCTCCCTGTTAATACCTCTTTCATGCCGTTGAATTACTCTTCGGGAGATCTGGATTCCCGCTGAGACTTGTTCTGAAGGATACCTGCCGTTGTTAACAAGATGACAATACTTGATCCTTACCTTGAATTTTCTGCAAGTGTTTTGCCTGTTAGTTTGGTGTTCGAACAGGATGGGTAATGTTCATTTGACACTCTCAAGTCGAAAGCCCACCGACGACTGAAACGACATAGGAGGAGCCATTCTCTGGGTTTGAAATATCACATTATGTCCAGCTTCTGTCACCCATTAACTGATTTCCTTTGCTTTGACCTACTCAAATGTTAGTTTGATGAACTGACCTAAAATGCTTATTGTTTCGTCTTTGTGTTGCTTGTTCGGTTTCTCCTACAGGAAAAACGTGTGATTATCTCCCCTCTGGTACACAAACTCTTAACCTCAGTCCTATTCTGTCTGTTTGGTTTGTGCCCATGGATGCGCATTGTTTTTCTGGTTCAAGATGTATATAATGATGTTTCCTCTATCTGTTTCGTTCTAGCTTGGTGATAGACTGATTAAAAGTGATCATGTTGGGTCCCTGATGTTTGGGTACAACTTATTAGCTGTGGTTTGGTTTGTTGTTTCAGTTCCAACTCATTTCATTACTCTCTGTGTGTAAAAGGTTAGAGAAGTGGATGAATCTTAGAACTTATGGTCTGTGAAACAGTGCATCAATCCTAGTAACCTTCGATCTGATCTTAATGAAACAGTACATTTATCCTAGCATGATCCGATCTGATCCTCTATCCTACATTACCTGGTCTCAATCACAGAGTCTCACACGAGTAGAGAGAGAGAGAAAGAAAGCTTCTATTGGAATTGAATGTAAGTTCGACTGCCAAATGTTGTGTATCTTATTTCATGGGGGTACACCCCTATTTATAGTATTTTGGGCCTAGTTTTTATGGTGCCAGCCTGTATTTTACATGTATAAGTACGGTTCTACCCTCTCCTAGTATCTTTGCCTGGTACCTACAGACGGTCGTCGTACAATACTTTGCTTTGCATAAGTCCTATCCCCATACGGCTGGAGACGGCCGGATGCCCTATGCGTTTCCACCTCCATCCGGCGGCTAAAGCGGCCGGATGCTCTATGTATCCTGTTTTGGATGACACCATTTCTTCCCTTCTTCATAGTCCCACAAGTTCTATCTTTCTGAATTTGGTGAAGAAAATAGAACTTCTGTGTCTTGTGTTTTGACGAAAAATTTTACGACTGCGGCTAATTCGAGGCTTTTTGGTCGTCGTGCTTCGTCTTTTCCTTATCCCAATCGCACAAGTTCTATTTCTTCATACTGGAGAAAAGGAACTTCTTATCGGTCACGTGCATAGGTCGTGGTTCGAACCTGCTTCGTACCCCCTTTTTGAATTGCTCCGCCTATTCTCGGTGTAGAATACGCAGGGTCTTTCATTTGGACTAAAACATCGGAAGCGTCTTTAGGAAGCGTGTGGCTCTTCTCTTCCCTGCAAAGAAAGGATACTTTCTGTTCGCACATGTATATATATTATTTATTTGAGCGGGAAAAAACTTTCCTTAAAGCCGATTTTTGAGCTTCCTCTTCTTTCTTCTACTGCCCCTTGCTTCGACTGTTCTTCTTCTCTCGCCCCCTGTCGTCGTGTGCTACCTCGTCTTTCATTGCCGCCGCCCTTGATCCTTCGTCAAGCTTGACAATGTCTTTCCTCCGCAAAACAGAGTAAACTCGCTGCCAAAATTCCGCCCGCCATCGAGGCAATTCAGGGCTCGCTCCTCTAACGGCTTTCGCCCCTCGTATCAGAAGTCCACAAGACCCTTCCTATCTGGGCGTCAACCTCTCCCTTCCTCTCTCAATTACTCCTCCCTTGCGATTGTCCTCAGGGATGTCGAAGCCCCGCTTGGTACACAGATTTTCCTGCCATCCTCCGACTCTCACCCTAACGACGACTTTGGCCGTGGGTACGTAGTTTTCGCTGAATTTTTCCGCTCCGGTCTGACCATTCCCCCGCACCCTTTTGTGCTGGGCTTCCTCCTTCGCCGCTGCTGCACTCTCGCTCACCTTCACCCAAAGGCCATTTCGCACCTCCACGCCTTTGTTTCTCTTTGCGAGGGAAGCAAAATCCGGCCGGAGGGTACTGATTTCGTCCGATTCTTCACAGTTAGGGTTGACCCGAATAGCTTAACCCTTATCGCGAAGGCCGGATACTCCCTCTTCGACTACAAGAAGGCTCACGAGTGGGGGTCACGGTGGTTCGTCATTGTTCCTCTATCCGGCCGAGTATTGGGTGTCCCATACTGTGCTGAGGTTATCAAAGGTCAGCTAATCAGCCCCCAAACCCTCCGGCTAAGCTGCCCATTTCGAAGGTTCTGAGGGCACTAAGCAAGGAACCGCCGACTGTCGAGACGTTTTTTACAAAGGCACGTTTGTCTTCTCTGAAGACATATCACAGTAAGCGTCTTTAACTCTTAGTAAAAATTCTGTCATTCCTATCGGTCTTCTTATTGTTTGACATGTTGTGTGTAGATTTCTTCCAGAAGGGGGACAAGATCGGCCCCTTTCATAGCTGGAACTTCGTCACCTTCAAGAGTGGGGACGGAAAAATCAATTACTACGACACGCTGAATGCGGCTACTGATGCGGCCGAGCAGCTTTTGGAGAGTGCTCCTCCGGCAAAGCGCTCCAGGCAAGAAGCGGGGATGACCAAGCCGTCTCCTCAAAGAAAAAGAAGAGGCTAGAATCTCCTGAACGTGCTGACGCCGGGCTGTCAGGTACATGGCACGTGAGCCCCAAGTCTGGGCGCCGTGTCCTCCTTCCCCTCACCCCTGGTTCGGGTTTAGACCTTGGTTCTCGCCTAGGGCGGGAGTCCGGTCATCCGACTCCTATTTGCGAGCAATTTCCTGATTTGACAAGTTACTTTCCTCAGATCCCGCTCAGGAAAATACCCTGGAGGCCACAGGCTTCCGCGCTGGTGCCTCGCGCTGGTCTTCCATTTCTAGTTTCAACCTTCTGGTCCTAACTGTTTTTTTATTGCGGCAGTCCCTGCTCCTGCCAAGAAAAGACTAAAAAAGAAAACTACATCAAAGCCGAAGGCCACAGAGCCAGGGGTATCAGGGCAAACCTTGGTGATCCCGAAGCTTCAGGATCATTCTCCATTGATGTTGCTGCGGCCACGGATGCGCAAGGGATAGAGCAATGGAGTATCGTCAGGTGCCGGAGGATCCTGAGCTCCGGAGTAAGCTGAGAGAGGACTACATAGCCTCTTCTTTGCCGGAGGATCCTGATCTCCGGAGTGAGTAGAGGAGGGACTACATAGCTTCTCCTCTTCATCCCCTCCTCCTCCTGCTCAGGAGTCCTATACTGGACCCTCCCAAAAGGAAGGGTGGTTCTACCATTGCGGGCACCCTCTCCTTTAATAACCTGCGACGCTGCCAAGTACTCCTCCGTCTGGAAGGAGGCAATAAAGAGATCTGGTCATCCAGACGGGATCTTTGCTCCTCCGGCCACCTTTACTGCTACCAAAAAAAGGTTGCGGATCGGAGATGGGGGGGCAGATGCTATCATGCGGCATTCCCTCCAGTAAACGAAGTGTTTGACATGATGTGGGGGGGAATCTTTCAGGTTGGCATGCGTATTTCTTTTGTGTTTCTCTTCTGTTTGGCTTGGCTTTTCCTTGATTTTATGAATTGTGTTGTTTTTAGGTGTGTCCATGGCCCAAAGTGCTGAGGTTCACTTTGGCAACCTCCTCCGCCTTCGCTGAGGAAAGCCTAGCCAATAATGTTGAAGAGGAACTGAAGCTGTCCCGCTCTTCTCATGATGCTTACATTGACCAGGTTGAGTATGAGATCGACCGTAAGGCAAAGGAGAGAACTGAGGCAATAAACAAAGACCTGCAGTTGTCCCGGCGTGAATGCGAGCGTCAGCGTGATGAGTATGAGCTGCAGCTAAAGAAACTCCGGAAGAGAACTTTTCTCTAAGAGGCCGGATCAAGGAAGCTGACAATACTTTGATAGAGGTATAAAACCATCTCTTTTTCCTTGTTAAAGATAAGCTGGTTCGGTCCTTCTTTGACCTAGATATTATGCTGGATCAGGTGCGCTCCATGTACCGGAACGAAGTGAACAACCTTCAGGCTGAGAAGGCCTTTTCTATCAGGAGAGGAACTCTTTCAAGCAGGAGGCTGAAACGCTCGAGCTGGAGAAGCAAACTCTTCAACGGGAGATGAAGCCCTTGTGAAGGAAAAAGAAAAGCTTATGCAGGAGCTTGATCGCTTGTCGGAAGAAAAGGCCGCGCTGGAAGAGCAGTCGAGGTCCTCCTTTGATCAAGAGAAGCAGTCTCTGCTCCGAGATTGCTCTCTTTTGGAAGAGGAGAAGAAAACTCTTGCTGCGGACAAAGCTGCCCTGATAGAAGAGAGGACCAGGCTGGAGGAGAAAGTAAAAGAGCTGGAGGAAGCCAAGTCTCGCTCTCAAGCCGAGAATACTGAGCCATCGGGCCATGGTAACCTTTAGGCCTTCAACTTTTGTTTCTCCTTTTTCCCTTTTTTTTTATTCTTTTTGTTCCGGCTAGGCTGAGTTCTGCCAACTTACTGAAGCACGTCACTCAGTTGAGTGGTCGGGTAGCCCGTGCTAAGAAGGAGCTGTCATCTACCAACTCTGAACGTGACAAGTATCGAGCCCAAGTCCTGACCTTGAATCTCAAGTGGCCAGGCTCAAGTCATTCTCCCGGCAATCCCAGGAGGAGATACAGAAGCAAGGCACCATCAACGCCCATCTAAAGGAGTCCTTTGCTTCTCAGTGTCGCCGGATAGTTGATATTTGCTAGCAGATTGTCTCGGATCACTCTCTCGAGAAAGGAGAGTTACTGGACGATGACCTGTACAACAAGCTGGAATTCAAGGTGTTGCCCAGAAATCCAACTTCTTCTTGGAGCTCGAGAGGTTCTGCCGCAGTCCTGGAGAGACATGTTTTGGCGCCGGCGAAGCCTCATTCCTTCCAGCTGGAAGCAACATTCTGCCGTCTGCGGAGGGATGCAGCGTCTTTCCAGGAGGTCCAAGTCTTCTGAGAGTGTGGCTGGTAGCGGCGATAGATTATTAACTGCCGAAAAAGAAGTCGTAGAGAAAGAAGCGCAAAGAAAGTAGAATAGAAGTTTTTTTATCTTTAGAGGAGTTTTTGTTTTGGCCTGTATTTTTTGTGTTTGCCGAATGATCATATTTTGTAATGTTGTTACTCCACACCTTGGAAGAAATATAAGCTATATTTTTCACCATCTTTAGTTTTTTATTGCCGTGATATTCTCTTTTTTTTTAATGGTGCACATATGGTTATCTTATGCGAGTTATGCTAGTGTAGTATTCATTTTTTATAACACAAAGGGCTTGCGGTTTTGGACTTTTGTTCCGGCCGGACCTTTTTCTTTTAAAGTATGGTCATCTATGGCTTTTAGCCGGATTTTTTAGGATATGGAGTGTAGGAACCTGCGGCCTGTTGGCCGACGCCTATTTTCAAGGCAAGATAGCCTGTGGCTCATTGGCCGGATGTTTCTTTCAAGGCGTGATAGCCTGCGGCTCGTTGGCCGGATGTTCTTTCAAGGCATGATAGCCTGTAGCTCGTTGGCCGGTGCTTTCTTTTTCTTTCAAGGCATGATAGCCTGCGGCTCGTTGGCCGGTGCTTTCTTTTTCTTTCAAGGCATGATAGCCTGCGGCTCGTTGGCCGGTGTTTCTTTCAAGGCATGATAGCCTGCGGCTCGTTGGCCGGTGTTACTTTCAAGGCATGATAGCCTGCGGCTCGTTGGCCGGTGCTTACTTTCAAGGCATGATAGCCTGCGGCTCGTTGGCCGGTTCTTACTTTCAAGGCATGATAGCCTGCGGCTCGTTGGCCGGTGCTTACTTTCAAGGCATGATAGCCTGCGGCTCGTTGGCCGGTGCTTCTTTTCTTTCAAGGCATGATAGCCTGCGGCTCGTTGGCCGGTGCTTACTTTCAAGGCATGATAGCCTGCGTCTCGTTGGCCGATGCTTTCTTTTCTTTCACTTTTCCAAAAATAATACCTTTTATTGTAGAGTTATAAATTTTACACATAGAAATTTTTCAGACATTCTCCATGCCAAGAATGCGGCAATTCGTACCCTTCACCATTTTTCAAGCGGTATGAAGCTCGTCCCATCTTCTGGTGTATGATGTATGGTCCTTCCCATTGGGGTTCCAGCTTCTTGGGTTGCTTAACCTCTGGAGGACTAATTCTCCTGGGGCAAAACTTCGTCTTTTATTCTTCTGCTGAAATATCTTTCTACCTTGGATTTATCTTTCGCCATCCTTACTGCGGCGGCCATCCTGGTTTCTTCAAGGAGGTCTAGGTGATCCTGTACTCCCTGATTGTTGACCTCTTCGTCATATGATTGTTGACCTGTCGGCCCCCTTTCTGTCGTTCTGTACGACCAAAGGACTTGGGGTAACAATTCTGCCCATTTCCCTTTTTTCTCTCGAGTTCCTCTTTATCGCCCTTACTATTTGCCCATTCGCATTGTCAACCTGCCCATTGTCTGAGGGTGGGCTACTGATGCAAATCTTAAGTCGATCTTCCATTCTTCATAGAATTCTCGGAAGCTTTCGCAATTGAACTGTGTTCCATTATCAGTTATTATTGCTTTTGTTATGCCAAACCTGCATACCACATATTTCCAAATGAATTCTTGTGACTTCCTAGCCGTGATGGAGATAATTGGCATTGCTTCGACCCACTTTGTGAAGTAGTCGATGGCAACATACATGAATTTGAACCTCCCTGGTGAAGCTTCCGGGATGGGCCCACAATGTCCAAACCCCACATAGCAAGGGAATTGGGCAGAGAATAGACTTTTGTTTGCCGGAGGAGTATGTATCTTGTTTCCATGCTCTTGACACTTGCGACATTTTCGTATATACTCCTTGCAATGCTCCATCATTTTCGGCCAAAAATATCCGAGTCTCAAGATTTTGTGGGTTGTGGTCCTTTCTCCCTGGTGATTTCCACAGAGCCCATCATGTATCTCTCTTATTAATTCTGCTCCTTCAGCTATGGTAACACACTTTAGTGCTGGTCTTGCAAAAGATCGCTTATACAGCTGGTATCCTCAATAAAAAATGATGCGGCCCGCCTTTTTATTATCCTAGCCTCCTTGTCTCCTTCCGGCAGCTTTCCTTGCCGTATGTAATCTATGATTGGAGTCATCCAGGATTCTTCTTGTCACCTGTCTCCACCGCAAACACCTGAGTTCCTTCTATACTTGGGGAAGTTCTGATTTCTAGCCATATCTCATTGGGTACCTTTACGGCCATACTTGCCAATTTGGCTAAGGCGTCAGCTTCGACATTCTCTTCGCGGGGAAGGTGTTTTAGCTCGCATCTTTGGAAATTTGCTTTTACCCCTAGACCTTGAGCAAGTACCTCCATAGTTTTTCCTCTTTGACTGCATAGATGTTGTCGTTTTGTCTCGCCACCAACATAGAGTCCGAATACACCTCTAATTCTGTTAAAAATAGGTTATATTCTCATAAGTCTTACTTCAGACAGGATTTTATAAGAACGAAAAAACAGAGAAGGCATCTTTTCTATGGAACCTGTCGCCCTGAGGGCTGTAGCTACTTCCAAACCCTAGATAAGGGCTTCGTATTCGGCTTCATTATTAGTAACATCAAAGTCCAGTCGGAAGGCATAATTCAAGCTTTGCCCATCCGGCGCCTGTACCACTATCCAGCACCGCCCCACTTTTGCATCGAGCTCCATCAACCAAGATGATATATGGACTCTGAGTCTGCTTCTTTTCTTTTGCAAAGCTTGTTTCCGTTATGAAGTCTGCTAAGGCCTGAGCTTTAATCGCCGTTCTGGGCAAGAAGTGAATTTCATATTGTGTCAGCTCTACTGTCCAGCTTACCATCCGGCCGGAGGCATTCGGATTGTTGCAATTTGTTTGAGCGGCCAATTGGTCCTGACAAAGATTCGATGTGACTGGAAGTAGGGTCGTAGTTTTCTTGACGCCACCACCAGTGCAAACAATATTTTTCTATGTTAGTGTACCGTCCTTCCGTCGGGCTTAGATTTTGCCCGTATAGTAAACTGGTATCTCCCTTTTCTCTTCCATGATTAAGACAGCTGCAACCGCCCAATCTGTTGTGGACAAGTAAAGATATAGATCCTGTCCCGGGGCAGGTACACCCAATTTAGGTAGATCCCGAAGCATCTCCTTGATCTTTTCAAATGCGTCTATGCACTCTTGTCCCCACTGGAACTGCTGCTTCTTCCTTAGAATATTGAAGAACGGGATTGATTTTCTTGAAGCTTAGAACAAAACCTACTTAATGCTGTGAGTCTTCCGTTCAAAGCTTGGACATCTTTGATATTTCTTGGAGGAGAAAGGTCGAGGATTGCCTGACTTTTTTCCGGATCGACCTCAATACCCTCGTTGCCCAACAATGAAACCAAGAAACCTCCCTTTGGTTACACCAAACACACACTTTTCTGGATTTAGTTTGATTTGGTATTTATCCAGAGTGTCGAATGTTTCTTCTAAATCCTTCATGTGTTGTTCCTTTGATGGACTTTTTACAACTATATCATCAACGTAAGCCTCCACATTTCGAGCAATTTGCTGACAAAATACTTTGTCAATCATTCGTTGAAAAGTGGCCCCTGCATTCTTTAGGCCGAAGGGCATTACCTTGTAACAGAATGTTCTGGCTGAAGTAATAAAGGATGTCTTTCCGAATCGTCTTCTTTCATTTTTATTTGATTATAACCGGAGAAAGCATCCAGAAAACTTAACACAGAACTCTGGGCAGTTGAAACCACCAATCTATCTATTGATGGCAGGGGATAGAATCTTTAGGACATGCCTTATTTAAGTCTGTGAAATCCACACACATTCTCCATTTTCCATTTGCTTTTTTCACCATGACAACATTAGCCAACCATCGCGGGTACGTAACCTCCCTGATGAATCGGCCTTGAGGAGTTTTTGGACCTCAGTTCTTGCGGCTAAATCTCTTTCTTCCCCTATTACCCTTTTCCTTTGTCTGACCGTCGGATGTTTAGGGTCTACCCTGAGCTCATGCCGGATAACGCTTGGGTCTATACCAGGCATCTCGTCTGTGCTCCAAGCGAATGTTGCCCTTCTTTTTTCCAGGAACCTCATTAAGTGAGTTTGCTCTCCACTGCCAAACGCAGTTCCTGTTATCATTCCCACTGATTTGCTGGGATCAAGCCTGGGGTGAACCTCTTCCTCTTGTCGCCCTCGAGGTGCATTCTGGGTACTACCCTGTTGGCCGCCGTATTGCCTTTGTGCTCTGGCTGCCTCCTTTCCTTTTTCTTATTTTCCTCGATGATTCGAAGTTCTTTGGCCAAGGTAGCACAGTTTACAGTTCGGTGGCTGCGGTTCCCGTGGTACTCACATAATACAACCGGAATTTCCCCTGCGGCGGCTTTCTCGGCTAAGGGAGGTATCCTTCTCTTACTGCAGCAGCATATTTTCCTGGGTCAATGTAGACAACGGTTCTTGCCCCCTGGTGCTGCGCCCCCTGAGAGGAAGATCCAGCGGTTGTCCTGCCATAATATGGCTTGTACCTTGACCCTCCCCTTCCGGCATTTCCTCCATGCCCCTCCTTCTTTTCCGGCACCCCTGCGGTTTTGAAGCTGTCCGCTAGCTCTTTAGCCTTGTTTTCCGCTATCTCAGATTTCAAAAAATCATGGATCATTTCAGCTAATTCTCCATGAGTTTTCGGCGCCTTCGTTGCGATCTTTCCAGCTAGTCGAGGCTGAGCTAGGCCGTTACCAAAGGCCTTAATCAAGATTTTCTCGTCGACACATCAATCTCCCGCGACCTTCTTATGGAAGCGCTCGCTGTACTCCTTCACAGTCTCTCCTTTTTGCTGCTTAACGTCCATCAATTCTATTGTTTCTTTTTTAACCCTCTTACTCGCAGCAAAGTATTGCTAGAAATCCTCGGTCAGCTGTTTGAAGCTCGTGATGGACTGTGGCGGTCTCGTAGAGATCCATCCCAACGCTCTCTTCGAAAGAGTTCCGGGGAACAGATTGCAGAGGGCGAGGGAGCTGATCCCCTGAGTGTTCATGGCAAACATGAACTTCTTAATTTGTTAGGTGGGATCTCTAGTCCCATCATATTTCTCAATCTCCGGGGCGACGAAGTGCGGCGGGAGTTTTGCTTTTCTTATCCGCTCCGAGAAGGGGTACAAGCTCATGTCTATCTGGTCATCTTCTTCCATTTTCTTCGCCAATGATTGAATTGCGCTTCCTATCCTTGCTTTCCTTGCCATTACTACCTCTGGAATCTCTGTTTCTCAATGTTCAATGGCCTCAGTCATTTCATCCCATTTTCTCTGATACTCCTCGTCCCTTTGCATCAGTTCCTGTTGCAAAGTCTCATTTCCCTCTACAATTTTTTCGTCGATGGATCTGACTAGCCTCTTTAGCATGTCCTCGAGATCTTTTTTGGAGATGGCCTCTGGCATCTCCGAACTCATTCCTTCTTCGGAGCGATTGTTATCTTCAGTAGCGTTCTTCAGTGTTTTCTTTGATCTTGGAGCCATCTTTCGTGTTCCGATCCTGGAAAAAATTTCATTGGTTATTTCAGGACTTTCGCTATAAATCGTCGCAGATTACTTCCCTGTTTCTAGGTGGTCTCGTGGTTGCTTCTTGCTGTTCGTTCCCACAGACGGCACCAAATGAAACAGTGCATCAATCCTAGTAACCTTCGATCTGATCTTAATGAAACAGTACATTTATCCTAGCATGATCCGATCTGATCCTCTATCCTACATTACCTGGTCTCAATCACAGAGTCTCACACCAGTAGAGAGAGAGAGAAAGAGAGCTTCTATTGGAATTGAATGTAAGTTCGACTGCCAAATGTTGTGTATCTTATTTCATGGGGGTACACCCCTATTTATAGTATTTTGGGCCTGGTTTTTATGGTGTCAGCCTGTATTTTACATGTATAAGTACGGTTCTACCCTCTCCTAGTATCTTTGACTGACCACAGACGGTCAGTCGTACAATACTTTGCTTTGCCTAAGTATCCCCATCCGGCTGGAGACGGCCGGATGCCCTATGCGTTTCCACTTCCATCCGGCTAAAGCGGCCGGATGCTCTATGTATCCCGTTTTGGTTGACACCATTTCTTCCCTTCTCAGTCTGATCAAAAAAAAAAGAATGAGTTGATGAACTGACTGATAAAAAGCAATGACATGGCAATTCTGAGGGAAATTTCAAAAATGGCTAGTAACCCCACATTAGGAAACACCGAGCATGTTTTTTTTAGCAGAACTGTTAGACTTGATTAAGCCTTGTTGTAAGTTATTAGTCATTTCAGAATTCATGCTAAATTTGTATATAACTGTTCACTGTGTACTTACCTTTGTATGGCCACTGAAAGATAAATAATAAAGAAAGGTAACAACCGGTTAGCAACCCTACATTCAGACCCACTGTTGTTTTCGCTTTGGAGCGCTAGAGCAGTTTAGAATTAAAACCTGAGTTTGACCTCTAGACAACTTTAGGATTCGTTTTCATGTGTATATTACTCATACCGCTTCTGAAACTCCCTTTGGATGTGTATAACCTAAGTTTTTGGAATTCATGTCTACATGTATATAACTTGCTTTACTTAGACATGTTCTGAAATTCATTCTTACGCATATCTGTGATTCTGACGGCTTTTGAAATCCATACCCATGCGTGTTGTTCATTTATTAATCTCTGAAGTTCACAGCTATCTGTTCGTTATTTGGTTGATTCATTTTCCTTGCCATGGACTGGTTCTGTTTGGGCTTGCATCACTAGTGCAGAAAATGTTTTTAACCACGGTTAAAAAGCCTATATACCACGGTTTGGAACCGTGGTTAATACGCGCGTCGTATATTCGAAAATGCCTATAAACCACGGTTCAAAACCATCGTTTAAAAGCGCGATTATAAACCACGGTTGCTATATGACCGTCGTTTAAAGTCGTTTTTGTCGCGGATCAGACCGATTTTATACCACGGTTTGGCTTTATAACCGTGGTATATAAGGCTTTTAAACGACGGTTCCTCTGTAAAACCGTGGTATATGACACTTTTATACGACGGTTCTGTAGAAAACGTGTTTTAAAATGTCGTTCCACTGAATTTTAAACCACGGTTTTCAAGTAACCGTGGTTTTTTTTTTCTTTTTTTTTTAGTTTTTTTTGTTTTTTAAGCCTCTACCACAAATGTTTTCCACAATTTACAATCGCATATACAACCTGTACAGGGCATCCAACTGGTATTGCCCTTTGATAACCAACCACACTATATGACCATAAACCAAAGTTCCCAGTTTGAATTGCAACATTGAAAACGAATTGCAACAAACCCATTCAAACTTTCAAAATAAGAGAGAGTTGAACTTTTACAAACTTTGAGAGTATACGTTGTTTCAGCAAAAACAAAAGTCTAAGTATAACTACACTAGAATAAGATCTAAGTAACACTCAAGTAATTTTTACACCAAAACTGCAATAGATGATCTCTTACAAAGTCGAGATCCATTTTGGAATACGTGCTCCCTGCTTTGTGAAAAAGAAACGATCTGTCCATAAAAGAAACTGATCATCATTAGTACACAATTTTATTTCAAATGCAATAACTTTAACTAAAACTTGATTGGTATGGTTTACCTTGTCATCATCAGCAAGCGTGTCAATATTTTGTACAATCTCGAACATGTACCGCATCACATAATAGCCACAGCTTCGTGAATCAGGCTGCTGAGGACACTGTCATCACACCATCCATGGATTACCAACTTTAGATAGATAAAAAAATTAAACGTTTAACTTTAATACAAAAATGCATAAATTAAATGATTACTTAAACGTATGTAATGGAAGTCCAAGATGGAGAATGGTTTCTTCGCATCACCCAAACCAAGCTTATGACCCCTGCATAAATACAGCATTTTAAAATGAAGCCATTTATGTCAATAATCTAGGACAAGCTTAAAATAAATACAAAATGCATTAAAATTTTGAATACTCACTCCTTCAAATATTTCTCTACAACGATCTCTCGAAGGTCATCAGGGCCCGCCAATGGGTCTAGTATCAACAACAATGAGGTGTCGATACACAACACCATCAACATCCAATGATTGCTGCAACAAATAAAAACAAAGAATGTTTTGTAGAACAATATTTTTAATTATCACAATTAGGAAGCGAAAAAATTCCAGTTATTGTGTACTTACATCTAATGATATGGGATCAGCAAATATTTGCTTCTTCTTCGCACCGCAGCACAAAATCCCTGCCTCACGTGCTGTGCACATCCTTGGGCATCCAATGCGGCCTGACTTGCTGACATCAATTATGGGCACAAGAAAGAGATGGAAGATAATCTCTTATTCGATATCAGTCTAGTAGTCAAACACCTAAACAACATTTTTTCATAAGATATGTTAAATAGCTTTAAAAATGAAAGATAATTTAATAATTTAAAAGATACCTACACACAATAGGCCTGAATCACAGAGATGTTAAGCAGGTCTCCCATCAAAAATTCTCTAAGATCGCTCACGGTAATCATCAGATCTCTGGGATCGGGGGAGTGAAAAACATGCTTAGACACTTTCATGTTGAAATTGGTGACAGACTGCGGCTTCGTCATGAAAAGTCATACAACATTTTTTGATGGGAGGTCAACATCTTCAGATACTTGGGTGTCAGAATGGGGGATCTCCTAGGAGTCATATCGAAAGGTTTGACCACTTCCTTTCTCACACTCTGACTCTCCTCATTTGATTTCACAACTTCCTTCCCCTTATCCACTTTCCTCTTCTTAACCGGTCTTAATTCCTTATCAATCTAATAGTATACAAAATTTAAATAATAAACATATTAGTCAACAGTCAAGTTAAAAACTAAATAGTAAGCATGTTATTAAATAGTTTACCTTGTCACTACTGACATCAATGAGAGAATATGGCCATGGAACAACTGAAGATTTTGCTTGACCTATTTTACTCCACTGATTCCACTCCAACGGAAGGGAGAGTCCTCATGACCTTTCACAATATCGTCTACCATCACACGAGCGTGGAGAGGTGGGATGGGCTTGAAATGTACTACAGTGTTCGGTCCGGTCTGTAAAACCCGACCGAATGCAACATGAACAGTCCACAATCCACACTTGAAACAAATGACATGATTTAGCCACCTACATCAACTCACAACAGTAAGCAAGCTAATAAAATTATATTGTTTTAAAAGTAATGTTAAAATAACTAAGGAGGAAAAAAGAACAAACCGAAAGGTTTTGATAAGGAAATGTGTCTCTGGTAGGAGAAGAAGGTGCAGGATGATCGACCATCGGAGTATCCGCCGTCGTGGTAGGAGCAGACGTCGGTGTAGGATCATCGACAGTATCCGCCGTCGTGGTAGGAGCAGACGTCGGTCTAGCAGTAGGTGCCGGTATAGGAGACACGTCCACTATCGATGTATCCGCCATCGCGGTAGGAGTAGACACCGGTGTAGGAGTAGGTGTCGGTGTAGGAGCATGCACCTGGCCCAATACTAAAGCCTCAAGTCTTCGCAGGCGCTCCTCGTAGGCTTGACGCTCCTCAGCGTGGCGTCTTTCCTACTCAGCGTGACGTCTCTCCGACTCCTCCAACCGGTCATGCACCCGATCATCCACCATTCTCTCTATCATTTCAGCATGTGGTACTCTCGATCGAGACGTAGGAAACACGTTTTTGTCGAACTCCCCTCCAAGCCCCCGCACTCGCACTGGATGATCCTTTTGCCCAAGGGCCTTATTCAGTGGATCATCCTGAGACGGAGGGGCCGGAACCATCTCCCATCGCTCAGTCGAGCCAGACTATTTTAAATTAACAAAAATATTAGAAATGAACTTACTAATTAGAAAACAACAACTTTTAAATATATATACTTACAATCTTGGACGCCAACTCAGCAGTCTCGCTCTGCGGGAACACATATACTCCCTCGTCATTTTTCTTCATGTGACCCAGCATAAATGTTTGCACTCTACTTGCATCATCAACATCATCAATAACTGACTGAGTGCCGTCTTCATTAGTTTTCGTCAGTAAGCCCTCGCTCTTCCACTTCTCCAACCGCCCCGTATCCAGCTCGCCCCATGAAGTGCTTGTAGATATTCTTCGCCCGGTTACGTCTCGCTGTTCTTGTTTCATCTTTACAAAATTTGTATATTTGTAAGTTATACATAATAATAAAAATATATGTTAAATTTTATTCCTAAATAATTAAGAAAGAATAATTGTAAAAGTACCTTAAAACTCTTCAGTCTGGCGATAGTCGTAGAATATCTTCCACTCCTCCTCCGTGATCATACCGTCATACACTACCCACGGCGGTGACCTCTTGGAGCCCGGTTTGTTAATCCAGCCGTCTACCAACCGATGCTTGAACTGTCGCAGTGATGTCGCTAGAAGTGATTCAATCTTCGTCCGAAGCTCATCCGCGACTTTGTACTTCTTCTGCACCATCTGCCAGATGATGTCTTTGTCTGCCTTTTCTTGATCTTCCAATCCTTATTAAGTGAGCAATGGGATTTTACCATCAATCCCAAGTAGGAAGCAAACTGCTGCTTCGACCCACCACGATGTCGGAGGTACTTGTCCCAGATCAAATCGATAGGAGAATTTTTCTTCTCCTTCAACCCACGGGTCGGTCCACGTCCCTCCGAGGGTTCTGCGAAGTAGATGCGACTGGTGGTTCTTCAGTAGGGACGTCATCGTCAATATCATCCAACCCCAACAGTAAGTCCTCTTCGACTCTATCGTCAGGATCCATAATCTGAAAAATAATCAACAATTAACAAGGTTAATACGAACATCTACTGAATCAAATATTGAAACATGACAAAAATGAAATAATATAATATTGTCAACCAAACTTACAAAATAACATTTCATCGTTCAATCCACACTATGCAAATACATATTCTAATGATTGTAGAATACAAGTAGAATTTAGTATAACGTCTATTTGTGACAATATTATAATATATTATATGTACATATATATATACATTTATATTAGTATTTGTTTCTAAAATTATAATCAGAAATGCAAGTGATTTACCGTGGGTTCTGATCAGGCAAACCGGTGGCAGAGGTTGACAGCAGCAGATAGTGCAACAAGTAGACAATCCGACTGTGTGTAGTGAATACAATGAAATTAGAGTACAAGGTTTAATTTGAAAAATATATGATATATTGAACAAATTAACAAACAGATATATTTTGAATAAACCATAACATTTTAAAAAACTAACCTAATGATGAATAAGGATGATCAAGTCACAAATGGGAAGGAAGAGGGATTGTTCAACCGTAGAAACACCTATTCAATAAAATTAAAATAAGGTTAAATTCTGGAAAAAAATTGGCATGACCTTTGCGTATTTTTATATACTCCACATTTTTTTAAGGCAGAAAACAAACATAGTAGCACAACAGAAAGACTACTACGAAAACCATTTCATTTTCCCCTGCATAAACAAACGACACTTATATCCTCTCTCTCAAAAATCTGTTCGCAACAATTGATTATATTGCAGTAGTAAATATAATTAATTTTATACTAATGTTTTAACAGAACTACTTCAACAGTGATAGAATAAAAATCTGTATTGCATGAGTAGAGATTATAACATGAAATCTGATCCGATTCTTGTGGAAATATTTGATGATATTCGACGAATAATTAGAAGCCAGCCAGCTAGTCTACATAAAAGACTGAAATCATTATCCACGTGAACTAAACTTTGTAACCAGTTCGATGTACAAAACAATTAACACATCAGTCCACCATAGCTATCATCAGACACCATTGGAAATCCCACGCATTCAACCGGAGAGAATTCGATATTCAAAACCATTGCATATATATATATATACACATCATACATTAAAAATACGAAGATAGTAGCTAGTTAGGGTTACCTTGGGGCGTGGTGCGCTGATGAGTCGAGACGGTACTGTCTTCAAGCGAGGGGGCCGGTGGTGAGGCGGCCGAGAATGGCGACGCGGGCAGAGGACCAGAGGAGGACGGCACAACACAGTCGACGGTGGAGGAGGACGGGCACAAGCTCGACGGCGCCGAAGGAGGAGGAGGACGGGCACAAGCTCGACGGCGACAGGGAGACGGGGTGGTGGATAAATCGTCGAGAAATCGCCAGGGGAAACAGAGAGCGGGGGGGAGGAAGAAGAAAGAAAGGTCGGGTGTTTATTAAACGACTTTTAAACGATGGTTAATCAAGAAACCGTCGTTAAAGACCTATGTGACTGGACCAATAAACGACGGTTTGGTAAAAACCGTGGTTTATAATTCTTTCGGTAAATATTTAAACGACGGTTGCAAACGAACCGTGGTTTATAAACACTTTAAACGACGGTTAGTGCTGAACCGTCGTTTTATCATCAAGGCGGACGAACTATATATGACGGTTATATGGAGAACCGTCGTTTATGTAATGAGGCATGCACTATATATGACGGTTTGCTTATAACCGTGGTTTTAAAGTGCGTCATTTAAAATCTTTTTTCTACTAGTGCATAAACATCAGCCCAATTTAATCCTTTTCGGATTCAGCCCATGACTAGCCAAACCGGGCTAGGACAGGTGGCCCTAGACAACCCTTAGGATGACCTGTTGGTGGACCTTTGAGGCCCACTCTAGAAAAGCTTTTAGGATCAAGGGCTTGTCTCACTCAAACGGGCCGTAGAGTCCGGCGGTGGGAACAACCCTTTCTATTATAAGACTTTCCAAAACCATCCCTTTATTAAGATAAATTGTACATCCAGTTGGATCCAAAAAAAATGAGTACATGAGTCATCAAATTCAAATTCTCCTTTAAATTAAGGATCCGGCCCATCTCTTTAAAGTTTTCTATCCAATGGAAATTCAAATTGTCTCTCTAATGTTTCTTATTATCAATCTTCTTTTTCCACTTTAACTTTGATTATCTTTTCCAAACCTGTGGCCCAAAACTCCAAAATTGGCCCAATCACCCATTCAACCCGGCCTAAGTCCAACCTTGGCCTAACCCTCTCGGCCCAAACATCTCGGCCCAAGTCTACGCCTGGCCAATTGCCTTGACCCGGCCCATTAAGTCCAATCCAAACTTGAAGCCAAAACCATCTCGGCCCGAACCCAAACCCATGGCCCAAATCTCGAAATCATTGCCCGAAACTCAAAACCCACGACCCAATTACATATTTGACCCGGCCCAAACCATCTCGGCCCAAATCATCTCAGCCCAAGTCCAAACCTTGGTCCAAAGCCCATAATCCAAGCCCAAAATCCAACGACCCATAATCTAAGCCCAAAAGCCCAGCCCAGTATCCAAACCTAAAAGCCCACGACCCATAATCTAAGCCCAAAAGCCCAACCCAGTATCTAAACTAAAAGCCCACGGTCCACAGTCCAATCCAAGACCCAAGTCCAAAGCCCGCGGCCCATGATCCAAAATATGACCCAAGTCCACAAATCAACCTTTTAGCCCAACACTTCAGGTCCAATCCAAATCAAATCCTCACTCCATCCAAAAAAAAAAATCACCCATGAAAATATCCAACTTCAATCCCATCCAAGTTCACAAAAAATAACTCAAGTCCACAGAAAATAATCCAAGTTCCAGGCCTTGACCCAAACTTTAACCTGAAACTGACTTTGACTTCTTGACCACTTGAACCATGACTTCGACTTTTGACCACCTTGACCAAAGCATTGACCTTGAACCAAGTTTTCAACCCGGCCCAAGTTCAATTCATGAGTGGCCTAAACTCGATTCAATCCAATTCCATTCAGTCCAAACCATCTCATCTTTCAATTCAATCCGATTCAATTCAACCAATTCAATCCAGCTCAAACCCGACTTGTAAATTCGTTTTAAAAATCAAAAAACCCAAAAAGAATTTCAAACCATCATTTTATTCAAGGTTCATCAAGTTTTCAAAGAAAAATTTGGTGAAATTTTAAAGGAAAAACTCTTCTCACATCACAGAAAACTCTTCTCAAATGCAGAAAGTTCTTCTCACATATAGAGAAAGTTTTCTCCAAAAACATTTCTCAAAATCAGCGTTTCTAATCGAGGATTCTGAACAACTTTCAAAAGTTTTCCAACTCAGTTTTAAACTCAAAACTAAACCGTTTTCAGGGAGCAAGAAATGTCTAACCTCTTCAAAACATTTCATCCATGGTTAGATCATCGCTTGTCTCCCTTCCCAAATAAAAATCCGTGGCGGGCGCTGGGGTCATAACCTCCCTTGTCGTAGTCTGGATCTCTTTAGGCGGGGCATTAGGGTGACAAACCTCCCCTAATTGCAGCCTAGTTTTTTACAAGGCGGGGTGCTAGGGAAGTAACGACCTTCCTAGTTGCAGCCGGGATTTTAGAATCGTCTATGTAACACCCCTATACGCACATGTTGAACTAGTTGAAATCGCAGCGGAATACAACAACTAAACAGTAACTAACGCTTCGGTGCTACAACGCCGTAAACCACCCACGTGGTTACAAGGCAGAATAAATACAATTGTACCGGTCTGATGATCAGACTCCCGAGCATGAGACTAAACCATAAATACATTATATACAATACCGAGTGTTTACATAACCTTAACTGTATAACATCGCTGTAAACTGCCACAACCAAACGTATATAACGCCACAGGAGCACAGGCGCATCCCGGGCCAACATCCAAAGTATACAAAAGTAATCACATCCTAGGATCTAAAGCCCTCCGCTTCTTCGATCCTCATCCTGCAGTAAAAGAAATATGGATCCCCCGAGGGGGTCAGCAACCCTTGGCTGGTATGGCTAACGCGCAGCCCATCGGCTACCGGGATACGCGCAGCTACTTGTCATTATAACATGGCATTCAATTTATACATAGCATAACATAACATGGAGCATAGCATCAATAGTGCATAGCTCAACAACACATACACAGTGGATTTTCACTCCACGATAACAAACCACAAGGGTCAAATAACATAAGAGCCTAGAGAGTGATTCACTCTCATGTCAAGCTCGTTAAAACACACTCATTACCGTTCTGTTAGGCGAACGAGTAACTTAAGTCACAGATGGTTCGGATTTAGTGACCCGAACACACCACACAAACACAGGTTCCCACTAAACCGATCATAAGTCAGAATAGGTAAGCTTTGGAAGAAGCTAGCGGGAGATCGAACGCCAATTAAGGAGAACAATCTTAACAACATAAGAGTCGAATCTGATTCAGATATCTACTCTTAACTTACATGCATGACGGATAACCGGATTCCTCACTTCCCAGTTAACACTTGTTAGAAGTTCATAGTGGAACTTAACAACCAACACACAACAGGTGGTAAGTCAGTTAGACACACACAAGGGAAATGAGTCACAACAACACATCATAAATAAATGAACAACTGTAAACTCATTACATGTTTAAATCTTATAACGTTGTAAACACACAGAAAAACATACAACACACAACCGGTGTAAACCGCTAGACAACAGACTGCAAGAAAACCATACCTTGGTCCTTGCCTCGTTTGGTTTCCTCCGTAGGTCACTCCTATACATAATTCAAGAACGTCGGTTAATTAACTTACTTAACCTCCAAATTTACTAAGTGTTTAACATAATTGTATGACATGTTTTAATGTCTATCTTACCCTAGGTTACCTTCATTATACACCCTAGGGTTAACTACATAAGTCACATTCTTTTTTTTTTACAAGTTTGGTCCGACCGATTGCCGACCGGACTTACCTAAGTCCGGCCATTCCAGTACCTTTTTACCGTTGAAAAATTCACTCCGACGGACTTACATGTCCGGTCCTATGTCCGGTCGATTCCAGAGACTTATAACCCGTACAAAATTTATGCCGACGGACTTGCCAAGTCCGGTCCCATGTCCGGTCCATTCCAGAAACATTTTCCCTCTCACAAAACAAGCCCGACCGGACTTGTAGGTCCGGTTCCCCAAGTCCGGTCGATTCCAGAAATATTTCTCGGTAGTGTAACAGGGCCCGACCGGGCTTGCAGTCCGGTCGCAAGTCCGGTCTGCCCCAAATCCTTACTTTTCCTTTTCACATTCAACTCCAAACTTACCCCATATAACCTAGTACCCCTAACCTCATTTGGGCACTTTAAACACACCTTAGGACCCCTTAAACACTCACACAAAACTTTTTTCTAATTCCTTAAACCTTTACTTATCTCCTTGTAAATTCCTAACACTTACAACATTTTACACTAGGTTTCTAAATGGTGTTTCTCACCTATGATAACTACTATCCCAAAATGTTTTCTCCTTATCTTAACATCATCTCTCACAACTACTCCTCATATCCTTACTTCAAATCCTTTTTCAAGTTCATACCTTCTCCTTAAATTTACCAAAGTTTGCTAAGTCTTTACCTAAGTCCCAAAGTGGCTTTGGTACATACTAAAATCTCAAGCTCATGCCTAAGTCCTTGTTACATCCTAAATCACCTTAATGCATGTTTCCTACACAAGAACAACACTAACCATTTTAAATACTCCTTAACTTATCAAACACATTTAACACTTAGAACTTCACATTTGTTTACCTAAATTTCGACATAGGTTCTCCTAGAACATTACTAAACCAAAACACATTGTTTTTACCACAAAAACAACCAAGAACACTAAAAATCCATCAAGTACTTATTATACACAAACTTCACTTACAAGCACTACATCACAATATAGTGCACAATTTAAATTGCATGGCACTTAGGCCCTTAAATGACATGGCTCTTAGGCCCTTAAAATGCACAAATCATAAACACTGAATTTCCACAAATATTTGCCTTTAACCTGCAAATACACTCAACAACACATATGCCTTTTACTAAGCTCTTGGGAACACTTTACTAAGTCATTCACCATTGGCTCTTTAGGTAGTTTTAATAAGCATTATAAGCTCATTTCTCCTAAGGCATAAAACAACATTAGGTTAGTAGATTTACCTCTTTTGCAAAATAACTTTTTCTTGTTTCCTTTAGAAAACCGATAGAGTACTTGATTCTTTGACAAGTTCTAAACAATATACAAACATTATAATGAGTATTCAAGCTATAAGCTCCATCTCATTGTAAACCCTAGTTTTACATTGTTTCAAAAACATTAATGTAGTTGTTTTACCTTGCTCTTGAAGAGAGTTGAATATCTAGCAAGAGAGGACTCCACCTAGTCCATGAAGAGTTGGAATGAAGCTAGAAACAAAGTCACATAAAAAGCTCCTTCAATACATATTTTCGGACATGACAAAAACAGGAGGAGGAACTTGATTTTTGTTTGAGATTCCTTACCTAGAAGTCAAGGAGAGTAACAATATGTAAAAATACAAGCTCAAGCTCCTTCAATGGAGAAACTCCATGGCACCGAATGGTTGTCTTGGACTTTTGAAAAGATAGGAATGAAGAGCTTGATGAGAGGAAGAAGATGGTGGGTGTGTTTTTTGATTTGGACAGTGAGCAAGGTTTACAAGAGGTTGAAGCTTGTGTTTAATGGTGATAGTGGTTCTATCGTGAGAGAACAAAGAAGGAAGGAAGAAGAGAGGTGGGAAACCGTGTGAGCAAGGAAAGGAAATGAGAGAATGAAGATTGGTTTTACTTTAGAAGATTATTGTAGTTTAAAAGCAAATAGTACTTTCTTAGTCATCATTATTTACTTAACAAATTAACAGAGGGTGGTGAGTCACCAAGCCTTAGAAAACCGGCCCCCTAATTATAATGAGGGTAATATAGTCTTGTTTGTCAATTTAATTACTTATACAAACATATGTTACAAAATAGCTTATAAAAGTTACTATTCATAAAACAAGGCACATAGAAGTGAAAATTTTGATTTTCCCACCATATAAGGACAACCCAAATGTGATTATATAGAGTACACATATTAATTTAAGAGTAATGATGGACATCTAGCCATTCAACTCATTACAAGACAATTTTTCAAAAATGTGCTTTAAGACTCCTTAAAGCACATTTTTGTGTTTAAACTTGTTTTCAAGCTTGGTTTTTTTGGTAATTGATGTAATTTCATTAGTGTATAAATGAGGTCTTGGTAAGTTCATTAGGTCTTAACCAAGTTTATCCAAGCTTAGAGCACATTTTGGCTCTTATGACTTGAAGCACATTTTGTGTTTCCTTTGGTTTTTTAAATTTGTTTACTAATGTTTCTAAGACTCTTTTTAGTCTTAATACACCATATTTAAGTGTTTAAACAATATATTAAGGTTTGGGGTATTTCACTATTGATGCTTTGGGGATTGGAAAACGTGTTTAGATGGTGATTTCGGGGGATTTTCGGTATGATTTGGGTGGCCGGGTGTTGGAAAACGTGAGAGAGAGTGAGGAGGCTGTGTTTTCTGACTCGCTAGGGTTCTTGAGCATATGAGGTTCTGATTTTATCCAAAAACCTATCCCCTTATATAGACTTTCTTAAAGATAAAGAGAATCTAGTAAAAGTAAGATTTTTTGGTATTTTAATTAAAAGATTTACCAAAGGAATTTTGCTGTGAAATTTTAACCACATGTCAAGGATGGATATTACGAATTTTCTGAGGTGGAAACGAATTTTTTAAATGTTGGAATATTTTTAAATCGAATTTCTTGTCAGATTCAGTCAGAAATTGCTAGAAAATTATTGGTAACTCGAAAAATCAAAATTCCAACGCCATTATGCTTAAAATGTCATCCTCTATCATGGGTTAAAATATCAAAGCGTTTCAAGCTGATTTGGGCATCCTTTGGAGGAGAGAGAAAGCTTACAAGAGGTCTTAGGAGCCTTTAAAGATTACCAAAACGCCCCTGAAAGTGACGAAGCTGCTCCCCATGCCATGGAACGTGCCGATTGGGCCGGGATCCCTCACCGCTTGATTAAAATGCCTCTCACAACACCAGTACCTCGTAGACCCTAACCAGGGGGTCAAAATTTTGGGTATAACATGTGGGTTATAGCGTCTCCCGTTCTTGGGTAGACTGTTTATACTCCTCCTAGTGTTTTAGACTAGGCTTAAGATCCTGTCCAACGATGGATTATACTTTATGGTAATCTTGTGACTGCTCTTGGGAACTCTGTCCCGTTTGTTGAGCATTGTGGTGTTCACGTTAGGCTTTTGCCTTACTGTGTTCAGGCTGGGTATCCCTTCCAGCTGTCATGTGTTGGTTTGACATCTTGAGACATATCCAATGTCTATTCTTATTAGTCTGCGCTCCTTGCGCTTCCTAATTCTCATTCCTCATCTTCAGATGGATTCTCTGAGTTCCTTTGTACTTAATCGTCTGAGGTGTCCAGCTGTTCAGGTTTGAACTTACTGATGGTCCGTAGAACAGAGTTGGCTACTTCCCGTGTTTCGTGCAATACATGTATACATACGTGGGGTACCATGTTGATACGTTACCACTTACCTAACTATGTGTCAGGCCCGCAAACTCCTTCAGAGTGCGGTTGTCCCACATCCCGCAATTAGGTACACTCGTAGTGTTCGTCACATGCCTAGGTGAAGTATTCTATTGTCAACTACTCTTGTATCATTTTATGATACTTACCGTAATCATGTTGGTTTGGTTTTATAATCCAAGGTTTAAAAGAAAGGTTTATGGTTTTGAAAGGAAAATTGGGTTTTGAAATCTTGGTACAGTGTTAAAGAAGTTCTTCATGGCATAGCCATGTTCGAAATCTTGACCAACTCTAGCTTCTCGCTGACTGGTATGTTCTTAACACAATGGTCAGGCCGTCAGACCTTTTCAAGGTTCGATTCCTCTAGCTTTCAAGATTTGTGATCCTATAGTTGCTTCATTGCTGTCACGGTACATTACTATGTACCTGTGGTATGTTAAAAGTCCTCCTGAATGTTCCCGTTGTTACTGCACTTGCCGTGGCAAGTGCGTGGTACTGGTGGTTTTTGGGTAAGCCGATACCAGTCACGGTATTGTTTCCACTGGTACTGGATAGTCTTGTTGGCTCTTCCTTAGATCATATTGATCTATGTTTGGGGTACTCGATCCTTTTGAGTAGCTTCTCATTGTTCTTGACATGGTTGTCTTGGTCGGGGTACTTCTCCAATCCTTAGAGATCCCCATTTATTTCGTTTATGTTTTTCCTTGTTGCTCGTTCCCACTGGTTTACCGTGGTGTTTGAGCCTTAGCTTGTCTAGGCACTACTCTTGTAGTCCTACCGGTTCATATCCCATGGATATCCTTGCAGCTGTGTAGGCTATGGCAGCCAGGTTTTGTAACCTTTTGGCATTATAGTTTTGGAGTCAACCGCTCCCGACTATGTCCTTAGTCAGCTAGCATACCGTTGGTGGTATTATTTAGTCATTACTCCCGTAGACTTGTGTCTCGGGTTTTGTTATTGTTCTTCCTTCCGCGCCGTTGCACGCTTAGTGCTCCTTTTCCTGTTGCTGATAGATTAGCCAGGCTTCGCGACTGCTAGGCATGTCGCCCCATGCTGTTGTAAGTTGTAGCCTCCTTATGGTTGGAGTGCTCATTCTACCGCCATCAAGTGCGGGTATTGTTGTTCAACCGGGATCCATTTCCGGATCTTCCAATTCTTGGAATCTACTGTGTGTCGAGTTCTTCCTCTTATAGGATTATCTCACTACTGCCAGATCGGGTTTTCCCGAGTATGAGAGGTCTTTCCTTCTCCCTGGCGTACTTTCCCAAGTTATACAATAGGGTTAGTGGAGGGCGGGTCTGGTATTGTAGGTATCCGGGACTCACCGGTAGTTCCTAACTAGCATATCTCTAATGCTAACACTCAGCCCTTAGCCCTAAGCTTCTAATTCCTAACTCGGTATTCCTAAACTCGGTATTTCCAGTCATCAAAGCGATACTTCGCTCTGATACCACTTTTTGTAACACCCCTACTGCTAATACTGTCATTACCGTCCAATCTCCTTATACAATCAGACTCACGCAGCGGATACTTAAGTACATACAGAGGGTGATACAATGCCGTTAGTCACCCACGTGACTAACAAGGCTACTACTTCTACAGATACAGCATCGGTCTGATGGACCGGAATCCCGAGTACTACACTTCCACGATACATACTCCGTTCATCAAACAAATACTACAAGGTTCCATTCGATACTTTACTCCTTCATTAATCATACAATACAAAATACATAACCGAGTTTACTAGGTTCCCAATACAATTACAATGCTTCTTCCAAGTTCATACATACTCACTAAGAGGCTACTTACTACCCATTCCTCACACGCTACTTACTTCTAAATACAAGGGTGTGCTAGTTAGTACACCTCTACATTCTACTACTACTATCCAATGTGGTCGCCGGTCTCGTGCCTTGACCACATTCGCTTCGGGTACCTGCACACTAAAAAATGTCCCCCGAAGGGGTCAGCTTTCGCCGAGCATGATAACCGCATACCCCGCGTACTAGTGAGGGTACGCCGACCACTTGGTCGAATACATGCGGTTGATTTCATTCAACATACATGCATACATGCTCTTATACACAATGCAACAATACTTACGCAAGGCATACATACATACACTACATTACATACAAGGAATACAATAAACCATCCAATACATACTTACCTTCTTCCGAAATACACATACTCATTACATACACAATATACAATTCTTGTTAGCTTCATTGGTCCACCCGGGTTAATCGGGTGGAGATTACTCTTTTACTCGTTACTTCATACACATACATACTCATACTCATACTTACTTACGGATCCATACTTACTTACTCTTACTCTTACTCATGTTAAGTCGTCGGGACCTCCGGCCCGGGACTACTCTGTCCCACCACCGAGATTTACTTGACTCACCAATCCGGGATGCTACCCATTTAAGGGATTTGGGCCGCGACCAGTTTAAGAGTCAGGAATTGCAGCCAACCTCTTGACTCCGCATCCTCACGCGTGGCCGAAGCTATATCGGACTTGTACTCATTCCAATTTACTCCTTAAGTTAGGAGTTAGATAGTTAGGAATTAGCACAAGTCAACATCCAAGCCACAATAATACAATACACATATAAACATACATACGAGGTACAATACATTACACAAGTACAATACGAGGTTCGAATACCATTCATCATCATTCATATATTTCATGAATTATACAAACTAGTGCTCAAGACAATAAATATCAAGCACAACATAAGTCAAGCACAGGTAAGTGCAATATAGTCCGATTCATGCATTTATCTTATTTAGGTGGTCAAATAAGCACACAAATCGGGGTAACCAGATTAGGATACAGGGCATGAAGAAATCATACCTTTCACCGTTGACTTTGGACTCACCGACTCCCTTCGGTGTTCAACTATTGAATCCTATCACATACATACAGTTGGAGGGTTAATTATCCATAATTAACCTTACTGATTACTTTCCTAAAGTTTCCTAGTTTATACTTACTAATTCTTCATTGTTCAAATACCTTTACTTATGTTACTTACTTAAAATTATTCCCTAAGCTTGTTTATAGTCTTAATGACCTTTAAACATCATTAATTATGTCTTAATCATCTTATATTATCATTACCCATCCTTACCCATCCTTACCCATCCTTAGTTTTGCTTTAAAATACATTCTGGATAGATTTTGGGCTGGTCCTGGTTTGTGTCCTGGTTTTAAACCTGGACCAACTCACTGGAAAAACTCTCGGGTGAAAATAAGGCTTGGTCCGGGTTTACACTCTGGTTTACAACCCGGACCATATGTTCTGAAATGCTACGGGTAAGTTTTTGACATCGTCCGGGTTTGTGTGCTACTTTGCAACCCGGACAAATTTGTTTTAGTAACTTACGGTGTATTTTTGGGGTGGTCCTGGTTTGCGTACTGGTTTGAAACCAGACCATTCCAGCGAGAAGGCATTCTGCCAAGTTTAAGAGATTGTCCTGGTTTGCGTACTGGTTTGAAACCAGGACAAATCCAGCCTGTTGCAAATTTACAGTTTTTAAGCTTTGTTTCAACTTCAATCTTTTGCCAATCTCTTCCCCATTATTCCTACATATAATCTAGCATGTTTTAGCACCTAATTAAGCTCCTAAACATGCTCAAATCCCTTACCAACTCATTACTCCTTTCCATACTAATTCACACACCAATTCTCCACATTTTCATTCCAGCACTTACATTACTTCACAAGTGGTTTTGCTACAGATTTGGGTTCTTATTTCCTCCATGTCTAGTTCCCTTCTCTAATGCTAAATTACCATCCCAATTCATCTCCAAACACCACCATATCTATACCCAAGTCCAATACTCATTTTACTAACCCTTGTACTTTAATTCCTCCTAACTCCTCCAATGCAATCCACTACCTCTTGCTACAGATCCTTACATGTTTCCTCCTCATTCTCCACTTGCCAATCCATCCTCCCCAAACAAAATCTGTTACAACATTCATTTTCTACCTAGTTTCTAATTCACTAAGTGTTCTATTCCTATGTAAATTTTGCCATAGTCTCCCATATTTTTACCCTCTCACCACATTATTTTCTCACACATTACCATCATCTCACCAGTTTTCAATAGTCATCAATATACAATTCCCATACACCAATACTAGCCAAAAAAATGCTCTTAAAATTCCTGCACAACATCTCATTCCCAAACTAGTTTGTAACAGTTTTTAAAATGTCTTTTAAGGGTTTAAAATCTTGTTTCTTCCTACACATTACACTATCAATGCATTACTACCTTACAATACATATTTTAATTCCTCAAACTCTGTTACACATTCATTTACAAAGCTACACAAAGGCAAGTACATTTACCTTGTTATTTCACCAGCTTCTCCTTTCCTTCTCCTCCTTCTTTCCTTCTTCTTTCTCACCGGTTTGTAGACCAATTCTAACACTACAACCCATTGATATACACATTTCAATACACCATTCTAATACACAATTTAACCCTAACCATTATGTAAGTTCTAATATAGGTTTTAGGGTTTAGAAATTATTTTACCTTCCAGGAGTACAAGAGCTGTTTGGGATAGCTCAAGAACAAGGTTTCCTCTCTTCCAACAAAGCCAAAATTGGCTAGAATACAAGGGAACCAAACAAGGGTTTAGTTCAAATTCGTTTTGCCTCTAAGGCTAGAAAAACATTGGAGTTTTAAAGAGATTTTTACCTCAAAAGAACAAGGAGAACAAGGTGGCTCTAATGGTGGTCTTGAAGCTCCAAATGGGGTATACCCATAAAAACGAAAGTTGTTTTTTTGGATTTTGGAAAGATAGGAATGTAGCTCTTGATGAGAGGATTCCAATGGTATACTTTTTATAATTTTTGGAAGAGGTTTGAGGGAGTTACAAAGGAGAGAAGTTGAGTTTTGTGTGGTTTCTCTCAAATCACCATGGGAATCGCATGGGGAAGAAGAAAGGAGAAAAGAGAGAGTGAGGGGGTGCTGGTTCACGTGAGAGAGAATAGAGAATGGGGATAGGAGAGAGAGAAATGTGAGAGTGTGAGAGTAAATATGTTACTTTTTGCTTTTTAATGTTTTTGTCTCTTGTGAATAAAAAGAGAATAGAGATTGTGTGTGAGGGAGAGGTAAAATCGGACACACACAGAGCATGGGGGTTTTAGAATTTTATTTACAGTATTGGACACATAAGTTTGTGTTATTTATGTTTCTACCCCACAACTTCCCGTTTTTGACAGTTTTTACTAACCTCTCGTTTTATTGATTTTATCGGTTCTAAAGCTTCACTAATATTTATTAATGATTATTTAGTTGACCAAAATTGTTACGAGTCTATTTGACCCGCTTAAAGACACGTTTTCCCGGTTACCTCGAAAAACGTGCTTTAAGGTTCGTTAGTGCTTTTAATCCATTTTAAGGATCCGTTTTCTTCGGGATTTGTTCCCTCATATTTATTTAGACTTAATTAAGCCTTTAGAATCCTTATAATACGCTAACCAAGGTCTCATACCTCCTATGGTTATTTAACGCTTATTTAGCGTTTTTCGCTTTTAAGCATTTCTTCATTTCTTTTGGATTTATTTTTCCTTACCAATATTACTTAGGCGTCATTAGGCCTTTAATTACGTATTAGATTAATCTTAATCCCTATATTTAAGTTCGGGGTATTTCAATCTACCCCCCTTAAGAACTTTGTCCTCAAAGTTGTTCGCGGTTATGGGATTTCTATACTTATTCATTAATACTTGCCTAATACCGAAGCCATACATTCCTCCTCCTTACAATTCCCAGATTCGTTACTCAAGGTTTCTCCTTTCCATACCATACCTATGTACAATACCTACTCCAACCCATATTACTACTTACCATCCGGTTCCTCATTACAACATTTATACGTACATACAGTGCAAAGCTATCCCCAAAGCAATGCAATACACATCACAATCCCGCAGGCACTCAGGTCATCTCGACACAGGACTCCTCTATGTCCCGCTGCCCTTGGAATAATACAACATGTTACCTACTGTTATTCTCCGGTATAAGCTTCTAACAATTACTTACTCTCCAGTCTAAGAGAAATACTTCACTACTACCAATTACAAATTTTCTAAAACACATAACTCCAAAGTCCAATATATATACATTACTTCTATCCTATGTGTGATTTTTGTGACCACTTAAGGGGAGCTTCAAGAATCATTCGACCCTGATGTGATCAGCATCAGTGTTGAATTATCTTTCCACCCCAATTTGTGTTCGGTTTCCCTTGATCTGATCAGGATCAAGTTCGACTTCCCACATCAGTTTCAAACAAACAGATAATTTAGTTGTTTTCATTTTCTATCTTTTTACCCTTCTAGTCGTGATTATGAATTCATACATCTCCAAAGGATGGAATCAGTCCATCACTCATCCTCACTCTACTTCCCAAATGTTTTACTCCGTGGTTCAGTACCTAAGTGCTCATTTCATCGACTACCATTACTTCCATTCACTACTCTTCTTCATCTCAACTATTCTAACTAAGAAATACAGTATTTATGAAATTCAGTTGTTCTCGTTTCACTTCAAATGACGTGCTTACGAATACACTACTTATGG
Source organism: Limonium bicolor (assembly GCA_023374045.1). Lineage (NCBI taxonomy): Eukaryota > Viridiplantae > Streptophyta > Magnoliopsida > Caryophyllales > Plumbaginaceae > Limonium > Limonium bicolor. The sequence continues at coordinate 200,363,096 of CM041781.1, read as the reverse complement.
CTACATTTCTCTACTACTCTTAATCCATTCGTACTACTTCTTTAAGGGTTACAATACTTGTGGAGCTCCGTCCACTACTCATTACTCTTCTTTACCAATACTCTTACACTGGTGTTACAAGATGGGTACATTCATCCTATGGTATTTACATATCTAATGCTTAGTTACCACAATTTCTCTATGGATGAATACGTATATTTATATAACGTAAGTACTACTCATCGAATCAGTTCTCATTTGTGCTATGCACATTACAGTTTTATGTGTTTTATTTATAAAACTTACATTAAGCGGTTTTCGCTCTACCCCCCTTAAAAGGGATTACGCCCATGTAATCTCCCATATGTTAATATTAAACATTGGTTATTTAATCCGGGCAATCTGAAGCGTTTAGCTTCACTACGGTATACTATATAATATGGTCTGGTCAAAGGGTCTTAACCATACCAATGGTTTAGTCTTTCCACCAAGAATTCCTATATGAGTTTATTTAACTCATAATTAATCCGGTTCTAGCCTAACCGGCTTCAAGGCATTAATAGCCATTCTATTATACGTACTAGGTGTATTTAGTCTTTTAGCTAGGGCCCACTAGCTTCTGCTGCGCGACCCTGATAATCTTAATGCTTAATTCGCTCTTTGGTTATTCCCAATGTGCTACTTATCGCCCCTTTATTCCTTCGTTGTGGGAATAAAGGTGTACTAGCAGCGTGGTATTCTTTTACCGATGTTTGAACTCAATGAGTTTAAGCTTTAACCAGCTTCCTGGTAATCTATTATACATACTATCCATACTCTCACGATTGTTCGCTATGTTCTTCCAACTTATTGTTGGGCGAGGCTAAGCCACTATTTAGTTATAGTGCTTCCTCTGTTGTCAATAGCTTCTGGATCATACCAGTTCTTCTGGTTCAGTACAAGTGTTCCATGCGTCGGTCCTAGTGACTTTCTTACATCTCCTTTCACCTTTTAATCCAATGAAATTCACATCTTGTGATGGTTAGTGTGTTTTACACTCTTCGTGCTTCTTTGGCCTTAGGCCGCACGGTTTGTTGCTAAGCTTGCTTAACTGGCTTATGCCATGTTTGTTGGTGAAAAGAAGGGTTTACTACGGTTTACATTCTCCATATCCCTAGCCATCCCATTAGATCGTTAGCTGCACAAGTGCAATACCAAAACACTCAGTCATACAGAGTGTAGAGGCGTAAACGCTTGACAGTAAGTCACTTATGTGATAGGAAAGAATATTTCTACCTGTCATCTTATACTTATACTCCGTGTTATTATCTGCTACTTCCCCATAGCGGTCGCTTGTTGTGCACCGTATTCTTACTCATTGTACGACATTGTTCTTACTGTCTCTGTTACTGTGGTAGCTTATCTTTACTCGTTGCCATTGTTGTTGGCACCATTTCCTTATGGATGAATACCTGGGGTTTCCAATGTTCGTGTGTATGACGGTTGTCGTAGCATACCACAATATTAATGTCTTCCCAATGTGGAGATGTTCTTCCATTTTAGGTTTCATGTGTAGGTTAGCTTACCTCACATTCCATCATCATTTATGATACAATTTACCAAGTATCTTGGTTGACCAAGGATGAGATAACTCATCGGGTCATAAGCTCTCTTGAGCGTTAATCATTCGTGATGTTCAATGTGTACTCACATCGATTGTTTTTGACAATTACTGTCTTCCAGTGCTGAGCGTTGGTTATAGGCTCTAGCTGTGTAGATCTACTCGTATGTGCATCACCGGGACATCCCAAGAACTTCAGGGTTTTCTGGTCCCGTTCTCCAATTGACGAGTATTCTACCACTGACAAGTGAAGGTTCTTGTTGAGGGGTATGCTTCCACTCATAAGTCTCGTGACGAGGTTACCATGTTGGTGTTTATACAGTGGTTCACGCATGCTTAGGTGCATATGAGGTATGCTTACTTCTTCAGTCAGAATGGTTTGGAAATCTCATTTCCTTATTCCATCGCCCATTGGCAATATCTATATGCGTAGGCTTTTCTGTTATAAAGATGGAAGCCTTTCTAAGGATTCACATCTTCACCACATTGGTGGTCTTTGGCTAACGAGGGGTACCTTTCCTTGGGTTTCTTGTAGTGTCCAAGTGTGGACTAGGCCATTGCTGGCATTATTATGATTTCTATGCCTCTGTGTTATCATTGCTACAGAAGGCATGAAGGTGATTAAAAGCTTGTCAACTGCATACTAGACTGGTGCTCTAGTGACAGTGACATTGAGTTGGCCATTACTCCAAGCCACTCAAGATGTTGGGTTTGAATTCATGGTCCAGTTGTTGATTTCTTGTCGTATGAGACAACCTTTGTCCTACCGGATTACACCGGCTTGTATGCCAATGTGTTTTTCTGTGTGTTTGCCACCTTGTAAGCTAAAACATGTAATGAGTTTATAGTAATTCATTTATGTGGCGTGTTCAATTCCGATACCGTTTAACCTCGAAAGTGTTACACCTTAGCTAACCAAAACTAGGATTCACATAAGAGATCGGTATTTTAACGACCCAAAGCATGGGAACGTTCTAACCACGGCTATGCGTGAGTTAGTTGTATATTGTTTGTGCGTGTAAGTATGTTTACCACCCCTGTGTGTTTAACCTAGTTATAATGCCTTACGGTGTGTGGATGTGATAGGTTCCATAAAGGAGCTCTTAACTATATATATTATGGGGGGGTGGGGAATCTGGTCGTACCGGTCGTGCGTTGTTTGGGAGTGGGTATCCATTCTTGCATCACCTTCCTCTCTGTTATGGTTGATTTCCTTCTTGGTCTTCAATCTCCCACTAGCTTATTCCAAAGCTTACCTATTCTAACTGATGATCGGTCTAGGGGGAAATATGTGTGTGTGCGTTGTGTTCGGATCACTATATCCGATCCATCTTTAAGTTAAGTTACTCGTCCGACAAAAAGGACGGTAATGAGTGATGTAACAAGCTTATCATGAGGGTGCTATTATTCTCTAGGCTTACCAAGTTAACTAACTGTGTTGGGTCGTTTCCTAAAGTGAAATGTTCAAGTTGTGTATGTGTTGTTGATGCTATGCAATATTTCTTGCTATGCCATGTATGTTAAACTGTATTGTGAATTGTTATGTGGTGAATGTGGATCGTGGATATGAATCCCAGGTTATTATATGGGGAATTTAAGTATAACCCGACAAATGGGTAATATCGTGTGATGTGGAATTAGCTCCATTCAAGGAGAAACCCTCAAGGGGTTAAAGAACACAATGAGTGATCTAACAACTATTGATGTGTTGACTGATGTGTTAAGCCCCAATGTTGTGGGTATGTAATGTGTTGGGTGTTTATAGTTTCCATGCATGATTTTAATATAATCAACCGCATGCCTATACGACAATTAGTTGTGCGTGGCCCGGTAGCATGCGGGCTGCACGTTTACCATACCAGCATTGTGCTGAGCCCCTTGGGGGGCCACCCTTTCTCTCTCTGTCTTTTCAGGTACAAGGAGCTGGAGACCATCCGAGAGTAGGACGGGGTAGTTGTTACTACACGGGTAGTTAATGAATTGGGTATGTATTGTAGGTGTAGTAAGACCGAAACTGTTATCGGCATTAGTTTGTAAATACTCGGTACAGTTGGAGTGTATATGTATATTGGTTATTGTTAATGGAAAGGTATAGTAATGTCTAGATGCTCGGAAATCTAGTCCATCAAACCGATACAATGTTTATGTAATAGCCTTGTTAGCCACGTGGGTGGCTAACGGCGTGTAACACCATTGAGTTAAGTTTTCAGCTGCAGTTTGTTGTTAAGCGTATGGTTGTAGTTGGGGTGTTACAAAAAGTGGTATCAGAGCGAAGTATCACTCTGATGACTGAATTACCGAGCTTAGGAAGTACCGAGTTAGGATTTTAGTACTTGGGGTTAAGGGTTGAGTGATAGCGTGAGAGATACGCTAGTTAGGATTTGCCAGTGCGTACTGGAAACCTACAATCTCCTTCCCGCCCTCTACAGTCCCTGTTTTATAACTCGGGGAAAGAACGCCAGAGAGATGAAAGCCCTCTCTTACTCGGGAATACCCGATCTGGCTGTTATTAAGTATCTGTATAAGTACGGAGAACCTGTCATACGGTAGATCCCGAAAAGCGGGAATCCTGGAGACGGTTTCCGTCTAAACAATGTCAACCACATTTAATAGCGAAGAATGAAGAATCCTATGCATAGGAGAATGGAATTTCCGGCAACCTGGGTCGACATGCCGAGCAGTCGAGAATAACCAGCTTGCAACGCACCAACCGTGCAACAGGAAAGAAGTGAAGTAATGGAACCCGAGACGAGTGTCTACGGGACCACAAGTGTTAAATAATGTCACCAACGGTATACCAACCGACTAAGGAACTACAACATAGTACCCAAACAAGAGACAAGTCTCAGTAACCACGACAAATGCGTGGGACGGGCTACGAAGAAGATACAATACTAAGTAAAAAGGGGTCTCCCAGAATGGGAAACACCCTAGTTAAGGATTATTATGTGAAGACAGTGAGAAGTCACCCAGAGGATTTATTGTCAAGAATGTAAGATCAAGTAAAGGCCAACAAGGCCTTGATGACAGTGTGGGTAAGAACTATACCGCAACCGGTGTGTGTGTTGAACCGATAGCCAGTTAGCATGGCGCACTTGCCATGGCAAGTGCCGCTATAACAGGGTTGTTCGGGAAAAATTTTAACAACTATGAAGTACTTGGTAAAGTACCATGAAGTTAAGCGAGATCATCACAACCGTGGAAGGGCTTAACAGCCTAACCTCTGTAAATCGAAATACACCAGTCAGCAAAAAGCTAGACTTGGTTAAGACAAGAAGACGTTGTGAAACCACAAGAAAATTTTCTTTCAAACCTAGATTTATTCCAAACTCTTTTCTTTTCAAAACCAAATCTTCTTTCAAACCTGTACTTATTTCTAACCTTCTTTTAAACCAAAGCAGAGAACCTATACCGGCCTCAGCGCCACATGGTAGGTAGGTTACAACCAGTTCACCTTTGAACAACCGGACGGAGACAGGTTAACCCAAGGGTAACAACCCGAGGGAATGGATCAAGTTCATAATAATACAACAGTGGATAAACCTTCCCTTGATTAAGTTCGGGAAGCACATAATGCATATTATCATAGGATGATATAAGAGGAGTTGACAACAGAATACTTCACCTAGGCGTGTGACGGACACTACGAGTGTACTAACTGAAATGTGGGACGACCGCACTCCGGTAGGAGCTTGTGGGCCTGACAGACCTACTTATGGGTTAGTCGGCTAAGTAGCAATGTATCAGTATGGTACCCCACATATGTATACGAGTAGAGTCGGGAACACGGGAAGTAGTCGACTCCATACTACGGTCAGCAGTAAAAGTCAGACAAGAGCAATGGATTACCACGAATGATTAAAGTAAAGGAACCCAGTTAAGTTAACAAGACTAAAGGAATTAGTGAATTTATTTCAAGGAAATGTTTAAGAGTCAGGGAGTGCGAAGTGCACTGGTTAGTAAGTAAAGACATCATATATGTCTCAAGAGTCCCGAGGAATAAAACATGATAGCTGGCACGATGACCCAGCCTATACATGGTAAGGCAGATGCCTAACGTGGACGTGTTAATGTGCAACGAACGAGATGAAACTCCCGAAATGGTCACCTAGACTACAGGGAATATCAGTCTTCACAGAAGAGGGTAGAAAACCTAGTTAAGAACACAAAACGACATAGTTTATTTGATGTACCAATAAGTGCAAGCCAGAGGTGATGGCATAACTTAGCAACACCCAGGAGCAATCCTTGTGGGGTGTTTGGATCAACAATCGTGGAACAAAATATCGTAACAGAAATGCAAAGGTTGAAACTAACACTCACTTTAAACATAAGTCGTCAGAAGGAAGCCTGACATCCTTGAAGGGGCATCCCATGAAAGGAAACGTGATGCAACGACCATGTCGTGGAGTCAATACATCCTCCAAAACATGTAGTGTTGTACAGAGAAGTAAATGTGTATGAACAGCCTACAATGAGCAGAGCTCGAGGCAGTAAGGCTTGTAAGCCACAAACAAAATGTGTTATGTAAATTCGATCGATTGTAGAAGTTTATGATGTACAAGTGAGTAGAGCGGAGAATGAACCACTGCTTTAAGAGTGGGGATACCTCTCGATATTGTGAAACCGCAGAAGCGGTAGATATGTGAACCAAGCATAAGAAATATGTTAAGAGTTGACCATATTGTCATTACCCAAAAATGATTTGAGTATTCGTCTTATAAGAAGAAGTGTTTGTACCAGTTGCGGAGACCAGAAGAGTAATAAGTCTGATAGCAACCACCGTAGGTATGTAATGCTAAATGTAGAGTGAACAGTGCTCAAGGAGCATAAATACTCGAGGAATATTGTATTCAGTAGTCATCCAAAAGAATGACGAACCAAAATACTAATGATAAAAGTACATGTAAGTTAGTGTTATACAGGGAGTAAGAGCACGGTGTGCAGTAAGCGACCGTTATATAAATATTATTAAACGATAAGTGGTAGCAAATAAACTAGGCAGTAAGCCAGTCGCCAGTGTTGCGAGATGAGAATCTCAGTGAAACACAATGTGAATTCCATTGCGAATTGCATAAGAGATTTACTGCCAAGAGTTTACGCCTCTGCACTCTGTATGACTGAGTGTTTTGGTATTGCCCTTGTGCAGTAATGATCGAGTGGGATAGCTAGGATTTGGGGAAAATGTTAATTGTGGTGGAAGCAGAAAGAGACTTATAATGTTATAAGACCGAGGCACAGGAAATGCAAGGTCGTACCAATGAAAGAGTACTTGTACAGAATCGAATGTGGAGGCATGATTAGCAAGAAGTGACTGTAGTAACATGGAATACCAAATATCGGTATGGAATATACCTCAAGTGTTGGAAATAACCGAGAGAGCACTACACATTAGGTGGTAGCTCAATCTCAACCGACAGTAAGTTGGAAGAAATCAAGTAAATCATTGTGAAACACATAGCAGTATACGTAGTAAATTATCGTGGAAATGAATAGAAAGTTTGTAACTCACCGAATTCGCTCAAGGTAAGAGATACCACGCGTCGGTTGAGAAACCGTTATTACCAAGATAAAGGTGATAATCGGAGATGTACAATACAATAAGAATATAAGAATGGGGCAAACTAAGCTCTAAAGTTATCAAGAGTTGCGCAGTAGAAACTAGTGAGCCAGTGATTCAAGTGTTGAATGTGCATAGTGAACATGAGTGAATGGCTAATTATTAACGTCTAGAAGCCTCACAGGCAGAACCGAAACCGGTTATGAGTTAAATAAACTCCAATGAGAATTCTTGGTTTAGGGACTAAACCGCCAATATGGTTAAGATCCTCTAACCAGAACGCATTGTATAACAGACCGCGTGGAAGTTAAAACACTTCACGACGGTAGAACATTTCAAGCCAATGTTCAGTGGTTGATTACGTGGGTGTAATCCCTTTTAAGGGGGGTAGAGCGCAAAACCGCTTAGTCTGTATTACCGTACAAGTGTACGTGAACTATGGTGTGCATAACACAAAATAATTTGTTATGATGATTGGTGTGTGTGTTACATAAACATACACATTCATGCATGGTTTAATTGTGGTAATTGCGCACAAAATATGCGAATACCATTGTGATAAGTGTGTTTATTTTTTTAACAGTTGTGTGTGAGAGTACAAGTATAAGGGAGTAGAGAAACTCCCGGGGAAATAAAACCCCGACAATATATATTCGTATAATACTAAATGTAATACCGTGCATTGTATTTTGATGAGAATATATATATAGGTATATACAGTAATGGGATTTATGAAGAGGAATGAAACCGACATAGAACCTAGTAAGAATTAAATTCCCTAGGTAACTTGATTAAAGGTGAAATGAAGATAACTGATAGACGGAGTTCTATCCCTTGGAGATGTGGTGATTATGACTAGAACGATTTAAAAAGATAGAAAATTGGAAATGAGTGTATTATTTGATGCTTGAAAATGAAGTGGGAGGTGAAACATGATTGTCATGAGATCAAGGGAAGCCGAACACAAACTAGGGTGGAAGGATAGTTCAACACTGATGCTGATCACATCAGGGTCGGATGATCCTTGAAGCTCCCTATAAGTGGTCACAAATAACCACGCTATGAAAAGATACAAAGAGCATAAATTGGAATTGGAGTTGTATTGAGTTTTCAAAAGGATTTTCAATTGGTATTTCCAAAACTTTTGATTGATAATTTGATTAAAGGATTCTCTTATACTTAATCACGTAAAGAATATTTTCGTAGTACTTGCTCACGAGCTGAGGACGTACGAGCCTTTATCTTCGGACCGGTGACATGAGAAGTATATATGTTAAAAGTTAAGTGATTGTTTTAATCTCCCAAAGGAACGGGGACCAGAAGGTGTCCATCGCGACCGGGTTTTGCGGGATCACAGTGTATATAAAAAGGTATTTTTGGTTGCTATACATGCTAAGACATGTTGTGTGGTATATGTAATAAATATTATTTTGACCTTGAGTCCTAATGTGGTTGAGTTCTGAAAGTTGTTATGCTACCCAGACCTATGAGTCTAACTGTTGTTATGTTACCCAGACTTGAGAGTTTGAGAGTTGTTATGCAAGTACAATCTTGTTAAGATACCCGGACCGTTGAGTCAGAGGTTATCATATAAGTATGTTATGTTACGTATGGATGTGGATATGTTACCCGGACCGTTATGTCCGAGGTTGTAATGTAAAGTAAGTCTGCCTATGGAAGTTTTGTTTTGCAAGTAATCCCCGTGTTCTAATTCAAACGATGCTTGGGAAGTGTGAACTTCGAGGATGAAGTTCTTTTAAGGGGGTAGATTGAAATACCCCAAACATTGATATAATGTTTAAATGTTATAATATGGGATATAAAGGCTAAAAAGTGCCTTAGAAATGCTATTAATTAAATTAAACCATAGTAAATACAGTAAAGTACTACTAAGATAGTTTGAGCAAAAACATGCTCTAAGCTTGGAGTGAACTTGGTTAGGACCCAAAGAGCCTACCAAGACTTAATAATATTCAATTATGATATAATAAGGCTAATTAAGTCCTTATGAAAACATTGGTAGATAATTAAAGAGAACACAAGAAGACACCTTAAAGTCAATTTAAGCAATACTTGCCCTAGACTTGGTGTAACATTGTATAAGACCTAAAGGTCATTCCTAGCCCATATTAACATGCTAATGAACATGTTAAATCAATTACTAAAGAAAACCAAGCTTGAAAACAAGTTAAAACACAAAATGTGCTTTAAGGAGTCTTAAAGCACATTTTTGAAAAATTGTCTTGGAAATGGGTTTTGAGTGGCTAAATGACCATCATTACTCTTTAATAAACATGTGCACTACTTAGTATCACATTAGGAAGCCTAAATAAATGGGAAATAAAAAATTTCACAATTATGTGCCTTAATTTGTGAATAGTGCTCAAATAGTGCTAGTTTAAGTTATAAGTCAACATAAGTCAATTAATTGGTCAACAAAGACCATAAATATTCCATTATACTAAAGGGGGACATTTTTCTATGTGGTGACTCACCACCATGTGCTAGTTAATTAAAGGGAAGAAGGAAAAGTAAGTAAAAAGAGAAAAACACCTTTATAACATAATATCTCTTTAAGTATACTCTCTCACCTCATTCTCTTCATTTCTCTCATCCCCACCGTCTTCACCTTCTTCCTCCCTTCTTCAAAAACGATTTGCTACAGAAACCTCTCTTCTCCATCTTCATTTCCTTGCCAAATCCAACTCCATGCTCCAAATCAAATTCTAAGACCATATTTGTCTTAGTTAGACGAAGCTCTACACTTCTATCTTTTCAAATCTTCAAGAACTCCATTTTGGTTCCATGAAGAATCTCCATTGAAGGAGCTTGAGCTCATATTTTCATGCCTTGTCATTCTCCTTTGCTTCAAGGTAAGGAAAATCAAAGAAAATCTAAGTTCCCATCATTTTTCTGTATAGCCGAAAATTCACCTCACAATGGTGCCTTGTCTTGCTCTCTTCTTAGCTTAATTCAAACTTCAAAGGACTAGGAGGAGTCCTATCTTACCACTCATTCAAGTTCTCTTTCAAATTCCAAAGGTAAACATCAATTTTAGTGTTTTAAGACACTTATGTAAACCTAAGGGTTTAATTATGAGTTTGAGTATTAAACTTAATGCTCATTACCCTTATATGTGTATTGGTTAGAAGGTTGACAAGTGATAAAAGCTCTTTGCCGATTTTCAATCAAGAAAAACAAGTGAGAAAGCTTGGAAAACTAAGAGGTAAATGACCTCTCTTAATGTGGTTTATTGAACTAGGAAATTGAGCTATATTTGAATAATAAATAACCTAAAGAGCCAATGGGAAATGAGCTACAAAACTATCCACAAGGTGGACTAAAAGGACATGGGAGCTTTGTTGTGTGTATTTGCAGGTTGAAGGCATTTAAATGTGGAGATTCAGTGCTTAAGTTTAATGCAATTTAAGGGCATAAGAGCCAAGCAATTTATGTTTATGCACTATTTTGTAATGTAGTGTAGTTTAAAGGTTTAGTTATGTGTAAAGAGCATTTCTTGTGAAGGTGAATGTCTTGGATTGTTAAAGGATTAAAAACAATATGTTTGTGTGTAAGGAATGTGTATTAAGAGATTGAATGTTCTTGGTTTGTATAAAAGTAGAAAAACTATGTGATTTGGTGTAAGGTGATACAAGAGAAGCTATGGCCAAATTTAGTTGACAAACAAAGGAGTTTATGTGTTGTAATGAGATTTTATGACCTAGAGGGTAATAGGAATTTGTTAAGTGTCAAGATGGTGAAAGAAAGTGAAATAAGGTATTCTTAAGTGTTAAGGATTTAGGCATTGTCTAAGAGGTCTTAGAAAATCAAATGAGTGTTTTGGGATACATCAAAGTCATGGTGAGATTGTGTTTAGGATTTATGCAAGTTTTGGTAATCAAAGAGAAAAATAATGCCTTGTGAAGATCTAAGAGTGAACTGGTGGAAATAGAAGGAGTTTGTATATGGGAGGTGTATGTGAGAAATAATGCCTTTGGAGTAGTGGTAATGGTGGTAAGGTAACATTTTGGTTAGTGGAGTTATAGGCATGAAACTACCACTTAGAAAACCTAAGGAAAAATATTACAAGTGTTAAGAGATTTTGTGAGAAATTGAGTAACAAGTTTGGATAATGATTTCAGGAGGTTTGAAGTGTTATTTTGGTATTAGAATATGCCTAAGTACGTGTGTGAAGTTTGGACAAACAATGGGTGAAGAGAACAAGTTGAACAAAGCTTGAAAATGTTAATAACACAATTCTGTAGCTTTGGTCCGGGACTTGGTTCCAGGGTAAAGTCCCGGACCATACACGAAAAAAGGGCCGAGAGTTGCACAAATGCCTTGGTCCGGGACTTGGGGTCAGTACAAGGTCCCTGACCACCCTGTAAAAACCACCCGAGAGTTTCCTTAAGTACTGGTCCGGGACTTAAGGTAAGTACCAAGTCCCGGACCACTCTAAAAATGTTAGTTAAGGTTGGAAAGTGATGATTAATGATGGGGATTGATAGGTAATGATGTTATAAGGTTGTTAAGGACATGTTAGGTGAGTTATAATGACAATTAAGTGGGTGAAAAGTAGTAGAAAAATGTGAAAGTAAAATAAGTTAAAACATGGAGTTATTTAACTAGTAACGGGGTTAACCATGAGCATTAGACTTTAAAGAATCATGTTACCCCAATGTTAATGAAAGTAATTGTGATGTTACCAGTTGTACGGGATTTGTTCGAGGAACCTGGGAGGACACAATATAGTGGACCGTGGTGACAGGTATGGTTTTCTTGCAACCCGTGTCCTACCGGATTACGCCGGCTTGTATGCCAATGTGTTTTTCTGTGTGTTTGCCACCTTGTAAGATAAAACATGTAATGAGTTTATTGTAATTCATTTACGTGGCATGTTCAATTCCGATATCGTTCAACCTCGAAAGTGTTACACCTTAGCTAACCAAAACTAGGATCACATAAGAGATCAGTATTCGGATTTAACGACCCAAAGCATGGGAACGTTCTAACCACGGCTATGCGTGAGTTAGTTGTATATTGTTTATGCGTGTAAGTATGTTTACCACCCCTATTTGTTTAACCTGGTTGTAATGCCTTACGGTGTGCGGATGTGATAGGTTCCATAAAGAAGCTCTTAACTATATATATATTATGGGGGGTGAGGAATCCGGTCGTTCCGGTCGCGCGTTGTTTGGGAGTGGGTATCCATCCTTGCTTTACCTTCCTCTCTGTTATGGTTGATTTCCTTCTTGGTCTTCAATCTCCCACTATCTTATTCCAAAGCTTACCTATTCTGATTGATGATCGGTCTAGGGGGAAATATGTGTGTGTGCGGTGTGTTCGGATCACTATATCTGATCCATCTTTAAGTTAATTTACTCGTCCGACAAAAAGGACGGTAATGAGTGATGTAACAAGCTTATCATGACGGTGTTATTATTCTCTAGGCTTGCCAAGTTAACTAACTGTGTTGGGTCGTTTCCTAAAGTGAAATGTTCCTGTTGTGTATGTGTTGTTGATGCTAAGCAATATTTCTTGCTATGCCATTGTTATATCCAAAATTTTGACCCCCCCTGGTTAGGGTCTACAAGGTTTTGGTGTTGTGAGGGGCATTTAATCGAGTAATGAGAGATTCTGGCTGGTTAGGCGCATTTCAGGGCATGAGGAGCAGTTTCGTCATTGTCTGGGGCATTTTCTTAATTTTTAAGGCTCCCGAGACCTCCTATAGGCTTTCTCTCTCCTCCAAAAAATGCCCAAATCAGCTTGAAATGCTTTGATATTTTAACCCATGATAGAGAATGACATTCTAAGCATAATGGCATTGGAATTTTGATTTTTCGAGTTTCCAATAATTTCCTAGCAATTTCTGACTGAATCTGACGAGAAATTCAATTTAAAAGTATTCCAACATTTAAAAAATCTTACTTTTACTAGATTTTCTTTATCTTTAAGAAAGTCTATATAAGGGGATAGGTTTTTTGATAAAATCAGAATCTCACAAGCTCAAGAACCCTAGGGAGTCAGAAAGAACAGCCTCCTCTCTCTCTCTCACACATTTTCCAACACCCGGCCACCCGAGTCATACCGAAAATCCCCCGAAATCACCATCTAAACTCGTTTTCCAATCCCCAAGGCACCAATAATCATCAAAACCCCACAAAAACACCACCAAAACGTGAAGAACAGCAAGAACAACCAACAACCAAAAGCTTGATTCGAAAACCTATCGGGTCTGCCATCAACGGAGCACTCGACGAATCCCGGTGTGAAGAATCATTGTGAACCCGAAGGTAAAACAGGTAGAAATTCCACTTTCCTAATTCTCCACGATATTATCTGTCTTGCCTCAAAATTTGGACTCAAACTAACTCTTTTTCGCTTCTGTATCGCTAATTGTTTTAGCTACTGCCTTGGTACTTGTTTGCTAAGTTTCGTATTAATTTTGTTTTCAAATTGAGTTCTTTCAGTTGCTAACGTGTTTATAATCTTTCAGGCTACACACCCATAAAATTTGAGCTCAAAACACCTTCGGGAACCATCAAAAACCCACTGTCTGTGGGTTGTCTGTGACCTCGGACTCATTGTCCGGGACCACGGATGTGTTGTCCATGACCACGGACACCCACGGACGGTGGCGGGATTTTATATTTTTCAATTTTTCTAATTTTAGGGTTTCTGTTAACACATGTCCAGGCCCACGGACACCCTGTCCGTGGCCCCGGACCTTTCAAGTTTGCGTTTTTATTTTTGTTCTGTTTTTGAAATCATTTAATTCAATTGGGGTCCGTGGCTACGGACGTAATAAAAATTTGACCTAATTCTGCCTCTGAAACCCTAGTTTAGGTAGCTTTTAATTTCACTTTAATTTTCTGTCAAAAAATGCTAAAGAACATAAAAAAAACAGAAGCTCGTGCACCTAGGATAAAACGACTCGTAGTAAGCCGTAAATAAACCGAGTAGAGGAAAAACGACCTAGGAAGGGTAATGAAAGTAATTTGAACCCTAAATAAGTCGAATACCCAGCCCCCGAACCCGAACTCTCCTTTCCTAATTTGATCTAGGTTAAAATTAGGTGGCGCCTCATAATAGGTTCCAGTGAGCTAGCTTAGGTTTTAATAATTACTGTTATATGACATAGTTATTAATCTTAGGTTATAAGTGGATCTAAAACCCGATTAGATCCTAATTAGCTTTAATCAACATAGGATATGGTTTAAAATCGAGGCTCACAGACTAGCGACTCTGCTGGGGACAACTTCTTAACTTTAACTTGTTTTAATTTTAAGAAAGAGGGCTTAACTCGAAATGTATATTTATGGCTTTTATTACATTGTTTGTTTACCTTTATACGCAATTTAAATTTCCTGCACCTTTGCATCATATGAGAGTGAGGGTCCATGCAAACCGATTTCACCCTGGGACCCGTTTGAGGGTCCCCTGTCAGGGACTCACACCTTTTAGGTGATGTGAATAAATGGGGGAAAAGAGGAGGGTGTCGTCTAACCACATCCCCTTAATACCTGGGCTTTAGCCCCAAGCATTTTCCTGGCAGTACCCTTACCTAGCCCATTGTTTGGTCAGTCAAAGACCCGACCGTAGACGCACACCTTTAGGTGATGTGAAAATGTGGGGAAGCCCAAAGAGAATAGTGTGCAAGCCCTATTCCTTTGTGGTGACCTGGGCCGTGCCCCAAGCACCTCTCCGGATCGATCCGTACCCGTTGGAAGGAGTCATTTTGTGAGGACATTTGCATCACCTCCTTATGAAAGACTTCTGTGCATACGTTCTTTTTCTCTTGGGCCTCAGGCCCAGTATCTGTATCAGTCCTTCAATCTCTTCTAGCCCAGACAAAACATTTAAAGGGTTCTGATAGTCTCAATACTTCTATCACCCCAAGATAAAAAAAAAAATCCTTAGGGGTGATTCTTGTTACAAGCCTGATTCTTGTAATACCCACTAGTAAGACCAATGAACCCAGCAACCCAAAAGTTTAGTCTAGGGCAGACTCTTCCGAAATTTTAGGGTCCGTTATTCTTTGCAGCGCACTAATTTTCTGCCTGTGTTTCTAAGTTTAGTCCCAGTCTCACTCCCGCAATGCTGACTTATCTTCTTGTTTAAAACAGGCAGCACCTTTCGCAGCTAGGATGTCGTCTGGAGTTAATGATTGAAGTACTCAGCTCACTGAGCTTGTGGACTTGATAGGGAAACTAGCCGAATTAGAATTTGTCCACAGGAGTGCCTCGGAAGAGCTAAGCTCAGGATTTGTGTCGGCTGCAAGGGAAACGAGAGCTCTGATTCATACTCTCGGGGAAATCATCCCTTTAGATCTGGCCCCCAATGAAGACGGGGTCAAGTCACCGGAGAACCGGAAACCACAACAAGAGCAGGCCGCACAGGTGCCCATTGTAGATCTGCAATAGCCGCAGAGTCAGATTCTGAGAGTACTTCTAGGGTGGAGGTTAGTCCAACTCAAAGCCCCGCGGTTCCGCGGGCGGCATCTAGGGGCATACCTCGAGCAGTTGTGTCGTTTCCACCTACTCACGGGCCACTCCACGGATAATTGTCGTAATTTGAAGTCTAAAATTTTGTTATTGGCCCAAGAAGGAAAAATCCAGATTGCAACCCCAGTACCGGAGCGTCCCCACAAATCCGAAAGGGAATTAACATCCATCGGTTGTCCCTTAAGCCAGGCCTTTGAGGAGCTGCAGGACGAAGGGCTAATACGACCGATCATTCCTCGCCATGGAGAGAAACGAAAGGGAAGTAGGCTTAGTCAATTTTGCAGGTACCATCAGCTAGCGGGGCATGATACCAATGATTGCAAAGTGCTGAGACACCGGATCCAGGACCTCATCGATCAGGGATATCAGCATTTGGATGACCTCGAGACTTCAGAATCCGAAGTTCAGTGTGCTGCCTTTACTGTTTTCTAGGATGACAAAAAGTCGGCATGAGCGGCAGGACGGAAGCCCACATCCACGGTTAGCTTTGTTCCGGCAAATGCTCACATTACCCGGTCAGGCAGGCATTACAGATCACCTTAAAAGTTGTCGCACGGGGAAGAGCGAATGTTGTCTCCCCCGGTGGCTGAAGAAATCCAAGGTGAACGAGAATTGCTTCAAAAGCTGAAGGCAACCACCATCCCCATGGCAATCTGGTCTTTGCTTACGATCTCACCAGAGCACCGACGGGCCATTGCCAAACATTTGGGCAGGCCAGCGGAAAGTTTAGCCCCGGAAAGGATGGTCACGGCTCTTTGGCAAAAGCAGGAAGAGGAGATCAGTTTTCACGATAGCGAGATCTCCGAGCACTCGGGAAATGCATTGTATATTACTGTTTGGTGCGGGGCATTCAAGGTGCCAAAGGTCCTCATTGACACAGGAGCAGACGTCAGCATCTGTCCTCTGAAAGTGGCAGAGGGTACGGGTTACGACAAGTTTGAGTCTTGCCAAATAGTGTTACAAAGGTATAATGACAACCCAAGACATGTCTTCGGCCTACTGGATCTTCCACTCAAGTTTGAGACGGTTATTCATCCAGTGAAGTTCTTGGTTATACAAATTCACCATTCTTTCAATCTGATTCTGGGACGGGATTTCCTTCAAGATTTGAAGGCCGTCCCTTCTACGGTGCATCAGTGTTTGAAGTTCCAAAGAGACGGGAATGTTCATGTCGTTAGGGGTGAACCGCATCAGAAGGAGTTGCCTGTTTGCTTGGTTGAGGAGGAGGGTTCGTCCCATCTAAACAGGTTCAGCGTTGTACCAGAGCAATCTGACCCAACTTCTCTTCAGAAACTCAAAGTTGGGCCAGGGAAGGTTATCATGGAGAAGTATGGCTATCAAGAGTGTAAGGGTCTTGGCAAGGATCTTCAGGGAATCCCGGATGTCCTGTCTCCGGCGGCGAATCCTGGTCGTCAAGGACTCGGTGCGTTAATGGACTCATCTTTCATTTCAGCAATTGAACTATCATCTTTGCTCATATGCTAATGTCTCCATGTTTACAGGATACGGTAAGAGTGGTAGAGGAGGAAGCGATGCCCGATTGGATGTTCCTTGAAGATTAGGTCGTAGGTTAGGGGTAGTTAGCCATTTACTTCCCGCTTTGGGGTCATTAGGAGCCATTGTAATTTTCCTTTGGTTGTTTTACATAGTTTCTTTCCTACCATAGTTAGTTTAGTTGTCTTTCCCATTGTAACACCCCAACATACAACAACATACTTAACATTAAACTGCAGCGGAAAATACACATCATCACATAACTTAACTCGTCGGTGTTACACGCCGTTAACCACCCACGTGGCTAACAAGGCTAACATTTACACAACTGTATCGGTCTGATGGACTAGATCCCCGAGCAACTACACATTACTGTCTCCTTTATCAACACCAACATTCATTATACAAATACCTTCCAACTGTACCGAGTATTTACAACTAATGCCGAAAACAATTTCGGTCTTACTACACCTACAGGTTACAAGTGATTACATCAATTACCCGTACGCAACAACTACCTCGTCCTACTCTCGAACGGCTCCAGCTCCTTGTACCTGAAATAGAAAAGGAAAGAAAGAGTGGCCCCCCAGGGGCTCAGCACCTTTGCTGGTATGGTAATCCCGCAGCCCACATGCTACCGGGCCACACACAACTATTTGTCGTCTTAGCATGCGGTTGATTACATTTAAATCAAGCATGTGAAACATAAACTCACGACATAATACATTTCACCCCAATGGGCTTAACAAAAATAACTCATCCATACTTAACCAATCACTCTTTGAGTTCTTCCACCCTATAGTATTTCTCCTCTAACAGAGCTATTTCCTCAATAGACGACATTTACCCACTATCGGGTTTCCACAAACGTCTCTTTTACATACTAGGAACCATATCCATGATCGTCATATTTCACTTCTAAGCGACATATAACATCACATCACAATAACTTTGCAACATACAAATAACACATACATAACGGGTACGGATCTCTTAGGAACCGGCCCAAACATAGTTAATACACTGGTGAGCCTAGGGAATGATATCACCCCCATGTTAAGCTCGTTATAACAAAACTCATTACCGCCCTAATAGTCGGACGAGTAACTTACCTAAAGATGGATCGGATTTAGTGACCCGAACTCACCACACAAACGCATGTTCCCCCTAAACCGATCATAAGTCAGAATAGCTAAGCTTTGGGATAAGCTAATGGGAGATCATAACCCGTGAGGGAAACAACCATAAGAGAGAGAAGGGTAAAGCTAAAAAGGATACCCACTCCCAAACAACGCGCGACCGGCCAAACCGGATTCCTCACTACTGTTAGTACATACTTACTTTTAATTTTTCGTTAGAACTCCACTACGGAGTCTATCGTACTTACACACCATATAGTATTACTCTTGGGTTAAACATACAAGGGAGATCCCTACATTCACATACACATACCACACATTTAACTCACGCATAGCCGTGGTTAGAACGCCCCACGGTTCGGGTCGTTTAATCCGAATACCAAACTCTCCTGTGATCCTAGACTCAGTTAGCTAAGGTTTAACACTTTCGAGGTTAGATGGTATCGGAACTAAACACGCCACATATATGAATTACTGTAAACTCATTACATGTTTTATCTTACAACGTGGCAAACATACAGAAAAACACATTGGCATACAAGCCGGTGTAATCCGGTAGGACACAGGTCGCAAGAAAACCATACCTGACACCAACGTCCACTCTAATGTGTCGTCTCAAGTTCCTTGAACAGTTCTCGAACAACTGGCAGCATTACACTTACTTTTATCAACATCGGGGTAACATGTTTGTTTAAAGTCTAACGCTCATAACTTACCCTCGTTAACTAGTTAAACAACTTGACATTTTTAACTTGTTTTACTTTCACATTTTATTACAACTTCCACCCACTTGGTTGTCTTTATATCACATCTAACATGTCCTTAACATCCTTACAACACATTATTTATCAATCCCCATCTTTACACATCATTTTTTATACCTTAAACAACATCTTTAGAGTGGTCCGGGACTTGGTCCTTACCTTAAGTCCCGGATCAACACTTACACAACCTCACGGTATGTTTTGATAGGGTGGTCCGGGACCTTGTACTCACCCTAAGTCCCGGACCAAGACAGTCTTGTACTCTCGGCTACATTTAACAGGGTGGTCCGGGACTTCATACAGGTCCTAAGTCCCGGACCATTCTAGGCAAAAACTCTCGGGTAATATAAGGGGTTGGTCCGGGTCCTTGTACAAGACCCAAGTCCCGGACCAAGACTATGTAAAACTCTCGGCCCTTTTTGATATATGGTCCGGGATGTTATCCAAATCCCAAGTCCCGGACCGAAGCTACAGAATTGAGTACTTGCATTTTTCAAGTCCTGCTGCATAAGTTCT
The DNA here is from genome assembly GCA_023374045.1 of Limonium bicolor. NCBI lineage: Eukaryota > Viridiplantae > Streptophyta > Magnoliopsida > Caryophyllales > Plumbaginaceae > Limonium > Limonium bicolor. The sequence continues at coordinate 200,343,540 of CM041781.1, read as the reverse complement.
TTACACCCATCATATGTATAAACTTCCCAAATGATCTTAGGTACACTCTTATACTCAAAACTTCACCAAATATACACCACATTACAACATAGTGCACAATTTAAATTGCATAGCACTTAGGCTCCTAAAATGCATAAATCTTAAACACTGAATTTCCCACAATATATTTGCCTTTGACCTGCAAATACACCTAACATCACATATGCCTTTTTACTAGTCTCTTTGAGACATTTTTCTAAGTCATTTACCACTGGCTCTTTAGGTAGTTTCAATAAACAATATTAGCTCATTTTCCTAAAGCATTATAAGCTATTTTAGATTAGCATAATTACCTCCTTTCCTCACAAGTTCTTTCTTGTTTCAGAAATCTTAGATCTTGGAGAGAATTTGGATACTTGTCAAGAGAGGACTCCACCCAGTCCTTGAATGGTTGGAATGAAGCTAGAACAAGGCAATATAAGGACACCATTTAAGGTAATTTTCGGACAGCACAAAACATGGAGGAACATCATTTTTCTTTGAGTTTCCTTACCTTGAAGCAAAGGAGAACAATAATACGTGAAAAGATGAGCTCATGCTCCTTCCATGGAGATTCCCCTTGGCACCAAAATGGAGCTCTTGAAGATTTGAAAGGACCAAGTTGAAGAGCTTGATGAGACTAAGAGATTGGTGGTCTTAGTTTTTAATTTGGCCAAGTGAGCTAGAAGTTACAAGGATTTGAAGGTGGTGTCTGGTGTTGTGCTGCTTCAACCGTGAAAGAGAGCAGGAAGAAGATGGGATACGCGAGAATGAGGGAGATGAAGGGAATGATTGATTGAAAAAGCCTTGAGTGGGTAATCGTTAAATAAAGCAAATAGTGCTTAATAAAGTAGTATAGTATTTTATTTATGTCTTCCTTCACTTATTTGATTGCAGGTGGTGGTGACTCACCTTACAAAAACCGGCCCCCATATATTACTTAGGGGTGTTTTGGTCTTTGTTAACTCATTTAATTACTTAATATAACATATGTTACAAACTAGCTTATAAAAGTCACTATTCATAAAAACAAGGCACATAACTGTGAAATTTTTGGTTTCCCATTGATTTAGGATTCCTAATGTGATACTAAGTAGTACACATGTTAATTAAAGAGTAATGATGGACATCTAGCCATTCAAAACCCATTTACAAGACAATTTTTCAAAAATGTGCTTTAAGGCTCCTTTAAGCACATTTTGTGTTTAACTTGTTTTCAAGCTTGGTTTTCTTTGGTAATTGGTTTAATATGTCTATTAACATATAAATACGGTCTGGGTAAGCTCATTAGGTCTTAACCAAGATTATCCCAAGCTTAGAGCACACTTTTGCCCTTATCGACTTTAAGGTAATTAATTATGTTTAATATGGTTAAAATCGTTCACTAATATTTCTAAAGCATTTTTTTGCCTTATTATACCATATCTTAACATTTAAACAACATATCAAGGTTTGGGATATTTCAATCTACCCCCCTTAAAAGAACTTCGTCCCCGAAGTTCACACTTCCCACATATCACTGGATTAGAATACGGGAACTACTTGTATAATAAAACACTTCCGTAACCAAACATACTTTACATCTGAGTCCCGGACTTGGCGGTCCGAGTAACATATCCACATCCATACATAACATAACATACTTACATAGTAACCTCGGACTTAATGGTCCGGGTACCTTAGCAACATTTGCACATACATAACAACCCTTAGACTCTCACGTCTGGGCAACACAACAACATTTAGACTCATAGGTCTCGATAACATAACATCCTTTAGACACATAGGTCTTGATAACATAACACTTCGGACTTAACCACGTTAGGACTCAAGGTCCAAATGACAATTTTTTTTTTACACATTCCACACAACATGTCTTAGCACGTATAGCAACCAAAAATTTCTTTTGTATACACTGTGCTCCCGCAGAACCCGGTCGCGATGGACACATATTGTCCCCGTTCCTTTGGGAGGTCAAAACAATCACTTAAATTTAAAATTCGCTTTGTGAGGTTAAGCAAGAGAACTTAGCTATGTAAGGTATCCATCGACGTTTTATAAATACCGGTTCAAAACCCCTTCGAAAACACATACAACTCCAAGTCCAACTTATGCTCTTTATTCCCTTTTCAGCATGGTTATTTGTGACCACTTGTAGGGAGCTTCAAGAATCATCCAACCCTGATGTGATCAGCATCAATGTTGAACTATCCTTCCACCCCAATTTGTGTTCGGCTTCCCTTGACCGCATGCAAATCAAGTTCCACCTCCCACTTCATTTTCAAACATCAACTAATACACTCATTTGCCATTTTCTATCTTTTAGTTTTTCTAGTCATAGTCACTACATCTCCAAGGATAGAACTCTGTCTATCAGTCATCTCCATTCGCTTTAATCCAGTTACCTAGGGAATCCTATTCTCACTAGGTTCTATGTCGGTTTCATACCCTTTCATAGATCACTATATTGTACATATACATATATTTTATCAAAATACAACACACAGTTTAACATTTAGTATCATATGAACATATACTGTCGGGGTTTTAGTTCCCCGGGAGTTTCTTTACTCCCACACTTATACCCTCACACACAACTGTTACCAATATTAACACATTCATCACACAATGGTATTCGCATCTTCTGTGCGTAATTACCACAATTAAACATGAATGTATGCGTATGTTTATGTAACACACACACCACTAATCAAAACGAATTATTTTGTGCTACGCAAACCATAGTTCACGTACACTTGTACGGTAGTAGAGAAAAGATTTGAGAATTGTATTTGTAATGTGTACTCGGTTTGTTCCAGTTCATCAGACTGTTACGGTATATAAGGAAGGCCTGGTTAGCCATATGGGTGGCTATTGGCACTGTTTCACCCCTCGTTGTAATTAGAGTTCCGCTGCGTGAGTAAGAGTAATTGGTGACAATTTATGAGGTAATGACGAGCTTAACGGTTGAGGTGTTACAAAAATGGTATCAGAGCGAAGTATCGCTCTGATGACTAGAAATACCGAGCTTAGGAAATACCGAGTTAGGAATTAGAGACTTAGGGCTATGGGTTGAGTGGTAGCGTGAGAGATGCGCTAGTTAGGAACTTCCAGTATGATCTGGATACCTACAATACCATACCCACCCCCCACAACCCCCGTATTAAAAGTTTGGGAAAGAACGCCAGAGAGACGGGAAACCCGATCTGGCAGTGGTTAAATATTTCATTCTGAACCAGAACCTGTCATGCGGTAGATCCCGAGAACCGGAAATCCCGGAGACGGATCCCGCTGAAATGACAATAACTGCATGCAATGACGGAAGGTCGAGACATCCTAATCCAAGGAGACCAGAATTTGTGGCAGCCTGGGGCGACATGCTTAGCAGTCGCGAGAACCCAGCTGGTCGAGCAGCAGTGAGAAGGATGCACCAATCGTGCGACTAGACGGACTTATGAGAACTAACGAGAACCGGGACACATGTCTACGGACCGCCATAGTTAACTAATACCACCAATGGTATACGTATTGACTAAGAATCTAGTCAAAGGTAGATGCACCCACCCTGCCACCCCCAAAGAGGTTGCAATACTTAACTGATACAGCTTAGACAGCTACGAGCATAACTACGGGATATACCCGAATAGGACTACAGAAGTAGTACCTAAATAAGTTAATCCTCGGTAGCCACAGTAAAGACGGGGGAACGAGCAACGAGGTAAAGCATAGAATTAAAGTAATTAAGGATCTCCGAGAGTGGAGGAGCACCTAAATGAATGATAGTCATGTCAAGAGGAATGAGAAGCAGCTCCAAGGAGCAGTTATCCAACTAGGGGATCAAGGAAGAGCCAACGAGGCTACCAAATACAATGTGAACAATACCGTGACCGGTATGAGTTAACCCAAAAACCGCCAGTACCGCGCACTTGCCACGGCAAGTGCAGTAATAGCGGGACTAATAAGAAGAGCTTTGACAAGCGACCAGTACTTAGCAAGTACCAAGACGGCAACAAAGCCAATATAGCAACTTAAACCCTATGAATTGAGAAACGAAACCTTGGTGAGGCCTAATGGCCTGACCACTGTATTGGAAAACATACCAGTCAGCGAAAAGCCGCGGCATTGAAATGCCATGAACATTTATTTTCAAACCCAAATTTTTCTTTAAAAATGCAATTTTCCAAAAACCCCCAAATTTTAAAACCAAACCAGAGAACCATGGTAAATTATCATATGACGATATAAGAGGAGTTGGCAACAGAATACTTCACTTAGGCGTGACCGACACTACAAGTGTACACAAATGAGACATGGAACGACCGCACTCCGAAGGAGCTTGCGGGCCTGACAGACCAGTTATGAGTTAGTCGGGTAAGTGGTAACGTATCAATAAGATACTCCATGTATGTATACAAGTAGAGTACGGAACACGGGAATGTAGCCCACTCCATACTACGGACGAAAGAGCCAATTCAAACAAAACACAGTTGGACACCTCGAATGACCGAATAACACAAAGAAGCTTATCAAGCTAAAGGAGTCAAGAATCCAGCAAGATGATGGATCTAAGAGCATAATATTAAGAAATGCGAGAAGCACAGAGTATTAAGTATAGACATTGGATATGTCTCAGAAATCATGAAGGAAACAAATAATAACTGGAAAAAACATCAGCGTAAGCAATACGGCGAATGCCTAATATGAACATATTAATGTTCGATGAACGGGATAGAATTCCCATAGTATACTTCGCTGAAGAGAATGATGACCTGACCATGAAGATAAAGGAAAAGTACTAAACTCTACCCAATAACGGGAGACATTACAACCCTAAATGGGATAGTTCAAAATATACATAACCGCAAGGTGGAGTAAGTAACTAAACATACCCATGAGTTCAAGTCAGATGTTATGGCACAACTCGGTAACACCCAGGAGCAATCCGAGAAGGGTGCTGGAATCAACAGTAGTTGAACGAGATATCGTGCTGAGAACACAAGTGTTAAGAGAACACTCGGGTAGAACCCGAAGGGATCCCACGTAACACGGGGTACCCTAGATTGCCAGAAGGCATGAATTAATACCAAGAAACTTAGAGGGACTTCCATGTACGGAAGTGTGGTGAGACAACCATATCAAAAACCCAGTAATACCTCCAAACCATTTAATGGCATACGGAGAAGAAGAAACCTGTTAAGCAGCCCGCATAGAGCGTGGCGAGGCAATGTGACTTGTACGCTGGTAAAACCAACTACAACTTGTAGATCAAAATGTTACAAAACCTATGCATAAAGGCATAAAGGAATAGTGGACAATGAACCACTATCTTAGAGTGGGGTTACCCCTTGTTATTGTAGGGCCTATGGAGCGGCAATTGCGTGAATCCTCCAGAGGAAGGCTACCACGTAGGCATGAAATGTGAAACCATTAAAGCGGAGTAATAAAACCTGAGCATGTGTATATTGCCAAGAAGTATTTGAAATCAAATAGTATATAGAAAGGCTTTGATAGCAGTGGGAAAGAAACTGAGAGAGTAATCGGTTGAGTAGTAAACACAGTACGTGTGCAATATGAATTGCAGAGTAAACGATGCGCCATAAACACAGAGAAGGAAGTAAGAAGTATATATTGTTGAGCCAAGTGAATGGCAAGCCATAGTGTAAATGGCGAGAACACCTGGGCGGAAGCTAAAGTAGTAGCGGATGCCATGAAAATGAGAAAGAACAAGGTACGCAGTAAGCGACCATTGTAAGAGTATATTCGGTTAGTGATATGAAGCTGATAAGGAAATGTGGTAAAGAAGACATGATCATTCCTATCTCATGAGAGATTTACTGTCAAGGGTTTACGCTTCTGCACTCTGTATGACTGAGTGTTTTGGTATTGCACTTGTGCGGTAATGATCGAGTGGGAGAGCCAGGAATTGAGAAATGTCAACGAAGCCTGTTGAGTGAGAATCTAGAGAGATAACCGTGCGGCCATTGGCCAAAGATGCACAAAGAACGTGGGCAGTAACCCACAGGGCCCAGGATCGATTTGTGGAAAAGGCAGAGTAGTATGAATGAGGAATTCTTGTACAGAAATAAACAAACAAACATGATTCAGAAGTCATTATCAAATGAGGAAACACTACATGCTAAGTAGCGGCTTGACCTCAACCGACATAAGTCGGAAAAAGTAGTGAATAACCACAAAAGTATACAGAGTATACAAAAATATAGATTTCCAGAGAACTGGAGAGAAAATCTATAACTCATCGAATTCGCATACGGTAAGGGATACCAAGCGACGATTGAAATACATTGAGAATACTAAAGAGCGAGTGAAGCTCTAGTTATCAGGTCACGTAGCCGAAACTAGTGGGCCGTAATTCAAGGTTAAGGATACCTGGCAAACCTGATCGAAGCCTTATAGGCTAGAACCGAACCCGGTTATGAGTTAATTAACCACATTGAAGATAAAACACTTCTTAATACTTGAATTAGTAAACCAATGTTCAGTGATAACATATGGTCGGTTACGCGGGCGTAACCCCTTTTAAGGGGGGTAGGGCGAGAAACCGCTTAGGGTATGTTTTACGTGTTGGTGCGTAAACTACTATGCAGCACAAAGAAAAATTGTTTTGATGTTTGGACCTCGTGTTACATAAACATGTGTACCCATTCATTGTGTAAGTATAAGTATTGTGCATGAGAGATGCAAGTAATGAGTATGTAATATTTATGAAAAGAGGAGTAGAGAGACTCTTGGGGAAAGAGAATCCCTTTAGTATTTGTCTATTGAGATTAGACATGTGATATAATGAGTATGAATCGGTATGAAACCGATGTGTAACCTAGTAGGGAGTGAGTTCCCTATGTGATTTTATTTGAGAATGATTGATGGAGTGAGTTCCATCCTTTGGAGTTGTATGTTGTATGTTTTAAGTTGAGTAATAATTTGACTAATGAGGCCACAAGTATGGAATGCCTAGGCAAGGTAAGTGAAACAAATAGAGAATAATGGATGACTTAAGTTCCATGATAATGATAAATTGAAACAGATTGTTTTATGAATATGACTAGAAAGAGTAAAAGATAGAAAACGGAAATGTTTGACTATCTGATTGTCTGAAACTGACGTGGGAGGTGGAACTTGGTCTGCTAGCGATCAAGGGAAACCGAACACAAATTGGGGTGGAAGGATAGTTCAACACTGATGCTGATCACATCAGGGTTGGATGATTCTTGAAGCTCCCTATAAGTGGTCACAAGTAATCACGCTAAGAAAAGATACAGCTACCATAAATTTGATTTGGAGTTGTGTGATGTTTTTAAAAAGAATTTTCAAACAGATTTTGAAAAAGAATTTCTTCAAGTACGAAGATGGAAACGAAAACTGGTTTTGAAACCGCTATCACCCGCCGATGGCTGTGGCCTTAAGTCTTGATGACCGGTAGAACGGTGGGCGTGTACTGGTTTTGAAACCATCGCACCGTACGTGCGGCGGTCCTAAGTGACCGTTGGGGCGGTGTCAGTGTGTGATTTTTCCAAAGGCAGCGGGACGGGGAGAGTACCCTGAGATGTTCTGGTTGAGTGAGTCAACCAGAGTGCCTGAGGATATGTATATGTGTAATGTTTTGATCAGAACCGAAGGGACCGTGGGCCAGAGAGAGTAAGTGCCCATTTGTCATGAAACGGCCGTGAACCAGAAAGAGTAAGTGTTCAACGTGACCGTACCTGAGGGATCAGTAGTATATACTCGGTATGGATTCGAGGACTGTAGTGCCTTCTTGTCTTCGGACCGATTCCATTGAGAGAGTAAAAAGAGTATTTTTGATTGCTATACATGCTGTGACATATGTGTGCTATGTGTAGTGTGAAATGAGACTGACTTGTGAAGTCGGTAAGGTTGTACATGTATTATAACTTGGCATAGTACGCCCATGAGAGTAACCATCTAGATTCACCAACTTTGAGGAAAAGTTCCTAAGGGGGGTAGATTTTAATACCCCGGATCTAAAAAATGGTGGTGATTAAAATACTCTAATATGATTATAAAGGCCTAATGGTGCCTAAAGTGTATGGTAAAGAAAATAAAGACCAAAAGAAAACGAGAAACGCTTGAAAAGCGAAAAAAACGCAAAATGCCGCTTAAATGAGTATATAGTATATGAGATATATGATCTCGCGAGGGTCCGAGATGGATTCCTAAGGCTTAGTTAGGCCTAATAAGTATACGGGAATGATTCCCGAAGAAAACGGATCCAAATAATGGAATAAAACGCTAACGGAGTTTAAAAGCACGTTTTTCGAGAAAACCTGAAAACGAGACTTTAAGTGGTCAAACGGACCCGCAAAAATTATAGTTTATTAAATACACTATAAATAAGTATTAATGGAGACTTAATAACCATTAAAATAAAGAAACGAGAAAAATCCGGAAAACAGCCCGGTTAGTGAATAGTGAAACCGGGTAAAATAACGGCGTTTTCTGTCAGAAACTGAAAACGCCCCACTCACACCTACAGGTGGGGCCGATTTTTAATTGGCTAGGTACCTCCTCACACACAAATAAAGAAAAGAAAAGAAAAGAAAAGAAAAAGAATAGTAAAAAGTAAAAAGGGATAAAGTACTCAACATTAGTCTCTTTCCTCCCTCACTTCTTCTTTCTTTTCCCTCCTGCCTTCTTCTTTCTTCACGATCCTCCTCCCTTCCTCTGTACTGGAACGCGCTTGGAAGCTCCAAACATGGCTTCTCCACCTTCTTCTCCTTGCCCAAGCTTCATCCTTGCTCCGAATTGAAAAATAATGTATATTTGAACTCCTCTCATCAAACCCTACACTTCCTTCTTTTCAAAATTCAAAAAGGGTGAGTTTCATTTCATGGGTGTTGCCCATTTGAGGAGTAAAGCACATAATCTTAAGCTTGAAGCTTCCTCTTCCTAACAAGGTAAAAATATCCATGAAAAAGTCATGTTTTCTCCATTTTCCCACCTTGGCCGATTTTGGCTCTTGTAATGACTAGCTTTTCTTCCTTGTTTGAGATATTCTCCAAGCTTTAAATGGTGATGGAGTCCCTCATAAGATTCAAGAGTTGAAAACCATTCAAGGATTTCCAAAGGTAAAACCTAATTTGGTGCTTTAAGCATCTTTGTGAATTCTAGTTTATTTGATGAGCCTAAGAGAGTTCCTTAGTGCTTACTTTCCAATTTGATGTGGCTAGAGGAAGGGCATTGAATTGCCTTGGCCGATTTGGAATGAAGAAGAGAGGAGAAAGTAGTTAAAAAGGAAACTTAAGAAAATTTAAGGTAAGAACCTATCTTAGTGGTATCCTATATGTATTAGGATTTGGGAAGGGTTAATAAAATGAATGAACCCCACTTGAGTTGTGGTGATAATGTGCTTGCTTAGAAATAATGCAAGTGAGAAAGCCTTTGAGTTAATGCTTGTTTTGGAGCTATGTATATGATGAATTATGCTTATGGTGTTTAATGAGTTTTGCTTGATTAATGAGGAAATATTGAGTGCTGATAGAACCCTTGTGGTTTGGCTAGTTTTAGGATGATTTAAATGGTGGTATGAGTTTTGGGCAATGTTAGAGAAGTAGCCAATTATGACAAATTTATGTGGTAATCTAAGTGGTTTAAGTGATGATTTGTGTGGAGAATAACCTGGGAATGGCTCGGTATGTATGGAGATTGTATTGGGTTAGTTAACCCTGTAGGAAGGCTTGTTCAAGGGGAGGAAATTGATGCTAAAATCTGTAGCAAAGAGTGGTTAGGTGCCTTAGGAGTTTATAGAAAACCAAAGGAGATTTAAGCTTAAAGAGTGAGCCTTGGAACTGGGTATGAGTTGTGCATTACCTTGGAAGATGTGGAATGGTCCAAATGAAAGAGAGCCTAATGCAAAGGGTTGAGGAGAAGTTAGAAATGCACAAGTGTGCATTAGTGTAAATAGAATGAAAATGTGAATTTGAGCAATAATTTCAGTAAGGTTTGAACCTATGATTTGAAGAGTTTTAGAGCATGTTTTAAGGTGATTAACCATGTAGGAATCTTGTGGAAAGATTAGGAATGATTAGGGGTGGATTAAGGATTGAATTGGAGTTGAAAAATAATGTATGTTGCAGGTTTTAGCAGGGTCCGGGACCTAGTCCATGGACAAAGTCCCGACCACCCCCTGTTTTATGTCGAGTACACATCCTGCTTTGGTCTGGGACTATACTCCAGGACAAGTCCCGGACCAGGTATTGTTTTTTCACCCGAGAGTTAGTTAATGAATTGGTCCGGGACTTAGGATGAGACCAAGTCCCGGACCACCCCCAGAAACCTACAGAGAGTATTTTAAAAGGTTTTAATGATGGGGGTTAGAATGTTAATGATGTTTAAAGATGTTAAGGCCTTGTTTTGGTGACATGTTAAGGCCCTAGGAATGTAAGAAAGTGTTAAAAGTGATTGAGAAGTGAGAACTCAATTAACAAGAGTGAAACCAAGATAACGGGTAATACGGGAATAACATTTAACTTATGTTCCGTATGAGCTTAGTATTAATAATAATGTTTGAAACGTTATCAGAGGATCGTGTTTGACCCGAGCAAGGTGAGATGACACAGTAAAAGTAAAAACCCCGGTGAAAGGTATGATTTTCTCATACTCCGCGTGCTAACCGAGTTACGTTTGATTTGTGTGTTTGTGTGTCGCTTAATCAAGATTAAAGCATGAAAATAATCCCTTGTTTGATTATGTATGTCATGTTGTATGTTGAATGAGCAAACATACTTGTATGCGTGTGTGGTCTAACATAGTGTAAAGAACCGACACATAGTGAGTAACGTATTGGCTAGAGACCCGTAGATCGGGTCGATGCTATGATAACAAAAACGTGCAAACACACAAACTATCCGTTAAAGTATAACGATAACGCAAACATATGAACTCCCTAGAATGTGAGGAGATGTACGGGTTGAGTAAATACCCGATAATGGTTAGAAAACCACATTGAAACAATCCACGAAACAAATGAGAGTGGAAAGATAAGTGAACCTCCTTCAAGAGGATTTAAGATAGTTCGAAGATGTGAACTAGTGATGAGGGTAAAAAGACCTGAGGGATTAGTAGCTCCCTTGAGACATGGTCGACCTCCTATATGAGATTTTACCTGGTATATGCAAGTAACCGAAAGTATGAGTAAAGTAAATGTATGGGTAACTCTTAAAACCTAAGATTAACCGAACTAAAGTAATGTTCCCGTCGTTAGAAACATCGAGAGTGATGCTTCTAGACTAATATACATAATATTATACTCCGAGAGAGGAGTGTATGGGAACGAGAGTAGTCCGAGAGTAGTCGGACCTAAGTAAAGAGATAGGAACTAAGAGAGAGTTCCGTGAGCCAGTTGAACCTTCCCACCATGCTAGACCCAGAGTAGGGTCGAAACCGGGGAAGTAGACTATGCTAGAGAGCCATGAGTTTTGGCCTAAGTATGTATTAGAGTAACAAGCGTGACGTAGGAGACCTGTAGTGTCTCGAGAATCTACAAGAGCTTGAGTATAAATAACCCAAGAGTGTGGGTGAGATAATGAGAATAAATAACCCAAGAGTGTGGGTGAGATAATGAGAACAAATAACCCAAGAGTATGGGTGAGATAATGAGAATAAGTAACCCGAGAGTGTGGGTGAATATAGTACGAGTAGCCCAAGAATGGGTGTGTATAAGAATAAGTAACCAGAGAGCGGGTGAGGTATTGAATAAGTAAACAAGGCATAGTGAGGAATAACCCCTCAAGGCCTAAGAGAACCAGATACCACTAACAACCTTGTTATGTTAGTTAGGAATCGTGTTTCCGTGTTTGGATGTAGATTCCTTGAGTAATACACATATATATTGTATTGCTATGATGCATGTTGTTGACTAATGAACTCCATGTATATCCGACAAAAGTAGTCGGCGTACCCCGGTTAGCGCTCGGGGTATGCAATTTCATATGCAGCGTTAAGCTGAGCCCCTAGGGGCGATGTTTTTTATTTTACAGGTACACCGAAGATGTTACCGTTCGAGAGTAGGACGGGGTCGGTGGGTTGCATGGGTAGTTAGTTTTTTAATTACTTATGTATGAAGGAAGTGTAAGACCGAATATGTTGACGCATCCATTCATTGTAGACTCGGTATAGTAGAGAAAAGATTTGAGAATTGTATTTGTAATGTGTACTCGGTTGTTCCAGTTCATCAGACCGTTACGGTATATAAGGAAGGCCTGGTTAGCCATATGGGTGGCTATTGGCACTGTTTCACCCCTCGTTGTAATTAGAGTTCCGCTGCGTGAGTAAAGTAATTGGTGACAATTTATGAGGTAATGACGACTTAACGGTTGGGGTGTTACATCCATGTCCTTATTTACCAACTAGTGCACTTCGCACTTGTTCACCTTTAAACGTTTCCTTAAAATGAATTCACTGATTCTTTTAGTTTTATTGACCTTACTGGTTCCATTACTTCTACCATTCTTGGTAAATTCTTACTTGTCTGACTTTTACTTCGGATCGTAGTATGGAGTCGACTACTTCCCGTGTTTCAGACTCCACTCGTATACATATGTGGGGTATCCTGTTGATACATTGCTACTTACCCGGTTAAACCTATAAGAAGGTCTGCCAGGCCCACAAGCTCCTATCGGAGTGCGGTCGTCCCACAATTCAGTTGGTACACTCATAGTGTCCGTCACGCGCCTAGGTGAAGTATTCTGTTGTCAACTCCCTTATATTATCCTGTGATAATGCATTCCGTGCTTCCCGATCTTAATCAAGGGAAGGTTTATCCACTATTGTATTTTTTTTTATGGTCTCCATCCATTCCCTCGGGTTGCTACCCTTGGGTTCACACGGTTTCCATCCGTTATTTAAAGGTCACTGGGTATAACTTACCTACCACGTGGCACTGAGGCCGGTGTAGGTCTTCTGGTTTGGTTTAGAAGAAAGTTAGAAGGAAGTATTAGTCTGAAAGAAAATCTGGTTTTGGAAGGAAAGGGGTTTGAGTAAATCTGAGTTTTGAAAGAAATTTTCATGGTTTCACAACGTCTTCTTACCTTAACCAAGTCTAGCTTCTTGCTGACTGGTGTACTTACAATTGCAGAGGTCGGGCTGCTAAGCCCTTCCACAACTATGCTGGTCTCACTTAACTTCACGGTACTTTACTAAGTACCTATAGTTGTTTAAAGTTTCCCGTACAGCTTGTTTATAGCAGCACTTGCCATGGCAATGCGCCATGCTAACTGGCTACTGGTCCAATAACATTGGTTGCGGTATTGTTTCCGCTTACTCTGTCATTAGTGGCCTTGCTGGCCCTTACTTGATCTCATAGTCTTAACAATAAATCCTCTGGGTTTTTCTCACTATTTTCACATGGTAATCATTAACTAGGGTGTTTCCCATTCTGGGAGACCCCTTTTACTTAGTATTACATCCTCCTCATACTACGTTGTAGTTCCTTTAATCGGTTGGTATACCGTTGGTGTGTTAGTTAACATTGTAGTCCCGTGGACACTTGTCTCGGGTTTCATTACCTCACTTCTTGCCTGTTGCACGCTTGGTGCGTTGCAAGCTGGTTTTTCTCTCGACTGCTCGGCATGTCGATCCAGGTTGCTGGAAATTCTATTCTCTTATGCGCATGATTCTTCACTTTTCGCTACCTTATGCGGCAGACATTGTTAAAATGGGAACCGTCTTCGGGATTCACACCTTTCGGAATCTACCGTATGACAGGCTCTCCGTACTTATAAGGACATTTAAATGCAGCCAGGTTGGGTATTCCCGAGTAAGAGGGGCTTCCATCTCTCTGGCGTTCTTTCCCAGTTATAATCAGGGATTGTGGAGGGTGGGATGTATATGGTAGGTTTCCAATATTCACCGTCCTCCTAACTAGCGTATCTCTCACACGCTATCACTCATCCCCTAACCCACATATACTGAAATCCTAACTCGGTACTTCCTAAGCTCGGTAATTCAGTCATCAGAGCGATACTTCGCTCTGATACCACTTTTTGTAACACCCCAACATACAACAACATACTTAACATTAAACTGCAGCGGAAAATACACATCATCACATAACTTAACTCGTCGTGTACACGCCGTTAACCACCCACGTGGCTAACAAGGCTAACATTACACAACTGTATCGGTCTGATGGACTAGATCCCCGAGCAACTACACATTACTGTCTCCTTATCAACACCACATTCATTATACAAATACCTTCCAACATACCGAGTATTTACAACTAATGCCGAGAACAATTTCGGTCTTACTACACCTACAGTTACAAGTGATTACATCAATTACCCGTACGCAACAACTATACCCGTCCTACTCTCGAACGGCTCCAGCTCCTTGTACCTGAAATAGAAAAGGAAAGAGAAGGTGGCCCCCCAGGGGCTCAGCACCTTTGCTGGTATGGTAATCCCGCAGCCCACATGCTACCGGGCCACGCACAACTATTTGTCATCTTAGCATGCGGTTGATTACATTTAAATCAAGCATGTGAAACATAAACTCACGACACAATACATTTCACCCCAATGGGCTTAACAAAAATAACTCATCCATACTTAACCAATCACTCTTTGAGTTCTTCCACCCTATAGTATTTCTCCTCTAACGGAGCTATTTCCTCATAGACGACATTTACCCACTATCGGGTTTCCACAAACGTCTCTTTTACATACTAGGAACCATATCCATGATCCTCATATTTCACTTCTAAGCGACATATAACATCACATCACAATAACTTTGCAACATACAAATAACACATACATAACGGGTACGGATCTCTTAGGAACCGGCCCAAACATAGTTAATACACTGGTGAGCCTAGGGAATGATATCACCCCACTATGTTAAGCCGTTATAACAAAACTCATTACCGCCCTAATAGTCGGACGAGTAACTTACCTAAAGATGGATCGGATTTAGTGACCCGAACTCACCACACAAACACATGTTCCCCCTAAACCGATCATAAGTCAGAATAGCTAAGCTTTGGGATAAGCTAATGGGAGATCATAACCCGTGAGGGAAACAACATAACAAGAGAAGGGTAAAGCTAAAAAGGATACCCACTCCCAAACAATGCGCGACCGGCCAAACCGGATTCCTCACTACTGTTAGTACATACTTACTTTTAATTTTTCGTTAGAACTCCACTACGGAGTCTATCGTACTTACACACCATACAGTATTACTCTTGGGTTAAACGTACAAGGGAGATCCCTACATTCACATACACATACCACACATTTAACTCACGCATAGCCGTGGTTAGAACGCCCCACGGTTCGGGTCGTTTAATCCGAATACCAAACTCTCCTGTGATCCTAGACTCAGTTAGCTAAGGTTTAACACTTTCGAGGTTAGATGGTATCGGAACTAAACACGCCACATATATGAATTACTGTAAACTCATTACATGTTTTATCTTACAAACGTGGCAAACATACAGAAAAACACATTGGCATACAAGCCGGTGTATCCGGTAGGACACAGGTTGCAAGAAAACCATACCTGAAACCAACGTCCACTCTAATGTGTCGTCTCAAGTTCCTTGAACAGTTCCTCGAACAACTGGCAACATTACATTTACTTTTATCAACATCGGGGTAACATGTTTGTTTAAAGTCTAACGCTCATAACTTACCCTCGTTAACTAGTTAAACAACTTGACATTTTTAACTTGTTTTACTTTCACATTTTATTACAACTTCCACCCACTTGGTTGTCTTTATATACATCTAACATGTCCTTAACATCCTTACAACATCATTACTTATCAATCCCCATCTTTACACATCATTTTTATACCTTAAACAACATCTTTAGAGTGGTCCGGGACTTGGTCCTTACCTTAAGTCCCGGATCAACACTTACACAACCTCACGGTATGTTTTGATAGGGTGGTTCGGGACCTTGTACTCACCCTAAGTCCCGGACCAAGACAGTCTTGTACTCTCGGCTACATTTAACAGGGTGGTCCGGGACTTCATACAGGTTCTAAGTCCCGGACCATTCTAGGCAAAAAACTCTCGGGTAATTTAAGGGGTTGGTCCGGGTCCTTGTACAAGACCCAAGTCCCGGACCAAGACTATGTAAAACTCTCGGCCCTTTTTGATATATGGTCCGGATGTTATCCAAATCCCAAGTCCCGGACCGAAGCTACAGAATTGACGTACTTGCATTTTTCAAGTCCTGCTGCATAAGTTCTTTACACCCATCATATGTATAAACTTCCCAAATGATCTTAGGTACACTCTTATACTCAAAACTTCACCAAATATACACCACATTACAACATAGTGCACAATTTAAATTGGATAGCACTTAGGCTCCTAAAATGCATAAATCTTAAACACTGAATTTCCCACAATATATTTGCCTTTGACCTGCAAATACACCCAACATCACATATTCCTTTTTACTAGTCTCTTTGAGAACATTTTTCTAAGTCATTTACCACTGGCTCTTTAGGTAGTTTCAATAAACAATATTAGCTCATTTTCCTAAAGCATTATAAGCTATTTTAGATTAGCATAATTACCTCCTTTCCTCACAAGTTCTTTCTTGTTTCAGAAATCTAGATCTTGGAGAGAATTTGGATACTTGTCAAGAGAGGACTCCACCCAGTCCTTGAATGGTTGGAATGAAGCTAGAACAAGGCAACATAAGGACACCATTTAAGGTAATTTTCGGACAGCACAAAACATGGAGGAACATCATTTTTCTTTGAGTTTCCTTACCTTGAATCAAAGGAGAACAATAATACGTGAAAAGATGAGCTCATGCTCCTTCCATGGAGATTCCCCTTGGCACCAAAATGGAGCTCTTGAAGATTTGAAAGGACCAAGTTGAAGAGCTTGATGAGACTAAGAGATTGGTGGTCTTAGTTTTTAATTTGGCCAAGTGAGCTAGAAGTTACAAGGATTTGAAGGTGGTGTCTGGTGCTGTGCTGCTTCAACCGTGAAAGAGAGTAGGAAGAAGATGGGATACGCGAGAATGAGGAGATGAAGGGAATGATTGATTGCAAAAGCCTTGAGTGGGTAATCGTTAAATAAAGCAAATAGTGCTTAATAAAGTAGTATAGTATTTTATTTATGTCTTCCTTCACTTATTTGATTGCAGGTGATGGTGACTCACCTTACAAAAACCGGCCCCCATATATTACTTAGGGGTGTTTTGGTCTTTGTTAACTCATTTAATTACTTACTTATATAACATATGTTACAAACTAGCTTATAAAAGTCACTATTCATAAAAACAAGGCACATAATTGTGAAATTTTTGGTTTCCCATTGATTTAGGATTCCTATGTGATACTAAGTAGTACACATGTTAATTAAAGAGTAATGATGGACATCTAGTCATTCAAAACCCATTTACAAGACAATTTTTCAAAAATGTGCTTTAAGGCTCCTTTAGCACATTTTGTGTTTAACTTGTTTTCAAGCTTGGTTTTCTTTGGTAATTGGTTTAATATGTCTATTAACATATAAATACGGTCTGGGTAAGCTCATTAGGTCTTAACCAAGATTATCCCAGCTTAGAGCACACTTTTGCCCTTATCGACTTTAAGGTAATTAATTATGTTTAATATGGTTAAAATCGTTCACTAATATTTCTAAAGCATTTTTTTGCCTTATTATACCATATCTTAACATTTAACAACATATCAAGGTTTGGGGTATTTCACCCATTTAGTTGGTACTCGATGTCATTGTTACTTCTTTTGGTTATCAATAAAATTTTTCTTTATTCATGTTTTAATGTTTATATATTTGTTCATGTGCAAAAAAAGAAAAGAAGAGGAAGAAAAGAAAAAGGGAAAAACTTTCTCTCTCATAAAGCATGTCTACAAACATACAAAAGGAAAAACCTTTGTTTTTCACGAAACCTCTTGTACAAAATCACTTTCCCATCCAAGCATTCACCACCTCCATTGCAGTCACCACACAGCATCCTGTCATTTCCACCACTTCACCAAAGCTTAAACCAAGTCTGCCGCCGCCAAAAGAACAAAAATAAATCATCAGCATCACACCCCATCACCGCTCACCACCATCGTTTACCGTCACACATGCAATCACCCTCCCTAATGACTTGGGCATTCAAAGGTTGTTAAATAACCCCACAACAATACTGGGGGCAATCTGAGTTTTAAGACCGAAGATGATTATTTCTTTTGTTTAAGCGCGTGAACAAGTCTTTGAGCGAACATTGCGTGAGAGCGTCTTGAGCGGTAAAACCAAGAGCGAAGGAGCGTGTCATTTTTACACACGACTCCAGAGAGGTCACATTCAAAGGCAGGTAAACGGCATGAGTCTGACCGAAGAAGATAATTTGTAAATTTACACTTAAACCTATGAAAGTAACAAAAAACGGATACACAACTATTAGGGATGACGAGCACCTAGGTACAGCACCACACAGCCAAAAAGCTTGTGAACCCTGACATTAACCCTAGGCACCCCCGCTGAGCTTTTCATGTGCATCATATTTTACAACATTACAAACTCCACAAACAAGCCAGCCAATGATGAACAACCGACCCGGTGACCAAAGGAAGCAGGAGCCCGACTTCCGAACAGCAACTTCACAAGCCCAAAGAAGCAAAACTGCTACCAATATGACGAAACGATCCGTAAATGGCCCCAAAGTGGCACAGGATCCCAATGAGCTGACATCAAAAACAGCTCTCAAAGTTCAAAACCAGGAACACGAGAATCTCGAAGGAAAAGAGAAAGGCAAACCTGAAAAGCCTCGAAGCAATCCAAAATCAGGAAAGAAAGAAAGTGCAACTTGAAAATCCAGAGTTCCAAGCTCATAAGCGAGGTCATCGCGAAGTAGCCAAACGACTTCAAGACAAAGAAAGCAAGTCCGGGAGAAGGTGCAGATTGCAGCTTTAGTCACCCTTATAGCTCCACATATCCTAAACATTCCTCCATCATCCCTTTGTCTTTCATCACACCTCAAAGCCACGTTATAAGCTTAAAAGACTTCCGACTTAGTAGTTGTGTATCCAATCACGTGAAAGTAACAGGTTGATGCGTAAATCTAACAAATGTCAAATTCAATGGTTGGGATGTCTTGACCAAAAGGAGGGCACGAGTGCAAACATCAAACCTTTTTGTAGGATAGAAGGCACCACATCAAATAAACCTTGACCCTGTGAGGATGAGATTTGTTCTTGCGCAATTAATCAAAGAAATACTGGGGGCAATCGATCGTTCCGTTCGATTGCCATGAAGCCCTAAAAACTCAGATCACCTCAAGGAAAAATACTGGGGGCAATTGTTGTCCCAACAATTGCAACAACGACACCGATGGAGGCCCAAAAACCTGAAACCCAAAGATTCTAAAACCCTCTCATTCAAATGTCCACAGGCTCGTCCTAAGCCCTTCCTCCACATTCAAATATCCACAGGCTCGTCCTAAGCCCTACCTCCTCATTCAAATGTCCACAGGCTCGTCCTAAGCCCTACCTCCATATTCAAATATCCACAGGCCCGTCCTAAGCCCTTCCTTCACATTCAAACACCCACAGGCCCGTCATGAGCCCTACCATCTCCAGGTTTGCCATAAGCCTTAGTCCTTCTACATTCATCATGCACCTAACACATTTTCACTTAGATCCATCCTTAGGCTCGTCATAAGACCTAGATCCACCCATAGGCCCGTCATTAGACCTAAATCCATCCTTAGGCTCGTCATAAGACCTAGATCCACCCATAGGCCCGTCATAAGACCTGGATCCATCCTTAGGCTCGTCATAAGACCTAGATCCACCCATAGGCCCGTCATAAGACCTAGATCCATCCTTAGGCTCGTCATAAGACCTAGATCCACCCATAGGCCCGTCATAAGACCTAGATCCATCCTTAGGCTCGTCATAAGACTTAGATCCACCCATAGGCTCATCATATGACCTAAAACCATATTTAGGCTCATCATAAGACCTAGATCCACCCAAAGGCCCGTCATAAGACCTAGATCCACCCATAGGACCGTCATAAGACCTAGATCCATCCTTAGGCTCGTCATAAGACCTAGATCCACCTATAGGCTCGTCATAAGACCTAGAACCATCCTTAGGCTCGTCATAAGACCTAGATCCATCCTTAGGCTCGTCATAAGACCTAGAACCGTCCTTTAGGCTCGTCATAAGACCTAGTTGCATTCCCTTAGGCTCGTAGTAAGACCTAGCATAACCTTTTAGTTTACCCACTCTCATCAAACACATTGCATTCATCTCTCATTCATATAGGCTCGTCATAAGACCTAGTTGCATTATCCAGGCGCGTCACAAGACCTGGAGACAGAAAGTTGGCGAGGTGATGGCAATAAATCCTCCTTTTGCGATGTCAACTTATTTTTGGGATCAACGAATGGTGGGCAAAGGCAATAAGTCCCCAGGGTTTTACCAGGAGTTATCCCTGCACACCGGCTTGGGGGGCGATGGCAATAAGTCCACATTGGGTCCAGCCAGAACATTGGCACGGGTTTTGGTCCCTAGAAGCATCCGAGCATCATCCGCATCATCATCAGCATCACATCGTTAGCATTTCAGCATTCTTGCATTTGCATACAGTCTTCACATCCTATGTAGTCAACGCCTTAGAATCGCTTGACATTGCATCGTTTCAATCATTACAGGTAGTCAGCGCCTTAGATAGTTTGACATCATTTCATGTATTCTAGGTAGTCAACACCTTAGAACCGCTTGACGTTATTTCATTCTCGCTGCCTAGGTAGTCAGCGCCTTAGAATAGCTTGACACATTTTCATTTATAGGTAGTCAGCGCCTTAGAACAGCTCGACAACATTTTGTTGCTTAGGTAGTCACGCCTCCGAATAGCTGGGCGTGGTCAATGCGGTTTCGCACAACACGGAGAATCCAGTGGAATCTAAAACTTTGGGGCATCACTCAAGCATCAACCAGACTTTCACATCCATTACAAAGTCCAGTTGACGGGGGGCAATCTGTTATACCCAAAATTTTGACCCCCCTGCTTATGGTCTACAAGGTTTTGGTGTTGTGAGGGGCATTTAATTGAGTAATGAGAGATTCTGGCTCGTTCGGCGCATTCCAGGGCATGAGGAGCAGTTTCGTCATTGTCTGGGGCGTTTTTGTAATTTTTAAGGCTCCCGAGACCTCCTATAGGCTTTCTCTCTCCTCCAAAAGATGCCCAAATCAGCTTGAAATGCTTTGATATTTTATCTCATGATAAGGGATGACATTCTAAGCATAATGGCGTTGGAATTTTGTTTTTTTGAGTTTCCAATAATTTTCTAGCAATTTCTGACTGAATCTGACGAGAATTCAATTTAAAAATATTCCAACATTTAAAAATTCGATTACACTTCAGAAAATTCATAATTGCCATCCTTGAAATGAGGTTAAAATTTCACAGCAATATTCCTTTGGGAAGCCATTTAATAAAAATATCAAAAAATCTTACTTTTACTAGATTTTCTTTATCTTTAAGAAAGTCTATATAAGGGGATATGTTTTTTTGATAAAATCAGAATCTCACAAGCTCAAGAACCATAGGGAGTCAGAAAGCACAGCCTCCTCCTCTCTCTCTCTCACGTTTTCCAACACCCGCCACCCGAATCATACCGAAAATCCCCTGAAATCACCATCTAAACTCGTTTTCCAATCCCCAAGGCACCAATAATCATCAAAACCCCACAAAAACATCACCAAAACGTGAAGAAAGCAAGAACAACCAACAACCAGAAGCTTGATTCGAAAACCTTTCGGGTCTGCCATCAACGGAGCACTCGACGAATCCCGGTGTGAAGAATCATTGTGAACCCGAAGGTAAAACAGGTAGAAATTCCACTTTCCTAATTCTCCACGATATTATCTGTCTTGCCTCAAAATTTGGGCTCAAACTAACTCTTTTTCGCTTCTATATCGCTAATTGTTTTAGCTAATGCCTTGTTACTTGTTTGCTAAGTTTCGTATTAATTTTGTTTTCAAATTGAGTTCTTTTAGTTGCTAATGTGTTTATAATCTTTCAGGCTACACACCCATAACATTTGAGTTCAAAAAACCTTCGGGAACCATCAAAAACCCATTGTCCGTGGGTTGTCCGTGACCTCGGACTCATGTCCGGGACCACGGATGGGTTGTCCGTGACCACGGACACCCACGGACGGTGGCGGGATTTTATATTTTTCAATTTTTCTAATTCTAGGGTTTCTGTTAACACATTCCGGGCCCACGGACACCCTGTCCGTGGCCTCGGACCTTTTAAGTTTGCGTTTTTATTTTTGTTCTGTTTTCGAAGTCATTTAATTCAATTGGGGTCCGTGGTCTCGGACATTAGGTCCGTGGTCTCGGACATTAGGTCCGTGGCTACGGAGGTAATAAAAATTTGACCTAATTCTGCCTCTGAAACCCTAGTTTAGGTAGCTTTTAATTTCACTTTAAATTTCTGTCAAAAAATGCTAAAAAACACAAAACAACAGAAGCTCGCGCACCTAGGATAAACGACTCGTAGTAAGCCGTAAATAAACCGAGTAGAGGAAAAAACGACCTAGGAAGGGTAATGAAAGTAATTTGAACCCTAAATAAGTCGAATACCAAGCCCCCGAACCCGAACTCTCCTTTCCTAATTTGATCTAGGTTAAAATTAGGTGGTGACTCATATAGGTTCCAGTGAGTTAGCTTAGGTTATAATAATTACTATTATATGACATAGTTATTAATCTTAGGTTATAATTGGACCTAAAACCCGGTTAGATCCTATTCAGCTTTAATCAACATAGGATAGGGTTTAAAATCGAGGCTCACAGCCATGTATGTTAAAGTGTATTGTGAATTGTTATCTGGAGAATGTGGATCATGGATATGAATCCCAGGTTATTATATGGGGAATTTAAGTGTAACCCGACAAATGGGTAATGTCGTCTGATGAGGAATTAGCTCTATTCAAGGAGAAACCCTCAAGGGGTTAAAGAACACAATGAGTGATCTAACAACTATTGATGTGTTGACTGATGTGTTAAACCCCAATGTTGTGGGTATGTAATGTGTTGGGTGTTTATAGTTTCCATGCATGATTTTAATATAATCAACCGCATGCCTAGACGACAATTAGTTGTGCGTGGCCCGGTAGCATGCGGGCTGCACGTTTACCATACCAGCATTGTGCTGAGCCCCCTGGGGGCCACCCTTTCTCTCTCTGTCTTTTCACGTACAAGGAGCTGGAGACCGTCCGAGATTAGGACGGGGTAGTTGTTACTACATGGGTAGTTAATGAATTGGGTAGGTATTGTAGGTGTAGTAAGACCGAAACTGTTATCGGCATTAGTTTGTAAATACTCGGTACAGTTGGAGTGTATATGTATATTGGTTATTGTTAATGGAAAGGTATAGTAATGTCTAGATGCTCGGGAATCTAGTCCATCAGACCGATACAATGTTTATGTAATAGCCTTGTTAGTCACGTGGGTGGCTAACGGCGTGTAACACCATTGAGTTAAGTTTTCCACTGCAGTTTGTTGTTAAGCGTATGGTTGTAGTTGGGGTGTTTCAATTTTATTCTTCTCATATAAGTATATATATATATATATGTAAACAATTTTTACTTCGCTTAAAAGTCCATACCCAAAAATATTTATAAACATACTGTTACTAGATGTTAATATAGTCTTCTCACATTTTCCCAACCTAAAAAGTTTATTAATAAACTATACTTTAATTTCTGTTACATTAACAACCTTACATTATAAGATAACTTATGAAAAACCTTATAAATACAATTTTTAAACCCATTTCCTCAGGTCCAAAATTCCCCAAATTAAATATATAGTAACTATAACATTTTAGACATATTATAAAATTTTTATTTCATAAAATTATCTTTTTATATTATCCAAATAGTTCCATAATACTCATAACTTGCAAAAATCATAACTTACGTTTAAAAACTCTAAACATATATTAATTTACATCATAATAAACCACATTTTATAAGGAATCTATGGTTAACATTTCGTGTCAAAATACATTCGGGAAGGTCATTAAATAAATATAACAAGTTAGGGTTTTATTTTGGAATTTATAAAACTTAAAACATTTTAAAACTTCTACATTTTAATCTCGGCCGTCCGTTTCTCTTAACTACGATCGGACGGCCACTGAACCTCGAGTTCTTCAGCAAAACCGAGTTGAATGTCGAGTACTATTTCCTTAATTCCTCAAAATCTACAGAACAAAATTCAATGATTTTTGGTTCTATGGATTCGAAATTCAAAGACGAATCTAATTGTACCGGTTTTGTGAGCTATAACGCAAGGCACCGGATAATCAATTTGGGTAAATACGAGTAGGGTTTATGCGGTTTGGGAATTCGAATTCCTTCCAATTCTCGCCATACGATGCCTTATATGTTAAATTGGTTGAGGGGTTTGTTCGATAATGGCAAATTGAGTGACATTATCGGAGGAAATTTAGTCTGAATTGTACCGGAATTGCGCTAACAAGGGAACCCGAGTCTCGTTTTTTGGAAAATTGCAACTTTCACGAGTTGTTGAGGGTCGAACTTTGCTGAATCATAAGTTGCAGCACAAATTGAGTTATGACAAGTTATTGGGCTTATTCGAAAGAGGAGATATAGATCTACAGATTGGTAGCAAGAACTTGATCTAATTCGCAATATACAGAAAGAAATCTAGTCCTAAAGTTACGAGTTTACCTTGCGTTATTCTATGATTTTATGTGATGACGAACCATGAAATTTAGGCACCTCGCTCTTCCAAATGGTTACGAATCAGCCTTGGTCGTTAACATGAAAATTGTAGAAGGACCAGAGATCTACAAAACGAGCTATAGAACTCAAATTTTGGATGAGAGACGAAGAAGTTATGATCAAACGAAGTTTACCTGATTTCAGTAAAATCTGGAAATCTGGGTTTCGGTTTCGTAGGGTGGCTACTTTGGATCGAATTTTTGGTCGATGTAGAATGATTTAGGTGGTGTATGAGTAATGGTTGGAAAGAGGGATTATAGGAGAAGAGAATGAAGAAAACAACACTCGAAAACTCTCAAAGATGAGTGAGATATCGGTGTTTAAAGTTAGGGCAAACAAACTGATGGAGATTAAGATACTTAGCGAATTTTATGCTAAGTACTGGCGCTCTGTGTGAGCTTGACACGTGGCAGTTCTCAAATTTTTGACTCTAAACTTCATTCTATCATAACTTTGGCTAGGATGATCCGTTTTTGACGTTCTTTTTATCGATCTTCATGCTTTTCCATAAACTATATAATGGTACAGGTTTCATGGGCTGGTTTGCCCATTCTCAAAAAGTCAACCCTAGCAAGACTTAATAAGCTTTAAGGTTTCTAGGATTTTATATTGATTTTTATGATTCAAATCAATGGTCCAAGTATTTCTAAAATCTTTGTAACATATTTAGAGTGTCTAGAAATTATTCCAACATTTATTGACTTATAAATCTTGTTATTAAATTCATAATACCATATAATAAATTAATTTAAATTGTATTAATTAAGATTCAATCAAAGAAATCCCCTAAATATTTTTTAAATAATACCATATAATAATTTGATGTTTAATAATATTATTAAGGGTTTTAATAAAAGGAATCCCCAAAATTAATTTAGATTAATTTAGGGGTATTTCAGTTTCCATCATCAAAAAAAGGGAAATTGTTAAGTCAAGGACCATTAGTTTTGATGATAGCAAACCTGTGGTGTTTATCAAACATGTTTGTCAAGCTTATCATTCAGACAAACAGGTAAAAAAGTGGCTCAGCGTGCAAGGTTGCAAGCGCACTTAAGTCATGAATGGCTTAGCACGCATGGTTGCAAGCGCACTCAACCTACGAAATGTGCCGAACCAGTCGGGCACCTATCTGTGAGAGCTCCGGAGAACTTCTAGTAACACACAAGTAGTCAAGAACCACACTATCACATATCTTATACATCAGACAATAAACAAGGATGGAAATATGTTAGCAACGTCCACAAGCTCACTTAGATGTGTCACACCCACAAAAGCAACTAGCTCACGACAAAAGGAGAAGCTCATTAGTGTGCAAGATAACAAGATAAGAAAAGGCTATTAATGAACATCATTACATAGCTGAAATAAATTCAGAAGAGAGCATTCATGAGTATTAATGAACCAGACAAGGTTAGGCAAGTTGAAGTGTGCAAGTAGTGACCAACCACTTGGGAGACGGGTCACCAACTTGCCCAATCACAAGGTAACACGTGTGTTGATAGCTCCAGATCAAGTTGGAAGATAATCTGCAGTAGGGTGTGACTATTATAATAAGAGAAGAAGAAGTAATATACATCTAGAGTCTACATATTCATAGGCCGTTAGTTACACCTTAACTAATGTGTATATATATGACCATTTATGTCCTATGTAAATCAAGCTTGCGGGATAAAAAGAAGAGATACAATATGAGCAAGTGTGAGTTAGACAAGAGTGTGTGTAAGTACTAGAGAGTTGGTGAGCTAGTGAGGACTGGGTTAGAGTGTCAATACTTTGGGTTTTTAATAGGCCGACAGGTCGGGGAGCGGTCGGTGAACTGTAGGCCGATAGTCAGGTGAGGGTTAAGGACTTTAGGGGTAAAGTCAAAACTGTCCCAAGAGTCCGTGTGCGGGGCGAGGGAGATTGAGTGAATTTTGTGTGTGTAAATTCTCAATCAAAATGGAGCTTCCAGTTTAAGGTTTATCTCGTGTCTTTCCTTAGACTATCAAAATTAATTTGAGTCACGATACGTCTACGACCCGTCTGGGACGCATCAAGAGCGCCAGCCAGTTTCATTTTTCGCGGAGGAATGTTTTGTCACTGCGAAGAACATTAGGCCAAGGATAGCTGGTACTTGCCAACTCAACAAGTGGCACCCGGCTGAGAGTTACTGGAAGCTCTAGCAAGTGTTCCTAAATTATTGGCTTGTTGGTACGATGATAACTTAGCTGACAAATTATACTTTCCATAGAAGTTGAATAACACCTTACAAATTGATAAGTGTCTAAATGAGCATGATTTATAGGTGTATTTCATATATTATATCAGCACTTTTCTACTCATTTCTCACTTATCGTATGTCTTTCCTCTAGTTTATGTTCTATTGATTACCTCACAAATTTATTGGTTTGAACATGAGGAAAAGCCAAGCTAGGAGCAAAGAACACGAAGAGACGAACGCATAGGCACAGACGGCTCGAAAAACGGAGTCCAAACGAAGAATCTAGAGCTCGTAGAAGAAATAAGCCTGTACATCGTGATAACAGGCGGACGTCTCACACCAAGGCTACCGCCCCATACCGGGCGGACATCACACAGGCAACCGCCTGGCGGACGTGAAGGAGGCTACCGCCCCATATTGGGCGGTTGTGGTGGCGGACGGTGATGGAGGCTACCGCCTGAAACCAAGCGGACAACACAGAGGAGACCGCCAGTTATCATGCGGACACATATAATTTAATTAGTCAACAGTTTTCTTCTTCGCTCGCGCCGTCTCCAGCTCGCCTTATCTATCTACTCCGCCGGCGCCTACCTTATTTCGGTCACGCGTCTCCAGCTACTGTCCCCTGCAATTAATGAAGCAATCAGCAACCAAATCTGCAATCAATCGATCCTTCCACTACGGATCTTCATCTGCCTTTTCCAATTCTCTATATAAACCCAGCATCATAACTGCAAAAATACACACTACGTACGTCCACAGTCTGAAGAAATCAAATAACACCACACCCCATTCTCTTCCAATTAATTCCTCCCGTAACACCACAATTCTCCATCTTTTATTTATTTTCACCATTCCACCATAATCACGTACGTACTCAAACACTCAAACAGAAGCAGTATATTACAAAGAGAGAAAAGAAGCAGGCGAGTGCAGATCCGTTCTTCGCAGGCAGTTCCTAAATAATGAATATTTCAGTCTCTACTCTGTTTTTATTTCTGTCAATGTCTGAGTAATCATATATTTGTGCTTAGGATAGGTGTTTAACCCAAAATAACTCAGCGTATTTATAATACCGAGTTTGCTTATAAATATTTGTTTTGTCTCTCTCTATTATTAAATGTTTAAGAACTGATCATTTTTACTCATTTACGGTTTCTCTAATTTCAATGATTTTGTAAAATTAGAGAATAGACCACAAAGAGAGACAAACGTTAGATATTTTCTCCTTGATTAGCAGATAAAATCCATCGCTGTTATAAAAAGAATTCTCACTTAAAGCTAATTAATGATTTTAGATTTTTTCTGATTGTAAAAAGTCTACTGAATTAATTAAGAGTTGTCCTTATCTATGATTTAGAAAGGCCACAAGATAAAATTCTTAACAGACAAATAAGAGCAAACTAGGATTATATTTAACATCTGAGTTATAATAGGGCGATTTCACCTTCCTTAGCACATTTTCCATCCACTTAATTCACAACTGTTTTTACTGTTTTTATTATTTTTGTACTCATTCAACAACAAATCAAGCTTGCCTCCGGCTAAACCCCCTTTTTACAGTTTTTATTAACTACCTAAACTAGGATAATTGAACAATCTCCTTGTGGATACGACACTTGTTTTACTACTACGAATAGGTACACTTGCCTAATAGTTTGTTATAAACCTATATTTATTATAGTGTAGTTTTATCCCAACACAAATGAAAAACAAGAACCTCAAAAAGGTATTTGATTACCGGGTCCTAATTCAGAATTTCAAAATTTCCTAAGTGCTAAAAAGGTTTTGAGAAAGGTGTAGCTAGTTTTAAGGGCCATCGAGCTAAGAAAGCTTGAAAAGGGCCATTGTGCCAGGCCATTGAGCCAAGAGGGTGTGAAAATGGGCCATCATGCAAGGCCATCGAGCCAAAATATTAGGCATCTAATGCTCTAACATCGAGTGGTTAAGGTACCAAAAACCTATCTCTGGATCCATGAGGAGCTTTGGTCGTCTGTAATGAGTTAATTGTTAGGTGTGGGACGCCACACCGCACTTCTATCAAAATTCTTTCAAAAGAAACAGCTGCTTCAAAGTATTTGGGAAACGTTAGATCATGAGTGCCATTCAGTGGCTAGTATAAGCAAAGATGGGAAAGATATCATTTATATTTTCCTTTTAAGGGAATTATCATTCTTTGGCTAATATAACCAAATGTTGAATTATGATGTTTTCTTTCCCCCACTGGAAGGGAATGGTTCTTACTGGATGAAGCATTGGCCTTCTTAATGAAGATATTATTATGGATTTCTAAAGGGGATCTTCTATATGATTATGGACTTCTGAATTTTTGGCCTTCTTAATTATTACTTATCAAAGAGGGTCTATTCATCAAGGCTTCTTATCTTTGAAATTTATCTTCTTGAATTTTCAATATATTGGATTCAGAAGAAAGACATCGGTGGGACTTTTGTAAGTAGTTGCGACTAGTAGGACTTTAATTGTGCCAATTGTACCAACTCTTTAAAAAAAGTTTTTTTGTCGTGAACTTGTGGGACTACGAGGCAAGACAGTAGAATGAGTAGATCGAATGTAAAATTTATCTTCTTTTGTTGTATAAGTTCCACCTTTTAGTACTAAAAAGTGGAACTGATGAGAAGGGGGAAATATGACGACTCATGAAAACCAAAGCAAAGTTGTAATGGTGTAAAATATAGCATAGGGAAAGGTAACAATAGGCTATATCGGGCCATGTGTTCGGGTGGGCAACCTTGTCCCCAAGCGTCATCCTCGGATCATGTCTTCAGGCTTTGTCTCTGCCTTTATTTTCTGGGCTCAGTGCTTGGGTGAATGTCTTCTCCTCCAGGCAGCCCAACACCTAGGCCCCGCTTTCAGTGTATCACTCCGGGGTCTTGCCCACAAAGTATCACTTCCGGGCCTTGATCCCGCTGATTGCTTTCGGGCATAGTCCCCGGACGGGTGTGAGCCTTGATTTTTGAACCTTTATTCTATATTGATTCGGGTTTATGAGGATTTGATTGGGTTCTAAGTCCACTTATAACCTAAGCTTTTATAATTATGTTATAAAACATTAATTTTTAACAACCTATGCTCACTCACTGGAACCTATTACGAGTAGCCACCAAATTTTAAACCTAAGTCTTGGAAAGGTAAGAGTTGAACTTCGGGAACTTGGTATACATCTTTTCCGAGTTCATTACCATTCTAAATCGTTTTTCCTCTACTTATGTCCTTTATGGCTTATTACGGTGTCAGTTTAACTTAAGTGCACGGGTTTATGTATTTTTGTATTTTTTAACATTTTTTCAATGAAATTAAAGTTGAAATTGAAATTACCTACACTAGTATTTTGAAAGCCGGATTAGGTCAAATTTCATTTTGTCCATGGCCATGGACCTAATGTCCAAACCTACGGACCCTAATTAAGCTAGTCATACCGAAAAGTTGAATTTAAAGTAAAACAACATTTTAAAAAGTCCGGGACCATAGACAGGGCGTTCGTGGGCCCGGAAATATGTTCATAAAAGCAAAAATTTAGAAAAATATGAAATCTGCCACCATTTGAGGTCGTCCGTGTGTGAACCTCGGTTCTTGAACTACTATCATATGTTGATTCGGGTTGATTAGGATCATGTCGGATTCTAGGTCCACTTATAACCTAAGGTTTATAACTAGTAATAAAACATTAATTATTAAAACCTCAGCTAGCTCATTGGAATCTATTACGAGTAACCACCTATTTTTAACCTGTGGTAAATTAGAAAAGGTAGAGTTCAGGTTCAGGGATTTTTTTATTTGACTTTTATGGGTTCAAATTACTTTCACCACCCTTCTAAGTCATTTTTTCTTCTACTTATATTGTTTACGGCTTATTAGGAAGTCAGTTTAACTGAAGTGCATGAGTTCCTGATTTTTTTAAAGTTTTTTTATATTTCTTAACTGAAAATTAACGTCAAAATTAAAATTAACCAGATTAGGGTTCCGAGGGCTTAATTAGGTCAAATTTACTTTTGTCCGTTACCACAGACCTAATGTCCGAACCCAAGGACCCAAGATAACCTAATTGATAAAAATGTCAAAATTGCAAGAAAACAAAATTTTGGACATCCATGGGCCTGGATATGGAACAAGAAAACCTAGAAATTTTGAAGTTTTAAATTTCAATTCTGTCCAAGGCTATTCGCGGCCACGGACGGGATGTCCGGCACCGCGGACAGGCCGTTCGAGGGCACCGACTAACCACGGATGGTGGCGTTAATGCACTTCCTGATGGTGTTTTTGGCTTAAAATTTATGGACATGTAGCCTGAAAGATTCTTAGCACGTTAGTAATTGATAAACCTAAAATTAACTTTGAATTATGGCCAAAACATAATGAACAAGTTACAATATAGAAACGAAAAGATATAACATCTCAGAAGCCGAAAAGGGTTGGTACGAACCCAAATTTTGTCAGAAAGCTAATATAGTCGTGGAGACTTAGAAAAGTAGAATGTTAACCTATTTTACCTTCGAAATTGGTGGGATTCATCACGTCGAGATTCTTTGGAAGCCTCATTAACGCCGGTTCCGGATTGAAGTCGACCCGAGCTTCTAAGCCTTGAAGATTGATGGTGTTTTTCACCTTTTGGTAGTGGATTGATGAAGGTTTGATGATTTTTGGAACAATAGCGAGTTCAAAAACTCATTTCAATGGTGATTTTAATGAAATTTTAGTTTCTGATTGGGGCTCGGTAGTTCAAAACGTGGGTGAGAAGAGACGACTAAGTGCTCTGGTGTTCTAGGGTTCTTCAAGTTCTGATATTATGAAGAGAAAAGATCCATTACTAAAGATAGAGTAAATTATAATTTTTGGAAAACAAATTTTTTTAAATACAATTTGTTGTCAAATTCACTCTTTAATTACTAGAAAAATATTGGATATTTGAAAATTCAAAATTCCAAAATCATTATGCTCTAAATATCATCTGATATCATGTGTTAAAATTTCAAAGCATTTCGAGTTGATTTGAGTTGTTTTCGAGGAGAGAGAAAGCTTAAGAGATGGTTAAGGAGCCCTAAAAATTACAAAAAATGGCCCTCGTGATGACCAAGCTATCACCTATGCCTTGAAACACATCAAATCGAGATTCCGCGTCCTTTTGCTAAACTACCCTTTATAGCCCTCGTCCCTTCAAAGACTCTCTTCCTGGTGTCAAAATTTTGGGCATAACTGAGTGCACCCCATCAACTAGACTTTGGAACGGATGTGAAAAGACTAGTTGATGCTTGAGTGACATCCCAAAAATTTTCCCGACTGTAGTAAGTCTACTTCCTTTTTTGAATTGCTACCGAAGTTTCCTGATTGTGTCAAGCTATTCTAAGGTGTTGTCTGCCTGAAGAAAGATGATATGAATTGTTGGGCTATTCGAAGGCACCAACTACCTAGGTTTTGTCGAGCTATTCTAAGGTGATGACTATCTAACACAATGAAATATTGTCAAGCTATTCTATAAACTTTGGTTTTTGAACCTGTACCCTAAGTTTAATAACTAAGTAAACTAACATTAATTTTTAAATCCTAAGTTACTGCACTCAACCTAATTAGAGAGTCACCTAATAATAACCTAAGGTAAACTAGGAAAGGTCAGAGTTTGTGTTCGGGAGCTAGGTATTCGACTCTTCCGGGTTCATTGTACTTTCACTACCATTCTAAATAATCTTTCCTCTACTTATGATATTTACGGCTTATAACAATGTCGGTTTAACTTAAGTGTGCGGGTTTTGATGTTTTTATTTTTGGGAAAATTCACAATATACCCTATTTTCCTTCGTAATTCAAAATATACCCCTTTTTTTAAACTGTGCCACAAGATACCCCTGTTTTCTTTGCTAATTCACAAACTGCCCCTTTTTACTAAGGGCCGTCAAATGCTCCGTTAAACCCCCTGGAAAATGACTCTTTTGCCCCTTACCCATTTTTTTTTAGAAAAATTCAAGGTT
Source organism: Limonium bicolor (assembly GCA_023374045.1). NCBI lineage: Eukaryota > Viridiplantae > Streptophyta > Magnoliopsida > Caryophyllales > Plumbaginaceae > Limonium > Limonium bicolor. The sequence goes on along the minus strand of CM041781.1, from coordinate 200,310,556 downwards.
TCGTTTTGGAATAGCAACTTTTTTTTTGAAAATTTAAAAGTTCATATTATACCCCTGTTTAAGTTTATTGTTCCCGAAATACCCTTGTTTATGATTTGAACTCACAAGATACCCTGTTACTTAGGGGTATTTCATGAACTTCAATACATAAACTGGGGTGCTTTGTGAACGTTGACACAGTTGTGTTTTGTATATTATTTCAACACCTTTTATAATGCATCCTTTCTTTTACTCGTAGGGAATCGACCAAGCTCTTACCAATTGGTTTCCATAATTGTAATGTCATGTAAATCATATTTTCTCTATTACGCATCCAGATCCAAAAATGATGTGAGTATAATGTTTTATCAAACTATTTCTGTTCTTAGTGAGTTAGTTTAACATTGACAAGTTTGTCATGTTATGTAGGCAAGCCTTGTGGTTTGCTGCAAATGCGTTCTCCGAGTACAGTTTCGGCAAAACAGTTGCACGCATTAGGGAGATGAATCTTGGTGCATTCAAATATCTAAGAGATATCCCATTTGAGTGTGGGGCACGACACAAGTTTGATCAATAGGTAGCCATTTTAAACCAATGCTTTTGACATTGTTGTTTGTCTAAACCTTTATGAAATACCCCAAACCTTGGTATGTTGTGTAAATGTTAAACTATGGTATTTAAAGGCTAAAAAGTGCCTTAGAAACATAAATGAAACATTGAAACCATGGTAAAACACAATAAAACACTAAGACACGGTTTGAGCAAAAACATGCTCTAAGCTTGGAGTGAACTTGGTTAGGACCCAAAGAGCCTACCAAGACTTGATAATGTTTAATTATGACTTTATAAGGCTAATTAAGTCCTTAGGAAACTTTGGTAGACAATGAAACCAAACAAAACACAAATAAATACCTTAAGGTCAATATGGGCTAAAATGTGCTCTAAGCTTGGGATAAATGTGTATAAGGCCTAATGGTCATACCTATGCCTTATTTATATGTTAATGAACATATTAAATCAATTACTAAAGAAAACCAAGCTTGAAAACAAGTTAAAACGCAAAATGTGCTTTAAGGAGTCTTAAAACACGTTTTTGAAAAATTGTCTTGTAAATGAGTTTTGAATGGCTAAATGTCCATCATTACTCTTTAATTAACATGTGTACTATATAGTATCACATTTGGGTGGCTATATCAATGGGAAATCAAAAATTTCACTTCTATGTGCCTTGTTTTTGTGAATAGTGATTTTTATAAGCTAGTTTGTAACATATGTTACTATAAGTGAGACAATTGATTAATAAAGTCTAAAATACCCCTAGGTACTATTGGGGGCCGGTTTTTAAGGTGTGGTGACTCACCACCCTTGTTAACATGCTAAGGAAATAAAGAATGACTAACTTAAGTACTATTTGCTTTTAAGTACAAATATCTTCCAAAAAGCAAAACTTATCTCATTCTCTCATTTCCTTCTTCATTTCCCCACGTATCCAAGCTCTCTTCTACCTCTCTTCTCTCTGTTCTCACGTTCATACAGCACCACCACCATGGAAGTCCACCTTTGAACCCTTGTAAAACATAGCTCACTTAACCAAATCAAAAACAAACACCACCATTCTCTTCCTCTCATCAAGCTCTTCATTCCTATCTTCTCAAAATTTCAAGATCACCATTTCGGTGCCATGGAGTTCCACCATTGATGGAGCTTGAGCTTGTCTTTCCACATATTATTGATCTCCTTTGCTTCTAGGTAAGGAATCTCAAAGAAAAATCAAGTTTCCTCCATGTTTTGTCATTGACCGAAAATATTCATTGATGGAGCTCCTTGTGTTGCTTTGTTCTAGCTCCATTTGAATCTTTCAAGGACTAGGTGGAGTCCTCTCTTCATAGATATTCAAACACCCTTCAAATATCAAGGTAAAACAACTACATTAATGTTTTGAAATAATGTAAACCTAGGGTTTACAATGAGATGGAGCTTAAAGCTTGAAAACTCATTATGATGTTTGTATATTGTTAAGTAGTTGACAAGGAGTGAAATGCCCTACCGGTTTTAAGAGGAAACAAGAAAGAAGTTTGAGTGGAAAAGAGGTAAACATACTATCTCAATGTGGTTTAATGCCTTAGGAGAAATGAGCTTATAATGCTTGCTAAAACTACCTAAAGAGCAAATGGTGAATGACTTAGTAAGGTGTTTCTCAAGGAGACTAGTAAAGGAACATATGTCTTGGTGTGTGTAATTGCAGGTCAAAGGCTTATATATTGTGGAGATTCAGTGTTTAAGGTTTATGTTGTTTAAGGGCCTAAGAGCCATGTTGTTTAAGGGCCTAAGTACCAAGCAATTTAAGTTATGCACTATATTGTGATGTAGTGCTAAATGTGTGAAGTCTTGTGTATAAAAATGTGTTTGATGGATTTTAGGTGTTCTTGAATGAAATAAGGTAAAAACCTAAGTGGTTGGATGTGAGTATATACAAGAGAAGCTATGGCCAAATTTGGGAAAATGTGTAAGAAGATCTAAGTGTTTTAAATGGTTTTGATGAACTAGGAAGTGTTAAAGGTGAATAAATGTTTACTTGAGAAGAAAACAAGTATTAAGGTGATTTAGAGTGATGCAAGGATTTAGGTGTTATCTTGGAAGTTCTAGGAATTCAATGTGTGTTTCGAGAATGTATTAAAGTCTTGAAGAAGTTTGTTTAAGGTTTAGGTTATGTGATGTGCAAGGTGGGAATAATGTATAGATAAGGTTTTGAGAAAGGAACTTTAAGGAGTTGTGAAAGAGAAGATTTGGTTAGTAAGAGAAGATGCTTGGGAGATGATGTTATGATGGTGAGGAAACACTTTGGTATAAAGGTTATTAAGGATGAAACACCACTTGAAAAACTAGGAGAAAACATTGTAAGTGTTAGAAATTTTGTGAAGATATAAGTAAAGGTTTAAGGAATTAGTGAAATACCCCAAACCTAGTTATGTTGTTTAAACACCTAGTAGGGTGTAATAAGACTAAAAAGAGTCTTAGAAACCTTAGTAAACAAATTTAAACGAAAGGAAACACAAATGTGCTTTAAAGTCAATAAGAGCTAAAATGTGCTCTAAGCTTGGGATAAACTTGAGTAAGACCTAATGAGCTTGCCAAGACCTCATTTATACATATTAAACCAATTACCAAAGAAAACCAAGCTTGAAAACAAGTTAAAACACAAAATGTGCTTTAAGAAGTCTTAAAGCACATTTTTGAAAAATTGTCTTGTAAATGAGTTTTGAATGGCTAAATGTCCATCATTACTCTTAAATATATATGTGTACTATATAGTATCACATTTGGGTGGCTATTTTAGTGGGAAATCAAAAATTTCACTTCTATGTGCCTTGTATAGGTGAATAGTACTCTTTTAAGCTAATTTGTAACATATGTTGTATTAAGTAATTAAATTGACAAACAAAGACTAAAACACCCCCACACTAATATAAGGGGCCGGTTTTTATAAGGGTGTGACTCACCACTCTCTTATTAATGTATTAAGTAAGTAAAGATAAGTAAATAAGCTACCTTTTACTTATAAGTATAAATATCTCTTAAAAGCAAATTCTATCTTCATTCTCTCATTTCCCTTCCTTGCTCACACGGTTTCCCACTCACCTTCTCCCTTCTTCATTGTTCTCTCACGGTAATACCACTATCACCATTAGAGCTCCACCTTTGACCACTTGCTAAATCAAGCTCACTTGTCCAAATCAAAAACAAAG